>VDFB02271358.1:1183291455-1183429842 GCA_007258455.2 Sequoia sempervirens
CTCAACTACTGTAATTTCCTCACCTCACATCACACAACTCCAATCCTCAACACTCTCTGGTCGTGTTGCAAACTGCCTCACCTTAGGTGATTTTTTTACACACTCAAGATCCTATACTCCTCAAATCTTTTGTGTAGCTTCTCTTGCAAGTTATACGTACACCTACAACAATAAAAATTACACACTCCACCCTCAAGTCTTGGTGCAAAATACCTCTCTCCGGTACTCTGTCGACACACTTAAGAACTCCCGCAATCATACCCCTAATGAAGAGGGAGACTCTCCCTTTCACATAAAATTTTGTAACTTAACATTTTGGCTTCATTTCAGCAGCATTTTGGTATGCAACCACCAACTCTCAAAAATTCCCCTTCTCCAAATGAAACAATATCAACATACAGAGAATTTGTGAGAAGAAAACCATTGTTGGTTACCAAAACAACTTGCCAATACCACCATAAAATCCAATGCCCCACTTTGAGAAGAATAAAATATAAAATTATTCATTGCAAATATGACCCACATATGGGCACCTAGCTTTTGACCAATGATCTTTTCCAACTATGACACCTTCAATGGTTCTCAGTGGCTCCAATGGCTCTAAATGTGGACATGCATCAACATGCACAACTTGTGGAACAAAAATGAAAATGCATGCATAGCATGCACTTGAAAATGCAAGAACATGCACCCCAAGTGGTCCCCACCAAGAATGGGACACCCAAGAGGGGTATTTTTCCAATTTTGACTTAGAAATATCTATAAATGCATAATTTCTACCAAAATTATAATTAAAATTTTACCATAAGGGAAATTACAAAGTTGCAAATAAAAATATCTATTCTCCTAGCCCCTAAGACCTTATTGAAAATAAAAAAAATTGAAATAATAATATTTTTGGTGATGCAAGATTGCTAGTACCCCTATATGCTCTTGCATCACTTATGAAATTCAAAAATTTTACTTTCACCTCTTGCAACTTGAAAAATTCTATAATTTATGAACATAGCTAAATATAATATCCATATACATTTATAACCAATGGTAATTTCCACTCACAACTCCTACCATCTTATTAACAATCCAACTAATACATCACTATATTTTTCTTAGATAAAATTTCCCTTATTGAACTTTTAGGAATGTAAAACTAATTTTCTTCAAACAACATTTCATTCTAAATAAAATAATCTAACCACCTAGTTCTATCCATATATACTAGTTCTTTACTTACTTTCCAGGCTTCAAAAGAAATATTTTTCTTCTCATACAAGTCTTTTATTTCTTGAAATATATTTACTCCAATTTTAATATCAATCAACAAGTTCCATCTCCCACTTCATGCACCAAAAACTCTATTTGATTTCCCACTTTTATGATACAAATAATAAGAATAACTTTGCATAGATTCAATCCACCTTACTAAGACTATTTAGATACTAAAATTCTTGATGATTTATACAAAACACAAATTCTCTAGGTAATAAATAATGTATCTAGTTCTTCAACACTTGAAGTATGGCACAAAATTCGTGATCATAATCTAAAAAATTTCCCTTTTCATCATTCAAATTCTCACTAAATTAAACTATAAGTCTTCCTTATTGACTTAATACTACTCCAATTGTGTGACTTCTTGGATCATAATTTAGTTGAAAAGCCTTATCAAAATCTAACAGTGCTAACATTGCAGGTATTTAGTAACCTTTCTCATACTACTTAAAAATTTTGTTCACAACAAATTGCCATATTTTTGGTTGCCCCCTTTTAAAAACACATCCACTCCCTTTAATAAAGTTAATTGTATCAAGTCATTGCATTTAAGCCTTAGTTTTTGGAGTTGCGTCTGGACCCAATTGAGCTTTCACAACCTCCCCCTTGCTTGAAGGTCTAATGAGTTTTTTCCTAAGTCAACTTTACATCGAGCCTTATTGTGTTTTTGAATAGTTGTCAGGTCTCATAGTGGTTTTCATAACATAGACATACGTCGACGAAATGAAAGAAGATTAAGAGAGAACAAATTCTCTTTGATACATTTTTTAGGTTTTCAAACCTTTGTCAATTCCTGATAGGGTTTGAAAACATGACTCATTTCCATGGTATATTTTCTAAAAGGCTAAGTTTTTCTCCCAAGGGTTCTTCCCAAAAGTCTTTACGTAAAGGGGGGCCTCGAAGGTACTTTTGAAGTATGTCTTGCAAAGAATTGATATAGTGGGTGATGGATTTATTTACAAAACTAAAGAGGATTCCAAAAGTATTTTGGGAACCCTACCTAGAGTTCAACATTTATGCATTTCAGCTAATTATGAGCTATTATTTAGAATCTATTCAAAGAAGGAAATAGTAATATTGAAATAAACATATTTGTAGAGATAATGTCTAAATGCATAGTTGTTGAGACACATTACAAATATGAAAAATGAAGAATGGCATTGCATGTACAACATGAAAATATAGAACTAAAAGTAGAGAATTGTCACATGACACAAAGCTAAGTAAAAAAACAAAAGATTATATATGTACATATTGTATTACACACCAAAAATTAGAGCTTTCATCACATGGGTTTTAAACATGAAGAGTGAACATAAGAATCTCCATGCCTTCTATCACCTCCTAGAGACATTCTATCTGAGCAAGGGATAAGAGGTTTTCATTGAATTACACATAATGGATGAAAGTCTCTATTGTGTTGCACTCCAGTGTAACATGAAGTAAGGCAACTTCCTGTCTTGTGGGATCATTCCTCAAGGAGGTAGTAATGCAGATTGCATCACCCACTAGACCAATGCATGGATGTTCCAAAAACTCCCCATGTCATCTTTGGCACAGGGCAGATAGACTAGCCTTACCAGGCATTAAATAGCCTAGAGGTGTGGATAATGTTATAAAGAAAACACTCTAATAGTTCTAAGGTGTGCACATGCACTTGGAGAAGAAGTGCTCACCAATTATCTTCCTAATTACTCCTTCAACATCATTGTGAATGAGGAAGACCTCCCTTAGCTAGTCTAAGACCAACTGCTTCACGACACTACATTCTACTCCCTCAATAGTGAGGAAGTCACTCTTATTCTCAAACGTTGCATCATTAGTAGTGCTCGAAATGTCAAAAATTATGATTATCATTGAAGAAAATGAAGGCACTGCAACTGATTTATAGAAAAATGGGAGTAAGTGAGTGGAGTTCACTTGAGAAGTAGTTAATGAATCAAGGACATTCAAGTTTCTTCAAATTTAATGAACTCAGCAAGTGATATGATTTAAATCTAGCAAAATTTTCCTTCGCATGTCAATAAATTGTATTTAAACTACCCACACAAATATGTTCTTAGTTGGCATGTCATTAATTGGTAGACTGAGAAGATACTAAATGTTCGCATGAGCTGAAGGAAACAAGGCTCATCTAAAAGGTTGGCAGTTTATTTCCCTTTCCTAATCAATCAAAGAATGTGACACAATCATAACCATTCCTAGAAATGGCCATTAATGTGTATGGCTCTTAATTAGATAGATCTCAGCTAACCTCCCATGAAACACTTATTTATTGAGGTAGTGGTTACTCTTTCCCAACAATTGGTTTTCAAGAAATGGTTGACCATTGTGATTTAAATTTTTTAAATATATTGGAATCAAATATCAAGAGGGTCTAAATTTTGGTCCCCCTTGTACTGTGATGCATGAGTGAGAATGGATCTAAATAAGGATCAAGTTTTGTACTTTTGATTATTTTCTGAAGGTGTTTTTTGTCTACGAGTAGTAAATTTGAATGAATTACATAGCATTTATGAATAATTATATGAGCTTTGATAAGTGTTAGGATATTCCTTCTCTTTGTGGATGTGGTATTCATGGTGTTTCATTCATATATATTTAGTGGATGTCAAGATTTCTTTGAGTCGAGTTAGCTAGCTATTAGTAATTTGATATTTGATTCATGATATTAGTAGATTGCAAATCTATTTATAGTTTAGTTATTAGTTTAAAAGTTTATTCCAATCACATTTGATCCATGGTTATGAGTTGGTGTTAGTCTACCTTTCCTTCTTTTTGGTTAAAGCATACCCCCATTTCTTTTTAAGTTAAAAAATCCAAATCCATATCATACAGTAGAGTTGTACCTCTTAAAATTTGGAGGAAGATCACCAATACAATGGTGATCTCTCCAACTATTGGTGATCAATTTAGTATTTCTCTTGGGAAGAATGTAGTCAATTTAAGTTAATCATTTAAGAGAAAAAAATTGGCGACTCTATTGGGGAAATTGAACTTAGAAGCTTAAAAGTTTCTTGACATGTATAAAAATAGTTTTACCCCATGAAAGTGTTTTTCTTGTATTACAACCCGACATAGATTGGGTTAATTCTAAGCAAGAGGAAATTATATCTAAGTTGAACACACTCACTTGGAGACACCAAAGGAGTTCTATAGAGTACATGCGAATAAACTTTATTCTTGAAGAGGAAGAAAAATGAGGGCAACGGCCAACTAGAGGGGTGGTTGAAAGGTGGCCAAAGATAGAAATTGTGTGGGACCCTCATCCTCAGCATGCCCCAAATTAAAATTGGAATCTCTTTCCAAACAACACACATCAAGAATTTTACACATAAAATAGATTTTTGTAAAATTTTACCTCTTTGCACAGGGAGTTTGGTGACTTTGTGATTGAATACTTCTTCTACTTTCATAGGAAGAATTGAGAATACAAGATGGTGTCAGTTGTTCTACAACCACGAAGAACTAATTTTGGTCCCCTAGCTCTATCCAAGTACTCACCTTTTCCTTTTGGATCAAGGGAACATTTTCTAAAGTTCACTAGGGAGGGCATCCAAAACCTAGAGATTCACATCCAAGCTTTCATTGTCACATGTGGGACTCTTGGTGCTACCGAGGAAGATGTGGTTGTATGAATCTTCATGGAATCTCTAGTTGAAAAAGTGGTGGACTAGTTCTAGTGTTTGGAAGATGAATGTATCACTATTTGGAACATAATGGAGAAAAATTTTATTGCAACATTCAAAATAGTCATTGATACTAGAACATTGGTAGGTCACCTCTTTCAAATTCAGAAAGGAGAGCACGACAATATGAGGGACTTCATTGATAAATTCTCTCAAATCCTATAATGGATTCCTCCTCATAACATGCCTACATAATCTAATCTAATAACTATTTTCACAATGGCTCTGCACCCTGAGGTGCAATTTCACTTCAAGTGGAAAAGGATATATGACTTTAAAATTTCTAAACTGGAAGCCATCAAGATAGAGGATGATCTACTATTGTTGGGATATTTCAGCTGAGACTAGATTGAGATATTATCTGATATAAAGCCCATTTTGAAGGATGGTCCAAGAGCATCAAGTGAAAAGAGGTTCTCACCCTATATGACCACATTCCTAGGTCTAGTCTTATGCCAAGAAGGTCATTCAAATGGACCTATTACCGATGGAAGAAGTGAGATATACATTGGGCAATATGGAAAAGAAGAAGGGGAATCTAATAGCTCTATTGATGAAAGTGATGATCCTCCTATTTTACCACAGTTTCCCATCATTCTCTCCATCTTGACAAAGGGGCCAAACAATAGCTTGGTTTCATGACTTGAGATACCTCTACACCCCCAAAATTTGAAGCATTCACCTTTGAGGTCAAGGAGTCGATCGACCAACTCACGACAGACATTAGAGATTGTGAGAAATTGAAAAGGAATAAAGATAATGACTATAAAAAGGTACCAATTATTTTTAACACCTTGTATATACCTGATAATTTGGGCAAAAGCTTTGAAATCACTAATAATCCCCTACTCAAGCTGCATGAATTTAAGCTAGAAGTTTTAAAGCCCCTTGCTCCTATTCTTCTTGATGTTGTGAAGGGTGATAAAAAAAGAGAGCTTGAGATAAGTATGGAATTAGAGCATGACTTTTTTTGGGAAGTGTTCCTGTTGTTGGCGATATCTCTCCACCTCTTGATCAAAATTTTAGGATGTCCTTAGAATAACCCTTGTAGAGAAATGCATATCTAGCTTTATGAATATGTCAGTGAACTTAGGCGCTAATATTAAATGGGTGCTTGCAAATCTCATGGGATTCACACCTTGTAGTTGCATATGGCTTTGGGTTTAGACCTATGTCGTTCCCTTAAGTTCTTTGCCTCTATTAATGAAGTGAATATACCAAATGTCAATTTTGACAAAGTGTTGGGTGGACATCTAATTGAAAGGCCTCTCATGCAAGGAGTGGTGGAAGTGTATGATGAAAAGTGACTTCTCAGTGGAAATGGTACACTTCCAAGGGTTACCTACCATGAAAACTCATTCTAGCTTAGCCAGTTAGTCCTAAATATCTAGAAGTGGATTGTACATACTCCTCTTATCTGAAGTGGGTCGTACTTTCCTCTTCCCATCAATGGTTTTTCTTGAGTAGTCCCTACCCTCATTGTTGGTAGGTGGTCCTCCCTACCTTGTACTTATTCTTTTATTTGTGTGGTTTATTTTTGTGTCTTTCCTTTTGTGCTTGTCCCCTTTTTGGTTTCTATTGATCCTTATTTTTGTAGTTTTGAATTTGTGCCCAATGGATAAGAAACTGGTCAGTTGCTATTATTTGGGTTCATGTCTTCATCCTTCACAATCCTTATCCCCACTCAAAGCTAGTTGTTATTGTATTTTTAGTTGCCCCCTTTCAAAAATGCATCCACTCCCTTTAACAAATTTAATTTCATCAAGTTGTTACATTTAAGCCTTAGTTTTTGGAGTTACATCAGGCCCCAACTGAGCTTTCATAACCTCCCCCTTGCTTGGCAATCTAATGATTTTTTCCTAAGTAATCTTTGTATTTCCCCTTGTTAAGTTTTTGAATAGTTGTCAGGTCCCAGAGTGATTTTTATAACCTAGGAATATGCCAACATAATGAAAGAAGATTAAGTAGAAACAAGTTCTCTTCAAAGATTTTGTTAGGTTTTCAAAGCTTTGTCAATTCCTGATAGGGTTTGGGAAACCTCACTTATTTTAGTGGAATATTTTCTAATTTAAGACTAAGTGTTTCTTCTAAGGGTTTTTTTTTTAAGTCTTAAAAAAAGGGGGAGCCTTGAAGGTACTTCTGAAGTTGGTCTTGCACAAAATTGATAAAGCGGGTGATGGATTTATTTAAAAAACTAAAGAGGATTCCAAAATAATTTTGGGAAGCATACCTAGATTTTGACATTTATGCCTTTTAGCTAATTATGAGCTACTATTTAAAATATATTCATAGAAATAAATAGCTATATCAAAATAAACATATTTGCAGAGATAATGACTGAATGCATAGCCATTGAGACACATTACAAATATGAAAAATGAAGAATGGAATTGCATATAACATGAAAATATGGAACTGAAAGTATAGAATTATCACATTACACAAATATGAGTCGAAAGGTAGAAAGATTATATATATGTACATATTGTATTACACACAAAAAATTGGAGATTTCATCACATGGGTTTCAAACATAGAGAGTTAACATAAGGATCCTGATGTCCTCTATCACCTCTTGAAGGAATTTTATTTGAGAAAGGGATAAGAGGTTCTTGTTGAATTCCACATAATGAGAAAAATTCTCCATTATGTTGCGCTCTAGTCCAACACAGAGCAAGGCAACCACTTGTCTAGTGGGCTCATTCCTCAAGGTGATAGCAATGCAAATTGCATCACCCACCAGACCAATGTGTGATAGAATGGCATTACCAAGAATTCAGTAGCCTAAATTTCTCACTCGAACATTCCAGAGGTATGGATAATGTTATAAAGAAAATTTTCTAGTAGTTTTGAGTTATGCACATGCACTTGGGAGAGGAAGTGCTCACCAATTATCTTCCTGATTACTTCTTCAAATTCGTTGTGGATGAGGAAGACCTCCCTTAGCTAGTCTATGACCAGCATCCTTATGGTGCTACATTCTACTCCCTCAAGAGTGAGGAATTCACTCTTATTCTCAGAAGTTGCATCACTGGAAGTGCTCAACATTTCTAAAATTGTGATTATCATTGAAGAAAATGAAGGCATTATAGATTATTTATAGAAAATTGGGAGTAAGTGAGTGGAGTTCACTTGAGAAGTAGTTAATGAATCAAGGACATTCAATTTTCTTCAAATTTATTAAACTCGGCAAGTGATGTGATTTAAATCTAACAAAATTTTCCTAGGCATCAAGAAATCTCTTGTATTTAAACTACCGGCATGAATATGCTCCTAGTTGGCATGTCATTAATTGGAAGATTGAGAAGATACAAACTATTCACATGAGTTGAAGGATACAGGGCTCATCTACAAGGTTGGTGGTTTATTCCCCTATCATAATCAATCAAAGAATGTGACACAATCATAACCATTCCTAAAAATGGCCATTAATGTGTATGTGTCTTAATCAGACAGATCTCAACTAACCTCCCACAAAACACGTATTTTTTGAGGTGGTGGTTACTCTTTCCCAAGAATTAGTTTTCAAGAAATGGTTGACCATTACAATTTAAAATTTTAAATATGTTGGAATCAAATATCAAGAGGATTTGAATTTTGATCCCCCTTGCAATGTGATGCATCAGTGAGAATCGATCTGAACAAGGACCAAGTTTTGTAGTAATCTTGATTATTTTCTAAAGGTGTTTATTGTCTATGAGTAGTAAATTTGAATGAAGTACTTAGAACTTATGAATAAGTCTATGATGTTTGATAAGTGTTAGGATATTCCTTCTCTTTGTGGATGTGGTATTAGTGGTGTTTCATTCATATATTTTTTGTGGATGTCAATATTTCTTTGAGTCCAGTTAGCTAGTTCTTAGTAATCTGATATTTGAGTCATGATATTAGTAGCTTGCAAATCTATTTTTAGTTCAATTAGTAGTTTAAAATTTTATTTCAATCACATCTGTTCAATGGTTACGGGCTAGTGTTAGTCTACCTTCCCTACTTTCTGGTTAAAAAAATACCTCCATTTTATTTTAAGTTAAAAAATCCAAATTCATATCATACAAGGGAGTTGTACCTCTTAAAATTCAAAGGAAGATCACCAATGCAACGGTGATCTCTCCAGCTGTTAGTGATCAATTTAGTCTTTATCTTGGGAAAAATGGAATCAATTTAAGTCAATCATTTAAAAGAAAAATATGTCAACCAACACAACAACAATCCACTTAAACTCCCTTTTATATCATATTATTATTTTAGTTATTGAAACACATATTTGTTGGAAAAATGTTATTGATTCTACTGTTGGAAACATGAGCATGAGGGATAATCACAAGGCATATTATTGTGTTGTAATGTTTTCATTGATATCAACATTGTATCTTGACATGGAGATCATGGTGTAGATCATTTGGTTGGTTCTAACACTTTTTGGAGTGTTTGTGGAAGAAATTTTTGCAAGATGGTTTGATCTGGTAAAGTTGGTTGTGATGAAAAATGGGATAAGTGTCAACTCTATTAATTCTATGTAACAGAGCTCTAGTTTTTGGGTCCACGCCAGTCTACGAATCAAGATTTCACCCTACACTTCTAACATTATTTTTTTGGTTTTTGGAAGTATCTGATTCCAAAATTTCATCATGTTTTGGCTCTTCGTTTGAGAGATATAAGTAACAAAAGTTTGTCCTAACAAGTTATAGTTATTTCATATACAATGTATATAAGTGGGAGAGTTCATACTTCTCCGTAGATAGGATTTTGGATTTGCAGATTTAAGAGATATTAAAAAATGGCAATAGTGTATGAATTCCTGTTGGCATAATTTTTTGAGGTACACATACATCTGAATATGGATACATAGTTGAAGAATTTTTGTATCAGGTCTTCTACAGTGCCAACCTAATAAGTGTGAAGGTATGTGAAGGTTAAATATATGTATTGCAGTGTTATATGGGAGCTATTATAGGTCCATGCCAACCTATTTCAAAAAAAATTGAGATTTGAATCTTGGCATGAGGCATATGTGAAAGGATTTGAGTTGACGAGTTACACTTTCTATATTTTGTATGATACATCTAATTAGGCCAACCTAATTGATGTTATGCTTGAAGGGGATATATATGCTAGATCATTTTTAGTGTTTTGATGAATGTAAGGAATGAGAGACATGTAAGTGATGCGAATGATGCAAATATGAAAGTAGTATGAATTTAAGTTGTGAATGTTCAGTAGAAGATTAAAGTGATGTGAATATAAAGGAAAGCAAAGTGTTAGACCAAAATCAAATGAAGTGTGTAAAGTTAGTTTATTGAGCTTTATTGGAACTATAATTCATGCATATGATAGATGCAATTGTAACAGTTCAAACTAGGCTATGAGCCAGCATCTCTCTTCTATTTTTTACTCAGTGGCTAGTGAGTCCACTTGGACAGTGAGTCCACCTATAGTGATCGCTTCTATAAATATACCCTAATTGGCTATAATATATTATGAGCTAATCCTCACCATGGTTTCTCCCATTTTTTGTTTTCCACATAAAAATCTTGGTGTTCATGTGTTATGTAATGTTTTTGAGGTTTCATGCTTTATTTCATATACTGCAATTAGATCTGCTAAGTTGATTGGATGTTTAAATGTTTGAATGGTTTAAAAGAATACTAATTCACCCCCCTCTCAATATTCTGGGTGTTCAACAATTGGTATCAAAGCTTGGTTCCTTGGAAGGAGCTTAACCACTTGGGGAAGATCTTGGAGGTTGAATACATGGTTGTTAGAAGGCTACCTACTCCTCCAAAAGAGATTCTTATTGTTGGATTAATAGAAGAAGATTGCATGCTTGACTAAGATACAGAACTAAAAGATGCTCTTGAAGATCTTGAAAGGACTGGAGGTGAAAAAAAAGATCTGAAAGAAAATGTCAAAGAAGCAAATGAATGTATTATAAAATTGAGAGAGAAAATCAAGAAGTTCAAAGAAATGCATAAGGAAGTCAGTGAATAGTTGAAGCAAGCAAATGAAACTATCACCAATCTAAAGGTGCAAGTTGAAGAAAAGAAAAGAGTTGAGGAATGTCTAAATGTAATGGTGAAAATAAAATTTGAGGAATGTACAAGGCTTGAACAAGAAGTTGTAAATCTGAGATCAAATCTGGAGAAAGCAAGGAGTCATGAAGAAAAGTTCAAGATGAGTTCTACAAAGCTTGATGAAATAATTACAAATAAAAAAGGCTCTAAAGATAAAGAAGGTTTAGGATCTGAAAAGGGTGAAATTTCAAAATCAAATTAGACATCAAATATTGAAGACAAGAAGAATAATGGAAAGTAGACCCAGAATCAAAGGAATGAAGCTAGAAGACCACAAATCAGACAACCAAATGCACAAAGGTGCCCATCTTTTAATGGTTTATGTTATTCTTACAATAAATTTGGACATAAGGCAATGGAATGTAGAAGCAGAATGAATCAGAATGTTCCACCTTTTTATAGTCAATGTTTTACATGCAAGAAATTTGGTTATAGAGCTAGTGAGTGTAGAAGTCAAATGATGAATGGCTATAACAATGGTAGAATGGTTCAAACTTTCAAAGGCTACTATTATACATGCTATGGATTTGGGTATAAATCTAACCAATGTAGATCTAGAATGAGTGGAAGGAATACTAGTAAAAAAAAATCACTTGTTACAATTGCAATAGGGTTGGACACATTTCTAAGTTTTGCAGAAGCAAAAATATGAGGAAGGAAAATTTGGTAAAGAGGAATGAACTAGTACAGAAGATTGATCTGGCAGAAACAAAGGAGATGGAAAATATTTGGAGAAAGAAGGAAGAGATAGAGGTCAAGGATGAGTCTATACCAACATCTAGTGCAGATGTTAGAATGGTGTGCCTTAATCTCATAGGCTGAAACTTCTAAAAGAGCCAAGTCGGTGTGACATCCTTTCTATCTGGCCGACTAGCAGTTGTGCAACCTTTTGGAATGTTCAGGTGGCCGAGACCTTGTTGATGTCTTGCCAACTGAAGCTATCACTGTGACTTGTGATGTTCGGTGTAACCCTCTGCCGAGTGGGTTGGTCTGGCCGACGGTTTGATTCCTAGTGGATGTCGAGGAGACTCATGGCGACTAATGTTATCAGGGAGACTCTTTGCCGAAAGGTTTTCTTTTGGTATGAATTCTTAGCAATGTGAGATGTCTCGTCAATAGTGTTACACTCAGAGTCATCGGGGAGATGGTTGAACACTTGGTAAGAGCTCTTGGCGATGGGTGTTTGTCTCTCTGATGCTTTGGCTATTGTCAGTATGACTCATGGTGAAAGGTGGTCTCAGGGTAACATGGAAGCCTTAGTAAGAACTCTTGCTAACAATTGGTTCTCTCACTGATGGGTATGAACATCAGTGTGACATCTTGGCGAAAGTGGTAAGTCTCACCGATGGTAGGACATTTCAGTGTAGCATGAAGGCTTCGGTATGATCTCTTAGTGAATAGCGATAGTCTCACCGATGGGAATGCTGGTGTCTATGTGACCTTTTGAACATCAGTATGACCTCTCACCAACTAGCGATTGTCTTGGCAATAGCACTGCATGTGATGGATATCGGTATGATGTCTTGACAATAAGGGGAAGTCCGAGTGACAGTTTGTGAACTCAGTATAACATCTTGCCGATGGTGAGGACTCTTGGCGATAACTACAATCGAGTCTTATGGCATCAAGGAGACACGGTTAGTGTCTAACTGACATGAAAACACAAGTTGAAAGTTCTTGACCAATTGGAAGACTATCCTACATGGTGTGTCTTCGACCAATCAGAGAAGCTGAATGGGAACCATTGGAAGTTAGACTGTTGTGGTCATTCTGTGAGGAAGTTCAATAGACCGGGGACAACATGGATATACTCTGAGATCGATGATGATGTTCAGTTGAACGATCAGTGGATGAATAGTTCAATGTGTGACCAGTGAGAATTTGATTTTGAGAGCATTGTATCTTGAATGTTCTGTACAAGGTTGATCAAGGATTATGGTGTTGTAAATTGACATCAGAGATTCAAGCTCATACTTTGTATGTCATTTCATTACTTTAATACAAAGGGGTTTTTCTTGGTGTGGTGGGTTTTTCTCTTGCAAGGGTTTTCCCACGTAAATTTGGTGTTCATCAGTGTATGTTCATTTCTCTATTTCTGCTATTTCTTTAATGTGTATCTTAATTGGACTGTAATTGAAAATTTAAAAGCACCTTTGCATTCTTCCCTGAGTTTTTGATGTTAGGAGAGTTGTTTCCACACCTTAGCTTTCCTTACAAATGTTTCCTTCAGAAACTAAGTTGAGAGCTTTGGCTTGGGGGGAGCTTTAATGAACATATCATATCACTTGCCAAATAAATGGTGTTGATGCCTCAACACCAAGATATGTGTGTTAAAAAGGTGCAAGAAAATTGAGAGGGGAGGGGTGAATCAGCTGTCACCAAAATTAAACTTGAAACTTCAACACTTATTAACTTCACAATCACACTGTTCTATTATTAAGTATGAACATGAAATGCAGAAAATAGAAAGTAAAATCAACACAATGAACACCAGATTTTTACATGGAAAACCCAATGAGAGAAAACCCATAGTGAGGATTAACTCACAATATAAAGAGATTGCAAAACTAGATACAAATGCTCACTACCCAAAAGAGGACTCACTGTCTAGATACAAATGCTCACTGCCTACAAAAATATTTATAAAACAAAATTGGGCTTTACAGCCAAAATGAACTAAAAAAGTGCACCTAACCAGTGTTGATGCACTTCTAGTGATGCTCAATAGACAGACTTAACACACTCCATCATTTTCACTCTTCTTCACTTTCACATCCACTATTGCCTCATTGATTACACACCATCCACAAAAACTGTTCAACATATATATACTCAATCTATCCGTAAGCATCAATTAGGTCAGCCTAATTAGATGCAATTCCTTGTTTACCAAAAGTACCAACCTGCCGGCTTCAAGCATTCACAAATTCTTCCCAAATAGCAATTCAAATGCTCAATATGCTACATCATGTCAGCATGGACCTAAGATAGGTCGCACATATATCCACATAACAAAATTAATTCACCATATCATGACTAATCCAAGAAGTCAGCTAGAAATAGACTTCATTACAAAAAGAAATAAATAGAATAATGCCAATGCATCGTACGAGCACTGGAGCATGAGAAATTCTAAACATACATGCCTTCAGCAATCATAAACTATTTCCCAAAAGCACAAGCATCAACTACTAGCTGCAAAGGATTGTAGACTAGAATACCAGAGGGTGTAGCATGAATACCAGTCCAGATACCAAACCAAAATACTAGATCAAGCACTTTGAATTAAGCTTGCAATCACAACATGGTGACATCATTGACAACAAAAAATTGTAGAGATGATCATTCTTCTTCATTCTTCCAACAATCTCCCCCTTTGTCATTGATGGCAACATGTGCCAATTTATTTCAAAAACACAACATTTGCATAACTCTCTCCCCTATATCTTTATACTCTATCTCTCTCCATAACTCTCTCCCCCTTTGACATCAATGGAAAAGGGTGACCAAAAAGGTAGGATGTAAACATATGTATATACACAAAAATTCCAACTTCCCATTTCAAACATTCAAACAAGAATGACACTTTTTACATGAAATATTTTCTTATACCTCTCTCTTAAGATCGAAAGAAGTCTTTTCCACACAAGAACAACTAAATTCATTCTTGCACTCATACCTTCCAACAAAGATAACTACGTAAAGGAGGATTTTTTATCAGAAGAAAGACACTGTCGTTCACAATTTTCTACGAATTCTAGAAAGATGATCTAACCAGACCTCAACAACTTCCTTAACCAACCAAAAGGTTCTGACCATATCTTCTCTTTTCCCCTGAGTAGTCAACAATTCTAAATATAATTATCCAACCCTTATTCTTTTTTTTCCATCCCTTTCTTTGAAGTAATCAAATTTATTTCCAATACTATTCATCTCAGCTTCAAAAGCTTCAATTCTACTTCTGAAATTATCAACAGTTTTCGGCCATTGGAGATAATACTTGTAAATGTCAGATATTTCTTTGATCCATTCTTTTGTCTCATTCATGTATTTAGATAGCACTTTCTTTTCTTTGTTACATCTTCTTTCAAGCATAGCTTTGAAATTATTTCCTTCGGGTCCTTCTAATAATGTTCTCTCTTCAACAATCTCTACTAGATTGTCTAGTAAATAATCTCACACATTTGAGACCAAAATATCCTTATTCAGAAAATAATCAACTAGCACATCATCAATTTTAACTTTCTCAATCGAAGAGCACACATTCCACATTTCACCAATCTTCTTCATCTCACCCTTATTCAGCAACATCCCTATATCCTCTAGATCAGATCTAGATAGAGATTCTTCTTCATTCTTCTCCTCTTCCAAGACTTTTGTTACAATAGTTTTCCTATTTTTTTGGTTCTGGAGGGGACTCACCAATAATAACTTCCAACTCTCTCTTACCTGAGAATGAACCCACTTCAAACCATCTAGATATAGACATAGCAAAGCATAGTTTTGATTTTAAGGATGTGAAATATGATTTTTACACACTTACATTATCCACCAACGATTCCAAGTATCTATAGACTTGTTTCCCAATAGGAACACTGGATTCCCACACAATATTTTATCTTCTCGGTAGGGAGTTCAAAAATTAAAGAGCCAAGCATACAAGAAAAGATACAAACCGAAAGGGGTAACCCTTAATCAACAATATTCGGGCATTCTCAGCCAAATTTTCAAGTAATAGACTACACAAATCAAACTGCCTATTTCCCTTAACCATCATATGTGCAATATATACAGCAATAGCCAAAGTCGAGCCTTCACGATTTTTGAAATAGATTTTGTAAGAAATGACATATGCAACATACCTTACAACAAAATCCACAAGAGTGTTTATCAAAAAAGCTCGAGGGTCTTTATCAATGCCAATAAGCTCCTCCACATCTTTGAATTCCATGGTTTTCTTTCCAGGGAGATCCCCAATACAACATAAACCAGTAATCTCTTCGACCACTTCCTTCATGATTATGTAGGGTTTTTCCAACACAATGTTTCCATTCTTGAATCGATTCAACAAGAACATAATGAATTCTTTATTAACAAACCAAGCAAATTCTCCCCACAAATCCATAGATAGGGTTTTAATGCTTTGTAATTCATTTTCCTTCAGCCCTACTTCCATTTCCTTCATCTTCCTATGATCAAATTCTTCTAATTCAACTCCTTTCAACTTCAGTGGAATGTCGACACTTGATCCTCTGTCCATCGCCATGCTTAACTTTCTTAATTCAAGTATTGTTTGGTTGAGACTTCTTCTCATTTTCCTTCATGGACTAAGAAATAATTTCAGAGTATTCGTAATAATTTCCTCAAGTTACTTCAGAAAAGCTTCAAATTGCTTCGAGATCACTCCAAGACACCTTTCAAACTCTTCAAGTGTTCAACTAATCAAAAAGGCTTACAGATTTTACCTTATACACCATCAATTCACCCTAATTCACATTAAATGCGGAAAACAACAAAAAGCTGCTAAAAACATTCTTCTAACTTCTGAACACAAAAAACCCTAATTCGGTTCGCAAATCAGCATGTCAACATGTTTTCTTTCAGTTCCTTTTCCAAAACCTTTGATCATTCATTCTTCACATTCCATCCTCTTTCCAACCTCTGATACACCATCCATCCACGGGGTTTTTATAGTTTTCTAATAATGCTCCCCCTAAGACCATGCTAGGTCTAATTCCTAGAGGAATTGTCCATACTAGATGAGGGCACAGACACATCAAGAGTTCCAGGTTCTTCTTCTTCTTTCTTCTTCCACATCTTATTCATCTCATGCTTCACCTCTTCTTTGTTGATCTTCTTTACCTAATCATTATTCTCTACCAGAGCATACTGATTTCCCATCTTACTTCTGCAAACCTTTGAGATATGTCCAGGTTTGTTACAATTATAGCAGATAATACTTTTTTGTTTATTTTGACCTTCATTATTTCTCGATCTACATTGATTTGCTTTGTGTCCAAATTTGTTACAGGTAACACAGTAGCCATTAAAGGATTGATTCATTCTGCCTCCATTAAACCTATTCATCATCACCTGACTGATCATTCTCACCTAATATTTTCATTCAGTAGCTTTATGTCCAACCTTCTTGCACAAAAAACATTGTCCAGAGAAAGAACCAGGAAACTGATTTATCCTTCTCTTGCATTCTGTTGCCTTGTGTCCATATTTATTACAGGAAAAATAAATACCATTGAAAGAGAGATACCTTTCTGCATTAGGCTATCTCACAGGTGAACTCCTTGCAAAATTTCTTGAATTTCTTTTATGTTTCCCTTTGTCTTGAGTCTTTTGATTGTCCTTTGAACTTTCAACTACATCATTTTCCAAGCCACGTTTGTCTTTACTTGGTTTTTGTCTTGCAAGTAGTTCTCCAAGCTTATCGGAGCTAGATCTAAAATTATTCTCACAAATTTTTTCCTTCTCTAGTTCTACTCTCAAGTTTACTACCTCCTGTTCAAGTTTAGAGCATTCATCAAATTTGTTATGTACTATTGTATTCAAACATTCTTTAATTATATTCTTTTCTTCTACAAGCATTTCAGTCCAATTATCTCTTGTTTTAGCTGCTCACTCACTTCTCTATGTCTTTCCTTCAATCTCTTTAACTATTCTTTTAGCTTCCAGACACATTCATCATCAAAATTCTCTTTCAGATCTATGTTTTCATTTTCAACTTTGTCAAGATCCTCAAGAGCAGTCTGGAGTTCTTCTTTATCATCCATTTGATCAGCCTTTAGGATCTTCCTTAAGTGGTTAAGCTCTACACCAAGGAACCAAAGTTCTGATACCAATTGTTAAAAAGGCACAGGACAATTGAGAGGGGGGGTGAATTAGTTGTCACCAAAATTAAACTCAAAACTTCAACACTTATTAACTTCACAATCACACTATTTTGTTATTAAGTATGAACATGAAATGTAGATAACATAAAGTAAAATCAACACAATGAACACTAGATTTTTAAATGGAAACCTAATGAGGGAAAAACCACAGTGAGGATTAACTCACAATATAAAGATATTGTAAAACCGGATACAAAGGCTCACTGCCAAGGGCTCACTTCCCAGAAGAGGACTCATTATCTAGATACAAAGGCTCACTACCTACAGAAAGGACTCATTATCCAACAAGGAGGCTCATTGCCTAAAACAATATTTACAAAACAAAATTGGGCTTTATAGCCAAAATGAACATAAAAAGTGCACCTAAGCAATGTTGATGTAGTTCTAGTGATGCTCAATAGACAGACTTAACACACTTCATCATTTTTGCTCTTCTTCACTTTCACATCCACTATTGCATCATTGATTACACACCATCTACAAAAACTATTCAACATATATATAGTCGATCTATCCGCAAGCATCAATTAGGTCAGCCTTATTAGATGCAATTCCTTGTTTACCAAAAATACCAACCTGTCAGCTTCAAGAATTCACAAAATCTTCCCAAATAGAAATTCAAACACTTAATACGCTACATCATGTTAGCATGCACCTAAGATAGGTCACACATATATCTGCATAACAAAATTAATTCACCATATCATGACTAATCTAAAAAGTTGGCTAGAAATAGACTTCATTGCAAAAATCAATCAACAAAATAATGCCAATACGCCATACAAGCACCAGAGCACGATAAATTATGAACATACATGCCTTTAGTAATCATAAACTATTTCGCAAAACTGCAAGCATCAACTACCAATTGTGGAGGATTGCGGACTAGAATATCGGAGGGTGCAGCATGAATACCGATCCAGATACTAGACCAAAATACCAGATCAAGCACTATGACATTGAAATGAAAACACAAAATAGTAGATATGATCATTCTTCTTCATTCTTCCAACAATGTGGTGTAGATTGACATGTTTGATCTATTGGTGAAGATTGTGGAAGAAAATATGTTAATGTGGAAGTTTGTGGAGCATTAGAAGTTGGTTGTGCACATAGTGAAAGGGTTTCCAACTTTATTGTTTAAAGCATTCAATGTGAAATTAGTTTAGATTCGAAGGGTTATAAAGTTATTTCACTTAGGAAAATTCATTTGCAAAAAACATTTGAGAGAATCAGAGCAGTGAAGGAGTGATCAAAGGTGATTTTTGATCTAGTGGGCTTGAACCCTAATTAGAAAAAGTGAAGAAAAGGTATTTACAAATCTTTGTTTTCCCTAGTTTCATAGAAAGTTTGTTTGAAAGAAATTTGAATTTATTTTCAATGGCTACATCGAGGGTTATAGAGATTACTAAGAAGCCACAACATAAATTTAATAAATACCCTGCAAAATCAATAGAAGATGGCCTTTTAGGCACTTTTTTTCATGTTTCATATTAGGTTTTACCAATTGAAGATATAAGGATTTATATTTATGGTAATATGGAATAAAATGACCAAAGTAAGCTAGGAGATATGTGGATGAAAGAATTGGCTGGAGACAATTTTACCCTAAAACCAAAATACCAAAACCTAGTGGCAAATAGCTTGATGTATGGAAATGGTTTCTGAATTTTTGTTTTGATTACAAATGGGTTAGGAATGCACTAAGCAGAATTCATGATAAGTTTGTGTGGACTAACATGTCTATAATGATAAAAAAAGAGTTGATTAGAGAGGTTACAGGGCTATGCTCCACTAGACCTATTCATGTATTGAAATAAATCAAGAATGAATTTGTAATGGAAATAATAGGTGTAACATATGATAAGAGAGCGCTAGTCATTAATCCTAACAGAAATCTAGCTGTGAGATATGGAGCAATGATGATTAGTTATAAAATCTACTTCAAAAATAGAGAAAACTTTGTATTTTCCACCATAATCAATGTGGCATATGAAATGGTTGAAAAAGGTATTGACTATAATCTTTGTGAGTTGCTAAGGTAACAATTGATGAAGAATTTGAAGAAAACCCAGGAGAATAAATATGCATTTAAGTATGGGATTTTGGTTGTTTGTTTACTTTTCTACTTTCTAAAGGAACTTCCTGGAACTAAGAGTGTGAAATGGTTGCAAGAAAGGCCATTAGCTCATCATATTGTATACTTTATGAGAAGTATTGGTGATGTAAAGGCACATGATGATGCTCTTGTTTCTTTCTTTGCAATTTTCCAGAAGATGATGCATGAAAGAGATAAGATACCTAGAAATCTAGTAGAAAAATATCAAAATGATATCACTTTCCTAGTGTCAACAGATGAGTACATGATGGAAGAAATGGAACCAAGGAAAGTGTGGATCCCTGCATTTGGATATGAAATCAATGAACAAGAAATTACTAGTTTGGCTGATATTTTGTTGAAGAGTTTGAAAGACACCACCAAAGCAAGATATGCCACCTATGAAGAAAAGTCTATGGAGGTGCACATGGAGTAGAGAAGACCATAGATTGAGAAGAAGGTTGAGGAGATGGTTGAAAAATATGTAGAGGAAATGGGAATTTCAAAGGAACACTTGTGTAGAAGGAAAGAGCAAAAGCTAAGGGAGAGTCAAGTGTTACAGGAGGTTCAAAATGCATAAGAATATTTTGTAGGACAGCTACCACCCCTCCTGCTATTCAAAAATCCTTTGGGATTGTGCACTTTGTTGGAGAAAAGAGGAAAACAACTACTAGTCCTCTGGTTGTGCAGACTACAAGATTTGAGAAGAAGAAAACCATTGCACACTAGTATAGAAACAACAATAAACTATTGAAAAAACTACTAAAAACTACTTATAAATGATTAAACTTGGTCACGTGACCATTAGTAGTTTATTGCTAGTCATATATAACGTGGCCATATTGATGACTAAACCATTTTTAGTCATTTATTGGTTTTTTTGATTGCTCGATTTGGTAGTATATTTAGTCGTTGATTAGGTCATTGATTGTTGTAATCTAGTCACTTATTTAGTCATTTTTTATTCACTAATATGTTTAACTGGTCACTTATTTAGTTGTTGATTTATTCATTGATTGTTGTAATCTGGTCACTTATTTAGTCATTTTTTTATTCACTGATATATTTAGTCATTGATTGTTGTTAACTAGTCACTTATTTATTCATTTTTATTAACTGATTTTGTGCATTGGTAGTGTATTTAGTCATTAATTTTAATCATCATTTTGATCAATTTGGTAGTATATTTATTCATTTTTATTCACTGATTTCACTGGTCATATATCTAGTCATATTTATTCATTGTTCACTAATTTATGTCAATTGGTAGTATATTTAGTCAATTTAATTATTAATTGATGTCAATTAGTAGTATATTTAGTCATTTTAATTGACTGGTATTTGAGGATTTAAGCATAAAACACATAAATACACATCAATCATCAATTGCACACAATAAGGCAACCATTGAGAAGGAAAAATCGATGAACTTTATTAATAAAAGAAAGGTGTTCTAATTACAACTTAGAAATTGAGTATTAAAATTGTCGTTTTCAGTCACAAGACTAAAAATTTGAGTTGCAGTATTGCATAGAAATGAGTGCAAGAAAGAAACTTCTCCAAAAAACTTCTGCAATGATGGAAACACATGCTTGAAGCCCTTCAATGTGACCTCATGCCCTTTCATCTCTTAAAACTTCTACAATGTGGGCAATCTTCCTGGAGCAAGTTGTAGTGTGTAGAATCCAAGGAGAGTGTTGACCGTGTCCCATATATGAAGCTCTCTACTTCAATGTAGTCAACAATAACCCAACTAGAATCTTTCCTCCTTTATATGAAACATGCCATCTGATATGAGCAATAGGGTGTTGCCTTTTCCACCATGAATGAAGTTGTGCCTTAGTACAAACAACAAAATTACTATTAGTCTCAATTCAGAAAGAATAAAAGTGCATTGTATAATGCAAGTTTACAAAAGTAAGTCCAAACACAGCAGAAAGATAAATCAATTAAAAAATTGTAGCCTTGTCAACAAATTCCTTAAATAGAGTGTTCAACATAGGCCTGAAATATGCATATTGAACCCTTGATTTTAGAACCTTGTTCAAAATTTAAGAAAGGTGATATGCTCAGATTATAGAATGAAGTTGACATATTATAGAATGAAGGCTATCAACACTAACTAGACTGGAACAACATCATCAACAAAAATTTCCTAGAAACCAAGCCCAAGAATGCCATCAGACTTGGACAATAAAAATGTCAACCCTAGTTCATGTGTTTTCTTAGTAAAGAACTACACCATGAAAGAATCCATTTATACATAAATTCAAAATTAAGTTGATGAGAATAGATCTTTGATATCCAACTAGGAAGCCTTAACATCCAAAAATTACTAACCTTATGTTTCACAACAAGTTTCCCAACTATGATATCATCTTTACTTAAAAAATTGGATATTGATCCACTGCCATATTGGATCTCACAGAATTCTCCTTCACAAACAACAAATGATATATATTAATTGTTTAGCAACTTCCTTAATATCCCCATGTAAGTAGAGTAAACTAAGTGAGGTTGAGGGTTTGAAGTAGAGTACCATATTCTTCGTATGTGCTTTACTTTGATCATGACTTGTATCTTGAATGAAAATAGCAAGCTAGTTGCACTGTAAAATCATTGTTAATTATTGTTAGAAAAATAACCACAAAATCCTCTTTAATTAAAATAATCCTTCTAGATATTTCAAGGCAAGATATTTTAATTACTTTCTAAGAGAGCTAATTTCACTATCCAAACAACCATCAATCTATTTATTGTATATAATTTCCCAAAATTCAAAATTTGAATATAATGAAACTAACCATAATTACCAAAGATTTGACACCAAAATGTAGTATGAAATGAATTGTTTGACAACAAATGTGTTTTGATAAACCAGATATACCCTTGATATATTAATTTAAATAACAAGGAAATATCACACTAGAGAAAGCAAGATAACATTCATTAATTCACTTCAACAAACAATTGAAACTAGAATTTGGCCACCAATTATAACTTCATTCTATTGATCTTCAAAAAGATTTTACAATGTGTTTCAAAATTTTGTCCTGACTAACATGTCAAAAAGTGTCCTTTCAATTACCCACTCTTAACATAAATCAAAAAGTCTTACTTATCATTGTTTACATAGGATTACAAAAAATCAATGAAAGATGAGAAGTGAAGAGAAATGATCAGATGTTGAAGTCCAGAGCACTCGCAACATACAGAAGTCAGTTACTCATCGTAAGGTATTCTTGATCATTTAGATGTAGCAAGGTCCTCTCTCCATGATAGTATTTGCAAGGCTTGGTACTTCACTGCAAGGCCCATTCTTCTGGGGGAGCTAGATATGTATGTGTAGACACGTAAACTATACCGATTAACATTGTGCATCTGATACCGACTACTAACATCGTTTCATCCTGAATTATCCCTCGGTCTAACCATTTAATCAAGTTTCCTTATTTGATTAAATTCATCAATTTCTTTCCCTTAATTAAATAAATCATTTTATCTAATTAAGTCTCTTTTGTTAAATAAATCAATCAATCTGATCTAATTATCCCTATTTAATTAAATAATTAATTTTATTTCATTAAATCTCTAAAGTCTATCTATTAAATTAAATAAATTAAAACCTTATTTAGTTTAATCTAACATCATCTCTTTTAATTAAATAAATCTAAATCTTTATTTAATTAATCTCTTATCACATTCCTCTCATATTTGATTTAAATAAATCCATAAATCTAAGTCAAATTTGTCACATCATCTAATATCTCATTAAATTAATTAACCTTGATTAATTTAATCTCTTTTCATGTCCCATCCTCCAGCTTTTACCACTTGCACATGAAAATAGATTTAATTGATTTATTAAATCCCTATTTTCCTCAACAAGGCATCTTTTTGGAATATTCTCCAAGTTTGAATTCAAAAATCCAAGTTGACATGTACATCCAACAAGGAATTTACTCCATCTTACATGTCCTTTTCCTTGAGCCAAGTGGCATTCAATGCTTTCTTTCTTCCCTCTTGCAAGTCATTTCAACAAATTTGAAATTCAAAAATAGGCATTTATTAGCACAATCCTCAAAACTTGCACATCCTTCATCCACTCATAGATTGACAAGTGGCCTCTTGCCATTGGGTGAATGTTAGTCCCACATTGCTCAAATTTGGACATTCATCCTTCAATCTCATCTATAAATAAGAGGCTTCATTCCTCATTTGATCATCCACAAATTATGCAAAGTTACCATGCTCAAATATCTATCAAATTTCATCCATCCCCATTGAGTTCTTAGCTAGGTTATGCAGGTTTTTAGCTTGGAGCTCTCCTCAAGCATCAACAAAGTGGATCACTCATCAATTATCATCAACATACATCAATCTTGCATCATAGGAGTTGGGAAAGGGCCAATTTTCACATCAAATTGGCACTAATTCCCCCATGGGATCATAAGTTTGCTAGCTTAATTAGGATTCAATCTTTCTTTTGGTGTTTTCATTGTGTTCTTTATTATTTTCCTAATTTGAGCTATGTTAATGGATTTCATGGGGAATCCTTGTTCTTACTTGAAAATTCTAATCTAATGTGTTTTTTCTTATTGTTTTACAGGTATTAGGATTGGGGTTCACACATTTGGCGCTAGGAGGGCTAAATCTCATTTTTTATCACTTTTCTCACAAAACTTCGCGTTTTTGTTTGTGCACAGAAAAATTCCAATGCTAGAAGCTCAGTGTAGTCATACAACACCATTGTTTTTCCAACATTTCCATACAACACCGCTGAAAATTCAAACTGCGACACTGAAGTCTTCCCGCCCAAGAATTTGAGTTTCAAACTGCAACACTTGACCAATCTGACCCGTAGGGATTTTCAAAAAAATCAAACGACATTGGGAAAAAGTGCAACACAGTTGAGCTCACTGGTCTGGACATGGAGCGTCGATGACTGGTAAGCAACGTTGTACAACACCGCTGAGAAATCAAACTATGACGTAGTCACGAGTTGTGCCGCTGGTAGGGAGTAAAAAGTTGAAATTCCATTTTAGCACGTGCATTTTTTCATATGATCAATTTATCTTCTATTTTTTTCTTTTTGACCTCTGTGTTTTTTAGAACCTGATTGGTTTTCTCTCTTGTAGGTTGGATCAATTGAAAATAAAAGAAGGAGAAGTATGATGATGGTATCCTACAAAATCAAAGTGTTTTTAAACACTTTAGTGTTTGCTTAACACTCTTAGGAATTGTCATCCCTTCTTGCTTAGGACACTAATTTCATTTGGGCTTTAAAAAGAATCTTTTCAATTTTTGCAAAGGCTTAAAATGAACATTAGGAATACAACATACTAGAGTTTTTTTTTTGGTGAACAATTAAACAAAAAATCTCTCATTTGTCTTTTGGTGCTTTAAAAAGAATTCATAATTGCTTTGGGGATCTAAAATGAATATGTGCTATTTTATTTTGTGAGGGCTTACTTAAACTAACTTCATTGAAAAATGATGTATGCGCTTCTCTTGCGCTTTATAGCGATCTTGAGAATCAAAAGGCCTTTTTGTGATTTTAGGTTAAGATAAAGCAATCACCTCCACACTTCATTTTGGGTTTAAAATTGAACAAAATCTTGTGCGAGTGTGAGTGGAGCATTATTGCATATATTCTATTTCTTTATGTTGCAAACAAGGATTGATCAAGTTACGGATATTGTCTTTACTCACTTTTGTTATCTTAGAGGGCCTGCCTTGGGGAAAAAGTACTCACCCAAGGGAACGACTCAACCAGTAACACTCTAAAGCCAAGAGTATTTCCAACCGGGATATAAATGTGGGTATTGGAATGAACGCCAATATCATGTGGATGGCTCCGACAAGATGGATCCAAAAGGGGACTCTCGTCATATGGGTCAATCTCCACAAATGGAAAGTCCTAATTAAAACTCATGTTTTAGAATTGCTAAAATCCTTTGATCTATTTGTTGGTGCAAAAACAGTCATTCTAAAGCTGCCCCACACTTTTATGGTCTTTTAGTAGAAATGGAAAGCATGCCATGGGAGTTTCATGGGTATTGATGCTTGGCTGCCCCAATTGACGTTAATGAGCCATGGAGGGGAGCCAGTGGGGTCAAGCATCTAACCATTCGCTAAAGATAAGCATAGCTGGACTTGTCCAAGTGGGAATCCAATAAATATTGTCTTCCACATCCATAGGGTTGTACTTATTCTTGGTTACAAAATGCTTTGCTTGTTTGAAAACATCTTGGAAACAAACACTTAAACATCATCATCAAAATTTTAAACCCTTTAGGAGACAAATACAATTGACTCAATTCATGTGTTATTGCTTGCCCTTGGGATTCACATCCTTAGAGGTTTCTAAACATTTGGATTACATCTCAATTTTTCTACTAAATTTAAACAATAAGTAGCCCTTGCCTTGAATTCATCAAATTTTCACATTACATACTTTGTGGGATTCGAAGAAATTAAGACATTGGACATCTAGCTTGAAAAACCTAATCAAAGAAAGTGTTTGTGGTAAAATAAAGTCACTAAGCAAAGCTAAACAAAATGAACTCTCACATGTGTTGAAACCTCACGTTTTTCAAGAAGACAAATCCCAAAATGAAAGTCATTGGTTCAAAAACCAGAAATGTATGATCAAATTGAATCACCTTTTGGGAAATCTTGAAATTGTCCTTCATGCTAGGCTTTTTGACAAAAATCAAAGTCATCAAATCCTTGAGACAAAATCCTTGAAATATTTATCAAATCATCTTTGGCTAGGTATGTGTAGATGCATCCTTTTGCATATGCTTAGTCAAAGTTATCAAACCATCTTGTTTAGCTAGGTATATGTAGATGCATCCTTCTTCATATTCTTGGTTAAATTATCATCTTGTTTGAATAGGTGTGGGTAGGTGCATCCTTCTCCCTACACATATTAAAATTATCATCTTTTGAGCAAATCTATCCCTTAGATAATCATCCAACATCTTAGGGTCTATTTGTTCAAAATCAAAGCAAACCAAATTCAATCAAATCAAGGGCAATCCAAGAAAATCTAAATCTAAATCTAAAACATATCTAGAAGTCCCAAAATTCTAGCATCCCCCTCAAGATTTATCAAAAGATCAAAACATCCACATCATCCATCTCTTGCATCATCATCATATCACCTTTTGATCATCAAGATATCCTAAAATTTTCTATTTTGTGCATAAAGTAAAGATCAATCCAAAGAATCAAGAGATTCATCTCCCATATTTTTGAAAATTGTTCCTTGTTTTATGGTTCAAAATAGATCTCAATATAAGAAGAACATGGAAGCCGAAAAGGAAACACCCGCTTCGAGTGACCTAAGCCAAATGAAAGTTGAAATGAATCCCATCGAATCAAGCAATCCTTTGACCATCTCATTATCACAAAACCCACAAGAGGAAATCCAAGGAGAAGATCTTACCTTTGGGATGTTGCATGAAGAAATATCCGAAATGCTCCAAAATCTAGAAAATCATAAGATCGTCAACATCATGATGAGGCTTAACCCTTCACTATACATGCTTGAACTAGGAAAACAAGGGGCCAAATTACCTTCTAATTTTGACACGAGTTCAATAGTGGAGACATCTTTACCTCCAATCTCATCCACCATCCCCTTCTCATCCACACGCCCTTCCCAAAGCATCACCCAAAACATTCGGCAAATCACAACATCTTTTGCTCCAACCCAACCCAATGTTAATAAGGGAAATACATTTCTCAATGCTATTCAAACAAACCCCCTTGTTAACAATCAAGAATTGGATGCAAATACCATCTTGGAACAAAACATACCCCAAAATTCATTACATAAGTATGTTCCTCTCACTTTCCATAATGATCCATCATCATCATCCTTCCACGCAACACCTCAAAATTCTCTCCTCAAAAATCCGCAGGAGGAAGGTGACATGTTCGGACCTAGGGACATTTTTTACACCACAACATTTTCGCAAGAACTCACACCCCTCACATTTTCACCTCCTCCACCATTTCCATCATCATCCACACCACTCCTTGGCTTAGGGCTTCCCCCTTTACCAAGTATCAATCAAACCAACATCCTGAATATCAATCAAAACATCACGCAAAACTTGTCATCGATATCGAAACAACAGATGACAACTACACAAGCAATCGCGACATCATCAACCATCCCCCTAACATCGCAAAGCATGGTCTCTCAAGGACCAACCACATCAACGACACCATCCACCACTCAAATCACCAATACGACATCACCACTCACCACCACCACAAATGCCATTCCAAATCCACCACCACCCCACCACCCCACCACCACCAACTTCCAGCATATCAAGCCAATACAACATGGCATTACAAGCCGCTCAACAAGCCGCTTTTCAAAGGGGATTCCTACAAGTGCAAAAACAAAAAGCCGCACTACTAGCTGCTTAGCAAGCTACTCAAGCTGCCCAAGCTGCATTAAAGGCACAACAAGTTGCACAAGCCCAAGTGTTATTGCAACAACAACAACAACAAGCCGCTCAAGCTGCTCAAGCAACCCAAGCCACATTGCAAGCACAAAAAGGTTGCTCAAGCCCAAATTCTATTACAACAACAAGCAGGACAAGCACAAGCCCATGCACAAGTAGTGCAAGCACAAGAAAACACCCAATATCACGCACAACACGTACAAGCACAGGCACAACTTCTTGCACAAAAATAAGCAGCACAACTACAAGCATATCAAAAAGCAATAAAACAATATCAAGAGCAGCAAGAAGCAGCCCAATTGGCAGCCCAACAACAAGCATTGTTGGAACAACAACAAGCACAATAGAAAGCACAACAACAAGCACAACATCAATCAATCTTAGCGCAACAACAACAAGTGTTGTTCATACAACAGCAAGTGCAAGCATACCTAGCTCGGTAGAATGTGCAAATACCATCAAATAACACATCAAACAACCCACCCATCCAACCCAAAATAGAAATCCCCCAAAACACCTTCATCCCATCCCCTAATCCACAAAATGATGCAACAACGCAAATTAGGTTGCTCTCACAACAAGTGCTCGATCTTCAATCAGGGAAAACAACAAAAACATCAAGCAACTTGTGCCCCTATCCATTTGATAGGAGCCTAGTGATGAAACCATTCCCCAAGGGATTTGAGATCCCCAAGTTTGACAAATATCATGGGACAGGAAACCCTGAAGATCACATCAGGGAATTCTAGGTTCATTGCATGGAAATCACATACGATGATACTTATTTGATGTGGCTATTTCCTAGGAGTTTGGCTAGCCATGCTATGGAATGGTTCTCTCGCCTACCTACAGGTATCAGAACATTCCAAGAAATTATAGATGCATTCATTAAAAACTATGCATGCAATATTGTAATGGATATTAGTCTAGAAGAACTCTCAGCTCTAAAACAAGGAAAGGGTGAATCATTCGCTTCATTCCTACAACAATGGAGATCCAAGTCCAATCGGAGCAAGTGGACCATGCCCGAGGAACAAAAATTTTGCACCATTATATCCAACCTTGAAGGCCTCTTGGCATTTCATCTTAAGGTACAAGGGATCACCACATATGACTAGTTGATCTCCAAGGCGCTCAGCATCGAACGATCCCTTATGACTCAACCCGTAGGATCAACTTCATACCTCAAACAACAAAACAACCTCCCACCCTCCAATTACAATGATAAACCTTGCACATGGGAAAGGAACAAAAATGTTACTAATGATGGTGTTGTCAACACCAAGATGGTCATTAGTGCCCCACACCAAAATACACCCACACCACAAATCCAAATCCAACACCAAAACAATCATCACGCAATACAACAACCAAACAACAATCCAACAATCAACAATCTCAATGATCAAAGAGGACCACCCCAACGGAACAAGAGTTATCCCAAGCGAAAGTATACTACTTTGGGGGAACCACTTGAAGACATAATGAAGAAGCTAATAAATGAAAAACTCATCAAGGCTCATACCTTCGAGAATTACCAAGAATCAGATGTGAAACCTCCTTGGTATAATGAGAATCAACTCTGTGAATTCCATAAAATCAAAGGCCATACCACAAACAGTTGCATGAGATTAAAAAACATAATTCAAGATCTCATTGATAAAAGAATTATAAACGTGGAACAACCAATAGGAAACCAAGATCTTAAGATATACACGGATCCGATGCCTAATCATGGCAATAAAGGGAATAATAATAACAATGATAAGGGGAAAGGCACCCACACAAATGTGAATCATGTGTACGAAACAATCGTCGCCTCCCTAGATGAAAACTACATGGTAATCACTATCAAAGGTTCCCATGCCGATTGTGGAGTCACCACAAGAGGCAGCAAAGTTACCATTGCAGGATCATCCCATCCAAAGGAGTCCCTGCATACAGATCCGCCCCTAATGGCTACAATGTCCTAGATCAGCTCAATAGAATGCCAACACAAATCTCCATCATGGAGTTGCTAAAAATATCATATGCCCATAGGAAAATCCTTGAAGAAGTGTTGGCTTCATCCACTATCCCCACAGATCTTGATGCAGAACAATTTCAAGCTATGGTCAGAAATATCATTACACCAAATCTCCTCACATTCTCCGACTAGGATTTCCCCGCTTAACCATCTCACAACCATGCACTCCACTTGGAAGCAATAGTACATAAGAGCAAAGTCAAAATGGTCTTGGTGGATGGAGATGCAGGCTTGAATATGTGTTCTCTCAATCTCATCAAACAATTGAAAATCTCAGAGGATTCTATCAACAAAGGAAAGGGTATCACAATAAGAGCATATGATGATCAAGAAAGAGTGTCCCAGGTCACAATCAAACTCCCTATTCAAGTAGGGCCTGCTATCATGGAAACCACTTGTCAGGTCTTGGACCTTGACTTGTCGTATAACATCCTCCTAAGATTCCCATGGATTCATGCAATGAAGGCAGTAGCGTCAACTTTCCATCAATGTGTGAAATTCACACATGAGGGACAAGAAGTTACCATCCATGGAGATCCTAAACCCTTCTCCTATTGCAAAATCCTTGAAGCAAAGTACTATAAAATCCCCCAAGTACCAAAAAATCATGAGGTCCCATCTACACCATACATCGATCCTGCCACGCTTGCTTCCACTTCTACGACAGAGACACCCACCACTACCACCATCCCCACCATCTCTGAAATTAAGGTCATCATCTAAGATAACGATTGTGGAAATTACAAGCTCCCTAATAATGCTTTTGTGGTAGGAGATTTACCACAATCTCCTAGATCATGGGGACGTCCGCAAATAAATGAAGCCTCCACATCTCAAACGTCTCCTGAAGACTATCCCAACTTTACAAGTTGGGGAGATCTTGGCCGAGAAGTCATTGAGGTAGATCCATCTCATATGCTATACCAAGATGAGAGATCAGCAACTGATTTACCAATTGATGATAGAAACAAGGGTCTACAAATGATGCTTGCAAATGGCTCTAACAGAAACCAAAGACTTGGGAGAAACAACAATGGGCTTATAATACCTATCATGCTAGAGACACAAGCAATAACAAATATTGGCCTTGGATGTACCCCTCTCAGTATAACCATACATGGTCAAAGTCCTCTAGTTAGAACGATTAATAATCCTCCTTAGCCAACCGCAGCAGAACTACACTTACCAGTATCTACAGGTAGAGTAATAAATAACTTTACATTTGATATAACCGACATATGTATTAGTAGTGATGATGAGGATACCATGACCAACTTACCTAGGCTATTTTAGGATACCACTCTTTGCATGATTAGCACCCTATCTTTTGAATCAGACCACCAAAACCATGAAATCCACCTAGTATATCCCCAACTCATCGACTATGACCAACGAGGACCACCAATTCTCAATACATTCAAAAATGATGAGGTGCTCTTAGAATTCATGGGACTACAGGATAACATTCTAAGTGGGGATCACAAAGCAGGGTTCATAATTGAGCTAGATACACATGCCTATTGTGGGGAAACGATTGAATCCCTCAATCACAAAAGTGAAAAATTAAGAATAATATCCAAGTCCTTGAGTGAAAACCACACTGTGGCACTCTCTGACTAGAAAAAAGTAAAAAGAAAGGATGCATCCAATGGTGAAAACCTCTCTGAGGCGCCCGAGGATGGGGGATTCAATCTTCCTTCTAGAGCTATTCATCAAGAAAAATCAACAGTCCTAGCAGAAAGGTGCAATCCGGTCAATCTAGGAATAGAGGAAACCCCGCATATCACATTCTATGCGGAGTCATTACTATCTGAGGAACAAGAGCTCCTAGTACCTGCCTAAGAGAGACATAAACTTCACATGGACTTATGCTAACATGCTAGGACTTGATCTAGAGACCGTGGTTCACCACTTAGCAGTATATCCAGAAGCAAAGCTTGTTAAACAAAAGCTTTGAAAAATGCACCCTCATATCACCTTATTAGTCAAAATGGAGCTAAAAAAGCTATTAGATGGAAGATTCATCCAACCGATAGATTATCAAGAATGGGTGTAAAACTTGGTACCTGTTTCAAAACCCGATTGGAACATCAGAATCTGCACAAACTTCAGAGACTTGAATAAGGCATGTCCAAAAGATGACTTCCTGCTTCCAAACATCAATATGATCATAGATATGATAGTTGGACATGAAATGTTGTCACTAATGGATGGATTCTCATGGTACAATTAGATCATGATAGCTAAAGAGGACCAACATAAAACAACTTTCAATTGTCCATGGGGGACTTACTGTTGGAACATGATGCCATTCAGCTTAAAGAATGCAGGAGCAACATACCAAAGGGCCATGACATTGATATTCCATGGCATGATCCATAAGATGGTCGAATATTATGTTGATGACATTCTAGCCAAGTACAGAAAGAGAAAACATCACATAGCAACCTTAAGTGTCATTTTTGATAGGCTAGAGGAGTACAAGGTCAGATTAAACCCAAACAAGTGCATCTTCGGCATACAATCAGGAAAATTGCAAGGATATATAGTGTTAATGAGGGGTATCGAGGTAGATCCAGCAAAGGTAAAATCAATCCTCGAGATGGAGGCACCAAAAACATTAAAGAAATTGAGAGGTCTCCAAGGCAGGCTCCAATCCATTTGAAGATTCATAGCACAACTAGCAGACAAACAGAACCCATACTCCCACCTACTCCACAAGGGAGTAGCGTACAAATGGGATACCAAGTGTGAAGAGGCATTCAACAAAACCAAAGAATATCTACTGACACCACCAGTCTTAATGCCACCAATCCCAAAAAAACCCATTATTCTCTACGTGTCAGCAACAACAACAGCCCTTGGAGCTCTCCTAGCTTAGCATGACAAAAATGGAATAGAAAGGGCTATCTATTACATCAGCAGAACAATGGTTGGACATGAGCTAAACTATTCATTCATTGAGAAAGCATGCCTAGTAGTAGTGTTTGCATCAAAGAAATTCAGACATTACATGTTGGCACATAAAATAAAACTCATTACCAAAATTGACCCGCTCAAGTACTTATTGTCAAAGGCAATGCTCACAGGAAGAATGGCCAAATGGGTGATGATACTATCAGAATACAATATTGAATATGTGGAGCGGAAAGTAATCAAAGGCCAAGTCATCACAGATCAACTTACAGAAGCACCAATCTATTCAGAGAATCCTCTCATTTCAGAGTTTCCAAATGAATCTATTTTCAATCTCAACATAGCTAACCACTAGAAATTGTATTTTGATGGCTCATACACACAGCATGGATCAGGAGTCGGTGTCTTCTTCATCACCCCACAAGGGGATTGCATACCAAGGTCCTACAAACTGGCATTTCCCTGCACCAATAACATTGCAGATTATGAGGCTTTAACCATAGGTCTCAGAATAGCAGTGCAGTAGAACATTATAGCTCTCAAAGTATACGGAGACTCCCAATTGATAATAAATCAAGTGAATGATGAATACCAAACCAAGGACGACAAGCTCACTCCATACAAGAAATTGGTGGAGACCCTCAAAGAATCCTTCATTGAAATTACATTTGAGCAGATTCCCAGAACCAACAACAAACCAACAGACGCCATGGCAACAATTGGATCCTTGCTCGACATCCCGCACAACATTCCAAAAATATGAATTCATGATTGAGTAGCTTCTCGTTCCTGCATTTGAGGTACTAGAATTAGAATTCATGTGCAAAATCGTTGGTCCCGGTGATCCTTGGTACCACAACATTTACACATACCTTTGAATAGGAGTCATACCCGCTGATTTACCCTCAAACCTAAAATGAACCTTTGTCAAAAAGGCATCCAGATTTGTCATCCTAGGAGATACCCTATATCATAGAAGTATATGAGGAACCCTACTGCATTGCTTAAATGTTGAGGAGGCATTAACCACTCTAACTAAAGTACATAATGGTATATGTGGTTCACACTCGAGTAGAATGACCATAGCCAAGAAACTGTTGAGGATGGGGTATTATTGGCCCACAATGGAAAGAGAGGCACATGACTATGCCAGAAGGTGTCTACAATGTTAGCAGCACGAGGACCTCATCCATGCTCCAGCTCAAGAGCTTCATCCTATTGTCACACCATGGCCCTTTTCGCAGTGGGGACTCGATCTCATTGGAAAAATCACTCCCACTTCATCTAATGGCTGTAAATTCATCATAACCACCATGGAGTACTTTAATAAGTGGTTGGAAGCCATACCCATGGTGTATATAACTGGAAAGCAGATTTCAAAGTTCATCCTGAACTATCTCATTTGCCGCTATGGTGTTCCACAAGCCATTATCTTAGATAATGGGACACAATTTAAGAATTAGGAGGTTCGTAACTTATGCAAAAAATTCAAAATCCAACATCGCTTCTCCACCCCATACTATCCCCAAGGCAATGGCCAAGCAGAAGCTACAAACAAGACCATTCTGAAAATCCTCAAGAAAATAGTCAATGATGCAGGTCATGACTGGCATCTACAGCTTAATCCTGCCCTTTGGGCCTAACGAACCAGCATCTGCACACCCACTGGTGCCACTCCTTTCTCCCTAGTCTATGGATTAGAAGCAGTACTCCCTATTGAGATTGAGATCCCATTACTTAGGATATCACTGCAAAACCTCATCACAAATGAAGAGTATCGAGTATCAAGATTGAATGAGCTGGAGTTACTGGATGAGTGATGTATAGATGCCTTGAATCATTTGCAAGTCTATCAGAATAGACTCAAAAGGATCTATAATAAGAAAATCAGAAGCAAGACTTTCCAAATCAAAGAACTGGTATTAAAGGAGAATCAAAAGAATGTCCCAAACCCAAGCAGCAAAGGAAAATTTGAACCCAATTGGTTGGGACCATTCGTTATCACAAGAAGTTATAAGTCAGGAGCATATCAATTATCAACACCCGAAGGGGAACCTCTGCAAGAGCTCATGAATAGCTTTCATCTCAAAAAAATTTATGCCTAAATCTTTCGAGGTATAGAACCAAAAAATAAAAAAAATAAAAAAATGTCCTGAAAAAATGGTTACTTCGGCAAAAACTTGGCAAACAGACGTCTTGGTAACAACAAAAAAATCAAAAAAGCAAAAAAAATCCAAAAAAAATTAGAAAAAGAATTGAAAATAGTAAAGAAAAAAATCATCCTCTAGTGAAAACCACTTCAGTGGCACTTTGGACAAGTACCTTGGTGAAAACCTGGCAAATAGGTGCCTTGTGTAAATAAGCACTTTCCATCCACCAAGATCTTTACGACTTGTTCTACATCACCCATCCATTGTGCTTCCATCATCCAGATCTCCATCCATCACTCATCCACTCGTATCTGCATCATAGCTTGGTCCTGTTTTCATATCATGATCCCCCCTAGTACTACTCGGCCCATCCTCAAGGTCAATTTGTCCTGCCTTTATCGGAGTAGTCTATTGCATCATGCTGGGGGCATGTTCTTATTGGATCGGATTCATGTATATTCTTAAATTCCTAAATATCAGAAAATCCAAAAACATTCAAAACATATCAAAATCCCAAAACAGGTCAAAACTTAGGTCAAAAAGTCAAAAAAAAGTTGTCTTGTCAAACTACGTCATCTCTGAGCTTTGAACATAGGCAAGGTTGATCTTTGATCATCCCCCGAGGCACTTAGGTCGGTCCTTTAGGCGTCTATCACAATAAACTGACATCTCATCATGTATATCGTCATTTGTAAATCGATCAACTCATCGGTCGAACTACGTGGTCTCTGCATATATAACGTAGGAAAGACTCATCTATTGATTAGCCCCCGAGGCCCCTAAGCTAGGTCTTTAGGTTAGTCTCTTGGTCAGAATCTCGGAAAACCCCAAAACATTGAAAAATCAAAAATCAAAACATTTGAAAATCTCCAAAAATACCAAAAACAGCCTCAAAACATCTCAAAAAGATCAAAAACATCCAAATATTTGAAAAAAATTTATCCATCTCATCTCGCTTGTAGCCACAATAACATCGCTCATAATAAATGATCGTCATCCTTAATATTTGGTAATATAATCAAAAACAAGTTTAGCAGGTTAAAAGTGAAAACTCAAAACGTCAAGTCTCAGAAGTCACTGCATAAACAAGTTGGTCATCTCTTTGTATCAATAGCTCATCATCCAATTGGTCCCATATCAATCATTTGAAAGAACACTTTGGATAAATGAAATGACGTGCCGCCATCCACTAACATTTCCTAGGATGAATCCTTCCTACAATGGGCATTATCTTTTGGCAATAGTTTCGGTCCTTATCCTTAAAAACACATCCTCTTTTGGTTAGTGATATCGAAGAACATCAGCTTGTTTGTTTACTTTGTCTTCATCTTTTGACTTATCTTATTTGCGCTCATTCCAAGGACTACTCGATGATATCCAAAATGGGGATTTAGAGAAATAGGAATGGGGCAATGATCACTATCTTTTGTTTGTTGTGCTTGTTGGATGTTCTTGTAATATAACCGTGGCGAATACTTGCTTTGTTAGGTATGTATGGAGGATGTTTTGGGAAACTTTTGACTATTGCATTGATAGGTTATACCTTTCCGTGTTTTGATCTGAGGTGTTTGAAACTTCTAAAGTGCATCCTAGCAAGGTTTATGTATGTCAGGTGTGAACAAGGATACTCCTATTTGTTTTTCAAGTCAAAGTCCATAACACTAGGTACAACTCCATCCTGGTTTTCTATACCTTGATACATTGTACCACGTGTGTTATCAAACATAAGGAAATTGGCCCTTTGAAAATCCCAACTCCTTGAAAAGTAATCATCATCATTTGCATTTTAATCATCTTGTGTCTTGTTGAAATGACTTATTCTCTTCTTGCTCATCACACTAACAAGGTACTATGACAGTTTTTCATCATCCTCATTGATTCTGCATCCACAAATCATTATCATATTACATCAAGGTATCATATAGGAAACATATGCATTGCATTTCCATCCTCATATAAACATGTTATTATAGGCATTCTTCATAGATAAGTGCATCCATTTTATTACAGCACATCCATTTTTATTACATAACATTGCATTTATCACATAAATCATTGCATAACATTCATTGGCATAAACATTTCATAACCATTTCACATTACCACCTACTACATAATCATACATAATAGGTACATAAGCATTATAGATAATCCATTGCATACATACTTGCATATCATCATAAGGTCATCTCACACATTACGTTCATTTTTTGCATAGAACATCATCATCATTGCATACAGTATATCACATTAAATGCATCACATACATTACATTATCATTTAATATATTATACCGTCCACTAATCATCCATATCATCTCATAAATAGCATCGCAATCATTTTGCATTTCATTGCATAAATCATTTCACATCATAAATAGAAACATAAAAATCCATTACATGCAAGGCATACATCCATCCATAATCATTTCATTTCATAAGCATAATTCACATATCATTTCGCGCATACACCATAGATCATTTCCATATCATTTTGCATATTACATTCCATATCACATATCACATCACCATTTGTATCAACATAAATAGATCATCATATAGACAACATCATTGCGCATCACATAAATACATCTACATATCATAAGTCATTGCATAAAGCATATATCATCAGAAATAAATGCATCCATAAAATCATCATAAACATCATTGCACAGCATATAGAAATAGAATCATCCATCCATGCATAAATAAATGATACACATCACATCATATCAAAATCATCGGCTCATATATATCATCAATAATGTAACTGTCATAGTACAAAATAATCAGATCACTATACATGTATGTCATTCAGTACAAAAAGGCCCATCGGGCTATCAAAAAGGAGCCCATAAGGCACAGAAGGTATCATCTCGATCAAGGTCTACCCCCCTGTATGCTACCCTCGCCCCTATCACCGTGACCCTCTGCTAGTCTGTGGTTGGTCCATTGCGAGTACTCTGGGACCCGTGTTGCTCTGGGTACGGCCTCATGATAATGCATCTGATAGTACTCGGCCTCTTGGACGGCATCCCTATAAGACCGGACGGACACTGTACTTTGAGAGGAGGAGGCTAACATTCTCTCCAACTGTTGTCTCTGGCCTAGCTCTGTAGCTACCTATAACTCTGTAGCCTATCTCTGGTGTATGGCTTAGTCCCTCTCAGCCCTGTTCTTCTCTCTCTCAGCTCAAGCCTAATCCCTCTCCCCTATCAAGGTTTGCAGCTAGGCCTGTAGCTGAGCAATCAAAGTATCCCAGGGATCCACCTGCCCTACTGGCTACAATGCTAGTTGTGCTCGTGGAGGTTGTACCTGAGGCTGATCCTCAGCCTATGGTGGTACTCCTGGCTACACCTGTTGTTGATCTTGCATTTGTACATTGACCAGATCTAGCTGAATTGGGGGCACAACCAGCTGATCCTATCATATGCCAGCCCTTCATCCTCGTCCTCCCCCTCTGCCAATCTGGGACTGCTCCTAGAATAGTCAAACGAAGTGGAGGCTAGAACCAATCCCTATATGCATGTGTCGTGCCTGGATCTACAGGCCCATGGCCAAGCCACCAACTATATGAAACTGTTGACAACCTCTGAGGCAAGAATGTATCACCCCCATGAAACCTGTGACATGGTGTGGGTGAAGACAGCCACATATTTGTCATCAGGATGATCCTGGAGCCCACCAAACTGACACTACATGCGCCCAGGCAGGTATCTCTCAATCATGGTATGCTTGCACCCCTACATGTAGCGGTCCTGGCGGGCAAAGAACAGTTGATCTGCATCACTAGCCCATCTAGGCCGACCAAGGTACGGATGCCATATAAATACCTGCATCTCGTTGAGGACCCTCCTCCAATAAGGAATCTCATGCTCGCATGTGTGTGTGAAGGACACACCACCTCTGTAAAGCCATACGAGGGGATCATCTAGCATCATCAGAACTGTAACAATTTGTGGCCGAAGGACAGCAATGTGCTTCCACTCCCTTACATGGAGAAGTGTCATGCTCTCTCTAAGTGCTCTAGTGTCGAGGTAGACGTACTCATGGAGATCCCTGTAAAGAGAGGCTAGAAAGATTGGCCCCTAAGCAAAATGAACTGGCCTATCGTGAACCATCCGCTCCCAGTAGAATCCCCAGCTAGGACTGAAATACCGGCCTCATCTATTTGGGGCAACTAGAAATGAAATAACGGCCACAACAACCAAGCGGAAGGGAGGTACCAGGGTCCTGTGTCGCTCGAGCTCGATCTAGCCCTCACAAATAATGATGTCCTTTGTGGCGAGGAATCTGTGGTAGGCATCCCGCCCCTCATCCATATCAAAAATGACCCGCCGACCATGAATCGACAATCTTAGAATGTGCCAAACATCCTCCAAGGTGACGGTGGCCTCACTGATGGGAAGGTGAAACGAAGAGGCCTCACTGTGCCATCTCTTGGCCAGCATTGATATCATCCCTAGGTGAGTGTGAATGGGCATTGCGTAGGCAATGTACCATAGCCCCATGTTGCGAAGTCAATCTTGATCTCTGTCGCTCAAGTCCTGCAAATAACCAAAAAAATCTCACGACCTATGCTCTTGGGAGTAGAGCTCCCTCACTGCATCTTGCATCAGGAAGGGTCATCATGTTAAAAAATTTGAAAAATTCTTTATTGGGCATCCAAGAAGCCAATCCAGCGTCGCAATCTATGAAGGTGTCACAATTTTATTTCTAATCAAACTCTAACACTAGGGCATAAAAGGCCGAAAGCACACCACCGCAGTGCACTTTCCTTCCCAGTGGCGCACTTTGAAAAAAAATAGGACCACCGCATTGCAGTTTGTAAATCACCCCATCGACCACAAGCTCAACGTCGCAGTTTGGAGTTTATTTTCAAACTCCAAACTACACCGTCGTGGTGCAATTTGACACTGAGCGGCATAGTTTGATTTCTGAGTGGCGCCATATAGTGTCACTGCAGAAGGACTAACTTTAAATGCATTAAATGAAGGCTAAAAATAAAAAATGAAGCTCAAGAAAGGATCACTTACTGGTGCCCCAATGTCAGGTGGTTGCTGGTACGTCTAGACTCAATCAGACATGTGCATCAAAAGCTATCATTGTGCCATATCGTCAGGAGATCAAAGCTCAAATATTAAGGTTGCTAATGGATGTGTGTGAAAATGAATTGAAAGTGACCCCTCAGACCCCTTTTAAGCTTGAAAATTAGGGTTTTTTTCACCCTAATTAGTTGTCTTGCTAGGGTTTTGGACCCTTGAACTTGTTTTTGTCTAGTTGAGGCCTATTTTACATTGTTTTATTGCATTTAAACACATTTTTGGCCTCCTGGAGCCTTTTCGGACCTGTCGAGCACCTTGTCCTCTTTTTTTGCGAGATCACCCAAAAATTGAAATTTTCATCCAATCTCCCGAGGGGGCAATATATTGGCATGTCTTCTCTCGCCAAGCAGCAGTGGGGCAAGATTTTAAATAATGAATTTTTTTGGCTTTGATCGAGATCGTTTATTCTTTGAACCAACGCAACAAGTGCATCGCTTCAAAGAGGGGAAAAATGTAGACACATAAAATATACTAATTAACAGTGTGCATCTGATCCCGACTACTAACATTGTTTCATCCTGAATTATCCCTCGGTCTAACCATTTAATCGAGTTTCCTTATTTGATTAAATTCATCAATTTCTTTCCCTTAATTAAATAAATCATTTTATCTAATTAAGTCTCTTTCTTTTGTTAATTAAATCAATCAATCTGATCTAATTATCCCTATTTAATTAAATAATTAATTTTATTTCATTAAATCTCTAAAGTCTATCTATTAAATTAAAACCTTATTTAGTTTAATCTAACATCATCTTTTTTAATTAAATAAATCTAAATCTTTATTTAATTCATCTCTTATCACATTCCTCTTATATTTGATTTAAATAAATCCATAAATCTAAGTCAAATTTGTCACATCATCTAATCTCTCATTAAATTAATTAACCTTGATTAATTTAATCTCTTTTCATGTCCCATCCTCCAGCTTTTACCATTTGCACATGAAAATAGATTTAATTGATTTATTAAATCCCTATTTTTCTCAACAAGGCATCTTTTTGGAATATTCTCCAAGTTTGAATTCAAAAATCCAAGTTGACATGTACATCCAACAAGGCATTTACTCCATCTTACATGTCCTTTTCCTTGAGCCAAGTGGCATTCAATGCTTTCTTTCTTCCCTCTTGCAAGTCATTTCAACAAATTTGAAATACAAAAATAGGCATTTATTGGCACAATCCTCAAAACTTGCACATCCTCCATCCACTCATAGATTGACAAGTGACCTCTTTCCATTGGGTGAATGTTAGTCCCACATTGCTCAAATTTGGACATTCATCCTTCAATCTCATCTATAAATAAGAGGCTTCATTCCTCATTTGATCATCCACAAATTATGCAAAGTTACCATGCTCAAACATCTATCAAATTTCATCCATCACCATTGAGTTCTTAGCTAGGTTATGAAGGTTTTTAGCTTGGAGCTCTCCTCAAGCATCAACAAAGTGGATCACTGATCAATTATCATCAACATACATCAATCTTCCATCATAGGAGTTGGGAAAGGGCCAATTTTCACATCAAATTGGCACCAATTCCCCCATGGGATCATAAGTTTGCTAGCTTAATTAGGATTCAGTCTTTATTTTGGTGTTTTCATTGTGTTCTTCATTTTTTTCCTAATTTGAGCTATGTTAATGGATTTCATGGGGAATTCTTGTTCTTACTTGCAAATTCTAATCTAATGTGTTTTTTCTTATTGTTTTGTAGGTATTAGGATTGGGGTTCACATAGTATTCTCCCATTGGTACACCATGTAATCATGAGGCCATTTGTACTCCTAGATTTTATTTTTGTTGGCCAAGTGACTCTTCCATCTGTTGTCTAATAACCCTTTGCTAATCGTGATGAATTTTGAGTATCCAACATCCAGTGCAATTATTCCATCCAAGGTTAAATTGAGGTGATGAATATTTATGTCACCATCCTTCTATAAATTAGTGAGGAAGTTGGGAACAATTCTACTAAACTCATCTATCCAATCCTTGGAGCCTTTCACTTGATCATCATCCCTTAGTATATTAGGCACGAACCACTGCTTTAGTGTATGAAATGAATCCATTCTTGCCTTGATCTTTTGGTCTTCTATAGATATGTATTGAAATTCATTTGTGACGATTCAGACCATTTTCTCAATAGGCTTTAAAGCTATAAGGGCCTCAACACTCCTTTGTAAAATTCTACACAAAGTCATTAAGGTGTGATGTACAGGTTTCCATTTCTTGAATATGGGGACCAATATAGGTACATGGGCCTTTATCTGATAACTGCTTGTGAAAAGGATACATAACATTCATACACATTTTCTAATTTGTCAACAATTAGTTTAACCCTATGCTCCAAGATTTGTTCCAATACCCTGAGGGTTTCTCTCTTTGCTATGTTCCTTGTTTCTTCATTAGTCTTTTTCAACTTCTCAATTTCTTGTTTAAGCACATTTACTTGTTCAATAGTGATTGCACCTATATTAGTTTGGATGGAAGGGGGCTGGTATACTGTTAATTTTGTGCTTTGGGAAGGACCTAATCCCTTCAACTACTCTTTCAATTTCACATTTTCTATGAATAACCTATTCACTTCATCATTCAGATTAGTCTATGCTTTCTCATATTTTGCCAATCTAAGCTCCATAGCTTTAATTGCATCCCTAGTAAACATTGTTGACTGCATTGTCATAGTAGCTACCTCCAATGCTGATGTGTCTTGAAGTGTATTTACCATGATAGTCCCTCTCATTTCTTTTACAACATCAAGCAATCTTGGTTTTTCTGTTCTTTTTTACTTTGCCTAAAAGGCTAGGGTTTCAAGTCTTGGATTGTAACCTATGCCACTCATTCCCTCATCTGAATTGAATTCAGAAACCAACATGGTATCTTCTTGTCTTCTTACTTGATCCACTAAGAATATATTTTTTAACTCCATCCTAGGAATAATTAGTATATTACTTTCTAAGACCGATTTTCTTGCTTCTTGGGGGCTAACAGTAATTTAATTAATCCTGAGTTCTTCAAGAGACTGGGCAACAATCTGGTCATGTTGTGACTCCTTAGTGCCCATCTTGTTAATTTGGAGTCTCTCCTCAAACTCTTTCATTTTCATTTTAAACCAAAAATCCTTAAGCTCGAGAGTTTGAATAAATTCATCATCTTCAATAAATCCAAGTGCAGTAATCACCCTTTCATCATCATGCACTTCTTGATCATTATGTCCATGTACATCCACTCTTTCTTATGGTTTGTGAGCATCAGTTGCAAGCTTAGGTGGTGGCTGATCAACTTTATCATCTTTAAAATTCAAAAGTGCATCAGCTACCTCTTCAGTATCCCCTTCTCCACTTATTTCATATGCCACTAAGGGTGCCACTCCATGTGTCTTCTACCTTTTAGGACTTGATTGCTTGAGGGATTCTTTTGATTGTATTGTGGCAGTGTCTAGTAGGGGCTCTATGATTACAATACCACTTGGTTTGATGGGAATCTTGGATTTTTTGAAGATAAACCCTCAGGTTTCTTTTCTGGTTCAACATATAATCTTTCAAAGTTGTCAATTATTATGTTCATCCTTTTGATAGGATCATTTTCTTCAACATAGAATCCTTGGAATCTAGTGTCCCTTTTCTTCTTCTCCTCCTCAAGCCTCTTTATGATTTCCCACTTCCTCTTCCTCTGAAAAACTTCATCAGGTGTAAAGAAATTTCTTATTACATCTTCTTTGTAATCCATTACATGGGTAATCCCAGCTTTAGTGAGAAGTGTCTGCTTTATAAAATTAATATGCCCTTTAGGATCAAAGACCCTTTCTCCTCGTGACTTCAATGAATACCCCATCTTAAAATAGTTTTGTAGTTCTTCAAGAGTGTCAAACCCTACGAATAGCTCCTCACATTTAGTTAGGTCAGGGAGGAATGTCCCCTTTTTCTATCTTTTTATAACATCATGCTCCATCTATAACATTTTCCACATAAATTCTAAAAAATTCAATTCAAATAGAAACAAATTTAGGTAAAACATGTGGGGCTTGAGGACACCCATAGACCCTTATTACTATTTGGTTTCTTAAGAAGAACCAATCACCAAAGCTGTGAGTGTTTCCTTTCTCTGGCTTCAATGCTAAAGGTCTAATACTTGCATGATTTTATTAGGCAATCTTGGTGAAATATGACCAAGAGTGACCATGACCTTTATTATGAAATCATCATGAAATATTACATAATCACTATTTTTACATCTACTATCCCAGATGTAACACCATTTTTGTACAGGCAACCTATTCCCTTCATCATCAATCATTCCCAGACACATTTTTTTAGTCCATCAATTTTTATTTTGGTACACTATTAAATGACACAACAAAGAGTATTTTTTGAAAGTGATGGAAGCTAAGTTCTCTCTTACTTGCAAAAATCCCTTATGTAGCCCTTTCTCAATTTCAGCAGGAAATTCATACTCAATGTTTACTTCAGGATTTTATATCTTCATTGTCATCATCATTAGATAGGTTGGTATCCTCTATTCAGCATCTATTCCAATAACTTGACACAAAGAAAAATAAGTTATTTTGAAATATACCTGGAAGTCCTCTATGGAAAATGGCTCAATTGGGGAGGGGGAGATAGGTATCCTCCTATTGTTTACACCCCTTTTCATGTGTAAAGGATGTTCATCACTCCTATAGTTTTTTCTCAATCTCCTATAATCCTCCTCACTTTTTTCCAAGTCAATCTTAGTGATAGCTTGCTTGTTTAACATAAAACACTCTATAATTGCTTCTTTAGTCAGCACCACTAATGGTGAACCATCTAGCATTTTTATAGTCCTGGTAGCTAGATGATAATATTGTGCCAATACTTTAATAAACTCAATATCTATGAAGACATTTGGGACTATCAATTTGGCCAAATCTAAGGTCCAAGGATTCAAAACTGGAATCTTGCCATCCCTTTTTTCATAGAAGTACCAAAACATATCCCACCCTGAGATAGGGATAATTGAGTCTCTACATCCATGGGTTGTATCTTTAAACACCTTTTTTAATCCTTTTTCTATAGAATTAGGTAACACATCTAAAATGGATTGTTGCAAGGACCTCTTCTTTGATTTAGAAATTGTGGACTCCTCCTTTTTACTCACAAGTTGACTTCTTTTGGGTGGCATGATGAAGAATTTACTCCTACTTGATTTCTTTAAGTGTCTACTTGTAGAAGCAAACTCAATTCTTATACACTTGCTACATAGGGTTTTTATGAACTTACCTGACAAAATAATAGCTATAGAGTCTTCCCGCTTGAACTCCCTTGCCTCCAATACGTTGATCTGTGTGAATTATTTCCAAAATTTCATTGAGTCCCAAGTAATATTTGTTGTTGAGCTCGTTCACCTCACTATTAATGTCAATTCATGCAAAATATTTTAGAATCTTCTCATATTTTGAGTTTGAATACATTCCTTTGATCTTGGGAAATCAAATGGTGTAATCATTAAATGATTTGACAGCTTGTACCACAGTACCACTCTGTCATTTCAAGACTATTGCAGGGAGCATTAGCAGTACCACCACCCCGCACACACCCCTTTGGACACTCGTGGGATGGTAGGTTAGTTCTAGCGGATGAGTGACTATTCACCACCATACCGCTCTATCATATCAAGACCATTGTGGGGTAGCAGTATGTAGGGTTAGCAGTACCACCACCCCACGCACACCCCTTTGGACTCTCGCAAGACAACAAGTTAATTCTAGTGGTTGAGTGATTTTTCACTACCATATTACAATGTCATTGTTTACCCCTTGCAGGGCTGTGGTTTACTTAGTTGTTAACATGTTCTCACCACCACCCAGCAGTATTCATATTTGGTTGTCACAGTATTGCAGTAAGCATTTGTACATTGACCTATATGTCCCTCCATCTTGTGCATACCTTTATTGACTATTGTGATAGTGCAGTATTGGTTTTTATTATGAATGCAATATTTTAGATATCATTTTATTGAAAAGATTGAACAATTTTCTAATTTTGTAGTCTCTTAGTTTTAGTTTTTGGTGTCAGTCAAACCTAGGAGATCATTTCTTTATTTGTAATGAGGAGGATTTCTTCACCTAATGTTAAGATATCTATATGTATTTTAAAATCACAGATGTTCATTATGTGTTTACATCTAGAAAACATATAGGACATATAAGAAATTATATTCTAACTAAAAAAAATTACTTTTAAATTTTCAACCAAAGTAAGAAAACTAAGAAGAATGATTGAACCTAACTTTAAATGCAGTGAACATCTCAGGTTTTGTAAACAATGTACCAACAGAATAATGATGATTACATTCAAAAATGTATCAGTAAAACAACAGTGAATAAGCATTACCTATACTCAGATCTTCATTACATTCAATAATAAATTACACCATACATATAACCAAAGTTTAGGTGACAAGCTAACCTCTTAAGGTGACAAAACATCATCGTAATCATTTGCATTGCCACCAAGATCAGAATCCTGATCATTTGTGTCTGCATCTACTTGATTTTCTTCCTCATCCTCATCTATGACATGCAATGCATTCTCTCTCCCAATCTCTTCATTGGTAATCAAAATGTCTTCTTCAAACACTTCATCATCATCTTCATCCACTTCTTTGAATGTTTCTTGTAATTAACATATTTCCCATCAAGCATTATATCAACAACTTCCATGAATTTTTATTTTGAACGAGACTCTGTTTGAATGATGTACGACCACCCTGGGCTTCTTACATCATCAATTAGAAATTATTGGTTAATTTGAAGAGGGGAAACATACAGCTCACTTGTCTCTGATAAAAATTGTCTTGTATTTGTGTGTACAAATCCATACTCATCAAATTGTACTACAGATGGTCGGATCCACTTGCATTTTAATAATATAGGACTATTTTCACCATAGTCCACTAGAATAATTTGTTGGATGAATCCAACATAAAAAAAATTCTCAGTTTCATGAAGGAATTCAGCACGAACAACACAATCACAATTTATCTTTCCTTTGTCTTTTTCTTCCACTCTTAAATGACTACCATAGTCCCGCATTCCACTAAAACACAGCCCATAAATGTGGAGATTGTGAAAGCTCACTTTCCTCCATTGTTATATCTTGACCTTCTTCTTTTGCATCACTGACTGCATTAGCAATCCATTCTTTAAATTTTGGAAAAGAATCACCTCCAATCAAATCAACATGACATCTACGCTTTTGAGGTCGATGTTGCATCCAAGCTTGATTGTCTTCTTCATATTTTCTACATAGAATATTAACATAAAAATAGTAAGATTGATAATTTATAAATGTGTAAATGCAATTGAGTAAATAAATTATCGTGTAATTTTTTTTACCTGCTCCACTTTTCAAACAAAGATGTGTTTTGAAGAATATAGGCATGTATCACACTTCTATCTTGATGTGATAGCTTGAAGCGACATCCATTTCCTTCTAATACTTCACCTGCAACTATCTCTTCTTCTTCATCATCTCATACACGTCGACTGACATTTTTAAAATCCTTCTTTTATTTTTTGCAAAATCCCATGGCCTCTTGCATTGAATATCCCTTAGACATACTGCCTTCCATTTTTTCCCTAGTACGATCACTTTTTTTCAAAACCTTCATATATCATTCTATAGGATACATCCATCTTGTTCTTACCGGGTCACAATGATTTAGTTCATATTGCAGATGTATCAAAAGATGCATAGAAATTTTAAAGATTGTTGGTGGAAATTCCTATTCCAATAGACAAAGGACTTCAATAACCTCCTCCCTAAAACTATCAAAGTTTGAAGGATATAATACATGTAAACTCATTCTCTTTAATATTAGGCCCAACCTTATAGCTTCCAATCTTGGCCCCTTTTCCAAACTTAATTTATTTACCACAATAGGTAAAATATTCTCCATTATGACATGATAGTCATGGGTCTTGAGGCCTCTTAAGCCATTAATGTTAGTTTGGCTTCTAATACTACTACTTACATATCCAATGGGAAATTGAGTCTGAGACATCAATTGTAAAAATTGTGGACGTTGTTCCTTTGCCCAGACATAAGGAGCACTAGGTTTTCTATATTTTTCCTCATCATATTTTTCAACCCAAATATTTCAACAAATCTTTTGATGTTGAAAGTCTTCAAGTGATGAAATAGTATTGCGGACACGAAAAAAGTAACCCTTTTAGTTTTTCTCATGTTCAAGTCCTCCTAGTGGACTTTGGCTTTATTTTGCCTAGATTTAATGTTGTAATGTGGTTAACACGTTCACATTAGTTCTTGGACTCTTGTGAATCATTAAGACTTCTAGGATGTCTTGTAAAAGTGGTGTGAAGTGTTGTTACCCACTTTCACACTTTTCTAGGACCCTTTCATCATAATTCACTTAAATAACCCCTTTTTATCACTTACCAAGTCTTATTTCAAAGTGTTCTAAAGTGTTGTAACCCACTTTCACGCTTTTCTAGACTTTCCATCACTAATTTAACCCTTTCTCATGTTTAAATGACCCCTTAATACACTTTACAGTCATTTTTAAGTATGTTTTTGAGGATATTCCTGTTGGACAAAATTTAATGCCCTGTAATTCCCGACAACCACTTAATTTGCTTAAGTGGTACTAAGTCACCAATAGGGGCGACTTAGTCCTTTTTGGCACAAAACTCAAAATTATTTCAATTTTCTGGCGGGATTTTGTCCTCTAACCTTTGAGGTCGGCCTATGATGTGTTATTTTTGGGAAATTTAGTAAGAACAAATATAAATAAAGGTTTTTCCCCTCATTTTACATCTCTACAATCTTCTAATCTCTTGCACTCATTAAGCATTAAATCTTTTGAGAATTCAAGCACTCTAAGCACAATCAAGTCATCCATTGGAGCACTTCATTACATATCTTCAAATTTACACACCAAGGGTTTGGTAAGTTTATGACATTCCATGTTATCTATTTATCATTCTCTTTCCATTTCATATCATTTCATAGGGTTTGATTACCAAAGTGGGGTTTGACCAAGGCAAACCCCTATACTCTAACCCTTAACCATTGTTCCCTCTTTGCATGTGTGTTTGCAGAATTTGTAGGTAGATTTGTCAAAGAAATGGGTGTTGAAAGTGGTCAACAAGTCATCAAAGCTATTCAAGTCAACATAACCCTAATTCAAGCTTGGAGACACTTTTTATCCTATTTTCTGCAGAATTAAGAGAGGACACCTATCAGAAAAGCAAGTGCAGACTTGAAGCTACAAGATCATGTCCCGAGATTCCTGAAATTTGTAGGTAGACTAAGTCACCACTACTGGAGGATTAGTCCCACTACCAGGCCTGAAAAGTGGTTTCTACATTTTTGGATACCCATTTGGCATATTCATGTTTCGACAAGTTTTCCTAAAATTGGGACTATGTCACCCAGCCTAGTGTAAGTGTCCCAATCAACATTTTCAGTCAATTTTTTAGGATTCTAGAATCTCTCCACATCATATTTCATATTCCAAGTGCACCTCTCTAGTTTTTTTTAGCTATTTCATCATTTACTTGCATTTTTAGGTGTTTTTGCATATCACATTGTGTTTTCCAGCACTTTGCATTTCTTAGGTTTTGCATCATTAAATCACTTTCTTTTCAGATCAGTGCATTAGTACATCATACTTATACATATTACATCTCATTTAGCAATGGTGCTTCACGATTCTTTTCTTGACCATTGAACCGTGTGTTTTGTTGACGATGTGGATGATCCATTTTAAGGTAAGCATGATGTCCACAATAAATAAACTTATGCAAACTTCTTGAGTGCCCCACAAAACCCTTAAAGTTGCAAGTAGTACATCGATTGTATCCATGAACATTGAGACCAAACAATGTTCCATATGCAAGAAGATCATGAATCATCAACAATAAGGAAGCTCTTAAAGTGAATTTGATTGAATAACCATCCCTTAAAGATTGAATTGCTTCAATTCCTTTCCACAATTCCATTAGCTCATCATATAATGGATCTAGATAAGCATCAATTGTATCTAAAGTCACACTTTTGTTTCTTGGTATAATCAATGATAGCATTAAGAAGAATGGTCTGGTTGCTAACCATGGAGGAAAGTTATAATTTATTAAAAACACTGACCAAGTTGACCATTTAGTAATTTTATTTGAGAATGGGTTCGCCCCATGTAGAGCTAAACCCAACCTTATATTACGAGGATCTTGAGAAAAAAATAGCCCATTTGTTATCAAATTCCATCCACATATTAGAATCAGGCACATGTCATTGTTTTCCATCAATGCTCTTATTTTGGGCATGTCACTGCATAAGTTCAACAATGTCTCTAAACCTATACATTCGGAGTAATCATGGGATTACCAGAAAATGGAGAAGAACCTTGCTAGCAACCATAGTTGATTTCAACCCTTGTCTATATCTCGCTTCATGAAATTTTGGAAATTCACTCTCACTTGCAAGATTCTTGTGAAATAATACACAACCATTCACACATGTGTGGATGTTTTCATACCCTAAGCCTAGCTTAGTGATTTCCTTTCTACATTGACTTCATTTTGTTTGCAATATGGAGTCGGGTAACAACGAACTTAATAATGCCAATAACTGATCTACACTCTCATTTTTCCAACCAAACACCACTTGCAAGTTAAGAATTTGAAGGATTGTTGTCAAATGACTTAACCTGCAATTAGCATACATGAGTTTGAAGCATCCTCCATCAACTTGGACCAATCATCGTTTAGACCCTCATTCAACATTCTATCAACTTCAAACCCTTTGTCTAACATTGTTGTCTCTTCATCTATGCTTGGTGCCCCTGCATATATGTTTGCTGCCTCTTCATATCTCACACTTTGTAATTCTATCATATCTTCATAATAATTGGCATTCCAAGGGCTTATACCACTATGCCCATATCTTATCATATGTCGATAAATATGACTTCTTTTTTTCACCTTTCCACCAAGATAGTCATTACATGGACATGGATATTTATCCATGTCCCTCTCATCAGCTATTCTTTCATCAAATGCATGGTATTGATCCCTAGTCAACCTTTGACATTGATCCATCTGTAATGTTCTACACATAGCAACAAAAAATTGTAGACTAAGAGACAAAAAAAAAATTAATTGAAAGGAATTTCCATAGCAATAGAGTTATAGCTCGAGCAAATAAAATAGAGAGTTTAACTGATGAGTTGTAAAAAATATATTTTTATAGTTTATATTCAAATTTTTTATTACATTTCATTGCATGTTTTTCAAACTCAAAGCATTCCTTAACCCTGCATAACTAATAGCTAGATGCTGATAGATGAAAAAATTCCATTTACAATATAGTTTTTACAAAGTCAACCTAAGCAGTTATGCAATTACTTCACATTGCATAACTAATAACTAGGAGCAACTACCAATTACATTTGCTTGTCATGGCATTCCATGAGACCACATTTCTTTGAGGCATTTTTTCAAAAAGTTCACTGCATTGTCTATGCTACCACATTTTTCATACATATTGGCTACCAAAGCATTTTATCAAATAGTTCATTTCCTTGTTACTATGGCTATAATCCTAAAACAAGTGATTTTAAACAAGCTATGGATTCTTGGAAAAAATTTATCAAAGCATAATAGTAAGATATAGCATAGACAAGGCAGTGAACTGGTTGAAAAAATTCCTAAAAGAAATGTGGTCTCATGGTGATGGAATGCCATGACAATCCATAACAATTCACTTGTCATGGCATTCATCATCGCATTCCATCAACATGAGACCACATTTCTTTGAGGCATTTTTTCCAAAGTTCATTGTCTTGTCTATGCTACCACATTTTTCATACATGTTTACCAAAGCATTTTATCAAACAGTTCACTACCTTGCTGCTATGGCTAAAAGCCTAAAACAGGTGATTTCAAAAAAGCTATGGATGCTTGGAAAAAATCTATCAGAGCATAATAGTAAGCAACAAGCTATGGTCTCATGGTTTTCTTTTGGCACGAAAATCAGCATGATTTTATTTTCATTTTATTTGCATGTTTTAAATGCATTTTTTTGGTAATTTTGCTATTTGAAATGGGGAAAAATCTTTATGGTCAATTTTGTGCACTTTTTAATTGTAGGATTCTCACAGTTAGTGAAAAAGGTAGTGTTCATGAAGGACTGGAAAATATGTTGATAGAGTTTCAAAAAAAATTGCGAAGTCATGAGCAAGTCCTGTTTGGGTCACAATTGTAAGCTTATGTGTCCATGGATAGATTAGGGTTTTCGTCCAGAAACCCTCATTTGGCAGTCTCTTATTTTTATCCCTTGGGCATTTTAATTCTATATTGACTTGTTGCATCTAGTTGCTAGTCACTTATGTCACCATCTGAGTCATTGTGTGCATGTTTTCACCAGCCCCTTCTGCTTAGGTTTGTTGGTTGTCCTAAGCTTTATCATGGTTTTAAATCATCCCAAAGTCTGGCCAAATATTTTACGACAAGGAGTTATGTTCAGGTTTCATTCTAAGGGCTGAGTTCCATCGGCCTAGTTCACGGACCCCTTTTAAAAACATATTTTTGCATGTGGGAAATATTTGTCCAGTCATGTAGTCATCCATCATTGAAGTTCTTTCAACTAACGGGTTTCTTTTTGTGACAAGCCATGGTTAGGTCCTCCTTTTTCAATCGCTTATCGCCAAAGTTCTTCGAACCATCGACTCCACCTTAGTGATGAGCGATGAGTGTGGCAGTGTGTTGTATCACCCGTTGCTAAAATATTTTTACAGCTTCTTCTAATTTCGGCAACAAGTGATGGAAGGAGAGACTAAATAGTGTAGTGGCCATGTGTTGGGTTCACATTTCATTGCTTCCTTTGCCCATCAAATTCATTTCTACAATGAGTGATGGCTCAGGTTATTTGGAGACATTTTTGGAAGATCTTCATCATCAAAATGCTCAAGAAGGTCTAATCATCTATGGTGACCAGCGATGGGGTTTTGTCCAAGAATATTCCCTTTGAATATGATCTGCTTATCGATGAAGATGGAAGGAAATATAGGAGAGCTTTTGCGACAATGGGAAAGTTGCAAACGATATTTCCTGGATGTGGATGGTTATGTGGCAACTTTAAAAGCACCTCATCACTGTTTCCAAGTACGGACGGAAAGGAAAGTGGTGATCCTTAATGGGCCTCATTGATCAATTTTTAACTCTAAAATGATCAACGGCTAGGATTCAGCATGCAGTGATTGATTTTTTGTTCACTCGGCCGAGCCAGGGTGGCCATTAAATGCCATACACTCCAATTCTTCTATTTAATGAGGATCTCTTGTAGTTCATCTCATCATCTCCAATTATCAGGGTGCTGAAATAATTGTTGTGGGTACTGAAAGAGTGACATTCGAGTGCTGAGAGAATCATCAGAAAGGTGGTGGTGTAGTATCCCTGGGTCTATAAGTTTGTGTGCATGCAGTCTAGTTATCCATTTCTAGTTTCTTAGGGTGGTATTGTTTCTATTTCTCAATTGTGCTCTATATCATTTTATGTGGGACTGGTGGGGTTTTCATTTTTGTAAGAGGGGATTCTAAGGTTTTAGGCTGGTGTATCCTCTGCGAGGTTGGTTGTGGGTCAGTGTTCTATTCTAGGTAAGATGCATGAACTAAGTATTCCAATTACACCAGTTAGAAGGTCTAGGAGTTTAAGTATGCAAGAACCTCTTATTTATGTGCCTGATGCTAAACCTAGTGCAATGGAAATTCCAACTGTTCCAAAGGGTAAAAGAAGTGTTTGTAAGAAGGGTGAGAAAATTATTGTCCAGAGTACTTATAATTTGAGGAAGAGGACCATTTCAAAAGAATTGGTCACGTTTAGATGGAAAAGGCTTGTTGAGCCTATGGAGGGATTGAAGAAGCAGAGTGAGGGTCCTAAGGTTTGTTTGGGGAAACACAATATTCCCATTGAAGTTTCAGATAGTTCTTCAAGTGATGAAGGAGGAACAGGCCCTGACTCTGGCCATTGTCCCATTTCCCTAGTGCCCTATGGTGATTCTGATGAAGAGGTGATAATAGCTACTCCAATTTCAGTCAAGAGACTAGGTAGGTGTGCTTACTCAGCCACTGACAAGGCTGGGTAGCACTCACCCTCCCATATGAAATGGTGCTTGGTTTTTTGGAATTTTGTGCTGACTTGACTCTTTTGTGGTTGGTTCGTTAATATGCATTGTTGGTACTAATGGTGACTTCCCTATTTTTGGTATAAATGTGTTAATCTTGATAGCTACGCTTTGTGGAGGGCCAAATTTCTCTTCTCTGACCAATTACATGGACCTCTTTTTATCTTTTTTTTCCTGGGTGAGGAATGATTAAATATAATGGTCCAGGAAATGACCCTAACAAAGATGAAATTAATTTTGAAATGTTTATGAAATGTAATTGCATTTGAGTCAGATGCTTGTTGCTCCCTTGTGCTATAAAAGGGGTTTCATGGCTCATTGTAAGGGGTTTGATTTTGAGTCCAGTAAATAGTCTAGCCAGAAGCTAGGTCTAAGAAGACAATACTATAGAAAGCTTAATGAATAGAATAGTAAAATTGTCTTGGGTATAAGTCTTATATGTAGCAGTCTTTTTTTTTTTACATAAGTTATAGATATCGAAACAAATCTTATTTCTAAAATGCATACTCTCCCTTTGTAAATTTTTGCAAGTTATAAATGAAAATATCAAGGGTTTTCTCGTTTATCTTCAAATGTTCAATTGAATGTGTGTCCTTGTTTTTCGCTTTAACTCAAAGAGTTAATTAAATACTTGAAGATGGTCACAAATTTGTAAGAATTTGCAAATAATATAATAAGAAGTTACATTTTAGGTATTGTGAGTTTTTAGATTGCAAAGCATTATGAAAATAGTCTACCATTTTCTAAGTTAAATAGCTTGTGTATTATTGGTTATTACATATTTGACCCCGTATGCCCAATTGATGAAGCACTGGTCTAATTGTCAAGAATTATTACAATTAAATGAATTGGTGATATGCTTGGATATGGACTTAAAATGAGAACAAAACTCATTTAAAAATCTTTCAATTATGAAACATGAATTTGAAATATCCCCTTGTTCCTAGTATATTGATAGTTATTTACTGAAAGGTTGGCCAAATCTTTGGTGAATTTCACTCATTTGCAAATAGTAGGAACTAACCTGTGCATAGAAGTGTTCTCCATCAAATAGACCATGATGAACACAATAAGGAGCACCCTCCTAGGTCCCACAGAGCCTAAAGTGCAGGAGTGAAGACCTCATAATTTTTCACCTATTATGTTGGCCACTCACCTTGAGGATTCTTAACCATAAGGATTAGCTACCTTTCAGAGAATTCCAAGGTGTGTTGGAAAAAAAACTAATAGATGCGTAGAGACTTTGAATTATACATGTACTGTGCAATGGCATTGAATCATTTAGTAAACAATTTTTTCTTCACAAGGCAGCATTTGCTTGTGGAACAATTGACTGAGATAGCTCTTGTTTCAACTGACCACCCTCTCATGAAATCTCATTCATATTATAATATTAAATGATCTTATCATATTAAAGGTGATTATGACACAACTGGCCACTACTACATGGCATCATTCAAGGAAAGTCAGAGGCCACAGGATTTTGTGGACAGGTTCAATTGAAGCTAGAAGATCTTAAGAGTTCTCTCTCAAATTTTGAGAAGGTTTTGGAGGTCCACCTTGAGAATTGTGAGAGATTAAAGGTTGTAGTCAATATATATGCTCAACAAGGGCAAGTAGAGAAGGCTTTGGAAATTTTAAGAAAGGAAACACACATAGATCCACATGATGCCCATGCATTTATCAAGATGGATGAGTTATTAATATTGTCAAACCCCAGTACAGCCTTAGATTCTCTTTAGACTCCAAAGTCTCTTTTGAAGAAGAGCAAAGAAGAAGCACCCATTCAATTGTTAAACAACATTCGGGTTCTTCATGTTGAGTGTGATGAACTAGAGTTGGCTCAAAAAACTTTTATGGAGGCATTAGGAAATGATGTTCTACCTCTACATAAATCTTTGTGGTCAATTTTGTACATTTTTTACTTGTAGGATTCTCATAGTTAGTGAAAAAGGTAGTGTTCATGAAGGAATCGAAAAGATGTGTAAAGCCTTTGAATTATACCCGTACTGTGCAATGGCATTGAATCATTTAGCAAACCATTTTTTCTTCACTATAGGGCAGCATTTTCTTGTGGAACAATTGACTAAGACAACTCTTGTTTCAACTAACCACCCTCTCATGAAATATCATTCATATTATAATATTGCATGATCTTATCATAGTAAAGGTGATTATGACACAACTGGCCACTACTACATGGAATCAGTCAAGGAAAGCTAGAGGCCACAGTATTTTGTGGACAAGTTCAATTGAAGTTGGGAGAACTTAAGAGTTCTCTCTCAAATTTTGAAAAGGTTCTAGAGGTCCACCCTGAGAATTGTGAGAGCTTAAAATTTGTAGGCCATAATATATGCTCAACAAGGGCAGGTAGAGAAGGCTTTGGAAATTTTAAGAAAGGAAACTTTCATAGATCCACATGATGCCCATGCATTTATCAAGATGGGTGAGTTATTAATATCGTCAAACCCCAGTGCAGCCTTAGATTCTCTTAAGATGCCAAAGTATCTTCTAAAGAAGAGTAGAGAAGAAGTACCCATTCAATTGTTAAACAACATTGGGGTTCTTCATTTTGAGCATGATGAACTAGATTTGGCTCAACAAACTTTTATGGAGGCATTAGGAAATGATGTTTTGCCTCTACATAAGTCTTTGTGGTTAGTTTTGTGCATTTTTTACTTGTAGGATTCTCACAGTTAGTGAAAAAGGTAGTGTTCATGAAGGAATGGAAAAGATACGTAGAGCCTTTGAATTATACCTATACTGTGCAATGGCATTGAATCATTTAGCAAACCATTTTTTCTTCACTACAATGTAGCATTTTCTTGTGGGATAGTTGAGTGAGACAACTCTTGTTTCAACTAACCACCCTCTCATGAAATCTCATTCATATTATAATCTTGCACGATCTTATCATAGTAAAGGTGATTATGACACCACTGGCCACTACTACATGACATCAATCAAGGAAATCCAAAGGCCACGGGATTTTTTGGACAGGTTCAATTGAAGCTGGGAGAACTTAAGAGTTCTCTCTCAAATTTTGAAAAGGTTCTGGAGGTCCACCCTAAAAACTTTGAGAGCTTAAAAGTTGTAGGCCATATATATGCTCAACAAGGAAAGGTAGAGAATACTTTAGAAATTAAGAAAGGAAACTCACATAGATCCATGTGATGCCCGTGCATTTATCAAGATGGGTGAGTTATTAATATCGCCAGACCCCAGTGCAGCCATAGATTCTCTTAAGACAGCAAAGTCTCTTCTATAGAAGAGCAAAAAAGTATCCATTCAATTGTTAAACAGCATTGGGGTTCTTCATTTTGAGCATGATGAACTAGAGTTGGCTCAAAAAAATTTTATGGAGGCATTAGGAAATGGAATTTGGGTTGAATTCATAAATAAAATCCCCAATGCCAATTTTGCAATTTTTCCTATGCTCTTTAAGGATATGAAATTATTTCATCAACTAGAAGAAGGTGGTTTTTCACTTGAGGTACCATGGGATAAAGTCACAATGCTATTTAATCTTGCTAGGTTGTTTGAATAGCTATATGATACTAAAAAATCAAATCTTTTATATAGGATAATATTGTTCAAGTTTCTTGATTATGTGGATGCATATCTACATCTTGCATCAATGGCTCAAGCTCGGAATGAGATCAAACTAAGCCTAGAATTGATTGTGGGTGCACTTAAGGTGGATACAAACTCATCAAATGCTTTATCTATGGTTGGAAAAATGGAACTGAAAACAAATGACTGGCTTAAAGTAAAAGAAACAATTAAAGCTACACAAAGTGAATTAGATGCAAAGAATTCTTATGTTGAAATTTCACTTGGAAATTGGAATTATTTTGAAATTTTTCTCAATGAGAGGAGGGATCCAAAGGTGGAGGAACAAAATCTTGAGAAGGTTAGAGAATTATATTGTAAAGTGTTGGCATAGACACCAGGAAATGTTTATGTTGCAAATGGGGCAGCCATTGTGCTAGCTGAAAGGGGTTAATTTGATATTGCAAAGGAAATTTTTACATAAGTATAAGAAGATGCAATAGGAAACATATTTGTTCAGATGCCTGATGTGTGGGTAAATCTAGCACATGTTTATTTTGCACAAGGACAATTTGCGTTTGCAGTGAAAATGTATCAAAATTATTTGAGGAAATTTTGTTTTGGTACTAATGCCCAAATTTTATTATATTTAGCTCAAACACATTATGAAGCAGAACAATGGCAAGATTGTAAAAGAACATTATTAAGAGCAGTAGATTGTAACTACTATAAGTTTCCAATCAAAAAGCTATAGATTTTTTGTTTAATGTAATGAGGGTTTCGAATTACCTCTGAATTCACTGCAAAGGGCATCCCCAAATCCAAATTTGCTACAGAGGGCCTCACCGACTTCAAATTCATTGCAAAAAACTCTAAATTCCTTGCCCTTTCCTTCCTTTTAAGAAGTCTCTAGGTCCTCTTCGAATCCTTATCACCCATGCAAGTAGCTGCTATAACTGAACAAAATGCCTCAATGTCAAGCTAACCTGCAACTAACGAATGAAGCAAGTAATATTTTTGCAATGAACATGAATAAGTGCCAATACATCGACGTGCGCAATACATTGCACCAATAATTAGACAAAATGTGTTTTAAAAAAATTGTCTAATTTCTATTTGGTGACTAACTATTTAGTTATTTTTATTTATGTGATTGTTATCACCTGAAATTGCACCCTTGTTGAACCTAATGTTCAACACCTCAGTGTAACATTGGAAGACCTCTAAAGATGTGGGTTTCTTGTGAGCAGAGGTCAACCTCCGGAGAAGGCCGGCTTCCTTTGTGTATCACCTAAACTACTAATTTTTAAAGGGTAAAGAGAGAAAAAATGCATACAAAATGAAACTATACTGAACTATTCCTATGGTGATACACCGAGTTGATAAGAAAACAGGAAATGAAAACAAGATGCAAACACACTAGGGAAACTAGACTGCAGTTGTTTTACTTACTCAACATAACCCCATTAGACTTATGCATCACTCTCGACAAGTTTGATCTACATACATATCTCAAGAAGGAAGGAACAAACTTCACAGCTTTGTGGTATGAATACAGATTTAGGAAACACTGTTAAAGAAATACATACATAAGCTAACATACAAAAATGAGAGTGGTAAGAGCATTAGTACTTGTTTTCAAGGTGAACTCTGTTTTCAATTCCAGATTTCAATTAAGTTACAAAAAACATACATTTAGTAGAGAAGGGATTCATAGAAATCACTAACTCTTCAGAGTGTATAATCAGAACCCTTTACAAAAAGGAAAAAAATGCCTTAAATATCAAAGTGTGTTGGCCCCTAAGGGCTTACAAAATATCAGGGCCCAGAAAAACTGCCCCTTAGATTTTTTATTGAATTTCAAGCTGCACCTGCGTTTCCATGTCGGTGTCAAGATTTCCTTCAAGGGACTCCCTTCTTGAACATTCTGCAACCACCGCAACTCACTTTTGTTCCTCATGTCGATCTTCAAACCTCCCTGTCAAGCACCTCCAAAGCTGTCGAGCACCTCCAATGCTTCTGAGCTCAGAATAGATACACGTTGCTTTTCATTCTATTGATGTTCTTCAAATTTCCATGGCTCACTTTTAGATCCCTCTAGTTGGTCAAGTGAACTCCACGTAGATTCTTCAAGCGGTCAAAAAACTCCTTTGATCAAAATCATATCTCAACGAGACACTGGAAGTGTCTCACCGATGCGATTATGTGTCTCTGAAACTATCGGCACAACATGTGATAGTCGATGAGAGCTCTTATCGGGCCACCAAAGTTATATCAAAATTAGCTTTGTCATCAATCAGAACATTGGCAAGACACTACCGAATCGGCAGGATCTCATAGTGATGTCGGATCCTTCTACCCGGGCTCATTTTGTATCAATCGGATCCTTCTTTGGTCGGCGAGACCTCTCGCTGAGCTTCCTCTTGTCTCCTTTTCTTTTTCATTTCGCCATCTCCCCGAGCTCCTCTTCAGTCGGCAAGACTCCACCGAGTCGGAAAGATGTTTTACCAAAGGAAAAATGTTACCCCAAGGCCCTTCATCTTCGATAGGAGTTGTTTGATGTCACCCCGAATGCACCCCATTCCACCGAGCTCTGCATTCCTTTCGCCGAGACATTATCAAGTCGGCAGGACCTCATGGCGAGGTCCCCCTATCATACCGATATCTGCTTTTGTCACTGAGACACCCTCCATTCACCGAGACCTCTTGTAGACTTCCTTTTCCTTCGACGAACTCTTCCATTTCGGGAAGACTCTTGGTGAGACCCCCTAACGTCGGTGAGACATTGGCCTTCAGCCGGACCTCTCGCCGGGATCCTTATCTCTCGGCGATGAGTTTACCTTTTTCTTCAGTCGGGGAGACATCGTTAGGTCGGTGAGACCTCACGCCGATCCCTTTATCTTTAGGCGAGCACAAAACATTTCGGGGAGACAGGCCTCATTTGCCAAGACCTTCTGGAAAAACTACTTTCTATCACCGAGACACCCTCTTGTCGGCCAAACCTCATCCTGATGGCGAGATTTTATGCTGAATACGACCCCTCGACTAGGCTCCTTTGTTTTCTTCGGTGTGACCTTCATCCTTTGGCAAGACCTTATGCTGAAGGCAATATCTTTTGTCGAGCTCCACTTCTTTGGGTGGGGTCCCCTTTCTATCGGTGAGACAACTTCTGATCGCCAAGACCTTCTGGTGATGAAACCCTGCTTTGTCGATGCCACTTTATTCATTGAGGCTCTAATGGATTGGCAAGACTTATACTGATATTACCTTATGTTGGCAAGACATCTTTCCTTCGGTGAGACCTCCTAGCGAAGCTCGCTTACATACACCGAAGGAATCCTTTCGGTAAGACCTTCTGATTTCACCGAGACATCATGGCCACTTCATTTACCTTTGCCGAGAGCCTTCATTCACCAAGACATCACCATGTTGGCTAGACATCACCCCAACGGCGAGACGTTACACCGAGGGCAAATATGTCAGGGAGACCTCCTTTCTTCAACAAGACCCTTTGGCGAAGCTCACTTGCTTTGTCGATGCCGCCTGACTTTGGTGAGACCTCTTCCGATCGGTAAGACCTCCTACCAAAACCTGCACACATATGCCGAAGGGATCCTTATTTGCTCTGTCAGTGAGACTTGATGCATTCACCCAGACTTCTCTCCAAAGGAAAGAACTTCCGTTGAAATGAGTATCGTTTTATCGCTGGGATGATGATCAATGTCTTGCCGATAGGGACCTGTAGGTGAATCCCACTCGCCGTGACATTCTTGGGGTCTTGGTGACTCTCTCCTTAGAATATTTTCATGCCAAACCTGACAAGGCAGGCTTCTTCACTGAGTTCCCTGTGACCTAGCATCAGATTCATGACTTTTTCCCTAGGCCGAATGCTCCATTTGGCCTTCTCGAACCTGCTAAACACAATTTTCCTTGCCTGATTGAGCCTGAGGGTGAAAATTAGGTAATAGTGACTAAATATTTTTTTAGTCAACAACCAAATTAGTCATTTATTTACTCATTTATAACTGAGTTTCAAGAAAATAGTAGAATTTAGTCATTTTTAGTTGTTGTGACTAAAAGTTTTAGTCACCTAGTCATTTATTTGTCAAATTATACTAGTGGTAGTAGCACTGCCTGCAGCCCCTACCAAGAAAATAATGAAGCAAAAGAAAGTGAGAGAAAAGGATACAAGTGTCAATGTAGAAGAAGAAGAAGAAGAAGAAGTGGAGGAAGAAGGACCACAGTTGGTCTGCAAAAGGAAAAGTGCAGCTTGAAAAAGTGAAGCAAGTGTTAAAAGAAGATTTGATATTATTGATATAGACAACATAGAAGAGATAGAGGAAGAAAAGAAGAAATTTGTTGTTCACATGAGAGAGAAGAAGAAAGAGGCCACCAAGAAGTTGTCACCAAAGAAGAAGAGACCAAAAACAATCCAAAAGAATACTTCGGATGAAAGAAAATAACAAAAACAAAAAGAATCAGTAAGGCCTCACTCTCTTATGAAATTAGAAGCATTATTCAATAACATTTTGTAGTATGAGATGTTAGGGGAGGCTATAACATTGTATAATGAAGAAAATGAGGTGGATAAGGCCACCATTGTTGAAGAAATCATCAAATACATTATTGTTTTAGAAGTGGATATGAAGAACATAGAAAAGAGAATTCCTATAGAACTTTGGAATGTTTTGGTGAAAAGAAGACAAGAAGCATTTGAAAAAGAAGGAAAAATAAAGGAATATGCATTGGAGAAATTTGGTGCTTCTATGTTCGAGGAGAATAGAGCCACATTGACTGAGCTATATACCACATAATTTAGGGTGAATAAAAGGGTAACTACCCTTATGGGTAGAGACAAGAATGAATTTGAGAAGTTGAAAAAGGAGACAGTTAAAAAAAATTCTAACATTACATAGAAACATGGTATGACTTCTGAGGACACTCCTTTGAAAGTCACTATAGGAGAAGAAGCTTGGGAAATTAATGCTCAACATGAGCCTGTAGTAGATGAAGAGCACATTCAAGATAATGTACCTCTAATATTGGAAGAACTGGCACATGGAGATGAAGAAGCAGAGAAGAATGTTGAGGGAGAAATAGTTACTGGTGAGGAAGTAGCAAAGGAAGATACATCCAATCCTTCTCGAGTAACTGAAGAAAATATTACTCCTTTGGTTAACACAAAGATACTTGTAGAGGAAGAGAATGCAAATAAGGATGGTGATGAAGAAAATGTTGATATATAGAAGGAAGAACAACAAGAAAAGGATGGTGAAGATAAGGATGAGGATGCATTTGGAGATGCAAAAATATAAAAAGAAAATCAAGCAAACTTTGGAAAGAATGGGGAAGAGGACTTAAGGGGAAAAGATGTGGAGATTACAAAGGATTTTCGTGAATCCTCCAGCCCCTTTGGAGATTCCTTGAAGAATCTGTTGAGTATGCAACTTAATTTCTAGCTTGTTGTGCCATCACAATTACTACAACTGCCAGTGCAACAGGTAATTGTAGATCTGGATAATATTTCCCCTCTCCACAAGCTATAGTTGGGAGATGTATTCCATGTATCTACCTTGAAGGAGATCATAGAAACACATAAAAAAGAGTGGAGAGCTAATGGAAGAATAAGTGAAGGTATTGCAAGAGGTTGTACCTAGTGCAAACATTGACACACCACTCTTCGATATTGAAAACTTAAAGCTATTAATTAATTTTTTAAGGAATATGCCTATGATCTTAGAGGTGAAGTGGAGAAATAAATTGAAAAGAAAATGAATGATAAAAATATGTTAGAAATCACTAAGAAGTGTTCTCTTGCACATAAAAAATTTTAAGAGAACTTGAGGGATGCACAAGGGTGTGTAGATGAGGCAAAGGCTCTTTATCAATATGGCATGAAGTGGCTACATAGATGAATACTATACCTAACACTCCAAAAGAAGGAGAAGAGTTAATAATGGAGTGTAAAACATAATATAGATTGCTTTGGGCAGCTAAGAAGGAATGGGAAGAAGGTAAACAGGCATGGCAGGCGCATGTGTAGAAGTTACAAGATTCAACATCTTCTAGTCGACAACTTTTCTTACTCTCTATGCTTTTCAGTTTTCAGTTTCAGATTCTATGTACATATGTGGGGTGCTGCCACAATAGTGGTTTACACTTTCTGGGAGATCCTGATTTTTACTAAAATCACATATTTTTAGAAAATATAATAATTTAAGCCTTGAAAAGTTCCATTTAAAGGATTTCAAAAGAAGATGGTTTGATCAAACCACCTTAGACCAATCCCCCTTGGATAGAACCCCGCTAGTTTTAAACCATACCTATAACAGAGTCTCCTTTGCACCTATCAAAATGGTGATAAAAAACCACTTTTGATTTACCTTTTGGGGGATCAATGAATTCATTCAAATTTATTTTTTGTAAGTATGTAGTCCTTATTATAAGCTTCCAAAAAAGTATAATTTTAATTAAATTTAATTTGATTACTATATTTATTTTTCATTTCTTGTGAATGTAGGTTTTTCATCGAAAATCAAGCTCTTTGTTCTACACATGCAGAAAAATAATAGATTATCCCAAAAAAAATGAAAAATATGAGTGCACTAGATATTGAAGTCCTTGATCCAACAAAAAAAATTGAATTTCGATACATACAAAAAATGTTATGTGTTATACGGTCTGCCTATGTTTGAATTGTAATCAGTTTAACTTCGAAACTTGATTAAGGAAAAAATATTCAATTAAAACACTATGAAACCAATTGGAAGTACTAGATATCGTAGTTACAAATCTAAATTTGAAAAAAATAGAATTTTATCCTTCATGGAAAAAAAGTTGTGTTATACAGTGAGTGTCACTCCTTAAAAATAGTGTTTACTGAAAAAAATAGTTTTTGAAGGAGATGGAAAAAGAAGTGCAATCTAATTCCAAAAAAATTGAAAAAATATATTTAGAATCTACAAGAAAAATGTCACAAATCACTAGTCTGCATCATCTTCAAATTCCTCACGATTTAGCCGCTATAGGTGCCCGAAAGTGAAGATTTAGTTAGAAAAAATTAGTTCAGTGTCCAGTTTGGCCAAAAATTGTAAACCAGTATTGTGGGATCACCTTGTGGAGTATATAGAGTAGTTTCCACTACATAATTTTTGGTTTTGCTTTGGTATGTGACTCAGGGGGAGTCAATTCTATCTTTCAATTTCTATATATGCACATATTTCTTAGGGGAAGATCTGATATTTGTTAGAATAGTTGTTGTAGGCACCCTTTTCCCTTGATGTCAAAGGAGGAGAATATTTTGGAGACATTTTTGCATGTTTCCATCAATGAAAAAGGGGGAGATTGTTGGAAGAATGTCATTGATGATACTATTGGGAACATGAGCATGAGGGATAAGCATAAGGTATATTACTATGTGTTGCAGTGTTGTCATTAATGTCAATATTGTATCTTGATGTGGAGATCATGGTGCAAATCATTGTAGATCATTTTGGTTGGTTCTAACAAGTTTTGGAGTGTGTGTGGAAGAAATTTGCAATATGGTTTGATTCGGAAAAGTTGGTTGTGATGGAAAATTGGCTAAGTGTCAACTTTTTTAATTTTGTGTAACAGAGCTCCAATTTTGGGGTCTTCCCTAGTCCGCAAATGAAGATTTCACCCTACACTTCTAACATTATTTTGTTGGTTGTTAGAAGTATCTAATTCCATAATTTCATCATGTTTTTGCTCTTGGTTTGAGAGATATAAGTAACATAATTTTAGCATAGCAAGTTACAGTTATTTCCTGTATAGTGTATATGAGTGGGAGAGTCTACACTTCTTTGCAAATAAAATTTTGGCTTTGCGGATTTAAGGAGATATTGATAGATGGAAATAGTTTATAAATTCCAGTTGGCATAATGTTTTGAGGTACAGATGTTCGAATATGAATATACAGTTGAATAATTTTTGTATTGGGTCTTTTGCGAAGGTTAAATATGTATTGCGGTGTTATATGGGAGCTATTATAGGTCCATTCCAACCTATTTCAAATTTTTTTGAGATTAGAATCTTGATGTGAAGGGTATGTGAAAGGATTTGAGCTAACAAGTTACACTTTCTATATTGTATGATACATCTAATTAGGTCGGCCTAATTGATGTTATTCTTGAAGCGGATATATATGCTAGATCATTTTCAGTGTTTGATGAATGCAAGGAATGAGAGACATGTAAGTGATGTGAATGATGCAAATATTATCAGAGTAGTATGAATTTAAGTTATAAATGTTGAGTAGAAGATTATAGTGATGTGAATATAGAGGAAAATAGAGTGTTAGATCAAAATAAAATGAAGTGTGTAAAGTCAATTTATTGAGCTTCATTGGAACTGCAATTCATGCATATGATAGATGCAATTGTAACAGTTCAAACTAGGCTATGAGCCACAATCTCTCTTCAATATTTTTCTTGGTGGGCAATGAGTCCACCTACAGTGAGAATTTTTGTAAATATACTATAACTAGTTATAATATATTGTGAGCTAATCCTCACTGTGCTTTTTCCCATTTTGGGTTTTCCACACAAAAATCCTGGTGTTCATGTGTTATGTGATGTTGTTGATGTTTCATGCTTTATTTCATTTACTGCAATTTAATATACTAAGTGGATTGGATGTTTGAATGTTTGAATGGTTTAAAAGAATACTGATTCACCCCCCTCTCAGTATTTCAGGTGTTCAATACATATATCCCATTAAAATCTCTAATAAACTTCCTATAAAACTAGTCAATCAATGGAAACTCCTTACCTATAAAATACTCTTTGGTGTAGGCCACTCAACTATTGGTCTTGTCTTCTTTGGATCTATTTTCAAACCTTTAACTAAAATAATGAATCCTAGTGATAAAAATTCTTCCATCATGAAACTATGCTTCTTGTTATTAATCAACAATATCTTTTATCTTAATCTCTAGATAATATCTATCTAATATGCTCAAAATATTCTTCCTTGGTCGTACTAAAATTTAGAATATCATCCAAGTACATGATCATAAACTCATCCAAATATGGATTTAATATATTTTTCATTAATTTTATAAATGTTCTAGGTGCAATAGATAATTGAAATGACATAACAAACTACTCATACAACCCTTGTTTAGTCTTAAATTTTTCCTTCCATTCATATCCTTTTATCCTAACTTAATGACAATCATTCTTCAAATATATTTTACTAAATAAATTTCTCCACTTAAATAGTCGATGCTTTGTAATAGAAAATTAGAAATATATACTTTACTATGATCTTAATAGTACCACACAAAGACTCAAATTCTCTCTAGTGAAAAGTTTCTTCAACAACTCTTGCACTTGTCTATTCAATTCTTCAATTTTTGTTCCTTATTCTATTTGTAGCTTTATTTGGAAAAAAAATCTCCTAGAATCAAATCCATGTGATGACTAATATTCCTATATTTAAGGTTAACCTATTTGGTATATTATGAAACACTATATCATTGTACTCTTTTATCAACTTATAAATTTTTGTCAACAAAGTTTTTTTCCTTCACTTATACTTTTGCATATCTTGGGTATTATTTCTAATTCTTTTGACACCCTCCTAAAACACCCACAAACTTATCAAAATTCATGATTTCACATGTTGATATTTATATTTCATTAGTATATCATATTCATGAATATTGTGATGAATTATAGTTTATTATGTTTTGGATAAGTTATATATGCTATTATTTTTGAAGTAGATTCTATTCAACACTTTCAATGGGTGTATGTATATGAGGAATACAAGGAAGAATGGGTTTGGGAGTAGGTGAATTACATCTAATTAGTTTCTTTAAGGATGATCATAGTTACAACTTGAAAAGGGTGTCAAATATTATCTCCTAACTATCATAAGTGTTTTCATGAGTTTTTTATTGTTTTCATGGAATTATAAGGTTATATTTAAAATATATTAGAAAATAATATCTACCATGACCTTATTGATATATAAAACCAAGGTTTAAAAACCTAAGTAAAAGAGGATTGATTTTTTTATGGCTTAAGTGTGCATTTAATTCAATACTCTTTGAATAAGGCAAATTTGATTGAAACCCTACCCTAAACTACTCTACCATAAGTCTATTTTTGATTCATGGATTAGGGAATTGAACAAAATTCTTTTTGGTTATTTTTGGATGGTTATTATTATTTTATTTTGGACTACCATGATGGAGAGAAATATAGGTTTGGGTGGTTAATAATATGCATGTAACATAGATTTAGAAGTGACTTCTTTTTTTAGGAATGAGAAGTTTTGAAAAGGGTTTGCTATTTTTTTAGATACTCTTCCCTTTTTTGGTTTTGATAAAATTTTGAGGAACTCTACTTACGATAGTTAGTAAGAGGATTTCTGGTAACCTTGATTCCAACCTCAAGAACATGCTCTCAATTTGATGTTCTTGAATGTGGTTAAATTTTTAAATCCACAATTAAGAGTTAGAGGCTCACAGGTAATTCAAGTTGTGAAGGAATGAAATTCTGGTAAATTTTCTTCCAAATTCTTCATATAAGAACAATAAGGTTTGGGATTAGGGTTTCTTCTTAGCTTTATGCATAGTAGGGCTATGCTAGTTGAGTCTAATCCATAACTTAGTTCCTTAAGACCTAGTCTTGTGTAACGAATCAAGACTTGGCTTTTTCCACCTTAATCTATGTGCTTGCATCTATAAGGACTATTGCATGCTCTTGAATTATGTCTTCATGGCACATCCTTAATCAAGATCACAATCAAATATCTTTAGAGGTGTTTTCTATGGTAGGGAAGATGTACCCTAATCTGATTAATAGCTTACTATACATATCCTATGTTCTTACACATTAATTGGGCATATCAATGTAATATATAAAAATAGATTTTAATTGCTAAGGATAAGTTAAATCCTTGTTTTCCTTGTCGTATTTTGATAAGTCATTTTGGGTGGAATCTTTGTGTTAATATCTGATGTTACAATAATTTTATCCAACTTTGAGGCTCCTTTAGAGCCATGATCTTGATGGTCATGTTCTTATAACCCATATTGAATGGCATCTTATAAAAGACATGATAAGTAGACACAAGGTTATACAAGTACACAAACATGGAGGGAGGGATGTGAGAGGGGGTTGGTGTTGATTTATAACTAAAAAGCTAAAATTTAATAGGAAGAGATATATTTGGGAATACTAGCAAGGGAGGTATAAGAGGTAATATGCTAACATTTATTAGGTTATTTTCTACTTAAATTGCTATTTCATATCTACAAGTAAGGATCGACCTCCTATTGACTAAATCATCATAGAGACGTCTAAGTTGAATGCCTTGAGATAAAATACAAAAGTCTTGTTGGTTGGAGGTTGTCTGGATACATGTATTATTTCCTAGATCTTATTGAACTTTGAATTGAAATCTAAGACAACTTCTTAGGGAGTTCTCTTGATAGTAATCAACTATTAAAGTAGGGATGAGTTGTCTATTATTTTCTTGGAATATTCAAATAGGGCATTGCCCAATTGATCCCATGAGGCAATAGAATTTGAGGCTGGTGGTCTATACTAGTCTAGTGCTTTATCTTTGAATTGATCTATAATAAGTCTACTTAGTAAAGTTTAACAAAATAAATATTTTTCTCATAAAAGAGGTTGAAATCAAACTTGTCCTTATGTAATTTGAAGATATTTATAATTGATTCTTTATTTGTAGTTGTTCACTTCTAAATAAAATGAAAAAGTAAGAGATAACTGTCATTCAAATAATGATTCTAGAAAATCCACACCTCTATCATAGTATTTATTTAAAGGGCTTCTTAAGAAAGCAGACCTAATTAGTTTGATTCCATATGATTGATACTCCATATTCATAATTTTGAGACTATATCAAATAGTTATGGTAAATGATTTTATTAGATTATCACTTATTCAAGGGTGCTTTGTAACATGTTCCACAAGACTTTTAACTCATATGCCATTCGATTAAACAGTGCATATCCATAAATCAAAGGACTCTATCGTAGTCTCTATGACTGAATATTTGGAAGTTTATCGAGATGGAATGTGCCAAGTATTTATTAGGTAGTATGTTGTCCTATAGTGTGGATAGAGTTTTGATGTTATAATTGTTGTAAATATTGTAAGTCAAATTTGTAAGATGTAAAAATATATTTTGGGTATATATAAGCTACACCAAATACATGTGTAGAATGCATTATGGATTGTTGTGTATGTGTACATCCTGTCAATTTAGTACATGAGATGATAGATGACAACAACCTGACCCAAATTGTTTTTGATTTTTTGTACAGATTATGTATTCCAATATGATTTCACAGTGCCGAAGATGTCACACAATCAGAATGTTGCTGCTGGGTCTTAAAAGTATAATGCAATGCTGCTGGGTCTTTGATTATTCAAGACAATGTAAAGATTATGTGAAATTCTGGACTTATGTCCTGAAAGTTTACAGAAGAATGAAAATATAGAAGAGTTTGGTTTGATGATATTATAGTTTAAGGATTCTGTTGTTACTCTAGTTGAGATTGGAAGTAAGCTGTTTTATCAAATCGGTTAGGTAAGGTAAATGCATGCTATTTCAGCAGCAATACTGTTCAGGCAATTTGCTACATAACATCAGATCTACAATAAAAAAATTGCCGATGTTCAGCTATGGGCTATTAAGTTGTTTATATCAGGAAAATGTGATATATGGTTGCACCTTGACCATGATATGTATGGGACTTCTTATTATATGTATAGCTGTGAGAGCAATCCAGAATCTGTCGTTCAAAAAGAGGATACCAAATTGATCTCGTTCCACTTGTTAGAGGAACTCTTAATTGGTAAATAATATTATATTTATATGAGCTTTGTTAGGAAGATACTTGAGTGGTTGTAAATTCTATCAATCATCATGAACTAAATTGAAGTCCTTATGAATTAGGCAAAGAAGCAAAAGAACTGTGCAAAAATCTAAGGTCAATTAGGAGTATCTTGGGAAAATATTCTAATTGTATTAAGGTTCAGATGTCAGCTTGATATGAGATTTCATATTAAACTTGATTAAGGAAAACTAAGAATGGATTATACATTCTTCAAGGCATACTATTTTAAGGAAAATTAAGAATGGATTATACATTCTTCAAGGCATACCATTATTAGGAATAGAATGTGATAAGCTTTAGAATAATTGGAAATTAGGGGGTCAAGGATGATCACTAAGTAACATTTCTTTATAAAAAAAGTGGTGTAGATTTTTGGGGTTATCAAAAAACACATATTAATGTTTTAATTCTTTTTATAATTTTCTACTATCAATTAAATAAATTTTGGTATTTGCTGTATATATGATTTCTCTTCTCTCTTACCAAAGTAAGAATGTATTTCTCATCTTCTTTCATCAAAATATAAGCATTCTTTCTATCATTATGAATAACATTTTTATCATATTATTCTGGTCTTCCCAACAATAAATGATAAATATCCATAAGCATAGTATCACACAATTCCTTGAAATAATATGATCTTATTTTATACTTGACCGTGCATTATTCCCTTACCAAACCTTTGTATGGACTAAGGCACTCTAAATTTTTTTTTAATTTATCAACCATCTCATTCAACATAAGATTGTTAGTATGTAATATCCTCAACAAATTATAATATCAAATATTTACTATTTACACCATTGTAATATCCTCAACAAATTTTAATATCAAGTATTGACCATTTTTTTATCATCATGATCTCATGAGGGCGAGCTGAGAGCATACAATAAGTATTATATTTCACCACTTTATAATCACCATGATCATTTGAGTGATGGATGAGAACACACATTAGATAATAATAATATTAGTACATATTATTTTCAATAACAACAATACCCAAATAGATGTGACAATAGATTACAAAAATAATATAGATATGTTGAAGCTTCAAAGGATAATGCATAAATATGAATAAAGCTTCCTCCACAATAAAATTTTACTTGAGTGACTACAAAATATATAATTCAAAACATATTGAATCTTCATAAATGTAAAACTTCTTGTGAATACCAAAATATACATTGAAATCCAAAGAAAGCTTTAAAATACAAACACAAAATTTGTGTTAGAATTGCCCTTAGGAAATTAAATAGTTTTGTTCTATAATCTCTAGTAAACCAAAGGTGTTTCATCCTACTATCTCCATAATCCAAGTATTTTTGTCCTTGAATCCTATATCTAAGAACAAGGCTCAAACTATGATAAAAAAATACTGAATAAATTGATTGATGTATCAAAGACCAATGAGCTCCTCAATATATAGCACCAACATGCCTTATTTTCTCTCTCAAAGATAATAATTAAAACATTAATGAAATTATTTCCTAAAAATACCCCCACTTTTTCTAGTAACTCATTAATTTCTTGACATAGAATTTATCATGAAAAGTTGCCAAGCCTCTTGGGGGTTACACATTTTTTATGCAAACTCAAACCCCCATATTATTTATTATTGTTTTATTTTTATTACTAAAATGTGGCCCCTTTACTAAAATATTTTTATATCCTTATTGATAAAATAAAGATAGAACCCACAAAAGACAAGTAATTAGATAGGGAAATTACAAGTTCGCCCTTCCCAAAATTGCTTTCCCACAAGCAATATAGAGTTGGGTGCTTAAGAATCTTTGGTCCCTCCCCTATAGAAACTTGTGTAGGTAGGTTACTTGAATGAAGTGAGTCTTTTTTTAGTGTTTCATTCCTCAACTTCTTCTCTCATGTATCAATGATGGATTTCAACGCCAGAATGAAAGTCCCTTCATCATCCAATGGTGAAACTCTACTAATTGTGCAATATGTTGTTTAAGTCCGTTTATGAGGAAAGACAAGAAAAAATGGTACAATCAGGGAATACAAACCCACTTAAAGGAATTCAATCCTTACAACCTTTATAAACAAACACACAAATGATAACAATGTAATTATACATAATTTTATTATTCTCCTAAAGCTCTTTATAGCTTACAAAAAAATATACTATACTATATCAACACTTCTTGTAGCTTGGTTATTTCAACAAGTAAGAAGACTTCACTTTTAACCATTTTATTATTACATTACCCCCTCAAACTATGACTTTTTAAATCATTTCAATACTATGATATGGGTGATCCCACAATGCTGGTTTACAATTTTTGGCCAAACTGGACACTAAATTGATTTTTTCTAACTAAATCTTCACTTTCAGACACCTATAGCGGCTAAACCGTGAGGAATTTGAAGATGATGCAAACTAGTGATTTGAGACATTTTTTCTGTAGATTCTAAATATATTTTTTTCAAAAAAATTGGAATCAGATCAAGCACTTCTTTTTCCATCTCATTCGAAAACTAGTTTTTTTCAGTAAACACCATTTTTAAGGAGTGAGGCTCACCGTATAACACATAACATTTTTTCCATGAAGGATAAATTTCTAATTTTTTCAAATTTAGATTTGTAACTATGATATCTAGTGCTTCCAATTGGTTTCATGGTGTTTTATTGAATATTTTTTCCTTAATCACGTTTCGAAGCCAAACCAATTACAATTCAGACATAGGTGCATAACACAACTTTTTTTCTATGTATCAATTTTTTTTTTTTGTTGGATCAACCTGACTTCGATATCTAGTGCACTAATATCTTTCAAAAAAAAATGATAATCTTCTATTTTTCAACATGTACAGAACAAAGAGCTTGATTTTGGTAAAAAACCTACATTCACAAGAACTAAAAAATAAATATAATAATAAAATTATATTTATTCAAAATTATATTTTTTGGGAAGCTTATAATAAGGACTACATACTTACAAAAAAATAAATTTTAAATGAATTCATTTGATCCCCCAAAAAGGTAAATCAAAAGTGGTTTTTTATCAGCATTTTGATAGGTGTAAAGGAGACTCTGTTATAGGTATGGTTTAAAACTAACGGGGTTCTACCCAAGGGGGTTTGATCTAAGATGGTTTGATCAAACCCTCTTCAATTGGAATCCTTCAAATTGAAATTTTTAAGGCTTAAATCATTATATTTTCTAAAAATATGTGATTTTAGCAAAAATTAGAATCTCCAAGAAATTGTAAACGAGCATTGTGGGATCACCCATATCTAGAGTTACAATCCCTTTCTTCAATCTATTACTTTTATATATGCTAGATACGTATCTTCTTATGCAAAGATGCATTTCTCTCTCTCTCTAGTCTACTCCCTCACTTTTGAAACTCAAAAATAATCTCTATATCCTTTGTATTTTACTCATGGTCTCTTTTTTTTTAATTTAAAGGATTATTTTTTCAAATTCATCCCCCCTCTCTCTTCATAAAAAATAAAATTAATATTTATATCTAATATAGTTCTTGCCCAAGAAACTATTGTAGCCCCTTTCACCTTCCGAAGTGATGAAATACCAAGTGGTCAAGTTTCTCCCTCACCACATTCTAGATCTTGTCATAAATCGAGAAAGAACAAAAAAATGAAACTAGAAATGGTAACTATCATCAAGACTCGAGAATCAATCCATGTAAAATTTGATTACTATCAATAAAATATTGGCAAGAAAATAGATAAAACCATCTAGATATGGTTATATAGAAGATTGGTGTCCAATGCAATGACCAATTCAAATGCATAATGACTTCTACTAGCTAAAGACCAATCACTATGATAAGGAATAAAAAATACATAAGGAAAGAGGGAACAATATTTCCCACAAACCCATATTGTGAAAGGAATGAATCATTCAAACATAGTTTTTCTACTATTTTCTACCATGAGTGGTGCAGTCATGGATGGAGGGCCCATAAAGGACTATCCAACCATGTAACTCAGAGTTCAACACAACAGAAACAACACAAAAAATTCTTACCAAACATAGATCTTTATTGATTCAACAACTTGCAGTCTTACATGCCTCATATGTCATGTATGCGGAACAACCAGGGCTCACAAGCCTGTCGCAGGGGCATTACAACAATACAACTAGCCAAAAGCCTTATTTGGATAACTAATCCTAATGACTTGTGAATTTTCTATCTAACTATTGATTACCTATCATGACTACTTTACAATGAATTGTAAATTATCTTAAATATGATTCTTCAATTCCAATGTTGGTCTAAATCGGCCTCAAGGGTTTAGAAACCACAATGAATGATTAAGAGTGTAGGTCGGCCTTAAAACATGAAAGATAATACTTCACAAAATGAAATGCATTGCGAATCTCCAAGAAAGATCCCCTTGGACCCAAAATGCTTGCATGATGCTCCATTAAGCTTTACATGCTCTGAAATAGGTCCACACAATGAATTCTAGACCAGGTGAGCCCCAAGCACTCTGACTGAGAAAGACAATTAATTCTAAGAGTGATAACTTTCTATAAACGATTGTAAATCTCCCACAATCTAGATATGTCATAGATGGCCTCATGTAGATGCTATATCTTGCTCTGTGAGCTGAGAAATGACAATGCAATGAAATTGAGAATGAAATGTTGAAACTACTACAGATTGAAATGAAAGAAAATAAATATTTTTGGTTGATACAGGATTGCTTTACAACCAGGGATGCTCTTGCATCAAACACCCAAGGTTAGAAGAAAATTGAGTCCCTCACTTTCTAGGGGCTAGAGGAAAACCACAGTGGTCCACCTCAGTCTAAGAAATCCATGATGAATCCTCCATTGGTCTGCCTTTCCACTTCACTAGATATTCCTTGTACTGTTTGTTCCTTGTGCTTCATCCATTCCTAATGTCCAAGATATTCTCAATCTCCTCTAGTGGTCGATGTGGTAACTTCTCCTTTAAGTCCACTTCTTGGTTGTAGCTACTTGACTATCCTTCATGATACTCATATATGTCTGCAATGTTGAAAATAGGTGATATACCAAGTGTCTCTAGTAAGTCCACTTCATATTCATTTCTTGAATCAAATTTCCTGAGAATCTTACATGGTCCAAACTTCCTCATCTTCAGCTTATTGTATGTTCCCATTGGAAACCTTTCCTTTCTAAGATATACCATAACTTCATCTCCAACAACAAATTCCTTATGCCTCCTTTTCTCATATTTCTACTACTTGTAATTATTGTTCATGACTTCCAAATGCTTTCATACTTGATTATGCAATGTTTCCATGAATCCTGGTAACTCTAACTTTTTCACTCCTCATGTTCTCCATACTATTGTCTCTGAGCTTTGCAACTCCTATAGGATGTACTCCTATCACAACCTCAAATGGTTTCTTCCATGTACTCTAGTTTACTAAATTATTATATGCAAACTCTGCCTGTGGTAGAACTATGTCCCAATTTCATGCTTTATCTTTAACCAAACATCTCAATAAGTTACTAAAACTCTTGTTTACTACCTCAATTTGTCCATCTATTTGTGGGTGATATTTTGAACTGAACTTTAGGTCTATCTTCGTCTTCTTCCACAATGTCCTCCAAAAGTATCCAATCAAATTCGTGTTCCTATTTCAAACTATACTCTTAGGTAATCCATGCAATCTCACAATCTCCTTAAAAAATAAATTAGCATCATGCACATCATCATTAGTCTTCTTGCAAGGAATGAAATGTGTCATCTTAGAAAAAATTTCCACTACTACCATTATAAAATCACAACATCTTTGTGTTCTTGGTAATCCCAACATGAAATCCATGCTTATATCTTCCCAAGGTTTCTCGAGTATTGTTAAAGGTTTGTATAATCTAGTAGTCTAACTACTCCCTTTTGCTACTTGACAAATTCTGCAACTTTGAACATACTTCCCGACATCCTTATATATTTGTGGCCAAAAATAGTGTTCACTCACCAACAATATTATCTTATCCACTCCAAAATATCCTTCTTCTCCTCCATTATGCTTCTCCTTAATCATATTCTCTCTCATTAAACTCTTTTTAATAGACAACTAAGTTCCCCTGAACAACATATATTCTTGAATGAAATAATCCAACCATTGGCTTTGGTTTGTCACTATTGGTTCTTTACATGCTCTCCATGCTTTAGAAAAATCTAGATCATCCTCATACATGTGCTTCAATTCCTCAAAACCCAATACTTTTATCCTCATCTCTGCCATCATATTTCTTCTCTTGCTCAATGCGTCTACAACTTTGTTTGGCTTTCCACTCTTTTGATTCAACACAAATGTATAACTCTACAAGAACTCAACCCATCTCATATGTCTCAGATTCAACTTTCCTTGATTTTTCAAGTACTACAAGGCTTGATGATCAATATACAACACAAACTCACTGGGAAACAAATAATGTCTCCAATTCTTCAAGGTTTGAACTATGGCATAGAATTTCTAATCATAAATTGAATATCTTATTCTACCATCATTCAAATTCTCACTAAAATAAGCTATGGGTCTCCCTTCTTGACTCAACACTACTCCTATTGCATTCCCACTTGCATCATAATCAACTTGAAATACTTTGTCAAAATCAGGCAATGCTAACACTAGCTATTTTGTCACTTTTTGCTTCAACAATTCAAAGCTTCTTTATGCTCTAGATGTCCACTTATAGTCTTTCCTATCTCCTCTCATTATTTTTGTCATAGGTGTGCAAATGCTACTAAAGATCCTAATGAATTTCTGGCAGAAACTAGCCAATCCATGGAATGATCTTACCTCTCCAATGTTTGCCAATGTAGGCCACTCAACAATTGCTCTAACCTTCTCAGGGTTCATCTTCAATCCTTTAGCCAAAATAATAAGACCCAAGTACACCAACTCTATCTTCATAAAGCTACACTTCTTGATGTTTATCAGCAACTTCTCATATCTCAACCTTCGTAATACTTTTCTGATGTGCCACAAATGTTCTTCTCTAGTCTTACTAAAAATTAGAGTATCATCCAAGTAAACAATGACAAAATTACCCAAGAACCTCTTCAATACCTCATTCATCAACTTCATGAAAGTGTTAGGTGCATTATTCAATCCAAAAGGCATCACTAACCACTCATACAACCTGTAGAACCCCAATCCAAATACCTACAAAACACAATAAACAAACACATTAGAAGATCATATGCAAGTAAGAACAAGGATTCCCCATGAAATCCATTAACAAAACTCAAAATAGGAATGAAAACAAGAATATAATGAAAGAACAAGTAGATTAAATCCTATTGAAAGTAAAGCAAACTCTTGATCCCATGGGGGAATTGGTGCCAATTTGATGTGAAAATTGGCCCTTTCCCAACTCCAATGATGTGATGAAGATGATTGATGAAAGATGCATGCTTGTGGTGATGACTTCAATGGAGCTCCATGTTGAAATTTTGAAAAAAGCCTAACTATGCTTAGATGAAATTGATGATAGATTGCTATGGATTTGAGTATAGTAAGTTTACTCAAGTTGTGGGTGATCAAATGAGGAATAAAGCCTCTTATTTTTAGAAAATCAAGTTGAAGAGATGTCCAAAATGGAGAAATGTGGGACTAAGAATCAACTAATGGAAAGATTCCATTTGTCAACATGTGAATGGATCAAGGATGTGCAAGTTTTGAAGAATGTGTCAATAAATGCAATTAGGTGGATTTTGAAATTGTTGAAATGATATGCAAGAGGGAAAGAAAATGCATTGAATGCCACTTGGCTCAAGGAAAAAGGATTTATTAGGTGGAGTAAATGCCTTGTTGGAAGGACAAAGTCCACTTGGATTTTGAATTCAAATTTGAGGAATATTCCATTTTTTATGCCTTTTGAGAGAAAATAGAGATTTAATAAATGAATTAAATCTATTTTCAGGGGAAAGTTGCAAAAGCTAGAGGATGGGACATGGATTAAAATTAAATTAATTGAGGATTAATTAATTTAATGAGGATTAAAATGATGTGACATATTGATTTAGATTTTATGGATTTATTTAAATCAAATATGAGAAGAAAAGGATTTAGAAATAGTTAAATAAATATTTTTGATTTATTTAACTAAAGAAGGTGAAAGTTAGATTAAATCAAACAAACGTTAGTTTATTTAATTCAATAGGATGACTTTATAGATTTAATCAAATAAATGAATTATTTAATTAAATAGAGATAATTAGATCAAGTTGATTGATTTAATTAATGGAATAGAATGACTTAATCAAATAAATGATTTAATTAATTAAGGGAGGAAAATTGATGAATTTAATCAAACAAGGGAATTTGATTAAATGGTTAGACTGAGGGATGTTTAGGATGAAACGGTGTTAGTAGTCAAGATCAAATGTGTAGCATTAATCAGTACATTTTCTATGCCTACATTTTTCCCCTCTTTGAAGCAGTGCACTCGTTGTGTTGTTTCAAAGAATAAACTGTCTCCATCAAAAGCCAAAAAAAAATTGATTTCAAAATTTGCCCCATTGCTGCCCTGGCAAGAGAAATTATGCTAATTTATTGCCCCCTCAAGAGATTGTATAAAAAAAATTATTTTTTTGGGTGATCTCATGAAAAAAATGACAAGGTGGCCTACAGGTCCAAAAAAGGTCCAGGAGGTCAAAAAATGGCAAAAACAATGGTATAAAATGACCTTCGGATGGGTGAAAACAGGTTCAGGGGACCTAGACCTCTTCTGGATGGCTAAACAAGGTCAAAAACAAGCTTAAATAGGCCTTAGGAGGCCACTTCCAATTCATTTGCACACATATCCTTTAGAATTCCTTGAGATTTGAACCCTGATACCCTGATGAGATGGCACAATGACAGCTCCCAATGCACATTTTCGATCAAGTCTGGACATACCAGCGACCTCCTAGCATGGAGGCACCGGTAAGTGATCCTTACTTGAGCTTTGTTTTTCATTTTTAGCCCACATTTATTTCTTCCAAACTTAGTTTTCTAAGTGAGGTGCTATATAGTGTCGCTCAAAATTTTAAACTGTACCACTTGGTATTCAAACTAAGTCGTCATCGCAAGGTGGATTGCCACGGTGGAGTTTGGAGTTTGGGAACAAACTTCAAACTCCGACGCATATGTGAAATGCAGCACTGGATTCTAAATTATGACATGGCGACGAACTTTAGAATTAGGGTTTGGGACACTTAAGCAAAGTGCATCACCACAGTGCAGTTTGGGACTTGAAGGTGCCAGCGTCGCAGTTTGCAAATTTCAAACTGCAACGCCTTCACAGTTTGCAATGTTGGGCTAGTTTCTTGAACACTTGGGATAAATTTTTCCAGATGCTTTTAACATGGTGACCTTTCCTGATGCAGGAGGTAGTGAGGGAGCTCTATTCTCGTGAGCACAGATCACGGGAGATATTCGACTACTTGCAAGATTTAATTAACAGGGAGCAAGACTGACTTCATGAGATGGGGCTATGGTACATTGCCTATGCAGCACCTATGCGGACCCATCTTGGCATGATTTCTGTGCTTTTCAAGAGATGGCACAGTGAGACGTCGTCCTTTCATCTTCCCACTGACGAGGCCACCGTTATGCTAGAGGACTTGTGGCGGATCCTTAGACTATCGATACATGGTCGGTAAAGTTATTCATGATATGGATTCTAGACAAGATGCTTTCCTGGTCCTGGATACAGAGGACATTATATATTGCGAGGGCCAGATCGAGTTAGAGAGCCATAGGACCCTCATGACACCCTTCTGACTACTTATTGTTGCCATCATCTCAGGTCTTGTCACCCCAGATCGACAAGGCCGGTACTTCAGTCTTGGCTGGGGGCTTTGCTGGGAGCAGAAGGTTCATGACAGGTCAGTCTATTTTGCATGGGGTCCCATTATTCTTGCATCCCTTTATAGGGATTTACATGAGTACACATACTTGGATGGCAGAGCACTTGGTGCAAGTGTCATGCTCCTTCATGTGTGGGCATGGAAGCATATCTTCGTTCTTTGGTTGTGGGTTGTTCTAGTTCCAGTCAAACCTGATGATCCAGTGGTTTGGCATTATAGGGGCGGTGTGTCCTTCACACACACAGGTGAGCATAGGATCCCTCACTAGAGGAGGGTCATTGATGATATGATGGTGTTCACATGGCACCCATACATTGGTCGGCCTGGATGGGCTGATGATGTTCAGTAGCTGTTCTTTGCCCACCAGGACCAGTTTATGCAAGGGCAGGAGCATACTATGATTGAGATATATTTGTTGGGACAAGTTCAGTGCCATTTTGGCGAGATTCAGGATAGGCCAAACAATGATTATGTGGCCATTTTTGCTCACACAGTATCGCAGGGTGCCTGGGGGAGATATATTCCTGCCTCTGAGGTAGTGGACAGCTTTAGGCAACTGGTGGCCCAGCCATGGGAATATGATCAAGGTGTTGTGAATCCAAGAGTGACTCAAGCCTACAAAGATTGGTTCTAACTGCCTCTATGGCTGACAGTTCTAGGTGCATCCTCCACTCGACGGAGAGCCAGGGGGAGGGGGGCAGGCCGAGGACGAGGAGGTGGCGATCCTCCAGCAGGTGAGGTGGTATAGGACCAACCACCACAGATTCAGATGGATCATCCTCATGCCAATGTACACATGCAGGACCAGGATCAAGGGCTGAATAGTGGACATGATGGGCACCAGGATCGGTGGTGCAGTAGCACCTGGCAAAGTTCAGCTTAATTGAAGTTTTGTAGGACGTCTAAATTTTGTTGTGCTTTCATAAGGTCATGTTGACCATTGTTTTAGGTGCTTTGGGTTGTCTTTGAACTTTTTAAATGAGGTTAACAAGAGTTAAGTAATTTTAACTCTTCATTTTGGCTAAGTTGTAAAAATTGCCTAAGTGTTTGTAAACACAGCGAGTTTTACAAAAATGCATTTTTAGGTCATCTAAGCCTCGACCCAAGAACCTAAATTGTTTTGGAGGCATACGACCTTTTTGGTGGATTAGAAGTTTTTTGTACGGACTTTGTCTCCAGAAATTAAAGAAAATAGCGTTCTTGTCTTATTTTCTATTTTTTTGTTCTTGTTTGCATGACAGTAGCTAAATGAATTAAAAGAGGAATTTTATAGGTTTTTTTAGCATGTAGAGAGGCCTCTGGAATTTTTTTTTGGCACATTTGATAGCTATTCCATTGTTTTCATCCATTCTTGTAAATTATGTGTTTTTTTTCCTTATTTCTATTTTGACTGGAACTATATAAAAATGGAGTTCTAGGCTGCATTCCCTCCATACCAGGAAGTATGGAATTGTTAGGAACGTGGTCAGGCTCCATCTCTATACTTGTAAATATGGTAGGAGTTAGGTTTCTTTTGGTTACAAGAGCTATGAGAAAAGCCTTGCCCTAGGCGAGCCAGTGAAGAGCCCGACTAGGAAAGGCTGCAATACAGCGTTGATATCTTGCAGGGGAGAAAAGATTTTTGAAAATTTATTTTTGGAGAATTTAGGGGAAGGTCTTGGCCATGTATGGTGTTAAGGAAGAGAGCCCAGCAATCCGTTTAGGGGAACTTTTCACCAGTCCTAAAACTGGTTTTGAGCAGTTTTGAAACCCTAGCTGCTTGACCAATTTGGTGTTTGGACAACATACGGCCTAAGAAAGACTAGAACCCTTGAAATATTGAAGCTGTAGATAGGGGAAACACATTTCCTAAGCCAATAACCATGTTTCTTTGGTGGGTTTAGGAGGGAAAAGCAATTTAACCCTATTTAGAGACCAAATAATGGCTCAAGGGCCAAACTTATGGAATAGGCTTCATGCAAGCGTTGGTAAGATGGAGTCTAAGTGAAGTTTCAGAAACCCTAGGAGGTTGTTTTGGATCTTTGGAAAACATTCCCTCACCCCTGCAAGATCCATTCATGTATTGAGGGAGGATTAGTCTTTTGGATGCATAAAAGGCTAAGAAAGAAAGGAGTCATAGCACCAAGATTTGGCTTGGTAGTTGCAAACTTGACAAGATAGTGAGGTTGGCAGGAGAACCAGGGGAACTTAGACAAGGTAGAGTTCCTATAGGTTAGGGTGGAACAGAAATTTCACCAAGGAGGTCTATGACAAGGCCTAGTGCAGGAATCTGTGATTGCTTCCTGCAGCATCTCAAAACAGAGTGTTTGATTCCTATAGCCTCTAGGAATTTGTGATTGCTTCCTACAGCCTCCCTATCATATTGGTATCAGAGCAAGCAAAAGATTTGGGAAAGAGGAATATATTTCATAAGTTGAGTCAAGTGAAACCCCCGCCATGGTGACAAATGCACAATTAGCCAAGAGGGTTGAAGAACAAGAAGAGGACAACAAGTCTTTAAAAGAAAGATTAGAGCAACTTGAGAAAGCATTGAACAATGCGAGGTTGGAAGGCAAGGTACCAAAGGAAGAGGTTCCAGAGGAAGACAAGGTCCCTGAACCTGACCTTGTTTTGGAGGAGGAGCCTTTCTTGAAGGCATTGAAAGCCTTGAGTGGAAAAGGACTTGAGGGCATACCTTTGTTATGTGGAAAGATGCCTGATTTGGTCATGGATTGGATAGAAGGCATGGAGAATCACTTTGAATGTGATGGAGTATCTGAAGCACAGAAGGTGAAGGTAGCTAAATCAAGGTTGAGAGGATCAGCCTTGACATGGTGGAAATTTTTTCAAACTGAAAGAGAAAAAGAAGGCAAGCAGCCCATATCAACCTGGAAAGGAATGGTTGCTAAGGTAAAGGAAGCTTATATGCCAGATGATTATGAGATCCAACTTCACAAGAAGAGGCAAAGTCTAAGGTAGAAAGACCAAGATGTCAACACCTATATTGAAGACTTTTAGAAGCTTTGTTTGAGATCAAATGTGACAGAGGATGAGAGCCTAAAAGTGGCTAGGTACCTTAATGGTTTGAAGTGGAACATTCAGGAAGAGATGGCTTTACTAAGTCCCAAGACAATCCACCAATGTTATCAGTTGGCCATAAAGATTGAGGAAAGGAACAAAAGAAAGCATGATCAGTCTTCTAAAGGCAGAGGTAAAGGTAGAGATCAAAGAGGAGAGCGTGGTGGTTACCAAGGTAGAGGAAATGATCAAAGGAACCAAGGAACTCCTTCAGAGATAGTCTTACCAGAAGCAGTCCAAAAGTTACTTGATAAATACAAGAGTATAGTCAGTGATGGAACACCTGCAACTTTACCACCAAAGAGAGCAATAATTCATCAAATTGACTTCATACCTAGAGCCTCATTTCCTAACAAAGCAGCATACAAGCTCACTCCTGAGCAGAACCTAGAGGTGGCTAGGCAAGTGGAAGAATTGTTGAATCAAGGTTTGATTCAAAAGAGCATCAGCCCATGTGCAGTCCCGATGGTCTTAGCAACAAAGAAAGGAGGTAAGTGGAGACTTTGTACTGATTCTAGAGCAATTAATAGGATCACCATTAGGTATAGATTCCCAATACCTAGAATTGAAGATTTAATGGATTGCCTTGGAGGAGCACAGTATTTTACCAAGTTGGACCTCAAGAGTGGCTACCATCAAATCAGGATTAAGGATGGAGATGAGTGGAGGACAACTTTTAAGACAAATGATGGCTTATATGAGTGGAAAGTGATGCCATTTGGCCTCTCAAATGCCCCTAGCACATTCATGAGACTAATGAATGAAGTTCTTAAGGATTTCATAGGGATTTTTGTGGTAGTATACCTTGATGACATACTGATTTTCAGTAAGACAGCAGAAGAACACCTCAAGCATGTGGAGATGGTTCTTAAAAGGTTGCAAGAAGAGAAGTTGGCAATCAATCTTGTAAAGTGTGAGTTCTTCAAGTAGGAACTTGTGTATTTGGGGTTTGTAGTATCCCAAGGAATGTTGAAGATGGATCCAAGCAAGGTGGAAGCCATCCTAAACTGGCCCACACCAACCACAGCAACAGAGGTAAGAAGTTTTCATGGTTTGGCTCAATTCTATAGAAAATTCATAAGGAATTTCAGTGGTATATGTGCACCAGTCCTAGATAATATCAAGGGTGGTTTGAAAACAAAGTTTAAGTGGACTCAAGAGGTTGATAAAGGGTTTGAAAAATTGAAACAAGAAGTAGCAACTCAACCAATTCTGTTGTTGCCTAGTTTTGACAAGTTGTTCACAGTTGAGTGTGATGCAAGTGGAGTAGCTGTAGGAGGAGTATTTAGTCAAGAAGGTAGGCCTGTAGCCTTCTTTATTGAAAATCTCAATGAATCCAAGCAAAAGTACTCTACTTATGATCTTGAGTTATATGCTTTAGTGCAGTCCCTAAGGAAGTGGAGGCATTATTTTTTACCCAAAGAGTTTGTGGTTTTTACTGATAACCAAGCACTTAGTTATATCAACACCCAAGAAAAACTAAGTAATAGGCATTTGAAATGGATGGAATACATCCAAGCCTTCACAGTCACTATCAAGCACAAGAAAGGGAAAATGAATAAGGTGGCAGATGCATTAAGTAGAAGAATGCTGACAGTGCAGGAAATACAGCTGAAGAGTATTGGATTAGAGAGTTTCAAAGATCTCTATGGTGAAGATGAAGACTTCTCAGAAGCTTATAAGGTATGTTCTAATTTTGAAAATCACTTTCATAGCCAATATGCTGAGTATACACTGCAAAATGGACTGTTATTTAAGGGTAATCAGTTATGTGTTCCAAGAGGGTCAATGAGAGAAAATCTGATTCAAGAAAAGCATAATGGCAGTCTTAGTGGGCATTTTGGTATCAATAAAACTTTAGAGCTGGTACAGAGGTTTTATTACCGGCCTAAGTTAGCAAAAGATGTTAGAAAATATGTGGAACAATGTGTTATATGCATGAAAGCTAAGGGAGGAGCTAGCAATGTTGGTTTATATCAACCCCTGCCCATTCCAAACAGACCATGGGAGTGTGTGAGCATGGATTTTATGGTAGGTCTTCCTAAGACCAAGACTGGTTTTGACAGTATTTATGTTGTGGTAGATAGATTTAGTAAGATGAGTCACTTCATACCTTGCAAAACTACTCATGATGCAAGCTACATAGCTCATCTTTTCTTCAAGGAAGTTGTTAGGATCCTCGGACTACCTCTAAGCATTGTTTCTAACAGAGATGTGAAGTTCATGAGTCACTTTTGGAAGACTCTATGGAGAAAATTGGGAACAAATCTGTCTTTTGGATCAGCTTACCATCCTCAGACCAATGGTAAAATAGAGGTGCTTAATAGAGTGCTAGGTAATCTTCTGAGGTGCTTGACTAAGGAATATGGACAGACATGGGATATGGTGATTTCCCAAGCTGAGTATGCTTACAATGACAGTGTCAATAGAACTACAGGGAAAAGTCATTTTGAGGTTGTGTATGGGATGCACCCAAGAGGCATTTGTGAACTTAGAGACCTTGGATCTATGGAGCATAGGAGTGGACATGCTGAAGACTTCACTTAGACCATGAAAGAGATTCATGAGTAGGTCAAGAACACAGTCACAGTAGCAACCCAAAAGTTGAAGGAGAATGTTGATTTGTCAAGGAAGGATGTACAATTTGTAGTTGGGGACTATGTTATGGCCCACCTCAACAAATCCAGATTGCAAAAAGGAGTGGCAACCAAGTTATAGATGAAAAGAGTGGGTCCATGCAAGGTGTTAGCCAAATATGGCAAGAATGCATATAAGGTGGAGTTACCCTCAGATTTGGGCATCTCTCCAGTTTTCAATGTTGCTGATTTGATCAAGTACAAGGGATCAGTCAATGATGAGGATCAGAACAGTTAGGAAGTTCTCAAGGACATCAGTAATGTGACCCTTCCTCATCAAGACAAGCTACAAGCAGAGAATATCTTAGAGTCAAGAGTGAAAAAAACTACAAGGCACAAGGTGTACATGGAGCATCTTGTCAAATGGAAGGATCAGCATGAATCTGAAGCTACCTGGGTAGAAGAAGAAGATTTTAAGAAGAAAGGAATCGATATGTCTTTGTTCTCTCCTAAATTTCCTTAGTTGTTTGAGCTGAGAGGGGGAGAATGGTGCAGGAGCACTTGGCAAAGTTCAGCTTAATTGAACTTTTGTAGGACGTCTAAATTTTGTTGTGATTTCATAAGGTCATGTTGACCATTGTTTTAGGTGCTTTGGGTTGTCTTTGAACTTTTTAAAGGAGGTTAACAAAAGTTAAGTAATTTTAACTCTTCATTTTGGCTAAGTTGTAAAAATTGCCTAAGTGTTTGTAAACACAGCAGGTTTTACAAAAATGCATTTTTAGGTCATCTAAACCTCGACCCAAGAACCTAAATTATTTTGGAGGCATATTTAAGGCATACCAAGACCTTTTTGGTGGGTTAGAAGTTTTTTGTACAGACTTTGTCTCCAGAAATTAAAGAAAACAGTGTTCTTGTCTTATTTTCTGTTTTTCTGTTCTTGTTTGTGTGACAGCAGCTAAATGAATTAAAAGAGGAATTTTATAGGTTTTTTTAGCATGTAGAGAGGCCTCTGGAAGTTTTTTTGGCACATTTTATAGCTATTCCATCATTTTCATCCATTCTTGTAAATTCTGTGTTTTTTTTCCTTATTTCTGTTTTGACTGGAACTGTGTAAAAATGGAGTTCTAGGCTGCATTCCCTATGTACCAGGAAGTATGGAATTGTTGGCAACGTGGTCAGGCTCCATCTCTGTACTTGTAAATATGGTAGGAGTTAGGTTTCTTTTGGTTGCAGGAGCTATGAGAAAAGCCTTGCCCTAGGCGAGCCAGTGAAGAGCCCAGCTAGGAAAGGTTGCAGTACAGCGTTGATATATTGCAAGGGAGAAAAGATTTTTGAAAAGTTCTTTTTGGAGAATTTAGGGGAAGGTCTTGGACACATATGGTTTTAAGGAATATATCTCATCAATCCATTTAGGAGGAGAATTTTTCACTAGTCCTAAAATTGGTTCTAAGCAGTTTTGAAACCCTAGCTGCTTGACCAATTTGGTGTTTGGACAACATACGGCCTGAGCAAGACTAGAACCCTTGAAATATTGAATTTGTAGATATGGGAAACACATTTCCTAAGCCAAGAACCACATTTCTTTGGTGGGTTTAGGAGGGAAAAGCAATTTAACCCTATTCAAAGACCAAATAGTGGCTCAAGGGCCAAACCTATGGAATAGGCTTCATGCAAGCGTTGGTAAGATGGAGTCTAAGTGAAGTTTTAGGAACCCTAGGAGGTTTTTTTGGAGCTTTGGAAAAAATTCCCTCACCCCTGCAAGATCCATTCATGTATTGAGGGAGGATTAGTCTTTTGGATGCATAAAAGGCTAAGAAAGAAAGGAGTCAACACCAAGATTTGGCTTGGTAGTTGCAAACTTGATATGCCATGTACCATTTATTTATTATGCATTTGTGGATGGTTCTATTTCTATATGCGATGCAATAATGTTATGGTATTATGATGTAATGGATATACTATGTATGGATGCATTTCTTTCTGATGATGTATGTGTTATGTGATGGTTATGCGACTAGCAGATCTATATTATGCATCTAATGAATTATGATATATGATATGCATTTGTGATATGTGATGTAGATGTTTATGATGGTGCATTTCTCTTTCATTACCTTTTATGTATGCTTTAATGATGGTGCATGATGCAATCTATATGATGATTTATGTATGTTGATGCAAATGTGATGATTTATGCTATGAAATGATTTCTTTTTGGATATCTTTTTTTGTTATGATGGTGATGATGATACGAATGCAATGATCATGATATGCGGTTATGCAATGATGAATGTATGTGATTTGTCATGTATGATATGCACTTATGACAATGTTATATAATGATGTGATGTGATGTTATATATGAAATGATATGTTATGCAAAATGGTATGGAGATGATGATTTATGATATGCAAAATGATATGTGAGTAATGACCTTATGATGTATATGTGATGGCATAATGAATGCTTTTATGAGATTTTTTATATGATTATGGATTATATGTATGCGCTTAATGCAATGGGTTGTTTATAATGCTTATGTACCTGTTATGCTTCGTTTAATTATGCACTAGATTCTTATAATGATATGGGATGATTTATGAAATGTTTATGCAAAATGATTGTAATGTGGTGATTTATGAGATGTTTAGAATAAAAAATCTATATTATATGATGATGGAGATGCAATGCATATGAGATGATCATTGTTTCCTATTTGATATGCAATATGCTGACAATTTGTGGATGCAGGATTAATGATGATGGTGATTAACTGTCATAGTACCCTGTTAGCGTGAAAAGAAAGAAGGAATGAAAGAAAGAAGAGATTTCAACAAGACAAAAGATGATGATGATAATAAATATCTATCGTGGATTTGGGATTTTCAAAGGGCCAATTATCTTATTTTTTATAACACACATAAATACGATGCATCAAGGTATTAAGGACCAAGATGGTGTGGTATCTAGTGTGATGGACTTTAACTTAACAATCAGATAGGAGTATCTTGTTCACACCTGACATACGAAAAACCTTACTAGGATGCCCTTTAGGTATTTCACACATCTTAGACCAAAACATAGGAAGGAAAGCCTTCCTATGTGGTCAACAAGATATCCAAAACACCCTCCATACATACCTAATAAAGCAGGTATGCGCCAAGCTATATTACAAGAACGTCCAACAAGCATAGCAGACAAAAGATAATGATTTTTTCCCCATTCCTATCTCTCTAAATCCCTTCATTGGGGACATCATTGAGAGGTCCTTGGAATGAGCACAATAAGATAAATCAAAAGACAAAGATACAGTAAACAAACAAGTTGATGTTCTTCAATACTACTAGCCAAGATTAAACTATGATGATGCCTGATGTTGATGTCCATTGTAGGAAGGATGCATCCTAGGACATGATGATATCAGATGATTTGATATGGGACTGATTGGATGATAGGCTATTGACACAAAGAGTTGACCAACTTGCTTACGTACTAACCTAGACTTTGAGACTTTTGACGTTTTGAGTTTTTCACTTTTAACCTGCTAGACTTGTTTCTGACTGTTTCACCAAAGGTTCGGGATGATGATTGATTTATTGTGAATGATGTTATTGTGGGTGAAAGCAAGATGAGACGGATGGATTTTTTCAAGTGTTTTGGGGCTGTTTTTGGTATTTTGAGATTTTTCAAATGTTTTGGTGTTTTCTGAGATTTTGACCAAGAGACTAACCTAAAGACCTATCCTAGGGGCCTTGGGGGCTGATCAACCAAATTAGCCTTGCCTACATTATATATGTAGAGACCACATAGTTTGACTGACGACTTGACCAATTTACAGATGAAGATATACATGATGAAATGTTAGTTTATTATGACGAACTCCTAAAGGACTGACCTAATTGTTTCAAGGGATGATCAAAGATCAACCTTGTCTACGTTCAAGCCTCAGAGACCCGTAGTTCGACAAATGACTTTGTTTTTGAATTTTTGATTGACTTTTTGACCTATTTTTTGGATTTTGATATGTTTTGAATGTTTTTGGATTTTCTTGGTTTTATGAATGTTTTTAGATTTTTTTATTTTTGATGCTTTTGGATTTTCTGATTTTCTGATGTTTTTGGATTTTTTGATTTTAGGACCTCAAAAATATACACGAATCTAATGCGATGAGAACATCCCCCCAGCGTGATGCAATAGACTGCTCTGATAAAGGTAGGACAAACTGACCTTGAGGATGGACCGAGTAGTACTAGGAGCGATCATGATACGAACACATGACCAAGCTATGATGTGGATGCAAATGGATGATGGATGGAGATATGGAATGCGATGGAAGCATAATGGATGGATGATACCAAATGAGCCAAGAAGGTCCTGGTGGATGGAAAGTGCTTATTTACACAAGGTGCCTGTTTGCCAAGTTTTCACCAAGGTACTTGTTGAAAGTGCCACCGAAGTGGTTTTCACTAGAGGATGATTTTTTCTCTTTACTATTTTTGAATCCTTTTTCTGATTTTTTTTGCATTTTTTGCTTCTTCTTTTTTGTTGTCACCAAGATATTTGCTAGGTTTTCATCAAGGTGATCATTTTTTCAGGACTTTTTTTGATTTTTTGATTTTTTGGTTTTATACCTTGAAAGATTAGGCATAAAAAATTTTGAGATGAGAGTTGTTCATGGGCTCTTGCAAAGGTTCCCCTTTGACTATTGACAACTGATATGCTCTTGATCTGTAGCTTGCAATGATCACAAATGGTCCCAACCAATTAGGTTCAAAATTTCCCTTACTATTTGGATTAGGGACGTTCCTTTAATTTTCCTTTAGTACCAATTCTCTGACATGGAATGTTTTGCTTCTAATCTTCTTGTTGTAACTCCTCTTGAGTTTTTTTTGATAGACTTGTAGGTGATTTAGTGTCTCTATCCATCGCTCATCCAGTAACTCCAGCTCATTCAGTCTTGATACTCGGTATTCCTCATCTGTTATGAGGTTTTGTAATGATATTCTTAATGAAGGGAGATCAATCTCAATGGGTAGTATTGCCTCTGATCCGTAGACTAGGGAGAAGGGAGTGGTGTCGGTGGGTGTGCAGATGCTAGTTCGGTAGGCCCAGAGGGTGGGATTTAGCTACAGATTCTAGTCACGACTTACGTCATTGATTATTTTCTTAAGGATTTTCAAGATGGTTTTATTGGTGGCTTCTGCTTGGCCATTGCCTTGGGGATAATACAAGGTGGAGAAGCTATGTTGGATTTTGAATTTTTCACATAGCTTGCGAACTTCCTAATTCTTGAAAGGTGTCCCATTATCTGAGATAATGGCTTGTGGGACACCGTATCGGCATATGAGATAGTTCAGGATGAACTTTGAGATCTGCTTTCCAATGATGTATGTAATGGGGATGGCTTCCACCCACTTGGTAAAGTATTTTGTGGTGGTTATGATGAATTTTTTGCCATTGGATGAGGTGGGAGTTATTTTTCCGATGAGATTGAGCCCCCACTGTGAGAAGGGCCATGGTGTAATAGTAGGATGGAGCTATTAAGTTGGAGCATGGATGAGGTACCCATGCTATTGACATTGTAGGCACCTTTTGACATAGTCATGTGCCTCTCTTTCCATTGTAGGTGAATAATGCCCCATCCTCAGCAATTTCTTGGCTAGGGTCATTCCACTAGAGTGTGAACCACAGTGTCATTATGCACCTTAGTTAAGGCATTCAATGCCTCCACAGCATTTAGTCAGCATAATAAGGTTCCTTCTATGCTCCTACAATACATGGTATCTCCTAGGATGATGAATAGGGATGCCTTTTTGACAAAGGTTCATTTTAAGGTTGAAGGTAGGTCGGCAGGGAGGACTCCTATTCGTAGGTAGGTATAAATATCATGGTACCAAGGATCATCGGGACCAACGATTTCACACATGAATTATAACTTTGGTACCTCTAATGTAGGTGCAAGAAACTACTCTACTAATAATTCATGTTTTATGACGCTACGAGGGATGTCCAGTAAGGATCCAATGGTTGCTATGGTGTCTACTGCTTTGTTGTTTGCTTGTGGAATCTATTCAAATGTGATGTCAATGAATGATTCCTTGAGACTTCCTACTAGCTTCTTATATGGATTTAGCTTATCATCCTTTGTCTGATACTCGTCATTCACTTGGTTTATTATCAGCTGAGAGTCTCCATATACCCTAATGGCCATGACGTGCCACTGCACTGCTATTCTAGGACCTATGGTTAAAGCCTCGTATTCAACAATGTTGTTAGTGCAGGGGAATGCCAATTTGTAAGATCTAGGTATACAATCCCCCTGTGGGGGATGAAGAATACGCTGGCTGCTGATCCATGCTACGTGTATGAGCCATCAAAGTAGAGTTTCCAATGGTCGGCTATGTTGAGGTTGAAAATGGATTCGTCCAAAAACTCTAAGATTAGTGGATTCTCTGAGTAGATGGGTGCTTTTGCAAGCTGATCTACAATGAATTAACCTTTAATTTCTTTTTGCTCCACATATTCAATGTCATAATTTGATAGTATCATAACCCATTTATCCATTCTTCCCGTGAGCATTGCTTTTGACAGTAGGTACTTGAGGGGATCAATTTTGGAAATGAGTTTGAATTTATGTGCTAACATGTAATGTCTGAATTTCTATGAAGAAAACACTACTGCTAGACATGGTTTCTCAATGAATGAGTATTTTAACTCATGCCCAACCATTGTGCGGCTGATGTAACATATGGCCCTTTCTGTCCCATTTTCATCATGCTAAGCTAGAAGAGCATCGAGGGTTGTTGTTGTTGCTGACACAGAGAATTAATGGATTTCTTGGGGTTGGTGGCATGAGGACTGGTGGTGTAAGTAGATATTATTTGATCTTATTAAAGGCTTCCTCACACTTGTCATCCCACTTGTATGCTACTCCCTTGTGAAGTAGGTGAGAGTATGGATTATTTTTATTTGTCAGTTGTGCTATGAACCTTCAGATGGACTGAAGCCTGCCTTGGAGGCCTCTCAATTGTTTCAATGTTTTGGGTGCCTCCATCTCAAGGATTTATTTCACCTTGGCAGGGTCTACCTCAATACCTCTCATTGACACTATGTATCCTAGCAACTTTCTTGATTGTATGCCGAAGATGCACTTCTTTGGATTTAATCGGACCTTGTATTCCTCCAACCTGTCAAAAATGGCACTTAAGGTTGCTATGTGATCCTTCCTTTTTCTGGATTTGGATAGTATGTCTTCAACATAATCTTCCAAAATTTTGTGGATCATGTCATAGAAGATTAACATCATGGCTCTTTGGTATGTTGCTCCCACATTCTTCAAGCCGAATGGCATCATATTCTAGCAGTAAGTCCCCCATGGACAAGTGAAGGTTGTTTTGTGTTGGTCTTCTTTAGCAATCATTATCTGGTTGTATCCTAAGAAACCATCCATCAAAGAGAGCATTTCATGTCTAGCTATCATGTCCACTATCATGTCAATATTGGGCAAGGGGAAATCATCCTTTGGGCATGCCTTGTTTAGGTCCCTGAAGTCTATGTAGATTTGAATGCCCCCATCGGGATTTGAGACAGGTACCAGAGTAGAGACCCATTCTGGATAGTCAATTGGCCAAATAAATCTTGCATCAAGTAGTTTCTTTAGTTCCAATTTGACCAATAAAGAAATCTGTGGATGCATTTTCTTGACTTTTTGTCTCATAGGTTTTGCTTCAGGATATACTACTAGGTGATGTACCACAATTTTCGGATCAAGCCCGAGCATATCGCATATCTCCATGCGAAGTTAACTTTACGTTCTCTTAAAAAGGTAGCTAGGAGCTCTTGTTCTTCTGTCAACAATGATTTTGCATAGAAGGTGATGTTTGGTGTCTCTTTAGTTCCCAAGTTAACCAGATTACACTTTTCGACCAGGACTATTGATTTTTCTTGATGGAGTGCTCTAAGTGAAAGAATGAATCCCCCATCCTCGAGCGCCTCAAAGAGGTTTTCACTGTTGGATGCATCCTTTTTTTTTACTTTTTTTGAGTTGGAGAGTGCCACAGTGTGGTTTTCACTCAAGGACCTAGATATTATTCTTAATTTCTCACTTTTGTGACTGAGGGATTCAATTGTTTCTCCATAATAGGCCTATGTATCTAGCTCGATGATGAATCCAACTTTGTGATCCCCACATGGAATATTGTCTTAGAGTCCCATGAATTCTAAGATTGCTTCATCATTCTTGAATGTGTCAAGAATCGGTGGCCCTCATTGGTCATGGTCAATGAGTTGGGGATATACTAAGCTAATTTCATGGTCTTGATGGTCTAACTCAAAGGACAGGGTGCTAATCATAAGAAGGGTGGTGTCTTCAACGAGTCTAGGTAGGTTGGTTATGGGATCCTCATCATCACTACTACTACAGATATCAGTTATGTCAAAATTAAAGTCATCTAAGGGTGGGCCAGTGGATACAGGAAATTGTAAGGCAACTACTGATTGTTGAGGAGTTCTGACTTTCCTAACTGGGGAATTTCAACCACGTATGGTTATACTCGAAGGGGTGCATCCAAGGCCAAGACTTCTCATTCACATCTCTGGAATGATAGGTATTATAAGCCCATTGTCATTTTGTCTCAGTTTTTGGTTTCTTTCATAGCCCATTGCGAGCATCATTTGCAAACCTTTGCTTATGACATCCATTCGTAGATTAGTTGCTAGTCTATTATCTTGGTATAGGAGATGAGATGGATCCTCCTCTATGACTTCTTGGCCAAGATCTCCCCAACTTCTGAAGTTGGGATATTCTTCAGGGGATGTTCAAGAAGTGGAGGCTTCAGTTGACTGTGGACATCCTCATGATCTAGGAGATTATGGTAACTCTCCTACCACAAAGGAATTTTTGAGAATCATATAGTTTCCACAACCATTATCCTGGATGATGACTTTGATATTAGAGATGGTGGGGATGATAGGAGTGGCAAGTGTCTCTATCACAGAAGTGGAAGCAAGAGTGGCTAGGTCAATGTATGGTGTTGATGGGCCTTCATCATTTTTAGGTACTTGAGGTATTTTGTAGTATTTGGCCTTTAGGTTCTTGCAGTAAGAGAATGGTTTAGGATCTCCATGGATGGTGACCTCTTGTCCTTCATATGTGAATTTGACACATTGATGGAAGGTTGATGCTACTGCTTGCATTACATGGATCCACGAACGTCCCAAGAAAATGTTATAAGGTAAGTCAAGGTCCACGACCTGACAGGTTGTTTCCATGATAGTTGGCCCTACTTGAATAGGGATTTGGATTGTGCCTTGGGACACTCTTTCTTGATCATCATATGGTCTGATTGTAATACCTTTTCCTTTGTCGATAGAATCCTCTGATATTTTCAAGTTCTTTATTAGCTTAAGTGAACAAATATTCAAGCCTGCACCTCCATCCACCAAGACTTGCTTCACTTTATTTTTCTGCACTAGGACCTCTAAATGGAGTGCATGGTTATGAGATGGTTGAGCGGGAAATTCCTAGTCAAAGAATCTAAGGAGATTCAGAGTGATGATGTTTCTAACCATAGCTTGGAATTGTTCCACATCAAGATCTGCGGGGATCGTTCATGAAGCGAATGCTTCTTCAAGGATTTTCTTGTGGCTAGGTGAAATTTTTAGCAACTCCATGATGGAGATTTGTGTTGGGGTTCTTTTTAGTTGATCAAGGAAATTATAACCATTGGGAACAGATCTAGGGTTGAGCGTGGGTACTCTATTTGGCTGAGATGATCCTGCAATGGTAATTTTTCCACCTCTTGTGGTGACTTCACAATCAGCATGGGCTCCTTTGATTGTGATGGTAGCACAATAATCATCTAGGAAAGCGATGACATGATCGTACACATGATTTACATTTTTGAAGGTATCTTTCCCTTTATTAGTGTTATTGTTCCCTTTATTGTGGTTAGGCATTGGATTCATGTATATTTTGAGGTTCTAATTTCCTATTAGTTGTTCCACATTTATGATTCTTTGTTCAATGAGGTCTTGGACTAGGTTCTTCAACCTCATGCAACTGTTAGTGGTGTGCCCTTTGATTTTGTGAAATTCACAGAGCTGATTTTTGTTATACCAAGGAGGTTTCACATCTGGTTCCTAGTAATTTTCATAGGTGGGATCCTTGATGAGGTTTTCATTTATTAGTTTCTTCATGATGACCTTGAGTGGTTCCCCAAGGGCAGTGTACTTCTGCTTGGTGGAATTCTTGTTTCGCTGGGGTGGTCCCCTTTGATCATTGATGTTGTTGATCATTTGATTGTTTGGCTACTTTGTTGTTGTGTTAGTTTGATGATTGTTTTGATGATGGTTTTGGATTTGTTGTTGTGGTGCGGGTGTGTTTTTCCAAGGGGCACTCTTTGGCATTGATGACACCATCGTTGGTAACATTTTTGTTTCTTTCTCATGTGCGAGGTTTGTCATTCTAGCTTGTAGATGGGCAGTTGTTCTGTTGTTCAGGATATGAAGTTGATCCTCCAGGTTGTGTCATAAGGGCTCGTTCGATGCTAAGCACCTTGGAAATCAATTGGTCATATGTGGTGATCCCTTGGACTTTGAGATGAAATTCCAAGAGGCCATCAAGGTTGGATATGATAGTGCACACTTGTTGTTCCTCGGGCATGACCCATTTGCTTCGATTGGCCTTTGATCGCCATTGTTGTAGAAATGAAGCAAATGATTCATTCTTCCCTTGTTTCAGAGCTAAGAGTTCCTCTAGACTGACATCCATGGTGATGGTGATATTGTATGCGTATTTTTTGATGAATGTGTCTATGATTTCTTGGAACATTTTGATGCCTGTAGGTAGGCGAGAGAACCATTCCATGGCATGGCCAACCAAACTCCTAGGAAATAGCCACATCAGATAGGTATCGTCATATGCAATTTCCATGCAATGAACCTAGAATTCCCTGATGTGATCTTCAGGGTGTCCCATCCCATGGTACTTTTCAAACTTGGGGATCTCAAATCCCTTTGGGAATGGTTTCATTGCAAGGCTCCTATCGAACGAATAAGGGCACAAGTTGGAGTTTTTTTTTATTCACCCTGATTGAAGATTGAGCACTTGTTGTGAGAGCAACCTGATTTGTGTTATCACATCATTTTGCAAATCAGGGGGTGGGATGAAAGTGTTTGAGGTGGTTTGTTTGCTAGTGGGATGGGTGGATTGGTCGGTATGTTGATAGATGGTGTTTTCATATTCTGTTGAGCCAAGTATGCTTGCAATTATTGTTGTATCAACAATGCTTATTGCCGGTCCTATTATTTTTGTGCTATTAGTGCCTATTGTTGAGCTTGTTGTTGCGCTTGTTGTTGTACTAGAAATGCTCATTGTTGGGTGGCTAATCGAGTTGCTTCATGTTGTTCTTGATATTGCTTCATTGCTTGTTGATATGCTTTTTATGCGCTGCTTATTGTTGTGCAATATATTGTGCTTGAGCTTGCACTTGCGCTTGTGCTTGACCTTGTTGGGCTTGGTATTGAGCTTGGGCTTGTTGTGTTTGTAATGTAGCTTGAGCAGCTTGTGTGGCTTGCTGAGCAGCTAATTGCACAGTTTCTTATTTTTCTTGCAAGAGTGCCTTTTGATAAGCAGCTTGTTGAGTGGCTTGCAACGCAATACTATATTGGCTTGATGTATTGGAGATTGCTGGTGGATTTGGAATGGTGCTTGTTGTGGTGATGAGAGGCACTGTCGTGTTGATGGTTGGGGTTTGAGTGCTAGATGGTGTGATCAATGTGTTTGGTCCTTGAGAGACCATGTTTTGAGATGTTAGAGGGGTGGTTGATGATGTGATGGTGGTAGTTTGCGTTATCAGGGTAGTTTCCATCTGTTGTTGCGATATCGATGACAAGCTTTGAGGATTTAATATGGTACTTTGATTGATGCTCAGTGGGTTGATCTTATTTTATTGATTGATGTTTGGTAAAGAGGGAATTCCTAAACCAAGAGGTATTGTGGATATTAATGGCAATGGTGGAAGTGGTGGAAATGTGATGGGTGTAATCTCCTGAGGAAATGGTGTAGTGTCGAAAATGCCCCCTGGTCCAAATATGTCACCCTCTCCTTGCAAGGTTATGGGGAGAGAGGTTTGTGGTGTTGCATGGAATGATGATGATGATGGGTCGTTTAGACCATGAAAGGTGAGAGGGACATATGGATGTGATGGATTTTTGGGGATGGCTTGTCCCAAGATGGTGTTTTCATCCAAATCTTGATTGTTTACGAGGGGGTGTGCTTGCAATGCATTAAGAAATGTGCTTCCCTTGTTAACAGTGGGTTGATTTGGAGCAATAGATGATGTGGTTTGCAGGATATTTTGAGTGATGTTTTGAAATGAGGGTGTAGATGAGATGGGGATGGTAGATGAGATTTGGGGCATGGACCCAAAAGATGGCTCCACTATAGTGCTTATGTCAAAATTGGAGGGGAGTTTAGCCCCTTGTTTTGCTAATTCAAGCATGTATAGTGAAGGGTTGAGTCTCATCATGATATTGATAATCTTATGGTTCTCTAGATTTTCAATCATTTCGGTGATTTCCTCGTGTGACATTCCAAAGGGATTATTGGTTAGATCCTCCATTTTTCCTTCCTCTTGTTGATTTTGCGATGATGACAAAAAGTTTGTCAAAGGATTACTTGATCCAACGGGATTAATTTCAGAATTTTTTTGGCTTAGATCACTTGAAATGGATGTTTCTTTTTTGGCTTCCATGTTCCTCTTGTGTTGAGATCTAGTTTTCACCATAAAATGGGGATCAAATTTCAAGAATATGGGAGATGAATCTCTAATTCTTTGGATTGATCTAAAAAAAGAGAAAATTTAGGATGTTTGTAAGGATCAAAGGTGATATGGTGGGAATGATGCAAAATATGGATGATGTGGATGTTTGATCTTTTGAGAAATCTTGAGGGGGATGCTAGAATTTTTGGACTTTTTGGATTTTTGAATTTGGATTTTGATTTTTGGATTGTCCTTGACTTGATTTTTGGTTTGCTTTGATTTTTGGATTTATGAACAAATGGACCCTAAGATGTTGGATGATTATCTAGGAGGTATATTTTCTCAAAGGATGATAATTTGAATATGTGTAGGGAGAAGGATGCATCTACACATACCTAACCAAAAAATGATTTGATGTTTTGATCCAAAGATTTTCAAGGATTTTGCTTCAAGGATTGGATGATTTTGATTTTTTCCAAAAAGCCTAGCATGGAGGATGATGGTGAGGTGATTTTGGTTTGATGTTCAAGGATTGATGAAGGTTTGATTTTGATCCTAGGTTTACCTAAAAAGACACTTGTTTACTAGACCTCGGTTTTGAAGAACATGCTTTTTCTCTAAACAAGGTGTTCAAATTCAAGGAAAAGATTGGGATTCTAACAATAATAAAATAAGTACAATCCGGGATTGTTCCTTGAGGCTTTCCTGTAGAAGTTAAAAAGCAGTCTTCGTTTAAATTTGTATAGCGTTGAGAGATGCTTTTAGTGATCTTTTGGACTAAGAGCTTTTACCTTCGGTTTCTTGATCTTGATCTTGTGTGAAATCATTGGGGACACATGTGTGGGGTCCAATTGTTTTTAGTATTTGCTTAATGACTTTGTTTTACCACAAACACTTCTTGATTAGGTTTTCAAACTAAATGTCCAATGTCTTAGCTTCTTCTCATTCCACAAGGTATATCATGTGAAACTTTGATGAAATCAAGGCAAGGGTTACCTATTGTTAACTTTAGTAAGAAAATTGAGATATAATCCAAGTGTTTAGAAACCTCTAAGGATAAAATCCCAAGGGAAAGCAATAACACATGAATTTGGTCAATTCTATTTGCTTCCTATAGGGTTTGAAGTTTTGATGACAATGTTAAATGTTTGTTTCCAAATTTTTTCGAACAAGAAAAGTGTTTTGTAACCAAGAACAAGCATAATCCTATGGATATGAAAGAATATATTTGTTGAGTCCCCACTTGGACAAGTCTAGGTACGCTTATTTTTAGTGAATGGTTAGATGCTTGACCCCACTGGCTCCCCTCCACAACACTCACTTCTCGGGGCAGCCAAGCATTAGTACCCATGAAACTCCCATGGCATACTTTCCATTTCTACTAAAAATCATAAAAGTGTGGGGCGGCTTCAGAATGACCGTTCTTGCACCAACAAATAGATAGGGATTTTGGCCTTTCTACAACAAGGGTTTTAATTCAGACTTTTTGTTTGTAGGAGTTGACCCAACGTGGCAAGAGACCATTGTTTCCCTTCTTGTCAAAGCCAATAGTGTGATATTCGCCTTTGTTCCAGTACCCACTTTTATATCCCAACTAGAAATACTCTTGGCTTTAGAGTGTTATCGGTTGGGTTGTTCCCTTGGGTGAGTATTTTTTTCCCACAAGGCGGGCCCTCTAAAATAAACAATAGCGAGTAAACATATTCATAGTTCGATCAACCTTTGCTTAGAAACAAAGGGAGAACCCATGAAATAGGTTTACTCACACTCGCACAATGTCTTGTTCAATTTTAAACCCAAACTAAAGTGTGGAGGCAATCACTTTATCCCAACCTAAGACCATCAAAAAGCCTTTTGATTCTCAAGATCATTGTGAGGTGCTAGAGAAGCTCATACATCTTTTCAATGGTGTTAGTTTGAGTAAGTAATCACAAAGCAAAGTTGCACATGTTCTTTTTAATCCAGCAATGCAATAATGACTCCTTTTTATAGCACCAAATGAAGTGTGAGAGTTTTCCTTGTTCAATTATTGGCCTCAAACAAAATCTAGTGAGTTTGTGTCCTAATGTTCATTTTAAGCCCCTTTCATAACAAGAATTTAAAGAGTTCTTTTTAGAGCCCAAAAGGAAACTAGTATGTCCTAAGCATGAAAGATAACAAATTTTTGCTTAAGAGGAATAGTGAATCCTCTAAGAGTGTTAAACAAACACTAGAGTGTTTAAAAACACTTAGTATTATGAAGTGATGTCATTATGCTTCCTTTCCTTTTCACTTTGGAGCCAACCAACCTGCAAGAAAATCAGTTAGGTTCTGCAAAAATAGAGGCCAAGAAAGCAGAAAATAGACCAAATAACTAGAATTTGATAAAAAGCACATGTCATAAATAAATTTTCACTTTCTACTTCCCTCCAACAGTGCAATCCATGAAGGCGTCACAATTTGAAATTACCAGCGGTGTTGTATAGTACCACTTACCAGTCAGCATCACTTTGTAGCCAAACCAGTGAGCATGAAGGTGTCGCTATTCTGGTCAGCGATGCAGTTTGGATTCTAGCAAGCCGAAAAGATTCAGTGGTGTTGTTTGAAAATTTGAATTCTAGGCGGGAAGTATGGAGCATCGCAGTTTGAAATTTGTAGTGGTGCGATATCGTGACGTTGAGTTCTCAGCGGTGCTAAACAACAATGTTGAGCTTCCAGCAGTGGAGTTTCCTGTAGGCATAAAAACAACAAAGAAAACATGAAATTTAGTGCAAAAATGTGATTATATTTTCAAGAGTGCCCTCCTTCTAGCACCAAATGTAGAACCCCAATCCAAATACCTACAAAACACAATAAAAAAACACATTAGAAGATCATATGGAAGTAAGAACAAGGATTCCCCATGAAATCCATTAACAAAACTCAAAATAGGAATGAAAACAAGAATATAATGAAAGAACAAGAAAGTAGATTAAATCCTATTGAAAGTAATGCAAACTCTTGATCCCATGGAGGAATTGGTGTCAATTTGATGTGAAAATTAGTCCTTTCCCAACTCCAATGATGTGATGAAGATGATTGATGAAAGATGCATGCTTGTGGTGATGACTTCAATGGAGCTCCATGTTGAAAATCTGCAAAAAGCCTAACTATGCTTGGATGAAACTGATGATAGATTGCTATGGATTTGAGTATAGTAAGTTTACTCAAGTTGTGGATGATCAAATGAGGAATAAAGCCTCTTATTTATAGAAAATCAAGTTGAATAGATGTCCAAAATGGAGCAATGTGGGACTAAGAATCAACTAATGGCAAGATGTCACTTGTCAACATGTGAATGGATGAAGGATGTGCAAGTTTTGAAGAATGTGTCAATAAATGCAATTAGGTGGATTTTGAAATTGTTGAAATGAAATGCAAGAGGGAAAGAAAATGCATTGAATGCCACTTGGCTCAAGGAAAAAGGACTTATTAGGTGGAGTAAATGCCTTGTTGGAAGGAAAAATTCCACTTTGATTTTGAATTCAAATTTGAGGAATATTCCATTTTTTATGCCTTTTGAGAGAAAATAGAGATTTAATAAATGAATTAAATCTATTTTCATGGGAAAGTTACAAAAGCTAGAGGATGGGACATGGATTAAAATTAAATTAATTGAGGAATAATTAATTTAATGGGGATTAAAATGATGTGACATATTGATTTAGATTTTATGGATTTATTTAAATCAAATATGAGAAGAAAAGGATTTAGAGATAGTTAAATAAATATTTTTGATTTATTTAACTAAAGAAGGTGAAAGTTAGATTAAATCAAACAAATGTTAATTTATTTAATTCAATAGGATGATTTTAGAGATTTAATCAAATAAAATGAATTATTTAATTAAATAGAGATAATTAGATCAGGTTGATTGATTTAATTAATGGAATAGAATGACTTAATCAAATAAATGATTTAATTAATTAAGGGAGGAAAATTGATGAATTTAATCAAACAAGGGAATTTTATTAAATGGTTAGACCGAGGGATGACTTAGGATGAAACGGTGTTAGTAGCCAGGAATAGATGTGCAACGTTAATCAGTACATTTTCTATGTCTACACAACCCTTCATTAGTCTTAGATGCATTCTTCCATTCATTTCCTTCTCTGATTTTGGTTTGATGATATCCACTCTTTAGGTCAATCTTTGTGAAATACTTTTCTCCACTCAAAAATTCCATAATGTCATCCATCCTTGGAAATGGGAAACTATAGTTGGCAATGATCCTATTGATTTCCCTAGAATCTACACACATCCTCCATTCTCTGTCTTTCTTTGGTACAAGTACAATATGTACCACGCATAGATTTGGGATCTCTCTAATCAATCCTTTCTTCAACAACTCTTGTATTTGTCTGTTCAACTACATGTTTTTTGTAGGTGTCATCCTATGTTCTCCTTTGTTAGGAAAATTTCTCCTGGTATTAGATCTATATGATGACAGATACTCTAGACCAGTGGAAGTCCATCTAGTACATTCTCTGATATGATGTCCTCATATTCTATCAACAACTCTGCTACCTCTTCATTCTTTGTAGTAGAATTATATGCCTTCATTTTACCATCCTTCTTTGGAATCAACACAAAACACATGGTCTCATGTCTCAATCCTTCTAGAAACTTCCTTCCATCAACCAAACATAGTCTAGCAGTTCCACATACTTCAGTTTTCCTCTTCCTCCAAAGGTATCAATTTAATTATCTTTCCATTTGAAGTCACAGTGTATATATTCCTCCTTCCATCATGAATTTATTTCCTATCATATTGCCATGGTCTTCCTAATAGTAAACGACATGCATCCATAGGCATAATATTACACAAAACTTCATCCTTATACAATCTTATATGAAAGTTCACCAAACATTGTTCATTCACCAATATCTTACACTCATCTTGAATCTATGTTATCCTATAGGGATTTGGATGTTCCAATCTCTTCAAATCCAACTTGGTTTCCATCTCTTCTAAAACTAGATTATTAGTGCTACCACTATCAATGATAACTTTACATACCTTTCCTTTGGACTTACATCTTGTTCTAAAAAATTCTTTCATTGTATTGGTTCCTCAATCACTTCTTCATGCATCAAAGCTCTTCTCATTAACAATGATTCACCTTTCTTTGGATTCCCAACTGAATTAGGGGATCCAATACGCTCTTTCTCCATATAAGTGGCTCTTCCAGTGTGCTCAATTCTCTTACCAATACTTCCTTGATGACATTCAAATGCTTTATGTTCTTCACCTCCACACTTGAAATAGGTTCCTCTAAATGGTTTCTTCTCAAATCTTCCTTCTTCTCTCCTATACCCATCATTGTGGTGAGAATTATGACCTCCTTTTTCATTGTGGTATAAAATTTTGTCTTATCTCCCTCTGTGGTATGAATTGCAGTCCTTTTCTTCACTGTGGTATGGCTTCCCATCCTTATTTCTCTCTACATAAGGTTTGCTTTCTCCGAATTGTGATACACTCCTATAAAATATTTCTCTTGCACTTCTCTACCTTTTTTCAAACTTCTTGTTCAAATTTTCTTCTACCTTCAATGCAAATTTGTATGCTTCTTCAACTATTGTCATCTTCACAAGGTTCAATTCTTCTTAGATTTTTTTCTCAATCCATTGATGTACTGCATAACCTTCTCTTTGCTTGATTCACTATGTCTAGTTTTGATGATCATTTTGTAGAATTCTTCAGTATATTCCTTCACAGATTTCTCTTTTTACCTTAGTTTTTGCAATCTTTTGAGAAATTCAAGTTCATAATCAGTAGGTATGAATTGATTCTTCAACTTTGTCACCATTCTATCCCATTTTATGACTTTCTCCTTTCCTCTTCTATTCCTATCCAACTAAACTTCTTTCTACCATATAGCAGCATGTCCCTTTAACCTATTTTTTTGTAAATCTCACTCTTTTCAAATCTTCAATTTATTCATATTCAAATTATTCCTCCATATCATTGATCCAATCAATCAATTCCTCACAGTTTAAATTTCCCACATAATTTTCAATTTAAACTCTAGGTCACTTACCAATCTTGGAAATAGCTTTCAACATCTTCACTTGATTGGAATCTTCTTCTTCCTCCTCTAGGGTTTCTTCATTGTGATTCACAACATGTTCTATTTCATCCTCGCTTTCATCAACATGTCTAGATTTTAGACCTCTTCTTCTATCTTATTTTACAACATCCAATTAGACTCTCATTTCTCACATCATCTCCAACATTTCATCCATTCATCCAACAAAATTCACCATAGTAGGTGCTCTCCTTGGTGGCATCTTTATCCTTGGATCCGATGCATCTACCTCAATTCAATAACTTGGCTACAAGGGTTTCAACTACCTCACAGTCAGTGATCAGTTGAAAACATATTTGCCTTGGGTTGGCAATCTGTTTACCACAAGGAACACCTTCAATAATTGCAACTTGATTTTATACCACTTGTGTATTCACAGATGGAGGGCCCAGAAAGAACTGTCCAACTATGCAACTTAGAGTTCAACACAATAGAAACAACACAAGAAATTCTTAGAAAACATAGATCTGTAATCAAAAGTTTGCTAATGTTCGGCTATGGGGCTATTAAGTTGTTCATATTTGGAAAATGTGATATATGGTTGCACCTTGACCATGATGTGTGAGACTTCTTATGATATGTATAGTTGTGAAAGTAATCCAAACTCTATCATTCAAAAAGAGGATAGCAAATTGATCTCATTCCACTTGTTAGAGGAACTCTTAATTGGTAAATAATATTATATTTATATGAGCTTTGTTAGGGAGAGACTTGTGTGGTTGTAAATTATATCAATCATCATGAACTAAATTGAATCCCTTTTGAATTAGGCACAAGAGCAAGAATTTTGTAAATAAATCTAAGGTTAATTAAGAGTATCTTTGGAAAATATTCTAATTGTATTAACATTTAGATGCCAGCTTGATACAAGATTTCATATTAAACTTGATTAAGGAAAACTAAGAATGGATTATAAATTATTCGAGGCATATCATTATTAGGAATAGAATGTGATAATTTTTAGGATACTTGGAAACAAAGGGGTTAAGGATGATCACTAAGGTAATATTATCTCTTTTTAAATTGTTTTATATAAAAAAGTGATGTAGATTTTGGTGTTATCATAAAAAAACATATTAATGTTTTAATTGTTTTTTATAATTTTCTACTATCAATTAAATAAATTTTAATGTTTACTGTATATATGATTTATCTTCTCTCTCACTAGAGTAAGAATATATTTCTCATCTTCTTTCATCAAATATAAGCATTCTTTATATCATTATGAATAACATTTTTATCATATTATTTTGGTCTTCCCAACAATAAATGATAAATATCCATAAACATAGCATCACACAATTCCATAAAATATATGATCTTATTTTATACTTGACCATGCATTATTCCCTTACCAAACCTTTGTATGGACTAAGGCACTCTAATTTTTTTTTTGATTTATCAACCATCTCATTCAACATAACATTGTTAGTATGTAATATCGTCAACAAATTATAATATTGAATATTTACTATTTACACCATTGTGATATCCTCAACAAATTTTAATATCAAGTATTGATCATTTTTTTATCATCTAGATCTCATGAAGGTGAGATGAGAGCATACAATAAGTAAGTATTATATTTCACCACTTTATAATCACTATGATCATTTGAGGGAAAGATGAGAACACACATTAGATCATATTAATATTAATAGATATTATTTTCAATAACAACAATTCCCAAATAGATGTGACAATAGATTACAAAAATAATATAGATATGTTGAAGCTTCAAAGAATAATGCATAAATATGAATAAAGCTTCCTCACAATAAAACTTTACTTGAGTGGTCCTACAAGATATATAATTCAAAATATATTGAATCTTCATAAATGTAAAACTTCTTGTGAATACCAAAATATATGTTGAAATCCAAAAAAAAGCTTTAAAATACAAATAAAAACTTTTTGTTAGAATTTCCCTTAGGAAAATAAAGAGTTTTTATCCAAGGATTTTTGTCCTTGAATCCTATAGCTAAGCACAAGGCTCAAACTATGATAAAAAATACTGAATAAATTGCTTGGTGATATCAAAGACCTATGAGCTCCTCAATATATAACACCAACATGCCTCATTTTCTCTCAAAGATAGCAATTAAAACATTATTGAGATTATTTCCTAAAAATATCCCACTTTGTCTAGTAACTCATTAATTTCTTTTCATAGAATTTTTCATGAAAAGCTACCAAGCCTCTTTGAGGTTACGCATTTTTTTATGGAAACTCAAACCCCCATATTATTTATTATTATCTTATTTTTAGAACTAAATTGTGGCTCCTTTACTAAAATATTTGTATATCCTTATTGATAAAATAAAGATAGAACCCACAAAAGATAATTAATTAGATAGGGAAATTACAAGTTCACCCTTCCCAAAATTGCTTGCCCACAAGCAATGCAAAGTTGGGTGCTTAAGAATTTTTGGTCCCTCCCATATAGCGACTTGTGTAGGTAGGTTCCTTGAATGAAGCAATTATTTTTTTATTGTTTCATTCCTCAACTTCTTCTCTCATGTACCAATGATGGATTTTGACACCAAAATGAGATTCCCTTCATCATCTAATGGTGGAAACTCTACTTATTGTGTAATATGTTGCTTAATTCCCTGTTGATGGGTGTTTTTTCACTTCTCAACATAGGTAATGCACAAGTGCATCACCTCTCTTGAAAGGCAATCTCCTAAAAACAAGTTGCAGAAAATCACCCCAAGGTCTCTCGGGTGTCAGGTCATGACATGCTTGGAATATCTTAGTTGGTTGATGAGTTTTTCTAGTATCACAAGGCGGTCTTACGTATGAGTTACAAATCATGGGAAGTTGGGTCTGCAAAAGGAGTTTCAAAGTGTTGTAAGTGAAAGAACAGTGGTTGCCCGCTCAGAACAACAAGCTAAAACTCACCAAGTTCATATGATTTAGCTTCATGGTGATGCTTGAGATCCTACTCTAACCAAGGACTAAAAGAAATAGAAAAAGGGAAAGGGTTGAGAAAGTTGTTCTAATCCTAAGCTATGAATGAATAGTAACAATGGAGGGTGCTACAGTAGATAGACTCCCACAAACTAGATTTTGGTTGACCAAGAAAGACCTACAGCTACACAAAATCAGTGTAATCTTCTAAGGACTACATATTTTCAAATTGTGCATTCACTTCATGAACATACAATTGAACTATATTGCAGCAAATAAGTTAGCTCAGACTAGCTTTACAAAGTGATTCATCATCAACAAACCACAAAAATCATGAGTTGGAAGTGCATCAAATATTGTAACCAACACCATTAAAGTCATCCGAGAAACTATAAATTAAAAACTAACTTGGAAGTAGAACCATGCATGCATAATGAAAAAACTCAAAGAGAAACACCCATAAATCATGCAATGTTGCTCTCTATTGATGCAGAATTCCTTTACACCAGTTCTCCAACCATTTACAAATGAGGGGCAAGCCCCTATTTATAGTTTTCCAAAGCCCAAATGAATGGTTAGGATTAATTCACAATGTGTGGCTCAAATTCAATATAAGTTATGGTTTTACCTACCCCAGTATTTCACAATTTAAAATAGACTATTTTGTCCTCTTCCCTATTTTGTCTTGTAGTCTATTTCATCTTCTAATGACCCTAGCACTATAGCAGTTTTGTCCTATAGTGATTGCCTTCTTTGATGCAGCTAAAAACTTGTAGGAAGATGCCCTTTGTCTAATATGTTTGTTGCATCCTTTGTTAAAAATCAGTGTCCCCGAGAAGTGGGTGTGCTACTCTTGATTATGGTGGACAACTCCTGAAAATCATCATCATTTGGTGGAAAATAAAATAGCTTCTTCTTATTCCTTTGAAGGTCACCCTTTGTAGTATTGTCACTGACTTCCTTGGAATGAATTCATATGTTGGTCAGTCCTTCATTTTTTAAGCAAACATCATTTTCCTCTTTTCCTCCAAGGGCTCTTGTGAGCTTCTTTGATGGCCCCTTAGCAGGTTCCATAAATCCTACACCCAAAGAAGTAGTAAGTACTTTCATACGTAAATCAAGGAAAATGTTAGTCAAATCCTGCAAACTTGTTGTTAGATCCATCCATGCATCATTAAAAGATCATAATATTAATCATTTCTCCACATTTCGAGCTCATTTGGACAATAAACATAAATGTGGGTTCAAGGGTGTGAGCGAATGATAAACAATGGGTGGACGACAAATGAAGGACAGCGGACAATGGACAGACGACAGATGACAAACGGACGGCGAACGACGGACGGACGGTGGATGATGGACAACGGGCGAACGGCGAACATCGGATGGATGGTGAACGACAGATGGTAGCCTGCAAGGAAGTTAGCCTGGATAGCGATGGAGGGATGACAGCCCACAAGGAAGTTCCCGCAGATGGAAATGGAGGGATGATGGCCCACAAGGAAGTTCCCGCGAACGGAAACGAAGGGATGGTATCCTGCAAGGAAGTTCCCGTAGACAGCAACAAAGGGATGGCGGCCCACAAGGAAGTTTCAATGGACGGCGATGGAGGGATGGTGGCCCACAAGGAAGTTCCCACAGACGGCAATGAAGGGATGGCAGCCCGCAAGGTAGTTCTCACAACTTCACAAAACTTAGTAAATTTGAGATTTTTCAATTTTAGCATGTGGGAAAAGGGGTATAAAGAGTTCCAAGACATTTCCTTAAGATTTGACTCATTTTGAAAAATGCAAAAATTTGGAATGCAGGAGCCAGAGGGTTCGCCACCCTTTTATAACAGCAATGAGCACACAGCGGCCCGCAATAAAATTTTTGCAATGTGTAAACACATGGAAAATTTGATCCAAACCCCTTTAGGCATGTGAAGACACTCACTTTATGGGCCCTAGATGATGAAAGCTTGAAGTTTGCACCCTTTTGGAAATGTGAAGATTTGGAATGGGGAAGTCGGAGGGTTCGTCGCCCTTTTAAAAATGGCAATGAGTACATGGCGGCCCACACATGGTGGCCTGCAAGGAAATTCCTATGAACAGCGGCGAAGGGACAACGGCTTGCAAGGAAGTTAACATGGATGGCGACAAAGGGATGGCAGCCCGCAAGGAAATTCCCGCGGATGACGGCAGAGGGATAGTGGCCCGCAAGGAAATTCCCATGGACGGCGACGGAGGGATGACAGCCCACAAGGAAGTTCTTGCGGACAACGATGGAGAGACGATGGCTCGCAAGGAAATTCCTGTGAATGGTGGCGGAGGGACAACGACCCACAAAGAAATTTTTGCAACTTCTCAAAACTTAACAAAACCTTGGAAGTTCACTTAGGCATCACAAAAAACATCCCAAATCCATAGGCAACTTGTCCCCAAAGTCAAAAATGAAGGCAAAAGTGAAGCAAGCAAGCAGGGACCAAGTCAACAGGAGCAAGGAAAAAATAGAAAAAGGGGGGAGGACTTTGTTTCTCTTCTTAGATTTGAATGCCCCGGGTCAAAATGAAGGGTAGGGAGCAATGTTTATAGACCAATTTCCATTAATGGCATGCATTGATTTATTGGTATGGTGAACCCTAGTTAGGTGAGATGTGAAAACCCACGCCCGTTTGGATGCTTGGTCAAGGCTCGGATGGAGAAACTAAGTGTGGACCCCGCCATGCAGGCAGAAGTTGGGCGTCAGTTGCTACTCAGTGATGAAACATGAGCAGTGACCTACATGAAGAGACCTGCAATTGCGGGTCCGCGAGGCTTGGAGGACACTGGGGAAACGAGCGAAGGGAAACCCATAGGGGCATTTCCATGAAAGCAAAAGACTTAGTGAAAATCAGGTGGGTGAATCTGGTCAAGGGGAAATTTGATCATTTTAAGGCATGTGACCCACTTGGACTCTAGAACAAGGGCACGCAAAGTGAGGTGGGAGCAAAAATGACCCAACAAGAGTAGGAATGAGCCGTCGGAAGCGAAAAAGAGGGGGTCCCTGCCTTCGGCGGGGCATGTGTGCAAAACATGCACAAAAGTCCCATTATGAGGAAAGACACACAAAAAAGGGTACAATCAGGGAATACAAACCCACTTAAAGGAATTCAATCCTTACAACCTTTATAAACAAACACACAAATGATAACAATGTAATTAAACATAATTTTATTATTCTCCCAAAGATATTTATAGCTTACAAAAAATATACTATACTATATCAACATTTTTTGTAGCTTGGTTATTTCAACAACTAAGAAGGCTTCACTCTTAACCATTTTATTATTGCATTACCCCCTCAAACTATGATTTTTTTAACTCATTTCAATACTATGATATCTCGAGTTGCTATCCCTTTCTTCAATCTATTACTTTTATATATAGTAGATATTTATCTTCTTGTGCAAAGATGCATTTCTTTCTCTCTCTAGTCTTCTCCCTCACATTTGACACTCAAAAATAGTCTCTATATCCTTTGTATTTCACTCATGGTATTTTTTAATTTAGAGGATTATCCTTATTTTTTCAAATTCATCCCCCCCCTCTCTTTGTAAAAACTAAATTCTATATTTATATCCATTATAGTTCTTGGGTAAAAAACTATTATAGCCCCTTTCACCTTCCCAAGTGATGAAATACCAAGTGGTCAAGTTTCTCCCTCACCACATTCTAGATCCTATCATAGATCAAGAGAGAACAAAAATAATGCAACTAGAGATGGTAACTATCATCAATATTCAAGAATCAATCAATGGAAAATTTGATCACTACCAATAAAATATTGGAAAAAAAATAGAGAAAACCATTTATATAATTATGGTTACATAAATATTGGTGGCTAATTCAATGACCAAGTCAAATGCATAATTCCTTCTGCTAGCTAAAGACCAATCACTATAATAAGGAATAAAAATTACATAAGGAAAGAGGGAATAATATTCCCCACAAACCCATATTGTGGAAGGGATAAATCATTCTATCACAAGTTGTCTACTATTTTCTACCATGAGTCACAAGGAAAGACCCACTATCAAGATATTCGAATCGTGAATAATAAATCATTTATTTTTTAATTCCTATCACCACTTAATACCAAAGGATAAATAATTTTAATACTAAACTCCTAAAGCTAAAATCACACAAAATTCTTGTGGCTAAAGAATACATTATCCCATAGTAGAATAACATATAGTCCTAGAGAAAAATAACATAAATCTAGTTGTAGAAATTTTTAAATTAGTTCAAGCAAAATGATTCTGAAAATAGTTTATGAACCCATTAACACTATCCAACAACATCATGAAATGATTTAAAATAATCTATAGAAATTTTATAGCATGGATATAATTGTAATGCCCTTTTGAGAAATTGAAACCTTCTTGAAGCACCTCTCAGGAAAACAAGATGACAAAGCTATAAAGCATAAAAAAAGAACCAAAACTAGACATAAAATTGAAAGAGGAATTTACACTATTTTTGTGGATGTGGGATTTCCTATGAACCCAGATGATCCTACATCAAAAATATTGTGAATTTTTCCATATATTGGAAATTCCAACTCATAAGTAAATTTATCAACCCTTCTCACAAATTTGTAAGGTCCATATCAGTAATGTTTGAGCATTTTAACCCCACATCACTTAGTGGAAGTCTACCTATAAGGTTGCAAGATAAAAAAACCATATATCTAGCCTTGAATGACCTTTCAATGTCCATATATAGTTTTGTTTTGATTTTGAGCCCATTGTAGGTGATCCTTGAGGGACCTTAAAATATCTTTTCTATGTCCTACCAAGTCACTATCTACTAGTACCCTACTATTTGTATACACTAAATATGTGAGGTTTTGTGCACATATAAAGTCATTCCTTGACATGTGATGAGTGTTATTGTAGCAATATTATCCAAGGTGCAACCATTTGACCTATACTATATGCTAGTCTATTCAACATATTTTCTTAAATATCCTTCAACCCATTTATTCACTATTTTTATTTTCCATCTATCTATGGGTGATAACTATTATTTGGAATGAGCTTGGTACTAGTCAAATGAAATAATTACTACCAAAAGAAGCTAAGAAATATACTATCCCTATTATTGACAATATTCTTAGGCAATCCATGTAGCCTAAATATTTCCCTACAAAATAAATCAACTACATGGTGTGCTATGAATTCTATAGGAATCACAAAGACGTGTAAAATTAGTTAATCCATTTAATACAACATAAATACAATCCTTGAAATTTACCTATGGAAGGAATTTATTGAAGTAAATGGTTATATTTTCTCACTTTTGTTTGGGAGTAGTCAATAGTTATAGTAATCATATAGGAAAAACGTGATTAGTCTTATTCTATTGGTAGGTTGTACACTCCTTGGTGTCCTTGAGAACATCCTCCTTAAGACCCTTCTATTAAAAAAAATCTTATCTATTTTGAGTGTTGTAGAAATGTTGGTCTCTAGTTAGAGGTGCACCATGTTAAGTTCTCAAAACCTTCTCCTTCATTTGGATTTAGGGACTAATAGTATTATGTTTTTATATAGAATGAGGCTATCTACTATTAAAAAAATTTCATCTCTCACATTTCCATCTAGGATTTTAGTTAAATGAATTCTTAACACATTTTTCTATAATATAAACCTTCCAATCTATATAAATAATAGAAGTGGAGTGGAGATCAAGTATTATATAAAAAGAATAAAAATTTATATTATTTTTCCTTTCATATAGTTTAAATTAAATTCATAATCTTGGAGCATAGTCACCCAAAAAAATTATGATCATTCAAGTCATGTTGATTGAGGAATAAATTCAAAATATTATGATCAATTTCGCCACAAAATTTCCACAAACTAAGTATTGTTGGGAATGAACTGAGGCATACATGAAGGTGAACATTTGTTTTTCATAAATGGAAAATCTATTTTTTGATCAAGTTAAATTTATTGCTCTCAAATTATATGGCATGCCCCTTCTTCTAAAGCACAATATTCTACAACAAATGGTTTGACAAATTTTGAATAGCATATGCAAGGTATGAAATCATTATCTCCTTGATATTTTTGAAGGCCTCTTGAGTGGTGTTTCTCCATAAGAAATCTATATTTTTTGTCATATTAGATAGGGATGTTTCTAGCAATGAAAATCCCATAACAAACCTCTTGTAGTAACTACAAAGACTAAAGAGTTCTACCCTTTCAACTATGTCAATTTGGTAGGAGATGGTGAATCTAAGATGGTTTAGATATTTTGTTGATCCACCTAAACATCTTGACATGACCTAGGTATAAAATCTTTGTAACCCTAAAATCACACTTGGATTCCTTTGTAAAGAGATCTTGTTGCTTTAATATTCAAAAGATTCTATTCATGTGTTTCAAGTGTGCTTCTAATTTTTATTGTAAATAAATATGCTAGCAAAGAAAACCAAAACATTTTTTCTTAATATATTACTGAATACCTGATTCATACATGATATGAAATTGGCTAAAATATTTGTTAAGCCAAAAGGTATGACCAATAATTCAAAGTTCCTAAAATGATGTCCAAATCAAATATCTTATACACATTCTCATCTTGTAAATAGGTTTGGTAGTATCCTAACCTTAGATAAATCTTATAAAAGTAAACCACTCCATGCAATTCATCAATAAGATCATTGTTCCTAAGAATTGAATACCTATTCTTGAATTTTTTTATGTTTGGTGCCCTATATCTTATACAGATCCTCATTGTATCACCTTATTTATTTATTTATGAGCACAACACATGATGTAAAGGATAGATATATTATTGATGTGACCCATCTCTAATAATACGTTTATGGTATTTTATATTTCTTCTCTATACATCTTTGGATGGAAGTAAGAGGTGGTCATGGGGTAATTGCACAAAGAAGGGGTTCCAAAAATGGGTCTTAAGTGGCCACTTTTTTTTTATATTGACCTTGGATGAGAAATTAAGGATAGTTACACTCAAAATTTTAAGAAGCAACAAAAACAAGGGTCGTAGTGCTCCAAATCTACTTTCTAAACTACTTTTTTTTCAAATGGTAGAGATTAAGGGGTTCAAAAAGGTGGGCCACACAAATTGGTCCTATATTTTTTAAAAAGATAACATAGTGTCTATTGTGCCCCCCCTAAAATGTTAAATTTTTTAGTATATTTAAAATTGTTTCAATGAGAAATTAGCTAACTAAATGTAGTTTATCCCCAATTTTTTTGATAATTTTTTAATGAATATATGATTTTTTACTAATTTTCAAAGTGGACACATCCTGAAAAATAGAAATTTGACTGTTCTCCCCTCCTAAATTTTTTGAAAACTAATTGAAAATCAATTTTTATTGAATATTTGTAGAATGGAGTCTAGTTTATAAAAGTGTAATCTATTTAAATTTTAATGAGCAGTTAAAAAATAAAGTAAAAATACCAAACATTGGTTTTTGACAAAAAAACGGATACACCATCAAAAGAAATTCAAAATGAAAGTCTTAACATAGTCAAAATGTGAAAAAAATTACATCATTAGTTAGCTAAGAGAGAGCTTAAAATTACCCAGGTGTTTGTTTTCCTCAACCTTGAAACACATGCAAACTTGATGGGGAGCACGAATGAGATTATGTGATTTTTTGTAGAATATGCAAAAACATGTTTTTGGACGTTGGAAAGGTATTCCAAGCCTTTAGGCTGGAAATACAAAGTAAATCCAAGCCAAAGTCTTGGAAAATTCCCAAAGTAGGCCAAAACACGAGTGTGTTATAATGTGCTCTCGTTATCCCTTGCTTTAATTTGTTTGTATGTATGTTTGTAAGAATGTATGTTTTTATGTATGTATATTTGTCTATATGTTTGTATGTATGTATGTTTGTATGTATGCATGTATGTATGTATATATATGTATGTATGTTTGTGTGCTTGAATGTATGTGTGAATGTATGTATGTTTCTATGTATGAATGTATGCTTGTATGTATGTATGTATATATGTTTGTACATGTATGTATGTATGCTTGTATGTATGCATGTATGTTTGTATGCTTGAATGCATGTATGAATGTATGTATGTTTGTATGTATAAATGTATGCTTGTATGTATGTACATATGCATGAAGGTATGTATGTTTCCATGTATTTATTGTGGCATTTCCTTAGAGCGAGTATTCACCATTAAGAGGGGTCCCAAAGTGGCTTTTAAAAGTGTGTAAAATTTATACACCAAATGGTCAACTTGAAGCTCTAGAGTATAGGGTTTAGGGTATTACATTGAAGCTTTAGGGTATAGGGATGAGGGTTTGGTGTGGGTGCACCAAGTTCAAGACATGAAATTAGGGGGTCTTAGTTTGGGTTTTTGAAAGTTTGAGTCTTTGTGATGTAATAAGGCCATGTCAAGGCCATTCTAGTGTTTTAGGAGTCAATTTGAGTTATTTGGGTGATTTAAGAGTTTATTGTGCAAAATGTATTAAAATGGAAAAGTTGTCAAATTTGTAAAGTTACAAAATTGCAACAAATTTGAATATCAACGGTTATATTTTTTAAAGTTGGTTTGTGGTGGTTGAATTCGATTGGGGAAGGTTAGTTTGGTGTCTTTGTGTTTAAAAAGACCTCACATGTTTCGAGGTGGAGGTTGGAGGTATTGTATTTGGAAGAAGTTCAATAAAATTCATTGTTCCCTTGCAAATTTATGTATTTTCCTAGAAAATCTGATGCTTTTTTGATCTGTACAGTTCCATATAGGGTGATCTTGCTTTCTTATGGGTTGAATCTAGTGGGCAGAAGGCCTAACATCATTTTAGACTTGGTTGGGAGTGTTTTCATTTGTTTTTGTGCATTTGAGAAGCAAATTATTGAGGACTGGACCATATACCCTATTTAAGGGTTTTGAGTGTGTTTAAAATGACATTTTAAGCCTTCCACCCAGTGTTTTCTATTGTAACTCAGTGGAAAGGAATAATTAGGGATAGAGAAAATGTGTGCAAGGTTTCATGTGTAGGGGAGGCCTGAAAGGTGGTTTTGCTTGATGCCCTAGATGGCATTTTTGTGTGTTTTGGAGTGACAAAGAGAGGTTATAGAGGGGAAAAGTGAGAAATATTTAAGGGAAGCAATATTTTATGTCTTTTTAAGTTTTTTCATACTTTTTTGCAGGTGTTGAGGGAATTGGTCCGGTGTGGTAGGGTCTGTAAGTGGGTTTTTCAATAAACCCTTGCCTAAATTATGGAAACAGAGGGTTTCATGGAATGGGGTCTTGGAAAGCGAGTTTCTGAAGATAATTTGGGAAATTAGAGGGTTTATTTCCTTGTGAGTGCTTCCCCCATTGAGTTTTTTGGTTTGTGAGTTGTTTCAAAGGTGATTACTTTGGAAAATAGGCCTATTTGGCCATGTTGAACAAGGTAGTTTTCCTGATTTAAGAAGGTTGGTCCAAAAGAGTCTTATGAGGGTTTGAGGTATGTTAAAGAACGCTTAAATGGGTGCTTGAAATGGTTGTTGTTTGTAGAGGTTGTTAAGAAATTATGAGAGTTTAGGTTGAGAAAATGGGTCTGCAAACCTACTAGAGAGACTAGGTGAAAAGTTGAAAACAAGCCTAAATTGAGTTTTGGGGCAAGAAGAGTGGTAGGGATCCTTTTGTATTGTAGAAGTTAATTGATTACCCCCTTGATTGTCATCAAGGTTGAGGGTGTATGGTTTAGGGTTTAAGGTATAGGATGGAGGTTTGAGGGATAGTGTTCAGGGTTGAGGGTATAGGGTTAAGTGCATAGGGTATAAGATATTCAGTATAGGGTTGAGGGTTTAGGGTTTAGAGTTTAGTGTACAAAGTTGAATGTAGGGTTTAGGTTTTAAGCATGGGTTTGAGGGTTGAGGGTTTATGATTGAGGGATAATATTCAAGGTTGAGGGTATAAGGTTAAGTGTACATGGTATAGGGATTATGGTTAAGGATGTTGGGTATAGGGTTTAGGGTATGGGTTGAGGGTATAAGGCATATGGTTAAGGGTTGAGAGTGTAGGGTTTAGTTTTTAAGTATAGGGTTGAGGTACAATGTTTCAGGTTGAGGGTATAGGGTATAGGGATGAGGTTGAGGGTGTAGGGTTTAAGGTTTAAGGTATAGGGTTGAGGGTTGAGGGTTGAGGGATAGTGTTTAGGGATGAGGGTATAGGGTTAAGTGTATAGGGTATAGGGATTGAGGGTATAACGCATAGGGTGAAGGGTTGAGAGCATATGGTTTAGGGTTTAATTATAGTGTGGAGGGACAGTGTTCAGGGTTTAGTGTATAAGGTTGAGGGTATAGGGTATAGGGATGAAGGTGTATATTTTAGGGTTTGAAAGATAGAAAAATGTAAGTTAGGTGATCAATGTGGAAAAAGGTGTGTGATATATACACTTACACTATCCTAGTTTCATTAGAAAAAGAGATCTCTTAAGGATAGGATTTAATTTCAAACGTGAGGTGAGTCAACCCTATTAGGAGGATCTGTTGTTTTTCCTTATAATAGAAAATGGTAAAATATGCCTGAAATGTACTTTGGGGAGATAAACTAAAATCGCTTAATGAACTCAATTATACAATGTAAACCTTGAATGTGGATTTAAAGCATAATACTAACAGAAACAACAATCTTTCAAAAGATCTGAGAAGGTTAAAATATGGTGCACCTATCACCAAAAATGGGTGTTGAGTGTCATGTAAGGACGCATTCACCCTAGCGTGAATAGGTCTTTGTACATGGTTTTTCCTTAGCTTCGGGGGTCCTTTTGAGATGGATCTAAGATTTCATTTTCCCTAGGTTTCATTATCAAAAAGATGGAAATAAATTTAGGATCTTATTTTCCGTGTCTTGACAACTTTGAAAACTTTGCAAAATTGCACTTTTGATTAACTTTCAATCCTTCTTCACTTGCAAATCTGCACATACAAAGAGAGGAAAAAAATGTTTGGTTTTTGTGGATAAGGGTTTGCCTTGTTCAAACCCTAGTTTGGTAGTTAAACCTTGATGATAAAATAATGACAAAATGGAAAGAATTTGATGAATGAGCAATGCTATATCACAATTCACCAAACCCTTAATGGCTGCCCTTAGAGGACTAAAGTCTAACACATAACTATAAGGCTTGGATCTTGCATGAAATTTCTTGATTTGATGCTTGAATGCTTGAAACATACATCACAATGTTAGCTCCAAAAACATGCATGAATACACATAAATCTTGACGTCATGATAGGATCTTGAATGTTGCAATAAATGATTGATAAATTTTCTCTCCAATGCTCTCGGCAATAATATTTTCTCTTGTGAAAGTTTCCTTAATGCTATATTTTTCCCTTAGACTTGAATTGATAAAAAAACTATGTATTTATAGGTGTTTCCTTAATTACCTGACAATTAAACACCACAAGCCAACCTTTGCAATTTGAATTTAGATCATTAAAATGTTGCCAAAAACATATTAAAAATTGGGTTCCAAGACTTAAGGGGTACCCATTCGCCCTTGGACAAATGGTTCCTAGGATCTAAACCTAGGACACTCAATTTCCAAGATGTTAAGCTCAATGTAGGCATTAATTAAATGTGGGTTTCCCTTTCAGAAAATGAAATTAATTAGGCTTTTGAATGCATAATTGGGATAATTGAAGGCTTAATTAAGTCCAATTAATTAAGGGAATGCAAACATAGTGTGAAAATGGAAAGATTTACATTTTTCAACACTACATTTAGCCCCACTTTAGTGAGAGTATGAACTTCCACTCAGACTCACACTAAAGTAGACAAATATATGTCAAGAGGGGTCCAAGTGCACAAATGTTGATGAGATAGGATGATAAAGATCAAGGAGGTTGTGCAAGCCCCTAGGATCTAAGATCCCATGGCAACCAACATAGGTACAAAGGGACACACACATATGTATTATATGAAGCAGAAAGACAAGATACACAAACATACAATGTCAAAATTAATGCAAGGAGGAAAGAAAGATGGACTGGAAAGTTGTATTATGCTACGGCCATCAAATACAATCATAAGGATGTAAAATCACTTATGAAACACATGGATCCATAGGAAATCAAGTTGTGTTATGCTTGGTGGCCATGAAAAATATGCTCACAAGGGCTAGTGTAGTCTGATATACACTAGGTGAGCCCCCAAAGACAAATATGAGAAACACGCACTAGGTATACAATGTGTGATCCCACAAAACAAGTGATGATGGGAAATTCATGATAGGTCTACAAGATCCCATACATCAACCATACCAAAATTTATACTCCCTGATAACTTTGATAAGGAACCATAATATGATCAAGATGATATGCCAATGCTACACTAAGTTTAACCTCTATGAACAAATTGGAGCAAGAAATGTCAAACAAAACTCACGTCAAGGGGTAAAAAAAAAAACTCACCTCAAGGGGTACAAATAAATAATTCCAATGTAATGATCACACTTCCTAGGAGATGTATGTTATCATCACTAAGAAGGGAACATGCAAACAATGATCGAGGGACACTATGCGCCCTCTTAAAATGTCAAAATACTTTCTATGTTGGTATTTTAAGTAGAAATAGAGGAAGAGGGAATCCTTGGAAAGAATGCACACCTCCAAATACAACCACCAATGACTATCATGTTGTTTCCAAGAGAAATATGGTTGCACCTAATATTTTACCACCGTGAATGACAATGACTAAGACACATAAAGCTACTAATGTCACATACTGATGAACAATATGATAGGATGAAAATAAATATCAATTAGAGGAAATGGGTGCATCAACATAAGGAAAAGAACCACAATCCTTAAGATGTTGAATTTTATTACTCAAAGCCTTACATTCATTGGTTGAATGACCATGCACTCAATGATATGCACAGAATGAGCTCTTGTTGTAGAATTTATTTTGTGTTCTTAGAGGGAGAGGTCAAATGGGCTTGGAGAAGCCTCAACAAGGTACCCTATTGATCAATAGTAGAAGATATTCCTTCATTTTGTGAAAAAATTCATGCTAATCTAAGGATATTCAACACACCATTAATCCTTTTTATTCTACCATCAGGAAACTTGATTCTAACTTTTCCATGACCAACAATATTTAAATAAGAATCATTACCCAAGTACACCTTACCTCCATCAAATTCTTCATATTCAGAAAACCAATCTCTATTAAAGTTCATATGGAAAGATGCACCTGAGTCAATTAACCATGCATCATTACATGCACGAGTTGTCAAAGTTACAATGTATGTGTCACCATATTCCTTCTTTGACTCAGAATTAGAATCAAATATCTTCTTTTTCTTCTTATTTTTCTTCTTTTTGTCTTTGTAGTCCTTACGAACATGTCTATGCTTACCATAGTTCCAACAAATAACTTTGGATTTTCGAGGAGACTTAGATCTCCCCTTGGAATTGTATTTTTCATGCTTCTCATTCATCTTTCTTTTTTCCTAAGGTCTTCCATGAACATTTAGGGCCTCCTTTGCACTGATGGATACCTTCCTCCTCATCTCTTTAGAAATTAGAGAATGTACCACATCTTCAATCTTCAATATAATAGAAGTACTCTCGATATCCATAACAAGATAATCCCACGAATCAAGTAAAGAACAAAGAAAGATTTGACATTTTTCTTCCTCATCCATTTTGACACCAATTGATGCCAATTAAGCCACCAACATATTGAATGCTTCTATGTGGTCTTTAATTTATCCACCCTCTTCCATTCTTAAGGAATACAATTTCTTCCTCAAGAAAATATTTTTCACTAAATATTTATCTTGATACATCTCACCAAGCTTCTTCCATAGTTTCTTTGAGGAGGTCTCCTCATGTACATTGATTAAAACATATTCCACCAAGCACAATCTGATTAGACCTTTGGCTTTATGCTATATAACATCATATTGAGTAGCCCAAGTAGTATTTGTGGGCCTTGAAACATTCTCATCAATAGCATCCCACAAATCTTGATCTATCAAAAGATCCTCCATCTTTAGCTTCCACATTTCAAAATTATTTCCAAAAAATTTATCCACCTCTATTCACCCTGATAAAAATTGTCATCTGAAATTCCTGCAATAAGATCACAAAGTATCTTCTACACAATCTTACACTCAAATCTAGATTAGTTCAAAAAAACCCAACAACCCACAACAAAAACCAAAGGTGATCAAGCTCTAATACCATTTGTAAGGAAGCTAAGGTAGCGAAACAACTTCCTACACTAATCTTGAGAGGATAATAATGTAAAACTTTATAACTTTTCAACAGTTACAGAAACTTAAATAGAAATAAACATAAATATCATGCATACCAAAACATAGTGATTTATGTGGGGAAAACCCTTTTGAAAGAAAAACCCCACACTCCAAAAGTTGCCCAATATATTATTTAGAAATCACAAAGATTACAATATACTTACATATCAAGCTTCTCATAGCAGTGTCACCACCAGAGATCCAAAGACAACATGACCACTATCAGACTCTCAAAATACATCACAATACTACAATCATAGTACAACACCCTCATAAAATAGGGTTAGCTTTTAGGGCAAGACATTCCAATAAAATATCTACCATCCGATCTAAAACCTAATAATGAGTGGTTCATATTTACAATATATTATTAATTAATGTATGTCGTCCATTTAAAAATTTTTGTTAACAAAAGAATATTAACATTACATGCATCCCACTCCTCCCATCCACCCCTTGCTCCCACTGTATATTACACCTATTGATGTAGCTGGAAAATATATATATCCTATCAACAATAAACCTTATATAATTGCAAGGTTGAGACACATTTTCCCAAAAATGTGTGTGTTAAAAAGTATAATGTGAATAATTATAGAAGCTATTTTTATAATGAAATATGGAAAGGATCAATTCAGATATGGTAGCTTAGCAGTAATGTTGTTGCAAAGACTGGAGATAGTTTTGATGATAAAAGAGAGGTATTTGAAATTATTTTGATGTTGTATAGACGAATATGATAAAACAAGTAGATTAATGCTAGCGTGACATGAATGATCTCACAGAAAAGCCTATTCACCAGCACATCCACCTACACACTATAAAGAGGAAAATTGTTGGGTGGTTGTATAGGGGCCTGCCTAAGTCAGAGCCCCATTTAGGTGTTTCTACCTCCACGGACATCCAAGATAGTGATAATGGAGAAATATATGATAAAGAAAGAAATGAAGTAAAGAACACAAAATCACTACAAAATAGTGTTATGCTACCCAACCAAATCATAGAGGAGAGGAGTAGAAAGCTTACCAACTCCACCAAGAGCTCACTAGCTAATGGAGGAGAAAATGAGAGGACTCAAACCCCTATTGCAATGTCATTTGTTCCACAATTTCTCTATGGAGTTGATGGAGTGTTGATGTTGTTGCTATGGAGTGCAAAGTGTTGCTTGAGAGTGATGGATGCTAAGAAAATGCTTGAGAGAGTGTGTAGAGAGATTAATTGAATGCTTAAGCTTGTGAAGAAGATCAAGTTGAATGCTAGAAGGATGAAATGAAGGAATAAGGAGCGAATTTGAAGGAGGAATGAAGAAAATGTCCATATTCAGGTTGGCTAGTCGAAAGGGGGCATTACAATTTGACTTCCAATGGGAAGTGTAACACCTCTGCAGGCTCTAGACGTGGTAATTTGTCAAGGATGTAAGAGCATCGTGTGGATGTCTGTGTTGTGCAGATATTTGTGCGCCGCATGAGCATCACTGACAGTTATTCCTCTGCCAACACACAAAACAACTGCCAAGTGGAACGAAGGTAGCAGGCTTATGTGGAATTTATCCTTTGAATTTGGTTTTCTAAAGTGAGGAAGGGAAAAATGGAAATTTGCATTAGGGGTGCAAATTCACTCCTATACATTTTTCCCCCACTTTAGCGGGCACAAATACTGATGAGTGCTTTGGTAAAGTAGATCGGAGAAGTAGTAAGGTTAGAAAAGTATACCTGAACCATCAAGGAAGCAGACCACAATCTAGCAAGCTCGAGAGTGTAGGACAAGCAAAGGACTTCACAGCCCCACAAAACTATGAAGCTAAGGAAAGAAAGTGCCTTATAGGCTCGTAGACCTACAAGGAGCAAACCCCCAAGATCTCTCATATGGAAGAAGCCAAGAAAGCACCTTACAAACCCACAGATCTGCAAGGAAGGTGTCCTCCAAGATCTCTCACATGAAGGAAACCCATAAAATTTCCTTACAAACCTATAGACCTGCAAGGAAGGTGTCTTCCAAGATCTCTCGCATGAAGGAAACCCAAAAAAGTGTCTTACAAACCCACAGACCTGCAAGGAAGGTGTCCTCCAAGATCTCTCATATGAAGAAAACCCAGAAAAACACCTTACAAACCCACAGACCTACAAGGAGGCAACCCTCAAGATCTCTCACATGGAAGAAGCTGAGAAAGCACCCTACAGACCCACAGACCTACACGAAAGGTGTCCTCCAAGATCTCTCACATGAAGGAAACCCAAGAAAGTTCCCTACAAACTCATAAATCTTTATGGGAGACACCCCCAAGATCTCTCATATGGAGGAAGCTCAAAGGAAGTGCCCTACAAGCCTGCAGACCTGCAGGGAGGTACCCCCAAGATCTCTCACATGGAGGAAACCAAAGGAAGGTGAACTATATAGAGTCAAAAAGTGGCTTCACAAGCGCACCTGTGAAGTGACATGTTTACCTATAGATAGAACATTTCAAAAAGTGGCCATACAAGCAAGTAAGTCACACAAACTGCCAACAAGTTGGAAGACTTTCAAAGGGGTCCCTCGGGAACCTAGCATAAAGAAGCAGTCCACTCAAGGGATGTTTTGTTTGAAAGCAGGAGTTTTCTTTCTTGAATCGATTCATCATCAAGGAATCCTTTTGAAAGATGTTCACTTCATCAAGGAATTTGAAAGGAAGAATATGCCCCCACATGAGGGGAAGATCACAATTGTTCCCACTTCAGAGGAAGGTTCTCGAATTCTTTCTTTACGAACCCATGATGAAGGAAACATGTTCCATTAGGGTTTCAAGTCAAGAATGTGATTCTTGAAAAGAAGTTTGTGAAGATTCTCAAAAAAATATTTGTTGGAAACGAATGCATTTTCTGAAAATTGAAGTGTTGAAGGAGTAGTGTTATCACACATGAGAGGGACAACTCAATAAAATAAGAGAGAAAGATAAAAGAAAAAGGAAATACGAGACATTATAAACAAAGGGCACAAGGGTAGCATGATATTTTGGGGTCAAAACTACTCATAAATATATATATGTGTATAGTAATAGTATATAAAATGAACTATCATCAACCCCCTACTATATTAGACCATGTGAAGAATGCACAAGAAGACAAATTAAAAATAAAAAATTGGGTCAACATGGAAGGGAAGCCTAAATGCCCCCAACACTTTCCATCGTCCCCAATTTATCGAAAATCAAGTCACAAACATGGAAGAATGATGATACAAATAGAAGAAGGTTTACGACACAAAAACCATGCCTGTATCCAAGCACCAATAGGGATGAAAAGGGTCATCTAGGAACACATAGCATGATCACAGGGGAACACATCACAACACACACACACACACACAAACACACACATCTAATCTAAAGATAAAGAAGGGGCCTCCCCCTAACACAGATCGACCAAGAGGTCATCCACTTCACACTCTAGATCATTGTAAGGAGGAGGATGAGTTTGCAGTGGTGGAATGTTAAGAGGAACCCCTGACCCTCCCATAACAAGGGCTAAGGAAGAGTGCCCCGCAAGGTCCTTTCCACCGAGCTCTTGCGGAGCTAAGGTCAACGACTTCTCAAAGATCGTTGAAACGGTCAGAACCTCATTCAAAGAGTTAAACATGCACTTAATAGGAGTGTCATTTTTTACCTCAATGGATGGGGAAGATTGCGCCCGAGATTCACTGCTAGGCGCACCGAGTGATTTGGGAGCATTGACAAACTCAGGAGAAGTCAGGACTAGTTTCATCACTAGGATAGAACAAGTCAGCACAGGACCACCTTTCAAAGAAGGTGGGATCCTCTTACATCCTTCATTGCTGGAAGGACCACTCTCTACCTTCTGCTTCATTAGAGGAGGTGAACTCCCCACAGATGAGGCAAGAGGTGCAGAGGAAGAGGAGGAGGGCCTACTCAGCCATGAGATCCTTTTGTCGACACTTACACTCATGCACAAGGCAGTTTCTATGACTCTTTGAGCTGGAGGCTGGAGGCTATGAAGGAATAGAAAGATCTTGCTCAGCCATGGGAGTGTCCACTACAGCCATTTCTAGTGGGGGAACAGACTCCTGAACGGAAGTAGGAGCAGGTTGAGAAACAATAGGGGGAGTCAGCTCAAGTGCCTCGGTAGTGGGCCTCTTCCCACTTACTGCTTTGGGATTAGGAGCGGTAGGAGACTGTAGATCAAAATCTCTTTAGCAACCTCTCTTTCTACCATATAGATAATACCAAGGACCAGGAGGCTCGTTAGGGAGGTCTCATATCCTGATCTTGGGCCTACACTAAGGAGGGATCATTAGACTCAATGAGTAAAAGCCACGCTTACTCATCAGTACTATTTCCAAGAAAGGGGAGTGGATGAGTCTTTCTGGGAGGAGGCAAGCTTCTCCTTTCCCTTCTGGGAAGAGGAGGCAGTCGATTTTTGTGCTATAGGAAGAGCCATTTCAGCTATCCCTTGCCCTCAGTCTTGTACTTTACATAGTTTTTGTAAAGTAGGTATGTTCTTGGAGGAAGTGGACCAACAGGGGCAGGCCAAAAGTGGTCTAGCGAGTATCCCGCACGGGACAATAGAGGTTGGTATCTAGTGTCATGCACTACATGCATGGCACCCTCATGAGAGAACTTTAAGCATTTATGAATAATGGAGGTAATTCCATTCATGGAAGCTAGCCAAGGTATACCTAGCTTCATCCTGAATAGATCCAACTCCAAGATGACATCAAAAATTATGTCAATGGCCCTTGGTCCAACCAGGACAGACAAAGTTATCGAACCATATGGCTTTAGTCAAAGACCATCATGTGTGCAAATGGTAGATTTAGTTTCTTCATATTCTTTTCTATGTTGTCAATTAAGCCACAATGTCTCCTCTATGATAACATTCACTCAACTCGTGGGATCTACTAGGACCCTTGTCACAATGTTTCCATTGAGGCAAGTGGGAATATAGAGGGGAGAGGGCTTGTTGTTCAAGAGAAATTTTTGCGATGTGAATGTCACATCTGGGGAATCGAGCATAGGTTGTGTGGTAGGAGCAACCATGACCATATTAACATAGGCCTCAGGATAAGTGATAGAATCAGTGGGATCGACAATCATGTTAGCAGAATGTGACGAAAATGGGTCTGTGTATATCTGTAATTCACTATTTTCTTTTGCCACCATTTTTTTTGTATTTTTCTTACTACCATTGAGATGAATAGTACTGTCCTCGATGTGATCCTATATCTCATGATGCAGGTGCATATAGCATTTGGTATCATGTTCATTAACTTGATGGTACTAATAGTAGGTACTTCCATCATACCAATTAATTTAAGGTTCCTTAAGAGGCTTAGGGTTTGGCAAAGTTACGATCTTATCCTTCAACAACTTTTGCAAGACAGAAGAATAAGATTCTAATAACTTCATGAACTTCTGGTTGTGTTTGAGGTCATTGTCATCTGTAGCGGCTACTACATCCGTAACAACTTTACCTTTCCCAAAGATAGATATAATAGAATTTCCTTCAAAACAAGAGCATGAGGAGGATCCCCTGAACTAAACCACCATCTGTTGATACTCTTGTAGGGCTACACAGAAATGCGTGAAAGAAGGGTATTTCATAATGAAAAATTTCTCTTTCCAAGGCCTTTGTAAGTTTCCTATGAAAAACCTTTTATACATTAGAATCAAGTAGTGGATACAAGATTTGTGAGAAGAGTGCTTGATATCAGGTTATAAAATCAGTGATATTTTCATTATCTCCATGTTTACACTAGACAAGATCCAAAAAGGTCATCTTCGGCCCGATGTTAGCTTGGAACTATCGTAGGAATTGGTTTACAAGTTGATCAAATGATAAAATAGAATTATCAGGCAAGGAACAATACCATTCAAGATTTATATCCTTGAGAGATTGAGGGAATAGTTTGGCCATCAACGCATCGTGATGGAAGAAGTCTGTGCACAAGGCATTAAAGGTGAACACATGTGTATGTGGGTCCCCTTTGCTATCGTATTTCTCAAATTTAGGAATCTCCATTCCTTGAAGGAAGGGAGTGTTCAGGATTGCAACTGACAATAGACTATGTTAGAAGATAGGTTGAGTAGAAGCTTAGGAGAGACCTGCTAATTGGCTCTACATCTTACCCATATTCTAAACAAGAGTGTTCAAAATAGGGTCATTAGAAGATAAAGGGCCAGAGGAACCTCCTCCATAACCGCCACTAGAGGCACCACCAGAACCATCGGTGTGACCACCGCTGAAACCACCACCAGGACCACTACCACCAATAGGGCTATTGGAGTATGGAAAGACACTGAGAGGGGGGGTGAATCAGTGTCAGATAGACAGGCCTAAAATTTAAACCTTTTAAAATTTGACAAACACTTTTAGTTCAGATATCCTTTCTATTGATAACAAAGCAGAGTAATCACTTTGAGAGAATTCATGAAAATAGGTACACAAGGATATGACAACATTAACTCAGTTCATTTAGACAACTTATGTCAATATAATTTATGTGAGATATCTTGCACTTTGCAAAAGTTGTGACTAACATTGTTTAACAATCAGAGCATGATGACAAAACAGGTGCAACTCATAAGACTATGTACATGAAGACCAACATCATTGAATCACTTTAAGACCACCAGATTTCAATGTGGCTTTATGAAACACTGCAACAACTGTGCAACTGAATGACATATGATAAGCATTGAAACAACAGAGAGCTTTAGTACATTATGACAAATTGAAACATAAAAATATTCAACTATGAATTAATAAAAGAACATGTGAAGTGATAGACTAAATTATTTTCACAACATTTAAAACATGATCTTTTAAGCCAATTTGCAACATATGACTGTGAAAATACTTGTAACAACTGAATACATTAACATTGCAGAAATAAGAATTGATAATAGACATTAATGCATCTGATAACTTATGAAAATCAGATAGGCATGAAAGAAAATATCACAAAGACTCATCACATAACACATTATATGTCCTGAGTGGAAAACCCTCTTGGGGAATAAAAACCACTCAAAAAATATATCACCTTATTTAGATAGAGCACCAACTCCACACAATTTAGAAGCACCAACTTCCAAATTTACAAGAGCACAAACTCTAAAGTTACAGGAGCACCAACTCCAAATTTATAGGAGCACCAACTCCAAAGTTACAGAAGCACCAACTCCAAAGTTACAGGAGCACCAACTCCAAAGTTACAATGTATATAACCAAACAGTGTTCCATCAATACCCTAGTAATGCAAATTAGCATTCCTAGTGCCTCAATAGAAGACTGTGAAAAATATTTTTCAATAAGCACATAGGAGAATGTTATATAATACTGATAGCATCTCCATTTGATACAACAACTGACATTATTGTAACAGATTACAAAATAGTTCTCAATGTAAATATTGTTACAAAATCACTTTTCAAGATTTTCAAGACTGAACAATGTATCAATATATCTCAAAAATTTCTCACAAAAAATGTATGTCTATAATTTCCCTCTTCGAGCCCCCAGTCACTAACAAAATGTTGTCATTTTATAATCACTAAATAGTCTTTTCATAATGCAGTTTCAATAACTATAAACCAACTCGGGTTAGGGGATTTATGTTATAGCCTGAGAAGAATCATCCAAAAACCCTACAAGGTTTTAATCATAATCAACAAAATATTAATCCCTTTAACAAAAACCTTAACAATAGCATTTTCAAACCAATTTTATTCATTGAAAACATTCTCAATAACCTACTTAATCAATTGTTTCAAAGCTCATAAGTAATAGAAATGCTTTAACCGTTTATAATGAAAAACCAACTAAAAGAATACCCTGTTAAATGGGTTCATAACCATCTAGCTGGTAGTCACCAGTCTTAACCAACTTTCACTATTGTTTCCTTGGCCAACATCCATATGCCTAATCATTCTCATCTGAGCTCATATAGTGAGCTAAACTTCCATAGCATACTGGATGAAAAGCCAAAACAAATTACAGACACCAAAATAACCATGGCGGCAAGGGTTTCAAAATGAAACAACAATAATTTATTTTACCCTAATCAAGCTTCAAGAGTTTTAGAAGACTTTACAAAAAAAAATAACCATTTGAGATCCAGTACAAAACATCATAATTCCTTAGAATCTGCTGCCAAAGACTTTTATATCGACATCATAATAGTATTGAATCATTAACCCAATGAGCTGTCAATACCACATGTGCATGCACTGGCCAAGATGGATGTCAGTGTCACTTTTCAACTAGATATACCCAGTCACAAGTAGTTGCTAAAACAAAAGTTTCAATTCTATTTAAAATGTGATTGTTATTAACCAACAAACCTGATATCACAATATCAAACAAAATGATATTATCACCACCATGTAAAGTCAAAATCTTTATAACAATACCCAATGTCACATGTTTTAATTGTGATCAAAATGCCAAATAAAATAAAATGTCGATACCTCATGTATTCTCCAGCCATCACATGATTAATGTGATTTTGTTTAAAGCTTGAAACCTTATTAAAAATGAGGCCAAACAAAAACAAATCACCTTGTTCAAAATGACTTTTAATAATAAAAACCTTTCTTGAATAACTTTCTCAAGTGACTTGTATAATTTCAATTTCTTTGACAATATAGATTGCAATGAGATCTGATAGAACCACCTTAATCAAATGCCTTATAAGCAAATGCCAATTACCTTAGCATAGACATGAAAAAATAAATTGACCAAGCCACACATATACCTGAAACATTTTTCTTTTGAACCAATCTAAAATGCTTCAAATGCAAAGACCATAGTACTACCCTGTCAAAATGATAAAATGTCAACATCAACATGTATCAAGATCCTGAATCATCACATATATTCTCATATCAATGAACCACTTTTGACATCAAGGACAAACAAAAAACAACTGAGAGCCAACAAACTCCCCCTTTGTCCTTGATGGAAACACACATACATCTCTCCCCCTTTTTGCCTCAATGACAAAGAATGAAAAAATAGAATCTGAGATGCCATGAAGATAAACAACTAAGAAGCCAACCAACAATCCAACATAATAACCAGTTAGAAGTGGAGTAGTATAGCAGCAAACTAAATATGCAAGAGAGTTGTGAATGAAAAGATATAGTAACAAGCTCCCTCTGTCAAGAAACAATCAGCACTGAAGCATGTGGCAAAGAATAATGGATTCAAAGCATGATATCGATCTATCTCTATCTGATGTTACTCTACATAAATAGAGTAGATAGATTCCCTCTTACTCCAATACTTGAAAAACACTTTTGACATTTGCTATTTTTTTGCACCAAGAACCAATAGAGCTCTTTCATATCTCTGTCCAAGAACACCAATCTCACATCTAGATCCTCTGGCCATGCACACTGTGAAGGATGTTGTCACTAGTCCAAGTTGGTCTTGAAAAACAAAAAACATTGAATCATGTCACTTGCTCATTAAATCATTTAATACAAGCACCACCACTAGATCATATGACTGTCATAAATCATCAATAATCCTGACAACTATCTTTGTCCTGTCAGCAGACTTCACTATCCTCTAGAATCTTTATCATCTGATACTGCTTTGCATTTGCATAAATTCTCCTCATGACTGTTTATACCATTTTCAAGATTATCTCTATGAATCTTCATCTCCTTGAAAACAAACTTGATTCATAACACATATATAATGCTCTCTTTGAATGAGAACACTTAACTTCAATTATAAATCTACAATCTTCCAAGAGCATGAGTCCAAACCAATGACAAACATTTATATCTCATACTCAACCAATTCTTCTTAGTGGAAATGAACTATCAAGATGTATTCAAATTTTGATCAATAACAATCTTAACATAAAAATAGTAAGCCTTAAATGCAGTCAAGAAGAAATTCAGACGGCCTATCATCAAGTTTTTCATAAGATGCACCAGTATGTTAGGAACAAAGGAAGATTTAACCTGATTTCAACATCCAATGTAGATTTCAAATATGCATGACCCCAAACTACATATGACATTTGCAACTTCTGAATAGTTAAACCAGAATACACCAATACCAATATTAATGAATGATTTTGAATCATCAAAGATAAGCAACTCAAACATCTCTTGTATGTAGACAAAGGACTACAAAAAAAGCCTCATGTCAACCTACTTCACCAAACACCAATATGCACATGTCTAGTACTTTTGTCTCATGATCATCTGCATACTCAAGAATACTCTTGTTTTAACACAAATAAAAGACAAATCTAATAACATATGTACTCTTCACCTTTTTGTTATAAATTCTATGATCGTTATCTTTTATCCTATCCATGACATACTCATTTCCTTGTACAATACTCATGGTACTACTCTATCTTTTTGGTTGCTTTCTACTCAATGAACTAGTCATTTTTAATTACTGATCTTGATCTCATTACTTTCCACAATAGCGACTTGTTTTGACAGCACTGTGATGCTACTCTTGACCATTACTACAATAGTCACTCAACACATACCACTTGTTGTAGTTTACAAAATTTTATACTCATGTCAAACTCATACCTGCACCTTACTAATTGAGCCATCAAAGCATTAAACTCGCCAAAGAATTGTCATTGTACTTTCAAACTTGAATTCCTACAATGAATGTGTTAGTGGAAACACATAAAATATGGTGAGAACAAATTTAGAAGATCATGATACAAGAATATTCATTAGCTTAATCCTTCCTATTTCCTAAATGATAGGATATGAAAGGCTCCATCAAATCAGCACATAAACCTTAACAACCTGTAACAACAAATTTCTTATGCACAATACAATAATCATGATCTTTGTTATATCCAAAACTGTCAATATTTGAGACTTCTTATTTAACAAGTTGGCTATTTACTTTTTTTGAATTTGTCAGCAACATATACCTCCAATATCATATGCAAACCTTCATAATCAATTCAATCAGAATAAAACAAAATAAAAATTTGACATTTACAAATATTTTCTTTACTTCTTATACCACCAATAGTAGATGCATGTTTTCATACCTCATTCTTGACTTCATAGGGATAAAAGATGTTACCATAATAGATTCCCCCTAAGTATTTGCTTCTCTTTATGCACTAGTAGAAGTCACTTGTGCAATATGCACAAGACTTAATTCATCCTTCTCTTGGTTTACCTTTCTTCTCCAAACTTTCTTAACACCTATCTTCTTCTTGTCCAAGGTATCTACCTGTTGTTGCTTGGTCAAGGTATTTGTCCTTTTGTTATGTCTAGATGACCTCAATAAATGATTTCTACATGAATGAGCTCTATTTCCAAAACAGTTGCATCCATAATGCATGACATTATGATCTAAACCAAAAGAACAATAACTTCTTCTAGGAATTTTGTAAGAATTTCCATTACCATTCTTATCATTCCACCAACAGTTAATTGCTACATGACCAACTTTGTGACAGGTATAACATATAGTGCCACGATTCTGATTTAACAAAACTATAATTATTTCTAGCATAACTTTCACAATCTCTAGCCCTATGTCCATAAACATGACATGAATAGCAGTAACCATGGAATTGGGAATAATTGTACCTTATTGATTGAAACTTCTTGGTAGATGAGAAACCTGTGAATCTATTAACAACCTTGCTTTATGTCTCTGGAGCATGATAGTTCAAGTCTATTTTCTTCTTAGGAGTCTACCTAATCTTGAAAATTTTCCCATCAGTTGTTGCAAACACAATTTCCTTGTTAGATTCATCTTTGACACAAGGACTTTGTCCTTTCTCAAGCCCTAAACCAAAGTGGTCATTGGAATGCTTTTACTTACTCAACATATCATCAAGAGCTTTAGTTCCTTTCTCATTTTTTTGTAATTTGATGTCTTCTAGACTTTTCTTTAAATTGACAATCTCACCTTCAAGTTTTTGACACTTAACTGCTCTAACTTCTAAATTTGTTCTAGTTACTTCTGCTATCCTTTTGCTTTCTTCACTTTCTATTTTTAGTTTTAAAATCAGATTATTTGTATCATTAGACAGAGAATTCTCTTATGTGTTATTTTTCAAAGAAACAAGCTCTTTTTGTAACTTATTACACATTTCTTCTTTCTCTTTCAACTTGACTCCCTTTTCCTCTTCAGTGTTTTTCGTTTCTAACACTTGATTGTTTAGAAATTTAATAATTTTTTCAGATTTACCATATTTTTGGTTTAATACCTTATTAGTATCAATGCCCTTTTGAAGTTGTACCTTGAGTTCCTAATTTTCTCATTTAATCCTTTTAAGTTCATCTAAGGCAGCAAGTAGATTTCCATCCAAATCAACCTCAAACTCATCACCTTCACATTCCTTTTCGCCAAATTCTTGTTCAAAGTCACTTACTAAGTGATCTCCTTCTTCTCCAACTACAGGATCACTTTTAGTATCAACTGGCAGGGGTATTTCTTGAGACAAAACTTCACTAGACTTGATAGGGGTTGGTTGATCAACTTTTTGTTTGACACTATTGGTTTTCTTTTGACCTTTGTTTCATTTTCACTTAGCCATAACAAATACTCCATGACCAAGAAACCCTAAGTTGGTTAGACTTATGCATAGGTATGGCTCTAATACCACTTGTTGGAGTATGGACAGACACTAAGGGGGGGTGAATCAGTGTCTGATAGACATACCTAAAATTTAAACCTTTTAAACTTTGACAAACACTTTTAGTTCAGATATCCTTTCTATTGATAATAGAGAAAAGTAATCACTTTGAGAGAATTCATGAAAAGAGGTAAACAAGGATATGACAACATTAACTCAGTTCATTTAGACAACTTATGCCAATATAATTTGTGTGAGATATATTGCACTTTGCAAAAGTTGTGACTAACATTGTTTAACAATCAGAGCATGATGACAAAAGAGGTGCAACTCATAAGACTGTGTACATGAAGACCAACATCATTGAATCACTTTAAGACCACCATATTTCAATGCAAATTATGAAACACTGCAACAATTGTGCAACTGAATGACATATGATAAGCATTGAAACAACAGAGAGCTTTAGTACATTATGAAAAATTGAAACATAACAATCTTCAACTATGAATTTGTAGATGTCTAAATTTGGACACTTAATTTATCCAAATTCATCCCCTTTCGTCTTATCTTCATTAATTAAGTAATACTGCTATTATTTAATTAATAGCTTTAATTCTACCAAATCCCTAAGGTATTTAATCAATAATACATTATCTCTTTAATCCTCCTTCCATCAATTGAATTAAATAAATATTTAATTCCCTTCATGTCACATCCTCCATCTTTTTTTACCTAATCTTAATCCTTCTTCTAATCTCATCATTAGGATGTGCACATGCCTAATCCTTGATTAGGAGGTGTCACATCCTCCAACTTTTGCAAGTTGGCCTCTAATCTCTCTTAGCCACCTAACCATCCTCTAATCCTTCACTAACTAGCCTAATCAATCTCTTAAGGAATTTTTAATTCCACTCTCATCTTTCAAGGAATATTAAATTCCTTTTCTCTTCCCAATGTCCTTTATGACATGTGTCCTTGGTCAACCTTATTAAAGGCTTTTTCCTTTTGGACAAGGCACTCCACTTCCCTATGTGAATTTTTAATTCGCAGCACCCAATCCCAATGCACCCTTTGGAATTTAGGTCTTCCCTCTTCCATGAGAATATTTGAGGAATTTTTAATTCCCCACTTGTCCTCTCACCCACATGGGGACAAGTACCTCCTTTATGAGGAGATCTTGTCCAATCCCAAGGTACTTTGTACCCCCCTCCATGTCATGTCCTTTTCCTTCCACCTCATGTTCACTTCACCTTTTAGGGCTACATCACATGCCACATGTCAAGATGTGAGGGCTTGTGAGTTCTCAACTCACCTTAGCCCTACATCTTGATTTTTGGTGGCTCAATCTTGACCCTCCATTTCTCCTAGGAATTCTCAAAAATCCTATAAATACCCCCTCTTTTCTCCCATTTTGGGGAGATCATTTTGCTAGCCACACTCTTGCAGTTTTGTTTCTCAACCAACACTTAGCTATTTTCATGTTTCCAGGCATCATTTGCATCTCACATCTCACATCTTGTGCCATCCAAGGAGCATACATGTCAAAGATCGAAGGGCCAACCAAAGGATCGACTCAACGCAAGGTATAAAGTTCTATTTTGTGGCTTTGTCTTGTTTTGTTTCCAACTTAGGCTAATCTTGAAGTGTAGGTTGTTTTAAGTTGTTTATTTGCACTCTTTTAACTTGTTGCTTGATTTCTAATGCTCTATTTCGACCTATCACATTTCTGGCACGCCCGGTGGGACCCACAAATGGGTCTCTTTCTTCCACATTTGCTATTTTTTGCATTTTTACAGGTCCAGGTTACAGAGTGGCGGACTGGTCCTCTTGCAGTGGCAGACTGGTCTTGCAGTGGCGGATTGGTCCTAGAGTGGCAGACTGGTCCAAATTTAGTGGCAGACTAGTCCTAATTCAGTGGCGGACTGGTCCTAATTCAGTGGCGGATTGGTCATAATTCAGTGGCGGACTGGTCCTAATTCAGTGGCTGATTGGTCCTAATTCAGTGGCGGATTTGTCCTAATTCAGTGGCGAACTGGTCCTAATTCAATGGCAGATTGGTCCTAGAGTGGTGGATTGGTCCTAATTCAGTGGCGAACTGGTCCTAATTCAGTGGCGGACTGGTCCTAATTCAGTGGCGGACTGGTCCTGGAGTGGAGGATTTGTCCCAGTGCAGTGGCAGACTGGTCCTAATTCAGTGGCGGACTGGTCTTAATTCAGTGGCAGACCTATCCTAATTCAGTGGTGAACCTGTCCTGAAGTGGCGGACCTGTCCTAACAGAGTGGCGGACCGGTCCTCCAGAAGGTAAAAATTTCAAGTTTTCCCGAATTATCTTTTGGTAAAATAGGAACATAGTTTAATTAAAGGGATGTCAATAAACCTTGCTTGGCATGTTTGGGAAGGCTATTTGACGTATCCAATCCCCTTGCACCATTTGGTGATCCTGGGTGACGAGAAATCGTAGCTTTCCAAGTCCTTTTCAGTCCACCCTTTTCACTTTCTTAGTGGGACCTGCTTGGGGATTTCATCACCACAAGGGATGATTCCAACCACGCGTACCGGCGGGGTATATAAAGGGGGGAGAGCGAAAGCTGTACCTCAATCCAACCACGTTGTAATTGGTGAAGCGTCGGGATGACGTGAAGAGTTGGTCCAAGCCTTTAGTATCTTGCTAAGGTTCCCGACTCACACTCGTAACAGGTTGGTGTTCACGGTTTGGGCCTCACGTACCGTGCGTATATCAAGGACTCCTTAGCAACCATGTTCATCCTAGAGTAGGAGACTTTGTTGGCCATACCCATCTCTACTAATCTTAGGGTTGTGTTGTCTGAATTGTCTTTCTCGTGCAAAATCAGTCATTATCAGTGTTTGATATATTTTGGGTCCTTTGCCTTACCCATCCATCAAAACA
>VDFB02271358.1:1184033866-1184610678 GCA_007258455.2 Sequoia sempervirens
TGGAAAAAAGTGAGGAGGATTATAGGAGATTGAGAAAAAACTACAGGAATGATAAACTTCCTTTACACATGAAAAGGGGTGTAAACAATAGGAGGATACCTATCTCCCCCTCCCCAATTGAGCCATTTTCCATAGAATACTTCCAAGTATATTTCAAAATAACTTATTTTTCTTTGTGTCAAGTTATTGGAATAGATGCTGAAGAGAGGATACTAAAAGAATGTGTTTGGGAATGATGATGATGAAGGGAATAGGTTTCCTGTACAAAACTAGTGTTACATTTGGGATAGTAGATGTAAAAATAGTGATTATGTAATATTTCATGATGATTTCATAATAAAGGTCATGGTCACTCTTGGTCCATATTTCACCAAGATTGCCTAATAAAATCATGCAAGTATTAGACCTTTAGCATTGAAGCCAGAGAAAGGAAACACTCACAACTTCGGTGATTGGTTCTTCTTAACATACCAAATAGTAATAAGGGTCTATGGGTGTCCTCAAGCCCCACATGTTTTACCTAAATTTGTTTCTATTTGAACTGAATTTTTAGAATTTATGTGGAAAATGTTATAGATGGAGTAGGATGTTATGAAAAGATAGAAAAAGGGGACATTCCTCCCTGACCTAACTGAATGTGAGGAGCTATTCGTAGGGTTTGACACTCTTGAAGAACTACAAAACTATTTTAAGATGGGGTATTCATTGAAGTCACGAGGAGAAAGGGTCATTGATTCTAAAGGGAATATTAATTTTATAAAGCAGACAGTTCTCACTAAAGCTGGGATTACCCATGTAATGGATTACAAAGAAGATGTAATAAGAAATTTCTTTACACCTGATGAAGTTTTTCAGAGGAAGAGGAAGTGGGAAATCATAAAGAGGCTTGAGGAGGAGAAGAAGAAAAGGGACACTAGATTCCAAGGATTCTATGTTGAAGAAAATGATCCTATTAAAAGGATGAACATAATAATTGACAACTTTGAAAGATTATATGTTGAACCAGAAAAGAAACCTGAGGGTTTGTCTTCAAAAACTCCAAGATTCCCATCAAACCAAGTGGTATTGTAATAATAGAGCCCCTACCAGACACTGCCACAATACAATCAAAAGAATCCCTCGAGCAACCAAGTCCTAAAAGGTAGAAGACACATGGAGTGGCACCCTTAGTGGCATATGAAATAAGTGGAGAAGGGGATACTGAAGAGGTAGTTGATGTACTTTTGAATTTTAAAGATGATAAAGTTGATCAGCCACCACCTAAGCTTGCAACTGATGCTCACAAACCATAAGAAAGAGTGGATGTACATGGACATAATGATCAAGAAGTGCATGATGATGAAAGGGTGATTGCTGCACTTAGCTTTATTGAAGATGATGAATTTATTCAAACTCTCGAGCTTAAGGATTTTTGGTTTAAAATGAAAATGAAAGAGTTTGAAGAGAGACTCCAAATTAATAAGATGGGAACTAAGGAGTCACAACATGACCAGATTGTTGCCCAGTCTCTTGAAGAACTCAAGATTAATTAAATTACTGTTAGCCCCCAAGAAGCAAGAAAATTGGTCTTAGAAAGTAATATACTAATTATTCCTAGGATGGAGTTAAAAAATATATTCTTAGCGGATCAAGTAAGAAGCCAAGAAGATACCATGTTGGTTTTTGAATTCAATTCAGATGAGGGAATGAGTGGCATAGGTTACAATCCAAGACTTGAAACCCTAGCCTTTTAGGCAAAGTAAAAAAGAATAGAAAAACTAAGATTGCTTAATGTTGTAAAGAAATGAGAGGGACTATCATGGTAAATACACTTCAAGACACATTAGCATTGGAGGTAGCTACTATGACAATGCAGTCAACAATGTTTACTAGGGATGCAATTAAAGTTATGGAGCTTAGATTGGAAAAATATGAGAAAGCATAGACTGATCTGAATGATGAAGTGAATAGGTTATTCATAGAAAATGTGAAATTGAAAGAGTAGTTGAAGGGATTAGGTCTTCCCAAAGCACAAAATTAATAGTATACCAGCCTCTTTCCATCCAAACTAATATAGGTGCAATCACTATTGAACAAGTAAATGTGCTTAAACAAGAAATTGAGAAGTTGAAAAAGACTAATGAAGAAACAAGGAACATAGCAAAGAGAGAAACCCTCAGGGTATTGGAACAAATCTTGGAGCATAGGGTTAAACTAATTGTGGAAAAATTAGAAATGTGTATGAATGTTATGTATCCTTTTCACAAGCAGTTATCAGATAAAGGCCCATGTACCTATATTGGTCCCCATATTCAAGAAATGGAAACCTGTACATCACACCTTAATGACTTTGTGTAGAATTTTACAAAGGAGTGTTGAGGCCCTTGTAGCTTTAAAGCCTATTGAGAAAATGGTTTGAATTGTCACAAATGAATTTCAATACATATCTATAGAAGACCAAAAGATCAAGGCAAGAATGGATTCATTTCATACACTAAAGTAGTGGTTCGTGCCTAATATACTAAGGGATGATGATCAACTGAAAGGCTCCAAGGATTGGATAGATGAGTTTAGTAGAATTGTTCCCAACTTCCTCACTAATTTATAGAAGGATGGTGACATAAATATTCATCACCTCAATTTAACCTTGGATGGAATAATTGCACTGGATGTTGGATACTCAAAATTCATCACGATTAGCAAAGGGTTATTAGACAGTAGATGGAAGAGTCACTTGGCCAACAAAAAAAAATCTAGGAGTACAAATGGCCTCATGATTACATGGTGTACCAATGGGAGCATATTGTGTGAACCCCAATCCTAATACCTGCAAAACAATAAGAAAAAACACATTAGATTAGAATTTGCAAGTAAGAACAAGGATTCCCCATGAAATCCATTAACATAGCTCAAATTAGGAAAAAAATGAAGAACACAATGAAAACACCAAAATAAAGACTAAATCCTAATTAAGCTAGCAAACTTATGATCCCATGGGGGAATTGGTGCCAATTTGATGTGAAAATTGGCCCTTTCCCAACTCCTATGATGCAAGATTGATGTATGTTGATGATAATTGATGAGTGATCCACTTTGTTGATGCTTGAGGAGATCTCCAAGCTAAAAACCTGCATAACCTAGCTAAGAACTCAATGGTGATGGATGAAATTTGATAGATATTTGAGCATGGTAACTTTGCATAATTTGTGGATGATCAAATAAGGAATGAAGCCTCTTATTTATAGATGAGATTGAAGGATGAATGTCCAAATTTGAGCAATGTGGGACTAACATTCACCCAATGGAAAGAGGTCATTTGTTAATCTATGAGTGGATGGAGGATGTGCAAGTTTTGAGGATTGTGCCAATAAATGCCTATTTTTGAATTTCAAATTTGTTGAAATGACTTGCAAGAGGGAAGAAAGAAAGCATTGCATGTCACTTGGCTCAAGGCAAAGGACATGTAAGATGGAGTAAATGCCTTGTTGGATGTACATGCCAACTTGGATTTTTGAATTCAAACTTGGAGGTTATTCCAAAAAGATGCCTTGTTGAGGAAAATAGGGATTTAATAAATCAATTAAATCTATTTTCATGTGCAAGTGGTAAAAGCTGGAGGATGGGACATGAAAAGAGATTAAATTAATCAATGTTAATTAATTTAATGAGAGATTAGGTGATGTGACAAATTTGACTTAGATTTATGGATTTATTTAAATCAAATATAAGAGGAATGTGATAAGAGATTAATTAAATAAAGATTTTGATTTATTTAATTAAAAAAGATGACGTTAGATTAAACTAAATAAGGTTTTAATTTATTTAATTTAATAGATAGACTTTAGAGATTTAATCAAATAAAATTAATTATTTAATTAAATAGGGATAATTAGATCAGATTGATTGATTTAATTAACAAAAGAAAGAGACTTAATTAGATAAAATGATTTATTTAATTAAGGGAAAGAAATTGATGAATTTAATCAAATAAGGAAAACTTGATTAAATGGTTAGACTGAGGGATGATTCAGGATGAAATGATGTTAGTAGTCGGGATCATATGCACAATGTTAATCGGTATATTTTATGTGTCTACATTTTGCCCCTCTTTGAAGCGATGCACTTGTTGCGTTGGTTCAAAGAATAAATGATCTCAATCAAAGCCAAAAAAAATTCGTTATTTAAAATCTTGCCCCACTGTTGCCCGACGAGAGAAGACATGCCAATATATTGCCCCCTCGAGAGATTGGACAAAAATTTCAAATTTTGGGTGATCTTGCAAGAAAAGAGGACAAGGTGCCCAACAGGTCCGAAAAGGCTCCAGGAGGCCAAAAATGTGTCTAAATGCAATAAAACGATGTAAAACAGGCCTCAACTAGACAAAAACAAGTTCAAGGGCCCAAAACCCTAGTAGGATAGCTAATCAGGGTGAAAAAACCCTAATTTTCAAGCTTAAAAGGGGTCTGAGGGGTCACTTTCAATTCATTTTCACACACATCCATTAGCAACCTTAAGATTTGAGCTCTGATCTCCTGACGATATGGCACAATGATAGCTTCTGATGCACATGTCTGATTTAGTCTAGACGTACCAGCGGCCACCTGACATTGGGGCACCAATAAGTGATCCTTTCTTGAGCTTCATTTTTTATTTTTAGCCTTCATTTAATGCATTTAAAGTTAGTCCTTCTACAGTGACACTATATCGTGCCGCTCAGAAATCAAACTGCGCCGCTCAGTGTCAAATTGCACCATAACGGTATAGTTTGGAGTTTGAAAATAAACTCCAAACTGCGATGCTGAGCTCGTGGTCGGCGGGGTGATTTATAAACTACAACGCAGTGGTCCTATTTCTTTTCAAAGTGTGCCATTGGGAAGGAAAGTGCATTGCAGTGGTGTGCTTTCGGCCTTTTATGCCCTAGCATTAGAGTTTGATTAGAAATAAAATTGCGACACCTTCATAGATTGTGACGCTGGATTGGCTTCTTCGATGCCCGACAAATAATTTTTCAAAATTTTTAACATGATGACCCTTCCTGATGTAGGATGCGGTGAGGGAGCTCTACTCCCAAGAGCATAGGTCACGAGATTTGTTTGGTTATTTGCGGGACCTGAGTGATAGAGATCAAGATCGACTTCGCGACATGGGGCTATGGTATATCATCTATGCAGCGCCTGTTCGCACTCACCTGGGGATGATATCAGCGTTGGCCGAGAGATGGCATAGTGAGGCCTCTTCGTTTCACCTTCCCATTGGCAAGGCCACCGTCACCTTGGAGGATGTTTGGCACATTCTAAGATTGCCGATTCATGGTCCGCGGGTCATTTTTGATATGGATGAGGGGCGGGATGCCTGCCACAGAGTCCTCGCCACAAAGGACCTCGTTATTTGTGAGGTGCAGATCGAGCTTGAGCGACATAGGACCCTGGCACCTCCCTTCTACTTGGTTGTTGCAGCCGTTATTTTATTTCTCGTTGCCCCAGACAGATGAGGCCGGTATTTCAGTCCTAGCTGGGGACTCTACTGGGAACAGATGGTTCACGACAGGCTAGTTCATTTTGCTTAGGGGCCAGTCCTTCTAGCCTCTCTTTATAGGGATCTCCACGAGTATGTCTACCTCGACGGTAGAGCACTCAGAGTGAGCGTGACACTTTTCCATGTGAGGGCATGGGAGCACATTGTTGTCCTTTAGCCACAGATTGTTACAGTTTCGATGATGCTAGATGATCCCCTCGTATGGCGTTACAGAGATGGTGTGTCCTTCACACACACATGTGAGCATGGGATTCCTTATTGGAGGAGGGTCCTCAATGAGATGCAGGTATTTATATGGCATCCGTACCTTGGTTGGCCTAGATGGGTCGGTGATGCAGATCAACTATTCTTTGCCCACCAGGACCGCTACATGTAGGGGCGCGAGCATACCATGATTGAGAGATACTTACCTGGGTGCATGTAGTGTCAGTTTGGTGAGCTCCAGGATCAACTAGATAATGATTATGGGGCTGTCTTCACCCGCACCATGTCACAAGTTTCATGGGAGCGATACATTCCTACCTTGGAGGTCATCGACAGTTTCAAATAGTTGGTGGCTCGGCCATGGGCCTATGATTAGGGGCCTGCAGATCCAGGCACGACACATGCATATAGGGATTGGTTCTGACCTCCACTTCATTTGACTATTCCAGGAGCAGTCCCAGATTGGCAGAGGGGGAGGATGAGGACGGAGGGCTGGCGTATGACAGGATCAGCTGGTTGTGCCCCCAATTTAGCTAGATCCGGTTGACGTACAAATGTAGGATCAACAATAGGTGTAGCCATGTGTACCACCACAGTCTGAGGATCAGCCTCAGGTACAACCTCCACAAGCACAACCAGCATTGTAGCTAGTAGGGCAGGTGGATCCCCGGGATACTTTGATTGCTCAGCTGCAGGCCTAGCTGCAGACCTTGATAGGGGAGAGGGATTAGGCTTGAGCTGAGAGAGAGTAGATCAGGGCCGAGAGGGACCAGGCCATACAACAGAGATAGGCTACAGAGTTACAGGCAGCTACAGAGCTAGGCCAGAGACAACAGTTGGAGAGCATGTCAGCCTCCTCCTCTCAAAGTACAGTGTCCATCTGGTCTTATAGGGATGCCGTCTGAGAGGCCAAGTACTATCAGATGCATTATCATGAGGCTGTACCCAGAGCAACATGGCTCCCATAATACTCACAACAAACCAACCACAGACCAGCAGAGGGTCATGGTGATAGGGGCAAGGGCAGCATACAGGGGGTAGACCTTGATCGAGATGATACCTTTTGTGCCTTATGGGCTCCTTTTTGATAGCCCGATGGGCCTTTTTGTATTGATTGACATAAATGTACGGTGATCTGATTATTTTGTACTATGACAGTTACATTATTGATGATATATATGAGCCGATGATTTTGATATGATGTGATGTGTATCATTTTTTTATGCATGGATGGATGATTCTATTTCTATATGCTGTGCAATGATGTTTATGATGATTTTATGGATGCATTTATTTCTGATGATACATGCATTATGCAATGACTTATGATCTATGTAGATGTATTTATGTGATGTGAAATGATGCTGTCTATATGATGATCTATTTATGTTGATACAAATGGTGATGTGATATGTGGTATGAAATGTAATATGAAAAATGATATGGAAATGATCTATGGTGTATGTGAAAAATGATATGTGAATTATGCTTATGAAATGAAATGATTATGGATGGATGTATGCCTTGCATGTAATGGATTTTTATGTTTCTATTTATGATGATGATGACGTGAAATGATTTATGCAATGAAATGCAAAATGATTGCGATGCTATTTATGAGATGATATGGATGATTAGTGGATGATATAATATATTAAATGATAATGTAATGTATGTGATGCATTTAATGTGATATACTATATGCAATGATGATGATGTTCTATGCAAAAAATGAACGTAATGTGTGAGATGACCTTATGATGATATGCAAGTATGTATGCAATGGATTATCTATAATGCTTATGTACCTATTATGTATGATTATGCAGTAGGTGGTAATGTGAAATGGTTATGAAATGTTTATGCCAATGAATGTTATGCAATGATTTATGTGATAATTGCAATGTTATGTAATAAAAATGGATGCACTTTTCTATGAATAATGCCTATAATAACATGTTTATATGAGGATGGAAATGCAATGCATATGTTTCCTATATGATACCTTGATGTAATATGCTAATGATTTGTGGATGCAGAATTGATGACGATGATGACGAACTGTCATAGTACCTTGTTAGTGCGATGAGCAAGAAGAGAAGAAGTCATTTCAACAAGACACAAGATGATTAAAATGAAAATGATGATGATTAATTTTTGAGGAGTTGGGATTTTCAAAGGGCCAATTTCCTTATGTTTGATAACACATGTGGTACAATGTATCAAGGTATAGAAAACAAGGATGGAGTTGTACCTAGTGTGATGGACTTTGACTTGAAAACCAAATAGGAGTATCCTTGTTCACACCTGGCATACATAAACCTTGCTAGGATGCACTCTAGAAGTTTCAAACACCTCAGACCAAAACACGGAAAGGTATAACCTATCAATGCAATAGTCAACAAGTTGCCCAAAACCTTCTCCATACATACCTAACAAAGCAAGTATTTGCCATGGTTATATTACAAGAACATCCAACAAGCACAACAAAAAAAAGATAGTGATCATTGCCCCATTCCTATTTCTCTAAATCCTCTGTTTGGATATCATCGAGCAGTCCTTGGAATGAGCACAAATAAGATAAGTCAAAAGATGAAGAGAAAGTAAACAAACAAGCTGATGTTCTTCAATATCACTAACCAAAAGAGGATGTGTTTTTAAGGATAAGGACCAAAACTATTGCCAAAAGATAATGCCCATTGTAGGAAGGATTCATCCTAGGATATGTTAGTGGATGGCGGCACGTCATTTCGTTTATCCAAAGTGTTCTTTCAAATGATTGATATGGGACCAACTGGATGATGAGCTATTGATATAAAGAGATGACCAACTTGTTTACGCACTGACTTAGACCTGAGACTTGACATTTTGAGGTTTCACTTTTAACCTGCTAGACTTGTTTCTGATTATATTACCAAAGATTAAGGATGACAATTGTTTATTATGAGCGATGTTATTGCCGGTGCAAGCGAGATGAGATGGATGAATTTTTTTCAAATATTTGGATGTTTTTGATATTTTTGAGGCTGTTTTTGGTATTTTTGGAGATTTTCAAATGTTTTGATTTTTAATTTTTCAATGTTTTGGGGTTTTCTGAGATTTTGACCAAGAGACTAACCTAAAGACCTAGCCTAGGGGCCTTGGGGGCTGATCAATAGATGAGCCTTTCCTACATTATATATGTAGAGACCACATAGTTCAACCAACGAGTTGATCGATTTACAAATGACGATATACATGATGAGATGTCAGTTTATTGTGATAGACACCTAAAAGACTAACCTAAGTGCCTTGGGGGATGATCAAAGATCAACCTTGCCTACGTTCAAAGCTCAGAGATGACGTAGTTTGACAAGACAACTTTTTTTTGACTTTTTGACCGAAGTTTTGACCTGTTTTGGGATTTTGATATGTTTTGAATGTTTTTGGATTTTCTGATATTTAGGACTTTAAGAACATACATGAATCTGATCCAATAAGAACATGCCCCTAACGTGATGCAATAGACTACTCCGATAAAGGCAGGACAAACTGACCTTGAGGATGGGCCGAGTAGTACTAGGGGGATCATGATACGAAAACAAGACCAAGCTATGATGCAGATACGAGTGGATGAGTGATGGATGGAGATCTAGATGATGGAAGCACAATGGATGGGTGATGTAGAACAAGTCGTAAAGATCTTGGTGGATGGAAAGTGCTTATTTACACAAGGCACCTGTTTGCCAGGTTTTCACCAAAGGTACTTGTCCAAAATGCCACCGAAGTGGTTTTCACTAGAGGACGATTTTTTTCTTTACTATTTTCAATCCTTTTTTTTATTTTTTTTGGATTTTTTTTGATTTTTTGTTGTTACCAAGGCACTTTTTGCCGGTTTTGCCGAAGTAACCATTTTTAGGACATTTTGATTTTTTGATTTTTGGTTCTATACCTTGAAAGATTTAGGCATAAAACTTTTTGAGATGAGAGCTATTCATGGGCTCTTGCAGAGGTTCCCCTTCGGGAGTTGATAATTGATATGCCCCTAACTTATAACTTGCTGTGATAACGAATGGTCCTAACCAATTGGGTTCAAATTTTCCTTTACTGCTTGGGTTTGGGACATTCTTTTGATTCTCCTTTAATACCAGTTCTTTGATTTGGAAAGTCCTGCTTCTGATTTTCTTATTATAGCCTTTTGAGTCTATTCTGATAGACTTGCAAATGATTCAAAGCATCTATACATCGCTCTTCTAGTAACTCCAGCTCATTCAATCTTGATACTCGATACTCTTCATCTGTGATGAGGTTTTGTAGTGATATCCTAAGTAATGGGATCTCAATCTCAATGGGGAGTACTGCTTCTGATACATAGACTAGGGAGAAAGGAGTGGCACCAGTGGGTGTGCGGATGCTGGTTTGATAGGCCTAGAGGGTAGGATTAAGCTACAAATGCTAGTCACGACCTGCGTCATTGACTATTTTCTTGAGGATTTTTAGAATGGTCTTGTTTGTAGCTTTTGCTTGGCCATTGCCTTGGGGATAGTATGTGGTGGAGAAACGATGTTGGATTTTGAATTTTTAGCATAAGTCACAAACCTCCTGATTCTTAAATGGTGTCCCATTATTTAAGATAATGGCTTGTGGAACACCATAGTGACAAATGAGATAGTTCAGGATGAACTTTGAAATCTGCTTCCCAGTTATATACATCATGGGTATGGCTTCCAACCACTTAGTAAAGTACTCCATGGTGGTTATGATGAATTTTTGGCCATTAGATGAAGTGGGAGTTATTTTTCCAATGAGATTGAGTCCCCACTACGAAAAGGGAGATGGTGTGACGATAGGATGAAGCTCTTGAGCTAGAGCATGGATGAGGTCCCCATGCTGCTGACATTGTAGACACCTTCTGGCATATTCATGCGCCTCTCTTTCTATTGTGGGCCAATAATACCCCATCCTCAGTAGTTTCTTGGCTATAGTCATTCTACTCGAGTGCCAACCATAGATACCATTATGTACTTCAGTTAGAGTGGTTAATGCCTCGTCAACGTTTAAGCAACGCAGTAGGGTTCCTTATATGCTTCTACAATATAGGGTATCTCCTAGGATGACAAACCTGGATGCCTTTTTGACAAAGGTTCATTTTAGGTCTGAGGGTAAATCGGCAGGTATGGCTCCTATTCGAAGGTATGTGTAAATGTCGTGGTACCAAGGATCACCGGGACCAATGATTTCACACAAGAATTCTAATTCTGGTACCTCGAATGTAGGCACGAGAAGCTGCTCAATCAGGAATTCATATTTTGGAACATTGTGGGGGTTGTCGAGCAAGGATCCAATTGTTGCCATGGTGTCTACTACTTTGTTGTTGGTTCTGGGAATCTGATCAAATGTAATTTCAATGAAGGATTCTTTGAGGGTCTCCACCAATTTCTTGTATGGAGTGAGCTTGTCGTCCTTAGTTTGGTATTCATCATTCACTTGATTTATTATCAATTGGGAGTCTCCGTATACTTTGAGAGCTATAATGTTCTATTGCACTACTATTCTGAGACCTATGGTTAAAGCCTCGTATTTTGCAATGTTATTGGTGTAGGGAAATGCCAGTTTGTAGGACCTTGGTATGCAGTCCCCTTGTGGGGTGATGAAGAAGACACCAGCTCTTGATCCATGCTGTGTGTATGAGCCATCAAAGTACAGTTTCCAGTGGTCAGCTATGTTGAGATTGAAAATAGATTCATTTGGAAACTCTGAAATGAGAGGATTCTCTGAATAGATTGGTGCTTCTACAAGTTGATCTGTGATGACTTGGCCTTTGATTGCTTTCCGCTCCACATATTCGATATCGTATTCTGACAGTATCATCACCCATTTGGCCATTCTTCTTGTGAGCATTGCCTTTGACAATAAGTACTTGAGAGGGTCAATTTTGGCAATGAGTTTTATTTTATGTGCCAACATGTAATGTCTGAATTTCTTTGATGCAAACACTACTACTAGGCATGCTTTCTCAATGAATGAATAGTTTAGCTCATGCCCAACCATTGTTCTGCTGATGTAATAGATAGCCCTTTCTGTTCCATTTTCGTCATGCTAAGCTAGGAGAGCTCCAAGGGCTATTGCTATTGCTGACACGTAGAGAATCAATAGTTTTCTTGGGATTGGTGGCATTAAGACCGGTGGTGTCAGTAGATATTCTTTGATTTTGTTGAATGCCTCTTCACACTTGGTATCCCATTTGTACGCTACTCCCTTGTGGAGTAGGTGGGAGTATGGGTTCTGTTTGTCCACTAGTTGTACTATGAATCTTCAAATGGATTGGAGCCTACCTTGGAGACCTCTCAATTGCTTTAATGTTTTTGGTGCCTCCATCTCGAGGATTGCTTTTACCTTTGCTGGATCTACCTTGATACCCCTCATTGACACTATATATCCTAGCAATTTTCTTGATTGTACGCCGAAGATGCACTTCTTTGGGTTTAATCTTACCTTGTACTCCTCTAGCCTATCAAAAATGACACTTAAGGTTGCTATGTGATGTTTTCTCTTTCTGTACTTGGCTATAATGTCATCAACATAATATTCGACCATCTTATGGATCATGCCATGGAATATCAATTTCATGGCCCTTTGGTATGTTGCTCCTACGTTCTTTAAGCTGAATGGCATCATGTTCCAATAGTAAGTCCCCCATGGACAAGTGAAAGCTGTTTTATGTTGGTCCTCTTTAGCTATCATGATCTGATTGTACCGTGAGAATCCATCCATTAGTGACAACATTTCATGTCCAACTGTCATATCTATGATCATGTCGATGTTTGGAAGTGAGAAGTCATCTTTTGGACATGCCTTATTCAAGTCTCTGAAGTTTGTACAGATTCTGATGTTCCCATCGGGTTTTGAAACAGGTACCAAGTTTTACACCCATTCTTGATAATCTATCGGTCAGATGAATCTTCCATCTAATAGCTTTTTTAGCTCCATTTTGACTAATAAGGTGATCTGAGGGTGCAATTTTCAAAGCTTTTGTTTAATAGGCTTTGCTTCTGGATATACTACTAAGTGGTGAACCACGATCTCTAGATCAAGTCCTGGCATGTTAGCATAAGTCCATGTGAAGTTTATGTCTCTCTCTTAGGCAGGCTGCTAGGAGCTCTTGTTCCTTAGATAGTAATGACTCTGCATAGAATGTGATATGCAGGGTTTCCTCTGTTCCTAGATTGACTGGATTGCACCTTTCTGCCAGGACTACTAATTTTTCTTGATGAATAGCTCTAGAAGGAAGATTGAATCCCCCATCCTCAGGTGCCTCAGAGAGGTTTTCACCATTGGATGCGTCATTTCTTTTTACTTTTTTCTGGTCAGAGAGTGCCACAGTGTGGTTTTCACTCAAAGACTTGGATATTATTCTTAATTTTTCACTTTTGTGACTGAGGGATTCAATTGTTTCCCCATAATAGGCATGTGTATCTAGCTCAATTATGAACCCTGCTTTGTGATCCCCACCTGGAATGTTATCCCATAGTCCCATGAATTCTGAGAGGGCCTCATCATTTTTGAATGTATTGAGAATTGGTGGTCCTCGTTGGTCATTGTCGATGAGTTGGGGATATACTAGGTAGATTTCATGATTTTGGTGGTTTGATTCAAAAGATAGGTTGCTAATCATGCAAAGAGTGGCATCCTAAAATAGTCTAGGTAAGTTGGTCATGGTATCCTCATCATCACTACTAATACATACATTGGTTATATAAAATTTAAAGTTATCTATGACTCTACCTGTAGATACTGGTAAGCATAGTTCTGCTATGGTTGTCTGAGGAGGATTATTAACCATTCTAACTGGAGGACTTTAGCCACACATGGTTATACTCAGAGGGGTACATCTAAGGCCAATATTTGTTATTGCTCGCATCTCTGGCATGATAGGTATTATAAGCCCATTGTTGTTTCTCCCAAGTCTTTGGTTTCTGTCAGAGCCCATTGCGAGCATCATTTGTAGACCCTTGTTTCTATCATCAATTGGTAAATCAGCTGTTGCTCTCTAATCTTGGTATAACATATGAGATGGATCTTCCTCAATGAATTCTCGACCAAGATCTCCCCAACTTGTAAAGTTGGGATAGTCTTCAGGAGACATTTGAGATGTGGAGGCTTCATTTATTTGCAGATGTCCCTGTGATCTAGGAGATTATGGTAACTCTTTTACCACAAAAGCATTATTAGGGAGCTTGTAATTTCCACAATCGTTATCTTGGATGATGACCTTAATGTCAGAGATGGTGGGGATGGCGGTAGTGGTGGGTGTTTCTGTCGTAGAAGTGGAAGCGAGTGTGGTAGGATCGATGTATGGTGTAGATGGGCCCTCATCATTTTTTGGTACTTGGGGGATTTTATAGTACTTTGCTTCAAGGATTTTTCAATAGGAGAAGGGTTCGGGATCTCCATGGATGGTAACTTCTTGTACCTCATGTGTGAATTTCACACATTGATGGAAAGTTGATACTACTTCCTTCATTACATGAATCCATGGGCATCCTAGGAGGATGTTATTCAACAAGTCAAGGTCCAAGACATGACAAGTGGTTTCCATGATAGTAGGCCCTACTTCAATAGGGAGTTTGATTGTGCCCTGGGACACTCTTTCTTCATCATCATATGCTCTTATTGTGATACCCTTTCCTTTGTTGACAAAATCCTCTGAGATTTTCAATTGTTTGATGAGATTGAGAGAACACATATTCAAGCCCGCACCTCCATCCACCAAGACCATTTTGACTTTGCTCTTATGTACTATTGCTTCCAAGTGGAGTGCACGGTTGTGAGATGGTTGAGCGGGGAAATCCTAGTCAAAGAATATGAGGAGATTTGGTGTAATGATATTTCTGACCATAGCTTGAAATTGTTCCGCATCAAGATTTGCGGGGACAGTGGATGAAGCCAAAGCTTCTTCAAGGATTTTCCTATGGGCATATGAGATTTTTAGCAAATCCATGATGGAGATTTGTGTTGGCATTTTATTGAGCTGATCTAGGACATTGTAGCCATTAGGGATGGATCTGGATGTAGGGACTCCTTTGGCTAGGATGATCCTGCAATGGTAACTTTTTTGCCTCTTGTGGTGACTCCACAATCGGCATGGGTGCCTTTGATGGCGATGACCATGCAGTTTTCATCTAGGGAGGCGACGATTGTTTTGTACACATGATTCATGTTTGTGTGGGTGCCTTTCCCCTTATCATTGTTATTATTATTCCCTTTATTTCCATGATTAGGCATCAGATCCGTGTATATCTTAAGATCTTGGTTTCTTGTTGATTGTTCCACGTTTATAATTCTTTTATCGATGAGATCTTGAATTATGTTTTTTATTCTCATGCAACTGTTTGTGGTATGGCCTTTGATTTTATAGAATTCACAGAGTTGATTATCATTATACCAAGGAGGTTTCACATCCGATTCTTGGTAATTCTCGAAGGTATGAGCCTTGATGAGTTTTTTCATTTATCAACTTCTTCATTATGTCTTCAAGTGGTTCCCCCAAAGCAGTGTAATTTCGCTTGGGATAACTCTTGTTCCGTTGGGGTGGTCCTCTTTGATCATTGAGATTGTTGATTGTTGGATTGTTGTTTGGTTGTTGTATTGCGTGATGATTGTTTTGGTGTTGGATTTGGATTTTTGGTGTAGGTGTATTTTGGTGTGGGGCACTAATGACCACCTTGGCGTTGACAACACCATCATTAGTAACATTTTTGTTCCTTGCCCATGTGTGAGATTTATCATTGTAATTGGAGGGTGGGCGGTTGTTTTGTTGTTTGAGGTATGAAGTTGATCCTGCAGGTTGAGCCATAAGGTCTCATTCGATGCTGAGCACCTTGGAGATCAACTGGTCATATGTGGTGATCCCTTGTACCTTGAGATGAAATGCCAAGAGGCCGTCAAGGTTGGATATAATGGTGCAAACTTGTTGTTCCTTGGGCATGGTCCACTTTCTCTGATTGGCCTTGGATCGCCATTGTTGTAGGAATGAAGCGAATGATTCACCCTTTCCTTATTTCAGAGCTGAGAGTTCTTCTAGACTGACATCCATTGCAATATTGCATGCATAGTTTTTAATGAATGCATCTATAATTTCTTGGAATGTTTTGATACCTATAGGTAGGCGAGAGAGCCATTCCATAGCATGGCCAGCCAAACTCCTAGGAAATAGCCACATCAGATAAGTATCATCATATGTGACTTCCATGCAATGAACCTAGAATTCCCTGATGTGATCTTTAGGGTTTTTCGTCCCACGATATTTGTCAAACTTGGGGATCTCAAATCCCTTGGGGAATGGTTTCATCACTAGGCTCCTATCAAATGGATAGGGGCACAAGTTGCTTGGTGTTTTTGTTGTTCACCCTGATTGAAGATCGAGCACTTGTTGTGAGAGCAACCTGATTTGTGTTGTTACGTCATTTTGTGGATCAGCGGGTGGGATGAAGGTGTTTTGAGGGATTTCTATTTTGGGTTGGATGGGTGGGTTGTTTGATGTGTTATTTGATGGTATTTGCACATTCTACTGAGCCAGGTATGCTTGCACTTGCTGCTGTATGAACAAAACTTGTTGTTGTTGTGCTAAGATTGATTGATGTTGTGCTTGTCGTTGTGCTTTCTATTGTGCTTGTTGCTGTTCCAACAATTCTTGTTGTTGGGCTACCAATTGGGCTACTTCTTGCTGCTCTTGATATTGTTTTATTGCTTGTTGATATGCTTGTAGTTGTGTTGCTTGTTTTTGTGCAAGAAGTTGTGCCTGTGCTTGTGCATGTTGTGCTTGATATTGGGCGTTTTCCTGAGCTTGAGCTTGAGCTTGTGCTTGCACTGCTTATGTGTGGGCTTGTGCTTGTCTTTCTTGTTGTTGCAATAGAATTTGGGCTTGAGCAACCTTTTGTGCTTGCAATGCAACTTGGGCTGCTTGAGCGGCTTGTTGTTGTTGTTGCAATAACACTTGGGCTTGTGCAACTTTTTGTGCCTATAATGTGGCTTGTTGAGCAGCTTGTAATGCCATGTTGTATTGGCTTGATATGATGGAAGTTGGTGGTGGTGGGGGTGGTGGTGGATTTGGAATGGCATTTGTGGTGGTGGTGAGTGGTGATGTTGTATTGGTGATTTGAGTGGTGGATGGTGCCATTGATGTGGTTGGTCCTTGAGAGACCATGCTTTGCGATGTTAGGGGGTGGTTGATGATGTCATGATTGCTTGTGTAGTTGTCATATGTTGTTGCGATATTGATGACAAGTTTTGCATGATGTTTTGATTGATATTCAGGATGTTGGTTTGATTGATACTTGGTAAAGGGGGAAGCCCTAAGCCAAGGAGTGGTATGGATGATGATGGAAATGGTGGAGGAGATGAAAATGTGAGGGGTGTGAGTTCTTGCGAAAATGTTGTGGTGTCGAAAATGTCCCCAGGTCCGAACATGTCACCTTCCTCTTGCGGATTTGTGAGTAGAGAATTTTGAGGTGTTGTGTGGAAGGTTGATGATGATGGATCATTATGGAAAGTGAGAGGAACATACTTATGTAATGGATTTTGGGGTATTTTTTGTTCCAAGATGGTATTTGCATCCAATTCTTGATTGTTAACAAGGGGGTTTGTTTGAATAGCATTGAGAAATGTATTTCCCTTATTAACATTGGGTTGGGTTGGAGCAAAAGATGTTGTGATTTGCAGAATTTTTTGGGTGATGCTTTGGGAAGGGGGTGTGGATGAGATGGGGATGGTGGATGAGATTAGAGGTAAAGATGTCTCCACTATTGAACTCATGTCGAAATCAAAAGGTAATTTGGCCCCTTGTTTTCCTAGTTCAAGCATGTATAGTGAAGGCTTAAGCCTCATCATGATGTTGACGATCTTATGATTTTATGGATTTTGGAGCATTTCAGATATTTCTTCATGTGACATCCCAAAGGTAAGATCTTCTCCTTGGATTTCCTCTTGTGGGTTTTGTGATAATGAGATGGTCAAAGGGTTGCTTGATTCGATGGGATTCATTTCAACGTTCATTTGGCTTAGGTCACTCGAAGCAGGTGTTTCCTTTTCGGCTTCCATGTTCTTCTTATATTGAGATCTATTTTGAACCATAAAACAATGATCAATTTTCAAAAATATGGGAGATGAATCTCTTGATTCTTTGGATTGATCTTTACTTTATGCACAAAATAGAAAATTTTAGGATATCTTGATGATCGAAAGGTGATATGATGATGATGCAAGAGATGGATGATGTGGATGTTTTGATCTTTTGATAAATCTTGAGGGGGATGCTAGAATTTTGGGACTTTCAGGTATGTTTTGGATTTTGCTTTTGATTTTCTTGGATTGCCCTTGATTTGATTGACTTTGGTTTGCTTTGATTTTTAACAAATAGACCCTAAGATGAGAAGGATGCATCTACCCACACCTATTCAAACAAGATGATAATTATCCCAAGCATATGAAGAAGGATGCATCTACATATACCTAGCTAAACAAGATGGTTTGATAACTTTGACTAAGCATATGCAAAAGGATGCATCTACACATACCTAGCCAAAGATGATTTGATAAATATTTCAAGGATTTTGTCTCAAGAATTTGATGACTTTGATTTTTTCCAAAAAGCCTAGCATGAAGGATAATTTCAAGATTTCCCAAAAGGTGATTCAATTTGATCATACATTTCCGGTTTTTGAACGAATGACTTTCATTTTGGGATTTGTCTTCTTGAAAAACGTGAGGTTTCAACACATGTGAGAGTTCATTTTGTTTAGCTCTGCTTAGTGAATTTATTTAACCACAAACACTTTCTTTGATTAGGTTTTTCAAGCTAGATGTCCAATTTCTTAATTTCTTTGAATCCCACAAAGTATGTTATGTAGAAATTTGATGAATTCAAGGCAAGGGCTACCTATTGTTTAAATTTAGTAGAAAAATTGAGATGTAATCCAAATGTTTAGAAACCTCTAAGGATGTGAATCCCAAGGGCAAGCAATAAAACATGAATTGAGTCAATTGTATTTGTCTCCTAAAGGGTTAAAATTTTGATGATGATGTTTAAGTGTTTGTTTCCAAGATGTTTTCGAACAAGCAAAGAATTTTGTAACCAAGAATAAGTACTACCCTATGGATGTGGAAGACAATATTTATTGGATTCCCACTTGGACAAGCCCAACTATGCTTATCTTTAGCGAATGGTTAGATTCTTGACCCCACTGGCTCCCCTCCATGGCTCATTAACGTTAATTGGGGCAGCCAATCATCAACACCCATGAAACTCCCATGGCATGCTTTCCATTTCTACTAAAAGACCATAAAAGTGTGGGGCGGCTTTAGAATGACCGTTCTTGCACCAACAAAATAGATCAAAGGATTTTAGCAATTCTAAAACATGAGTTTTAATTAGGACTTTCCATTCATGGAGATTGACCCATATGGCAAGAGTCCCCTTTTGGATCCATCTTGTCGGAGCCATCCACGTGATATTGGCGTTTATTCCAATACCCACATTTATATCCCAGTTGGAAATACTCTTGGTTTTAGAGTGTTACCGATTGAGTCATTCCCTTGGGTGAGTACCTTTTCCCCAAGGCAGGCCCTCTAAGATAACAAAAGCGAGTAAAGACAATATCCATAACTTGATCAATCCTTGTTTGCAACATAAAGAAATAGAATATACGCAATAATACTCCACTCACACTCGCACAAGATTTTGTTCAATTTTAAACCCAAAATGAAGTGTGGAGGTGATTGCTTTATCTTAACCTAAAATCACAAAAAAGCCTTTTGATTCTCAAGATCGCTATAAAGCACGAGAGAAGCGCATACGTCCTTTTTCAATGAAGTTAGTTTAAGTAAGCCCTCACAAAACAAAATAGCACATATTCATTTTAGATCCCCAAAGCAATTATGAATTCTTTTTAAAGCACCAAAAGACAAATGAGAGTTTTTTTGTTCAATTGTTCACCAAAAATAAAAATCTAGTATGTTGTATTCCTAGTGTTCATTTTAAGCCTTTGCAAAAATTGAAAAGATTCTTTTTAAAGCCCAAACGAAATTAGTGTCCTAAGCAAGAAGGGATGACAATTCCTAAGAGTGTTAAGCAAACACTAAAGTGTTTAAAAACACTTTGATTTTGTAAGATACCATCATCATGCTTCTCCTTCTTTTATTTTCAATTGATCCAACCTACAAGAGAGAAAACCAGTTAGATTCTGCAAAACATAGAGGTCAAAAAGCAAAAAATAGAAGATAAATTGATCATATGAAAAAATGCACGTGCTAAAATGGAATTTCAACTTTTTACTCCTTGCCAGTGGCGCAACCTGTGACTACGTCATAGTTTGATTTCTTAGTGGTGCTGTATAGCGCTGCTTAACAATCATCAGTGCTCTATGTCCAGAACAGTGAGCTCAACTATGTCGCACTTTTTCCCAACGTCACTGTTTGATTTTTTTGAAAATCCCTAACAGGTCAGATTGGTCAAGCGTTGCAGTTTGAAACTCAAATTCTTGGGTGGGAAGACTTTAGCGTCGTAGTTTGAATTTTCAAAGGTGTTGTATGGCAATGTTGGAAAACCAACGGTGTTGTATGACTACGCTGAGCTTCTAGCATTGGAATTTTTCTGTGCACAAACAAAAACGCAAAATTTTGTGAGAAAAGCGATAAAAAATGAGATTTATCCCTCCTTCTAACGCCAAATGTGTGAACCCCAATCCTAATACCTGCAAAACAATAAGAACAAACACATTAGATTAGAATTTTCAAGTAAGAACAAGGATTCCCCATGAAATCCATTAACATAGCTCAAATTAGGAAAATAATGAAGAATACAATGAAAACACCAAAATAAAGATTGAATCCTAATTAAGCTAGCAAACTTATGATCCCATGGGGGAATTGGTGCCAATTTGATGTGAAAATTGGCCCTTTCCCAACTCCTATGATGCAAGATTGTTGTATGTTGATGATAATTGATGAGTGATCCACTTTGTTGATGCTTGAGGAGAGCTCCAAGCTAAAAACCTGCATAACCTAGCTAAGAACTCAATGGTGATGGATGAAATTTGATAGATATTTGAGCATGGTAACTTTGCATAATTTGTGGATGATCAAATGAGGAATGAAGCCTCTTATTTATAGATGAGATTGAAGGATGAATGTCCAAATTTGAGCAATGTGGGACTAACATTCACCCAATGGCAATAGGCCACTTGTCAATCTATGAGTGGATGAAGGATGTGCAAGTTTTGAGGATTGTACCAATAAATGCCTATTTTTGAATTTCAAATTTGTTGAAACGACTTGCAAGAGGTAAGAAAGAAAGCATTGAATGCCACTTGGCTCAAGGCAAAGTACATGTAAGATGGAGTAAATGCCTTGTTGTATGTACATGTCAACTTGGATTTTTGAATTCAAACTTGGAGAATATTCCAAAAAGATGCCTTGTTGAGGAAAATAGGGATTTAATAAATCAATTAAATCTATTTTCATGTGCAAGTGGTAAAAGCTGGAGGATGGGACATGAAAAGAGATTAAATTAGTCAAGGTTAATTAATTTAATGAGAGATTAGATGATGTGACAAATTTGACTTAATTTATGGATTTATTTAAATCAAATATGAGAGGAATGTGATAAGAGATTAATTAAATAAAGATTTTGATTTATTTAATTTAAAGAGATGATGTTAGATTAAACTAAATAAGGTTTTAATTTATTAAATTTAATAGATAGACTTTAGAGATTTAATCAAATAAAATTAATTATTTAATTAAATAGGGATAATCAGATCAGATTGATTGATTTAATTAACAAAAGAAAGAGACTTAATTAGATAAAATGATTTATTTAATTAAGGGAAAGAAATTGATGAATTTAATCAAATAAGGAAACTTGATTAAATGGTTAGACCGAGGGATAATTCAGGATGAAACGATGTTAGTAGTCGGGATCAGATGCACAATGTTAATCAGTATAGTTTACATTTCTACACATACATATCTAGCTCCCCCAGAAGAATGGGCCTTGTAGTGAAGTACCAAGCCTTGTAGATACTATCATGGAGAGAGGACCTTACTAGATTTAAATGATCAAGAATACCTTACGATAAGTAACTGACTTCCGTATGTTGTGAGTGCTCTGGACTTCAACATCTGATCATTTCTATTCACTTCTCATCTTTCATTAATTTTTTGTAATCCTATGTAAACAATGATAAGTAAGACTTTTTGATTTATGTTAAGAGTGGGTAATTGAAAAGACACTTTTTGACATGTTAGTCAGGACAAAATTTTGAAACATATTGTAAAATATTTTTGAAGATCAATAGAATGAAGTTATAATTGGTGGCCAAATTCTAGTTTCAATTGTTTGTTGAAGTGAATTAATGAATGTTATCTTGCTTTCTCTAGTGTGATATTTCCTTGTTATTTAAATTAATATATCAAGGATATATCTGGTTTATCAAAACACATTTGTTGTCAAACAATTCATTTTGTGCTACATTTTGGTGTCAAATTTTTGGTAATTATGGTTAGTTTCATTATATTCAAATTTTGAATTCTGGGAAATTATATACAATAAATAGATTGATGGTTGTTTGGATAGTGAAATTAGCTCTCTTAGAAATTAATTAAAATATCTTGCCTTGAAATATCTAGAAGGATTATTTTAATTAAAGAGGATTTTGTGGTTATTTTTCTAACAATAATTAACAATGATTTTACAGTGCAACTAGCTTGCTATTTTCATTCAAGATACAAGTCATGATCATAGTAAAGCACATATGAAGAAGATGGTACTCTACTTCAAACCCTCAACCTCACTTAGTTTACTCTACTTACATGGAGATATTAAGAAAGTTGCTAAACAATTAATATATATTATTTGTTGTTTGTGAAGGAGAATTCCGTGAGATCCAATATGGCAGTGGATCAATATCCAATTTTTTAAGTAAAGATGATGTCATAGTTGGGAAACTTGTTGTGAAACATAAGGTTAGTAATTTTTGGATGTTAAGGATTCCTAGTTGGATATCAAAGATCTTTTCTCATCAACTTAATTTTAAATTTATGTATAAATGGGTTCTTTCATGGTGCAGTTCTTTACTGAGACAACACATGAACTAGGGTTGACATTTTTGTTGTCCAAGTCTGATGGCATTCTTGGGCTTGGTTTCTAGGAAATTTTTGTTGATGATGTTGTTCCAGTCTAGTTAGTGTTGATAGCCTTCATTCTATAATATGTCAACTTCATTCTATAATCTGAGCATATCACCTTTCTTAAATTTTGAACAAGGTTCTAAAATCAAGGGTTCAATATGCATATTTTAGGCCTATGTTGAACACTCTATTTAAGGAATTTGTTGTAAAGGCTACAATTTTTTAATTGATTTATCTTTCTGTTGTTTTTGGACTTACTTTTGTAAACTTGCATTATACAATGCACTTTTATTCTTTCTGAATTGAGACTAATAGTAATTTTGTTGTTTGTACTGAGGCACAACTTCATTCATGGTGGAAAAGGCAACATCCTATTGCTCATATCAGATGGAATGTTGCATATAAAGGAGGAAAGATTCTAGCTGGGTTATTGTTGACTACATTGAAGTAGAGAGCTTCATATATGGGACACGGTCAACACTCTCCTTGGATTCTACACATTACAACTTGTTCCAGGAAGATTGCCCACATTATAGAAGTTTTAAGAGATGAAAGGGCATGAGCTCACATTGAAGGGCTTCAAGCATGTGTTTCCATCATTGCAGAAGTTTTTTGGAGAAGTTTCTTTCTTGCACTCTTTTCTATGCAATATTGCAACTCAAATTTTCCGTCTTGTGACTGAAAACGATAATTTTAATACTCAATTTCTAAGTTGTAACTAGAACACATTTCTTTTATTAATAAAGTTCATCAATTTTTCCTTCTCAATGGTTGTCTTATTGTGTGCAATTGAAGATTGATGTATATTTATGTGTTTTATGCTTAAATCCTCAAATACCAGTCAATTAAAATGACTAAATATACTACTAATTGACATCAATTAATAATTAAATTGACTAAATATACTACCAATTGACATAAATTAGTGAATAGTGAATAAATATTCTACCAAATTGATCAAAATGATGATTAAAATTAATGACTAAATACACTACCAATGCACAAAATTAGTTAATAAAAATGAATAAATAAGTGACTAGTTAACAACAATCAATGACTAAATATATCAGTGAATAAAAAAATGACTAAATAAGTGACCAGATTACAACAATCAATGAATAAATCAACAACTAAATAAGTGACCAGTTAAATATATTAGTGAATAAAAAATGACTAAATAAGTGACCAGATTACAACAATCAATGACCTAATCAATGACTAAATATACTACCAAATCGATCAATCAAAAAAACTAATAAATGACTAAAAATGGTTTAGTCATCAATATGTTCAGGTTATATATGACTAGCAATAAACTACTAATGGTCACGTGACCAGGTTTAGTCATTTATAAGTAGTTTTTAGTAGTTTTTTCAATAGTTGATTGTTGTTTCTATACTAGTGTGCAATGGTTTTCTTCTTCTCAAATCTTGTAGTTTGCACAACCAGAGGACTAGTAGTTGTTTTCCTCTTTTCTCCAACAAAGTGCACAATCCCAAAGAATTTTTGGATAGCAGGAGGGGTGGTAGCTGTCATACAAAATATTCTTATGCATTGTGAACCTCCTATAACACTTGACTCTCCCTTAGCTTTTTCTCTTTCCTTCTACACAATTTTTCCTTTGAAATTCCCATTTCCTCTGCATACTTTTCAACCATCTCCTCAACCTTCTTCTCAATCTATGGTCTTCTCTACTCCATGTTCACCTCCATAGAATTTTCTTCATAGGTGGCATATCTTTCTTTGGTGGTGTCTTTCAAACTCTTAAACAAAATGTCAGCCAAACTAGTCATTTCTTGTTCATTGATTTCATATCCAAATGTAGGGATCCACACTTTCCTTGGTTCCATTTCTTCCATCATGTACTCATTTGTTGACACTAGGAAAGTGATATCATTTTGATATTTTTCTAATAGATTTCTAGGTATCTTATCTCTTTCATGCATCATCTTCTGGAAAACTGCAAAGAAAGAAAAAAGAGCATCATCATGTGCCTTTACATCACCAATACTTCTCATAAAGTTTGCAATATGATGAGCTAATGGCCTTTCTTGCAACCATTTCACACTCTTAGTTCTAGGAAGTTCCTTTAGAAAGTAGAAAAGTAAACAAACAACCAAAATCCCATACTTAAATGCATATTTATTCTCTTGGTTTTTCTTCAAATTCTTCATCAATTGTTACCTTAGCAACTCACAAAGATTATAGTCAATAACTTTTTCAACCATTTCATATGCCACATTGATTGTGGTGGAAAATACAAAGTTTTCTCTATTTTTGAAGTAGATTTTATAACTAATCATCATTGCTGCATATCTCATAGCTGGATTTCTGTTAGGATTAATGACTAGAGCTCTCTTATCATATGTTACACCTATTATTTCCATTACAACTTCATTCTTGATTTATTTCAATACAGGAATAGGTCTGGTGGAGCATAGCCCTGTAACCTCTCTAATCAACTCTTTTTTTATCATTATAGACATGTTAGTCCACACAAACTTATCATGAATTCTACTTAGTGCAATCCTAACCCATTTGTAATCAAAACAAAAATTCAGAAACCATTTCCATACATCAAGCTTATTTGCCACTAGGTTTTGGTATTTTGGTTTTAGGGTAAAATTGTCTCCAGCCAATTCTTTCACCATATCTCCTAGCTTACTTTGGTCATATTATTCCATATTACCATAAATATAAATCCTTATATCTTCAATTGGTAAAACCCAATATGAAACATGAAAAAAAGTGCCTAACAGGCCATCTTCTATTGATTTTGTAGGGTATTTATTAAATTTAGGTTGTGGCTTCTTAGTAATCTCTATAACCCTCGATGTAGCCATTGAAAATAAATTCAAATTTCTTCCAAACAAACTTTCTATGAAACTAGGGAAAACAAAGATTTGTAAATACCTTTTCTTCACTTTTTCTAATTAGGGTTCAAGCCCACTAGATCAAAAATCACCTTTGATCACTCCTTCACTACTCTGATTCTCTCAAATTCTTTTTGCAAATGAATTTTCCTAAGTGAAATCACTTTATAACCCTTCAAATCTAAACTAATTTCACATTGAATGCTTTAAACAATAAAGTTGGAAACCCTTTCACTATGTGCACAACCAACTTCTAATGCTCCACAAACTTCCACATTAACATATTTTCTTCCACAATCTTCACCAATAGATCAAACATGTCAATCTACACCACATTGTTGGAAGAATGAAGAAGAATGATCATCTCTACAGTTTTGTGTTTTCATTTCAATGTCATAGTGCTTGATCTGGTATTTTGGTCTAGTATCTGGATTGATATTCATGCTGCACCCTCCGATATTCTAGTCCACAATCCTCTACAATTGGTAGTTGATGCTTGCAGTTTTGGGAAATAGTTAATGATTACTAAAGGCATGTATGTTCATAATTTATCATGCTCCGGTGCTTGTATGGCATATTGGCATTATTTTTTTGATTGATTTTTGCAATGAAGTCTATTTCTAGCCAACTTCTTAGATTAGTCATGATATGGTGAATTAATTTTGTTATGCAAATATATGTGTGACCTATCTTAGGTACATGCTAACATGATGTAGCATATTGAGCATTTGAATTTCTATTTGGGAAGATTTTGTGAATTCTTGAAGCCAACAGGTTGGTATTTTTGGTAAATAAGGAATTGCATCTAATAAGGCTGACCTAATTGATGCTTGCAGATAGATCGAGTATATATATGTTGAACATTTTTTGTAGATGGTGTGTAATAAATGAGGTAATAGTGGATACGAAAGTGAAGAAGAGAAAAAATGATGAAGTGTGTTAAGTCTGTCTATTGAGCATCACTAGAACTACATCAACATTGGTTAGGTGCACTTTTTTTTGTTCATTTTGGCTGTAAAGCCCAATTTTGTTTTGCAAATATTATTTTAGGCAATGAGCCTCCTTTTTGGAAAATGAGTCCTTTTTGTAGGTAGTGAGCCTTTGTATCTAGACAATGAGTCCTCTTCTGGGAAGTGAGCCCTTGGCAGTGAGCCTTTGTATCCGGTTTTGCAATCTCTTTATATTGTGAGTTAATCCTCACCGTGGTTTTTCCCTCATTAGGTTTCCACATAAAAATCTAGTGTTCATTGTGTTGGTTTTACTTTATGTTATCTACATTTCATGTTCATACTTAATAATAGAATAGTGTGATTGTGAAGTTAATAAGTGTTGAAGTTTTGAGTTTAATTTTGGTGACAACTAATTCACTCCCCCTCTCAGTTGTCCTATGCCTTTTTAACAATTGGTATCAGAACTTTGGTTCCTTGGTGTAGAGCTTAACCACTTAAGGAAGATCCTAAAGGCTGATCAAATGGATGATAAAGAAGAACTCCAGACTGTTCTTGAGGATCTTGACAAAGTTGAAAATGAAAACATAGATCTGAAAGAGAATTTTGATGATGAATGTGTCCAGAAGCTAAAAGAATAGTTAAAGAGATTCAAGGAAAGACATAAAGAAGTAAGTGAGTAGCTAAAACAAGAGATAATTGGATTGAAATGCTTGTAGAAGAAAATAAGAGAATTAAAGAATGTTTGAATACAATAGTACATAAAAAATTTGATGAATGATCTAAACTTGAGAGTAGAACTGGAGAAGGAAAAAATCTATGAGAATAATTTTAGATCTAGCTCCGATAAGCTTGGAGAACTACTTGTAGGACAAAAACCAAGTAAAGACAAAGGTGGCTTGGAAAATGATGTAGTTGAAAGTTCAAAGGACAATCAAAAGACTCAAGACAAAGGGAAGTAGAAAAGAAATTCAAGAAATTTTGCAGGAGTCTGCCTATGAGATAGCCTAATGCAGAAAGGTATCTCTCTTTCAATGGTATTTTTTTTTCCTATAATAAATATGGACACAAGGCAACAAAATGCAAGAGAAGGATAAATCAGTTTCCTAGTTCTTTCTCTAGACAATGTTTTTTGTGCAAGAAGGTTGGACATAAAGCTACTGAATGAAAATCTCAGGTGAGAATGATTAGTCAGGTGATGATGAATAGGCTTAATGGAGGAAGAATGAATCAATCCTTGAATGGCTACTGCGTTACCTGTAAAAAATTTGGACACAAAGAAAATCAATGTAGATTGAGAAATAATGAAGGTCAAAATAAACAAAAAAGTATTATCTGCTATAATTGTAACAAACTTGGACATATCTCAAAGGTTTGCAGAAGTAAGATGGGAAATTAGTATGCTCCGGTAGAGAAGAATGATCAGGTAAAGAAGATCAACAAAGAAGAGATGAAGCAGGAGATGAATAATATGTGGAAGAAGAAAGAAGAAGAAGAACCTGGAACTGTTGATGTGTCTGTGCCCTCATCTCGTATGGACAATTCCTCCAGGAATTAGACCTAGCATGGTCTTAGGGGGAGCATTATCAGAAAACTATAAAAACCCTATGGATGGATGGTGTATCAAAGGTTGGAACAAGGATGGAATGTGAAGAATGAATGATCAAAGGTTTGGAAAAGGAATTGAAAGAAAACATGTTGACATGCTGATTTGCAGACCGAATTAGGGTTTTTTGTGTTGAGAAGTGAGAAGAATGTTTTTAGTAGCTTTTTGTTGTTTGCTGCATTTAATTTGAATTAGGGTGAATTGATGGTGTATAAGGTAAAATATGTAAGCCTTTTTTATTAGTTGAACACTTGAAGAGTTTGAAAGGTGTCTTGGAGTGATCTCGAAGCAATTTGAGGCTTTTTTGAAGTAACTTGGGGAAATTATTACGAATACTCTGAAATTATTTCTTAGTCCGCAAAGGAAAATTAGAAGAATTCTCTACCGAACAATACCTGAATTAAGAAAGTTAAGCATGGCGATGGACAGAGGATTGAGTGTCGACATTCCACTGAAGCTGAAAGGAGTTGAATTGGAAGAATTTGATCATAGGAAGATGAAGGAAATGGAACTAGGGTTGAAGGAAAATGAATTACAAAGCATTAAAACCCTAGCTATGGATTTGTGGGGAGAATTTGCTTGGTTTGCTGATAAATAATTTATTTTGTTCTTGTTGAATCGATTCAAGAATGGAAACATTGTGTTGGAAAAACCCTACATAATCATGAAGGAAGCGATTGAAGAGATTACTAGTTTATGTTGTATTGGGGATCTCCTTGTAAAGAAAACCATGAAATAAAAAGATGTGGAGGAGCTTATTGGCATTGATAAAGACCCTCGAGCTCTTTTGATAAACACTCTTGTGAATTCTATTGTAAGGTATGTTGCGTATGTCATTTCTTACAAAATCTATTTCAAAAATTGTGAAGGCTCAACTTTGGCTATTGCTGTATATATTGCACATATGATGGTTAAGGGAAATAGGAAGTTTGATTTGTGTAGTCTATTGCTTGAAAATTTGGCTGAGAATGCCCGAATATTGTTGATTAAGGGTTACCCCTTTTGGTTTGGATCTTTGCTTGTATGCTTGGATCTTTAATTTTTGAACTCCCTACCAGGAAGAGAAAATATTGTGTGGGAATCCAGTGTTCCTATTGGGAAACAAGTCTACAGATACCTGGAATTGTTGGTGGATAATGTAAGTGTGTGAAAATAATATTTCACATCCTTAAAATCAAAACTATGCTTTGGTATGTTTGTATCTAGTTGGTTTGAAGTGGGTTCATCCTCAAGTAAGAGATAGTTGGAAGTTATTATTGTTGAGTCCCCTCCAGAACCAAAAAATAGGAAAACTATTGTAACAAAAGTCTTGGAAGAGGAGAAGAATGAAGAAGCATCTCTATCTAGATCTGATCCAGAGGATATAGGGATGTTGCTGAATAAGGGTGAGATGAAGAAGATTGGTGAAATGTGGAATGTGTGCTCTTCGGTTGAGAAAGTTAAAATTGATGATGTGCTGGTTGATTATTTTCTGAATAAGGATATTTTGGTCTCAAATTTGTCAGATTCTTTACTAGATAATCTAGTAGAGATTGTTGAAGAGAGAACATTATTAGAAGGACCCGAAGGAAATAATTTCAAAGCTATGCTTGAAAGAAGATGTAACAAAGAAAGGAAAGTGTTATCTAAACACATGAATGAGACAAAAGAATGCATCAAAGAAATATGACATTTACAAGTATTATCTCCAATGGCCAAAAGCTGTTGATAATTTTAGAAGTAGAATTGAAGCTTTTGAAGCTAAGATGAATAGTATTGGAAAGAAATTTGATTACTTCAAAGAAAGGGATGGAAAACAAAGAATAATGGTTGGATAATTATATTTAGAATTGTTGACTACTCAGGGGAAAAGAGAAGATATGGTTAGAACCTTCTAGTTGGTTAAGGAAGTTGCTGAGGTCCGGTTAGATCATCTTTCCAGAATTCGCAGAAAATTGTGAACGACAGTGTCTGTCTTTTGATAAAAAATACTCCTTTACGTAGTTATCTTTGTTGGAAGGTATGAGTGCAAGAATGAATTCAGTTGTGCTTGTGTGGAAAAGACTTCTTCTGATCTTAAGAGAGAGGTATAAGAAAATATTTCATGTAAAAAGTGTCATTCTTGTTTGAATGTTTGAAATGGGAAGTTGGAATTTTTGTGTATATACATATGTTTACATCCTACCTTTTTGGTCACCCTTTTCCATCGATGTCAAAGGGGGAGAGATTTATGGAGAGAGTTAGAGTATAAAGATATATGGGAGAGAGTTATGCAAATGTTGTGTTTTTGAAATAAATTGGCACATGTTGCCATCAATGACAAAGGGGGAGATTGTTGGAAGAATGAAGAAGAATGATCATCTCTAGAGCTTTTTGTTGTCATTGATGTCACCATGTTGTGATTGCAAGCTTAATTCATAGTGCTTGATCTAGTATTTTGGTTTGGTATCTGGACTAGTATTCATGCTACACCCTCTGGTATTCTAGTTTGCAATCCTCTGCAGCTGGTAGTTGATGCTTGCACTTTTGGGAAATAGTTTATGATTGCTAAAGGCATGTCTATTTAGAATTTCTCATGCTTCGGTGCTCGTACGGTGCATTGGCATTATTCTACTTATTTCTTTTTGTAATGAAGTCTATTTCTGGCTGACTTCTTGGATTAGTCATGATATGGTGAATTAATTTTGTTATGTGGATATACGTGCGACCTATCTTAGGTCCATGCTGACATGATGTAGCATATTGAGCATTTGAATTGCTATTTGGGAAGAATTTGTGAATGCTTGAAGCCGGCAGGTTGGTACTTTTGGTAAACAAGGAATTGCATCTAATTAGGCCAACCTAATTGATGCTTGCAGATAGATCGAGTATATATATGTTGAACAATTTTTGTGGATGGTGTGTAATCAATGAGGCAATAGTGGATGTGAAAGTGAAGAAGAGTGAAAATGATGAAGTGTGTTAAGTCTGTCTATTGAGCATCACTAGAACTACATCAACATTGGTTAGGTGCACTTTTTTAGTTCATTTTGGCTGTAAAGCCCAATTTTGTTTTATAAATATTTTTGTAGGCAGTGAGCATTTGTATCTAGACAGTGAGTCCTCTTTTGGGTAGTGAGAATTTGTATCTTGTTTTGCAATCTCTTTATATTGTGAGTTAATCCTCACTGTGGGTTTTCTCTCATTGGGTTTTCCATGTAAAAATTTGGTGTTCATTGTGTTGATTTTACTTTTTGTTTTCTGCATTTCATGTTCATACTTAATAATATAATAGTGTGATTATGAAGTTAATAAGTGTTAAAGTTTTGAGTTTAATTTTGGTGATAGCTGATTCACCCCTCCCCTCTCAATTTTCCTGCACCTTTTTAACATAGATATCTTGGTGTTGAGGCATCAACACCATTTATTTGGCAAGTGATATGATATGTTCATTAAAGCTCCCCCCAAGGCAAAGCTCTCAACTTAGTTTCTGAAGGAAACATCTGTAAGGAAAGCTAAGGTGCAAAAAATACTCTCCTAACATCAAAAACTTAGGGAAGAATGAAGAGGTGCTTTTACATTTTCAATTACAGTCCAATTAAGATACACTTGAAAGAAATAGTAGAAACAAAGAAATGAACATACACTGATGAACACCAAATTTACGTGGGAAAACCCTTACTAGATAAAAACCCACCACACCAAGAAAAACCCTTTTGTATTACAGTAATGAAATTACATACAGAGTACGAGCTTCACTCTCTGATGTCAATTTACAACACCATAATCCTTAATCAACCTTGTACAGAACATTCAAGATACAATGCTCTCAAAATCAAATTCTCACTGGTCACACATCAAACTATTCATCCACTGATCGTTCAACTAAACATCATCATTGATCTTAGAGTATATCCATGTTGTCCTTGGTCTATTGAACTTCCTCACAAAATAACCACAACAGTCTAACTTCCAACGGTTCCCATTCGACTTCTCTGATTGGTTGAAGACACACCATGTAGGATAGTCTTCCAATCAATCAAGAACTTTCAACCTATGTTCGCATGTTGGTGAGACACTAACCGTGTCTCCCCAATGCCATAAGACCTGATTGTAGTTATTTCCAAGAGTCCTCACCATTGGCAAGACGTTATATCGAGTTCACAAATTGTTGCTCAGACTTCCCCTTGTCGCCAAGACATCATACCGATATCCATCACATGCAGCGCTATCGCCAAGACAATCGCTAGTCAGAGAGAGGTCATACTGATGTTCAAAAGGTCACATAGACACCAACATTCCCATTGGCGAGACTATCGCTATTCACCAAGAGATCATACCGAAGCCTTCATGCTACACTGAAATGTACTACCATCGGCGAGACTTACCGCTTTCGCCAAGAGGTCACACTAATGTTCATACCCATCAGCGAGAGAACCAACTGTCAGCAAGAGTTCTTACTGAGGCTTCCTTGTTACCTCGAGACCACCTTTCGCCATGAGTCATACTGACAATAGCCAAAGCATCAGAGAGACAAACACCCATCGCCAAGAGCTCTTACCGAGTGTTCAAGCCTCTCCCCGATGACTCCGAGTGTAACACTGTTGGTGAGCCATCTCACATTGCTAAGACTTCATACCAAAAGCAAACCTTTTGGAAAAGAGTCTCCCAGATAACATCAGTCGCCATGAGTCTCCCCGACATCCACTAGGAATCAAACCATCGGCCAGACCAACCCACTTAGCAGAGGGTTACACCAAACATCACAAGTCACAGTGATAGCTTCAGTCGGCAAGACATCAAAAAGGTCTCGGTGACCTAAACATTCCAAAAGGTTGCACAACTACTAGTCGGCTAGACAGAAAGGATGTCACACCGACTTGGCTCTTTCAGAAGTTTCAGCCTATGAGATTGAGGCATACAATTCCAACAACATCTACACTAGATGTTGGTACAGACTCATCCTTGACCTCTATCTCTTCCTTCTTTCTCCAAATATTTTCCATCTCCTTTGTTTTTTCCAGATCAATATTTTGTACTAGTTCATTCCTCTTTACCAGATTTTCCTTCCTCATATTTTTGCTTCTACAAAACTTAGAAATGTGTCCAATCCTATTGCAATTGTAACAAGTGAATTTTTTTTTTACCAGTATTCCTTCCACTCATTCTAGATCTACATTGGTTAGATTTATACCCAAATCCATAGCATGTATAATAGTAGCCTTTGAAAGTTTGAACCATTCTACCATTGTTATAGCCATTCATCATTTGACTTCTACACTCACTAGCTCTATAACCAAATTTCTTGCATGTAAAACATTGACTAGAAAAAGGTGGAACATTCTGATTCATTCTACTTCTACATTCCATTGCCTTATGTCCAAATTTATTGCAATAATAACATAAACCATTAAAAGATGGGCACCTTTGTGCATTTGGTTATCTGATTTGTGGTCTTCTAGCTTCATTCCTTTGATTCTGGGTCTGCTTTCCATTATTCTTCTTGTCTTCAATATTTGATGTCTAATTTGAATTTGAAATTTCACCCTTTTCAAATCCTAAACCTTCTTTATCCTTAGAGCCTTTTTTATTTGTAATTATTTCATCAAGCTTTGTAGAACTCATCTTGAATTTTTCTTCATGACTCCTTGCTTTCTCTAGATTTGATCTCAGATTTACAACTTCTTGTTCAAGCCTTGTACATTCCTCAAATTTTATTTTCACCATTACGTTTAGACATTCCTCAACTCTTTTCTTTTCTTCAACTTGCACCTTTAGATTTGTGATAGTTTCATTTGCTTGCTTCAACTATTCACTGACTTCCTTGTGCCTTTCTTTGAACTTCTTGATTTTCTCTCTCAATTTTATAATACATTCATTTGCTTCTTTGACATTTTCTTTCACATCTTCAAGAGCATCTTTTAGTTCTCTATCTTCATCAAGCATGCAATCTTCTTCTATTAATCCAATACTAAGAATCTCTTTTGGAGGAGTAGGTAGCATTCTAACAACCATGTATTCAACCTCCAAGATCTTACCCAGGTGGTTAAGCTCCTTCCAAGGAACCAAGCTTTGATACCAATTGTTGAACACCCAAAATATTGAGAGGGGGGTGAATTAGTATTCTTTTAAACTATTCAAACATTTAAACATCCAATCAACTTAGCAGATCCAATTGTAGTATATGAAATAAAGTATGAAACCTCAAAAACATCACATAACACATGAACACAAAGATTTTTATGTGGAAAACAAAAAATGGGAGAAACCACGGTGAGGATTAGCTCATAATATATTATAGTTGATTAGGGTATATTTACAGAAGTGATCACTATAGGTGGACTCACTAGCCACTGAGTAAAAAATAGAAGAGAAATGGTGTCTCGTAGCCTAGTTTGAGCTGTTACAATTGCATCTATCATATGCATGAATTATAGTTCCAATAAATCTCAATAAACTAACTTTACACACTTCATTTGATTTTGATCTAACACTTTGCTTTCCTTTATATTCACATCACTTTAATCTTCTACTGAACATTCACAACTTAAATTCATACTACTTTCATATTTGCGTCATTCACATCACTTACATGTCTCTCATTCCTTACATTCATCAAAACACTAAAAATGATCTAGCATATATATCCTCTTCAAGCATAACATCAATTAGGTTGGCCTAATTAGATGTATCATACAAAATATAGAAAGTGTAACTTGTCAACTCAAATCCTTTCACATATGCCTCATGCCAAGATTCAAATCTCAATTTTTTTTGAAATAGGTTGGCATGGACCTATTATAGCTCCCATATAACACTGTAATACATATTTAACCTTCACATACCTTCACACTTATTAGGTTGGCACCGTAGAAGACCTAATACAAAAATTCTTCAACTATGTATCCATATTCAAATGTATGTGTACCTCAAAAAATTATGCCAACAGGAATTCATACACTATTTCCATTTTTTAATATCTCTTAAATTTGCAAATCCAAAATCCTATCTACGGAGAAGTATGAACTCTCCCACTTATATGCATTGTAAATGAAATAACTATAACTTGTTAGGACAAACTTTTGTTACTTATATCTCTCAAACCAAGAGCCAAAACATGATGAAATTTTGGAATCAGATACTTCCAAAAACCAAAAAAATAATGTTAGAAGCGTAGGATGAAATCTTCATTCGTTGACCGGCATGGACCCAAAAACTAGAGCTCTGTTACATAGAATTAATAGAGTTGAAACTTATCCCATTTTTCATCACAACCAACTTTGCCAGATCAAACCATCTTGCAAAAATGTCTTCCACAAACACTCCAAAACCTGTTAGAACCAACCAAATGATCTGCACCATGATCTCCATGTCAAGATGCAATGTTGATATCAATGAAAACACTGCAACACAATAATATGCCTTGTGATTATCCCTCATGCTCATGTTTCCAACAGTAGAATCAATAACATTTTTCCAACAAATATGTGTTTCAATAACTAAAATAATAATATGATATAAAAGGGAGTTTAAGTGGATTGTTGTTGTGTTGGTTGACATATTTTTCTTTTAAATGATTGACTTAAATTGACTCCATTTTTCCCACGATAAAGACTAAATTGATCACTAACAGTTGGAGAGATCACCATTGCATTGGTGATCTTCCTTTGAATTTTAAGAGGTACAACTCCCTTGTATGATATGAATTTGGATTTTTTAACTTAAAATAAAATGGAGGTAATTTTTTAACCAAAAAGTAGGGAAGGCAGACTAACAATAGCCTGTAACCATTGAACAGATGTGATTGAAATAAAATTTTAAACTACTAATTGAACTAAAAATAGATTTGCAAGCTACTAATATCATGACTCAAAGATCAGATTACTAACAACTAGCTAACTCGACTCAAAGAAATATTGACATCCACAAAAAATATATGAATGAAACACCACTAATACCACATCCACAAAGAGAAGGAATATCCTAACACTTATCAAACACCATAGACTTATTCATAAGTTCTAAGTACTTCATGCAAATTTACTACTCATAGACAATAAAAACCTTTAGAAAATAATCAAGATTACTACAAAACTTGGTCCTTTTTCAGATCGAGTCTCACTGATGCATCACATTGCAAGGTGGATCAAAATTCAGATCCTCTTGATATTTGATTCCAACATATTTAAATTTTTAATTTGTAATGGTCAACCATTTCTTGAAAACTAATTCTTGGGAAAGAGTAACCACCACCTCAACAAATAAGTGTTTTGTGGGAGGTTAGCTGAGATCTATCTGATTAAGACACATACATATTAATGGCCATTCTTAGGAATGGCTATGATTGTGTCACATTCTCTGATTGATTATGATAGGGGAATAAACCACCAACCTTGTAGATGAGCCCTATATCCTTTAGCTCATGTGAACAGTTTGTATCTTCTAAATCTTCCAATTAATGACATGCCAACTAGGAGCATATTCATGTGGGTAGTTTAAATACAAGAGATTTCTTGATGCCTAGGAAAATTTTGTTAGATTTAAATCACATCACTTGTTGAGTTTAATAAATTTGAAGAAAATTGAATGTACTTGATTCATTAACTACTTCTTAAGTGAACTCCACTCACTTACTCCCAATTTTCTATAAATAAGCTATAATGCCTTCATTTTCTTCAATGATAATCACAATTTTAGAAATGTTGAGAACTTCCAGTGATGCAACTTCTGAGAATAAGAGTGAATTCCTCACTATTGAGGGAGTAGAATGTAGCACCATAAGGATGCTGGTCATAGACTAGCTAAGGGAGGTCTTCCTCATCCACAATGAATTTGAAGAAGTAATTAGGAAGATAATTGGTGAGCACTTCCTCTCCCAAGTGCATGTGCATAACTCAAAACTACTAGAGAATTTTCTTTATAACATTATCCATACTTGTGGAATGTTCGAGTGAGAAATTTAGGCTACTGAATTCCTGGTAATGCCATTCTATCACACATTGGTCTAGTGGGTGATGCAATTTGCATTGCTATCACCTTGAGGAATGAGCCCACTAGACAAGTGGTTGCCTTGCTCTGTGTTGGACTAGAGCGCAACATAATGGAGACTTTTTCTCATTATTTGGAATTCAACAAGAACCTCTTATCCCTTTCTCAAATAGAATTCCTTCAAGAGGTGATAGAGGACATCAGGATCCTTATGTTAACTCTCTATGTTTGAAACCCATGTGATGAAATCTCTAATTTTTTTTGTGTAATACAATACGTACATATATATAATATTTCTACCTTTCGACTCATATTTGTGTAATGTGATAATTCTATACTTTCAGTTCTATATTTTCATGTTATATGCAATTCCATTCTTCATTTTTCATATTTTGTAATGTGTCTCAATGGCTATGCATTCAGACGTTATCTCTGCAAATATGTTTATTTCGATATAGCTATTTATTTCTATGAATATATTTTAAATAGTAGCTCATAATTAGCTAAAAGGCATAACTGTCAAAATCTAGGTATGCTTCCCAAAATTATTTTGGAATCCTCTTTAGTTTTGTAAATAAATCCATCACCCGCTTTATCAATTTTGTGCAAGACCAACTTCAGTAGTACCTTCAAGGCTCCCCCTTTTTTTAAGACTTAAAAAAAAAACCCTTAGAAGAAACACTTAGTCTTTTAGAAAATCTTCCACTGAAATGAGTGAGGTTTCCCAAACCCTATCAGGAATTGAAAAAGCTTTGAAAACCTAACAAAATATTTGAAGAGAACTTGTTTCTGCTTAATCTTCTTTCATTCTGTTGGCATATTCCCAGGTTATGAAAATCACTCTGGGACCTAACAACTATTCAAAAACTTAACAACGGGAAATACAAAGATGACATAGGAAAAACTCATTAGACAGCCAAGTGAGGGGGAGGTTGTGAAAGCTCAGTTGGGGCCTAATGCAACTCCAAAATCTAAGGCTTAAATGCAACAACTTGATGAAATTAAATTTTTTAAAGGGAGTGGATGCATTTTTGAAAGGGGGCAACTAAAAATATAGTAACAACTAGCTCTGAGTGGTGATAAGGATTGTGAAGGATGAAGACATGAACCCAAAATAGTAGCAACTGACCAATTTCTTATCCATTGGGCACAAATTGAAAACTACAAAAATAAGGATCAATAGAAACCAAAAAGGGGACAAGCACAAAAGGAAAGACACAAAAATAAACCACACAAATAAAAGAATAAGTACAAGGTAGGGAGGACCACCTACCAACAATGAGGGTAGGGACTACTCAAGAAAAACCATTGATGGGAAGAGGAAAGTACGACCCACTTCAGATAAGAGGAGTATGTACAATCCACTTCTAGATATTTAGGACTAACTGGCTAAGCTAGAATGAGTTTTCATGGTAGGTAACCCTTGGAAGTGTACCATTTCCACTGAGAAGTCACTTTTCATCATACACTTCCACCACTCCTTGCATGAGAGGCCTTTCAATTAGATGTCCACCCAACACTTTGTCAAAATTGACATTTGGTATATTCACTTCATTAATAGAGGCAAAGAACTTAAGGGAACGACATAGGTCTAAACCCAAAGCCATATGCAACTACAAGGTGTGAATCCCATGAGATTTGCAAGCACCCATTTAATATTAGCGCCTAAGTTCACTGACATATTCATAAAGCTAGATATGCATTTCTCTACAAGGGTTATTCTAAGGACATCCTAAAATTTTGATCAAGAGGTGGAGAGATATCGCCAACAACAGGAACACTTCCCAAAAAAAGTCATGCTCTAATTCCATACTTATCTCAAGCTCTCTTTTTTTATCACCCTTCACAACATCAAGAAGAATAGGAGCAAGGGGCTTTAAAACTTCTAGCTTAAATTCATGCAGCTTGAGTAGGGGATTATTAGTGATTTCAAAGCTTTTGCCCAAATTATCAGGTATATACAAGGTGTTAAAAATAATTGGTACCTTTTTATAGTCATTATCTTTATTCCTTTTCAATTTCTCACAATCTCTAATGTCTGTCGTGAGTTGGTCGATCGACTCCTTGACCTCAAAGGTGAATGCTTCAAATTTTGGGGGTGTAGAGGTATCTCAAGTCATGAAACCAAGCTATTGTTTGGCCCCTTTGTCAAGATGGAGAGAATGATGGGAAACTGTGGTAAAATAGGAGGATCATCACTTTCATCAATAGAGCTATTAGATTCCCCTTCTTCTTTTCCATATTGCCCAATGTATATCTCACTTCTTCCATCGGTAATAGGTCCATTTGAATGACCTTCTTGGCATAAGACTAGACCTAGGAATGTGGTCATATAGGGTGAGAACCTCTTTTCACTTGATGCTCTTGGACCATCCTTCAAAATGGGCTTTATATCAGATAATATCTCAATCTAGTCTCAGCTGAAATATCCCAACAATAGTAGATCATCCTCTATCTTGATGGCTTCCAGTTTAGAAATTTTAAAGTCATATATCCTTTTCCACTTGAAGTGAAATTGCACCTCAGGGTGCAGAGCCATTGTGAAAATAGTTATTAGATTAGATTATGTAGGCATGTTATGAGGAGGAATCCATTATAGGATTTGAGAGAATTTATCAATGAAGTCCCTCATATTGTCGTGCTCTCCTTTCTGAATTTGAAAGAGGTGACCTACCAATGTTCTAGTATCAATGACTATTTTGAATGTTGCAATAAAATTTTTCTCCATTATGTTCCAAATAGTGATACATTCATCTTCCAAACACTAGAACTAGTCCACCACTTTTTCAACTAGAGATTCCATGAAGATTCATACAACCACATCTTCCTCGGTAGCACCAAGAGTCCCACATGTGACAATGAAAGCTTGGATGTGAATCTCTAGGTTTTGGATGCCCTCCCTAGTGAACTTTAGAAAATGTTCCCTTGATCCAAAAGGAAAAGGTGAGTACTTGGATAGAGCTAGGGGACCAAAATTAGTTCTTCGTGGTTGTAGAACAACTGACACCATCTTGTATTCTCAATTCTTCCTATGAAAGTAGAAGAAGTATTCAATCACAAAGTCACCAAACTCCCTGTGCAAAGAGGTAAAATTTTACAAAAATCTATTTTATGTGTAAAATTCTTGATGTGTGTTGTTTGGAAAGAGATTCCAATTTTAATTTGGGGCATGCTGAGGATGAGGGTCCCACACAATTTCTATCTTTGGCCACCTTTCAACCACCCCTCTAGTTGGCCGTTGCCCTCATTTTTCTTCCTCTTCAAGAATAAAGTTTATTCGCATGTACTCTATAGAACTCCTTTGGTGTCTCCAAGTGAGTGTGTTCAACTTAGATATAATTTCCTCTTGCTTAGAATTAACCCAATCTATGTCGGGTTGTAATACAAGAAAAACACTTTCATGGGGTAAAACTATTTTTATACATGTCAAGAAACTTTTAAGCTTCTAAGTTCAATTTCCCCAATAGAGTCGCCAATTTTTTTCTCTTAAATGATTAACTTAAATTGACTACATTCTTCCCAAGAGAAATACTAAATTGATCACCAATAGTTGGAGAGATCACCATTGTATTGGTGATCTTCCTCCAAATTTTAAGAGGTACAACTCTACTGTATGATATGGATTTGGATTTTTTAACTTAAAAAGAAATGGGGGTATGCTTTAACCAAAAAGAAGGAAAGGTAGACTAACACCAACTCATAACCATGGATCAAATGTGATTGGAATAAACTTTTAAACTAATAACTAAACTATAAATAGATTTGCAATCTACTAATATCATGAATCAAATATCAAATTACTAATAGCTAGCTAACTCGACTCAAAGAAATCTTGACATCCACTAAATATATATGAATGAAACACCATGAATACCACATCCACAAAGAGAAGGAATATCCTAACACTTATCAAAGCTCATATAATTATTCATAAATGCTATGTAATTCATTCAAATTTACTACTCGTAGACAAAAAACACCTTCAGAAAATAATCAAAAGTACAAAACTTGATCCTTATTTAGATCCATTCTCACTCATGCATCACAGTACAAGGGGGACCAAAATTTAGACCCTCTTGATATTTGATTCCAATATATTTAAAAAATTTAAATCACAATGGTCAACCATTTCTTGAAAACCAATTGTTGGGAAAGAGTAACCACTACCTCAATAAATAAGTGTTTCATGGGAGGTTAGCTGAGATCTATCTAATTAAGAGCCATACACATTAATGGCCATTTCTAGGAATGGTTATGATTGTGTCACATTCTTTGATTGATTAGGAAAGGGAAATAAACTGCCAACCTTTTAGATGAGCCTTGTTTCCTTCAGCTCATGCGAACATTTAGTATCTTCTCAGTCTACCAATTAATGACATGCCAACTAAGAACATATTTGTGTGGGTAGTTTAAATACAATTTATTGACATGCGAAGGAAAATTTTGCTAGATTTAAATCATATCACTTGCTGAGTTCATTAAATTTGAAGAAACTTGAATGTCCTTGATTCATTAACTACTTCTCAAGTGAACTCCACTCACTTACTCCCATTTTTCTATAAATCAGTTGCAGTGCCTTCATTTTCTTCAATGATAATCATAATTTTTGACATTTCGAGCACTACTAATGATGCAACGTTTGAGAATAAGAGTGACTTCCTCACTATTGAGGGAGTAGAATGTAGTGTCGTGAAGCAGTTGGTCTTAGACTAGCTAAGGGAGGTCTTCCTCATTCACAATGATGTTGAAGGAGTAATTAGGAAGATAATTGGTGAGCACTTCTTCTCCAAGTGCATGTGCACACCTTAGAACTATTAGAGTGTTTTCTTTATAACATTATCCACACCTCTAGGCTATTTAATGCCTGGTAAGGCTAGTCTATCTGCCCTGTGCCAAAGATGACATGGGGAGTTTTTGGAACATCCATGCATTGGTCTAGTGGGTGATGCAATCTGCATTACTACCTCCTTGAGGAATGATCCCACAAGACAGGAAGTTGCCTTACTTCATGTTACACTGGAGTGCAACACAATAGAGACTTTCATCCATTATGTGTAATTCAATGAAAACCTCTTATCCCTTGCTCAGATAGAATGTCTCTAGGAGGTGATAGAAGGCATGGAGATTCTTATGTTCACTCTTCATGTTTAAAACCCATGTGATGAAAGCTCTAATTTTTGGTGTGTAATACAATATGTACATATATAATCTTTTGTTTTTTTACTTAGCTTTGTGTCATGTGACAATTCTCTACTTTTAGTTCTATATTTTCATGTTGTACATGCAATGCCATTCTTCATTTTTCATATTTGTAATGTGTCTCAACAACTATGCATTTAGACATTATCTCTACAAATATGTTTATTTCAATATTACTATTTCCTTCTTTGAATAGATTCTAAATAATAGCTCATAATTAGCTGAAATGCATAAATGTTGAACTCTAGGTAGGGTTCCCAAAATACTTTTGGAATCCTCTTTAGTTTTGTAAATAAATCCATCACCCACTATATCAATTCTTTGCAAGACATACTTCAAAAGTACCTTCGAGGCCCCCCTTTACGTAAAGACTTTTGGGAAGAACCCTTGGGAGAAAAACTTAGCCTTTTAGAAAATATACCATGGAAATGAGTCATGTTTTCAAACCCTATCAGGAATTGACAAAGGTTTGAAAACCTAAAAAATGTATCAAAGAGAATTTGTTCTCTCTTAATCTTCTTTCATTTCGTCGACGTATGTCTATGTTATGAAAACCACTATGAGACCTGACAACTATTCAAAAACACAATAAGGCTCGATGTAAAGTTGACTTAGGAAAAAACTCATTAGACCTTCAAGCAAGGGGGAGGTTGTGAAAGCTCAATTGGGTCCAGACGCAACTCCAAAAACTAAGGCTTAAATGCAATGACTTGATACAATTAACTTTATTAAAGGGAGTGGATGTGTTTTTAAAAGGGGGCAACCAAAAATATGGCAATTTGTTGTGAACAAAATTTTTAAGTAGTATGAGAAAGGTTACTAAATACCTGCAATGTTAGCACTGTTAGATTTTGATAAGGCTTTTCAACTAAATTATGATCCAAGAAGTCACACAATTGGAGTAGTATTAAGTCAATAAGGAAGACTTATAGTTTAATTTAGTGAGAATTTGAATGATGAAAAGGGAAATTTTTTAGATTATGATCACGAATTTTGTGCCATACTTCAAGTGTTGAAGAACTAGATACATTATTTATTACCTAGAGAATTTGTGTTTTGTATAAATCATCAAGAATTTTAGTATCTAAATAGTCTTAGTAAGGTGGATTGAATCTATGCAAAGTTATTCTTATTATTTGTATCATAAAAGTGGGAAATCAAATAGAGTTTTTGGTGCATGAAGTGGGAGATGGAACTTGTTGATTGATATTAAAATTGGAGTAAATATATTTCAAGAAATAAAAGACTTGTATGAGAAGAAAAATATTTCTTTTGAAGCCTGGAAAGTAAGTAAAGAACTAGTATATATGGATAGAACTAGGTGGTTAGATTATTTTATTTAGAATGAAATGTTGTTTGAAGAAAATTAGTTTTACATTCCTAAAAGTTCAATAAGGGAAATTTTATCTAAGAAAAATATAGTGATGTATTAGTTGGATTGTTAATAAGATGGTAGGAGTTGTGAGTGGAAATTACCATTGGTTATAAATGTATATGGATATTATATTTAGCTATGTTCATAAATTATAGAATTTTTCAAGTTGCAAGAGGTGAAAGTAAAATTTTTGAATTTCATAAGTGATGCAAGAGCATATAGGGGTACTAGCAATCTTGCATCACCAAAAATATTATTATTTCAATTTTTTTTATTTTCAATAAGGTCTTAGGGGCTAGGAGAATAGATATTTTTATTTGCAACTTTGTAATTTCCCTTATGGTAAAATTTTAATTATAATTTTGGTAGAAATTATGCATTTATAGATATTTCTAAGTCAAAATTGGAAAAATACCCCTCTTGGGTGTCCCATTCTTGGTGGGGACCACTTGGGGTGCATGTTCTTGCATTTTCAAGTGCATGCTATGCATGCATTTTCATTTTTGTTCCACAAGTTGTGCATGTTGATGCATGTCCACATTTAGAGCCATTGGAGCCACTGAGAACCATTGAAGGTGTCATAGTTGGAAAAGATCATTGGTCAAAAGCTAGGTGCCCATATGTGGGTCATATTTGCAATGAATAATTTTATATTTTATTCTTCTCAAAGTGGGGCATTGGATTTTATGGTGGTATTGGCAAGTTGTTTTGGTAACCAACAATGGTTTTCTTCTCACAAATTCTCTGTATGTTGATATTGTTTCATTTGGAGAAGGGGAATTTTTGAGAGTTGGTGGTTGCATACCAAAATGCTGCTGAAATGAAGCCAAAATGTTAAGTTACAAAATTTTATGTGAAAGGGAGAGTCTCCCTCTTCATTAGGGGTATGATTGCGGGAGTTCTTAAGTGTGTCGACAGAGTACCGGAGAGAGGTATTTTGCACCAAGACTTGAGGGTGGAGTGTGTAATTTTTATTGTTGTAGGTGTACGTATAACTTGCAAGAGAAGCTACACAAAAGATTTGAGGAGTATAGGATCTTGAGTGTGTAAAAAAATCACCTAAGGTGAGGCAGTTTGCAACACGACCAGAGAGTGTTGAGGATTGGAGTTGTGTGATGTGAGGTGAGGAAATTACAGTAGTTGAGAGGATGAGATGGGCCTTGAGGAGGCCTATAAGAATTTTATTGTGGGAAAAATATTGGGAAGAAGTGGAAGATAGGGAGTACCATGAAGAATTTGAAAAGCTCAAGGTTGAAGTAGATGTATTGGAAAAGATGGTTATGGAGGATGTGGGAATATGGGATGAGAGATCTAGGAAGAAGGGCGTTCTCATAAAAGAGGATAGTGAATAGAAGATAAAAAAGAAAAAGTATTATAGCCCTTTGGTAGAGGTCAAAAGGATAAAACAAGAAGAGAGGAGAGTTGGAGGTAACTGTAATTATCTTTCTAATGATATTTTGAATGTAGGAAAGAAAGAAAATGCAGCAAAGTGTGATGCATGTGGCACAAAAGAAGAACAAGAGGATGAATATAAAGAAATTGATGAGCTTGAATCTAAGGAATGATTGTTGGAAGACATGGAGGATGAAATTATAGAGGTTTGAGTAGCAAAAAAGAGTTGAGTGCAATGGAGAACATTGAAGAAGAGGACACCAAAGTTGCAATAGGAAAAGAGGAGGTAAAACTTGCATTTTGTGAGTTAGTTGGTGATTCTGATTTACTTATAAATTATGTGAATGGAATGAGTGAATATGAGGAAGATGAAAGTTTTTTTGCAGTAGTAAGGAAGAGAGGAATATCAGATTTTGATGAGGTTAGAACCAAATCTGATTTGTGTTTGAATGATATGATGAGTTATAGTGAAGAAAGAATTGCAGCAGTGAAATTTGTAGTAGAAGGAAATGAGGTATAATAAAATTTTAATGTATGTTTTGATGAGGGTAAGAATGTAGAAATGGATAAAGTTGTTGCAGTAATGAATCAATTTGAGAATGTTAAAATTTAGAAACAAGAGGTGAAGGTAAAAGAGGAGTTTGATAAAGAGGTTTGTAAGAATGATAGTTTAGTATAGGATAGGAAGGATGAATATTTTGATTGTGTTACTGACATTGAAATGGATGTAGAGGAGGAAGATGGAAAGGATGAATATCTTGATTGTGTTACTAAAATTAAATTTGTAACACCAGTTATAGGACAAAAAAGTGATACAGTTGCATGTCTTGTAGAAGGCATCAAAGAAGAAAACAAAGTTGAAGATGCAACATGCGATGAAAATGTAAATTCAAATTTCAATAAATTTGAGAATAATTATTTTCATGTTGAGATGGATGAGTTAGTGAATGAAAATGAGATGGTTCAATTAGAGTTTATTAGAGATGATTGGTATGCAAAGAAGGATTTGTATGGTGTTGTAGAGTTAAGTGCAGGTGCAAACTGGTGGAGGTGGACAAACTATGGTGGGTTGAGTCTCACAAAATTGGAGGAGAATGTGAGATACATTTGGAGGAGGTGGTTATGTTATGGTGGATTTGATTCCACATTGAGGAAGAGGAGTAAAGAGAAGAGTTTTTAGAGGAGGAGGTTGCTTATTCTAGCTAAGTGTTGGAAGAGTAGTGGTGGAACCCTAAAATAATTTCTTCATGTTCCACTTGTTTTGTGCCTCTATGATCTTATTTGGTTCACTGGTTGGGGTTTTAGGTTTATGATTAGGTTTATCTTCCATTCATTAGAAAAACCTAGCCTTTACCTTTCTTGCTTATATTTTCCAATTGACTTGGTGTTACCAGTTCCTGGTTGCATTAGTTTGGACATATGCCATTTGAGTCATCTGGTTTTACCAGCCCCTTTGCCTAGTCTTTTCAGTCATCTCATCGTTGGGAAACATTATGCATCAAAAATTTAAAGGGTTTTAATATTTATGAATTCGTCTAAGGTCTATACCTTAGGTCTCTATGTTCCCCATTCTCGTCGACCTAGCAAGGTCCCCCTTTTAAGTCACTAATTTTTTTGCATGTGTAGATTAGAACTTTTAATGGAGGCGGTTGGATCTTCTGATTGCATCCTGATCATTCTCCACTGGCCCGTGGCAATATAATATTCATTAAAAAATACCAGTGGGTTGGTGGGTGGGTGGCATGTGCCCTCCTTCGAGGTAGGGCCCATCATCCTTTGAAGGAAATGAGCATCAAGTCATAGCAGATCAATGACTATTATAGAATTTTGTGGGTTAATCTGAGCCCTTCCCCACTAGCCTACAGGGGACCCACCAACACCTTTAATCTCTCGGTGGGGAAATAAGGAGGCTCCATGTGGCGCAAAATTTAAGCCATCAAGGGAACTATAATGAGATATTAAATATTTCTAAAATATTTCGATATAGTGTTAAGTAGTGATAATTTTTGAGCTACTAAAGGGTTTATTTGAGCACATGGTTATACGCAAAGTAAGATGTTATAATCATGGCCGTCCATCTAATCAGAGGGATAAACATTTGGGTGGATGATTTGAAAGGTTAAATGCATGTAGGTTGGAGGTTTCAGATACAATCTAGACCATTCCCTGCTGGCCTGCTACCATAAGATGTGCACAGGTTAAACGTAGCAAAAAAGTGGGCAAATGAAACGTCAACATATTTGAAGTTCATAGAGACAATGGAGCCCACAAGATAGAATGAATCCACATGGAATAAATTGATTGTTCAGCAGAAAGGGTCATCTACGATCAAATTTTCAAACTTGTTTGACTCAATGGTCCATCTCATTGCAAGATCAATGACTAGAATTTGAAGTGCAAAGTTGAGGCAAACTGAGTCATTCTAGTTCACGTGAGTGAACAGTAATGGCGGATAAGATGTTGAACTACCAGATTGATTGCTTTAACACCATAAAAGCTTGTTTTAAAGCACATTTTTAGTTTATTAAAGAACTTAAAGAAATTAAGTATTTCTTGCTATGTGTTCAAGCTCATTTTGTTGAAGTGATCAACCCAAGATCTTCAATCTGCAACACCAAAAAACCTCCACAAGAGATAGAGAGAAGCAACAATGGAAGATGATATTCCACCAAACAAGGATTGCAATATGATCAATGCAATACTCTACAATGCAAAACATGCTACAGATGCCTTGCTTATAAAGGAAAGGATGAGAGATAGGATAACACAAGATCATGACAAGTGTCTTAATCCTATCACATGAGATAACTAACTCATAACTACCTAGGTAAGTGTAAATTCTAGATAAGACAACTAAGACTTCTAGAAGATACAACTAATATTCTAAGTAAACTTAACATGTAAATTAAGTCCCCTAAGTCCCTAGTAAGGGAATAAACTAGGTACATGACTTATTCAAACCAACACCCCCCGTTAAGTGCAACTTAGGGAGGAACAAACCAATGCAAAGATGCAAAAGATGCATCCTGACAACTAGGCCTGATAAGGTACCCATATACAAAATACAACAAAAAAATCTCACAAGTAGAGAAAAGGAGAAAAACCTTGTGGGAGAAAACTCCTCTCCAAAAGAGAGAAAAAGCTAAAAAGAAACTAAAAACTGAAGAAGGAAGGAGGACTCCTCAAGACCCCCCAAGGACAACTTCCTTCACCCAAAGCATTGATCACAACTGAAGATAATGAGGTGATGCCAAAGGTTTAGTGAAGATGTCTACAACTTGATGATTTGTAGGAAAATACACCAAGCTGAGAACACCATCCTGGATGAGCTGCCTGATGAAGTGCATGTGGATCTCAATATCCTTAGTATGCTAATGATCCATTGGGTTGCAAGAGATATGTATGGCACTCTGATTATCACACAAAAGAGTAGTGGGTTGAGTGGAAGGGAATCCAAACTCATTCATCAACTGTCGAAGCCACAAAACCTCTTGACTAGCCAACACTGCACCTCGATACTCAACCTCTGTCGATGATAATGCAATAGCAATCTGCTTCTTGCATGACCATGCAATCAGACCAGAACCAAGGTAAAAAATAAAGCTAGAAGTAGACTTCCGATTATTGACATCACCAATCCAATCTAAGTCAATGAATCCCACTATATGAGATGCACCTGATGTGTAATGAATGTCAAAATGAGTAGCACTCTGAATGTATCTCAAGATACGTTTAGTGGCCTTCCAATGACTCTCATGAGGCTCCTGTGAGAAGCGAGAGACAAGTCCAACCATAAAGGAAATATTAGGACAACTATGTGTCAAGTACAAAGGACTACCAACCAACTATCGATACAATGTAGGATCAATTGTAGAAGTAGTGCAACTGGTAGACAATACACCACCTGACTAGAATGGAGTAGGGGTAGGCTTGCAATCAGCCATGCCAAACCTTTGAAGAAAATCAAGAGCATACTTCTGTTGGAAAATGAAGATCCCCTCAGAAGTCTAATGGACCTGAAGACCAAGGAAGTACTACAAAAGACCAAGGTCAGTCATATCAAATCACTCTGTCAATGCTCATTGTGTACTCTGAATCATGGAAGTAGAACTCCTCGTGAGAATCAAATCATCCACATAGAGCACAAGTATGAGAAGATCATCTCCATGTCTTTGAGTATAAACTGTGGGATTAGAATGGCAATGAGTGTAGCCGAAAGCAAGAAATAAACTATCCATCTTCTCATACCAAGCCTGAGGGGCCTGTTTGAGACCATACAATGAATGTCGAAGCTTGCAAACAAGTTAAGGGTCCTGCATGAAACCTGGTGGCTACTTCATATAGATCTCCTCATGAAGATCCCCATGCAAGAAAGAACTCTTCACATCCATTTGATACACTGAACATCCCTGAGATGCAACTATAGCAAGGAAAAGGTGAATAGAATCCATCTTGGCAACATGAGAAAAGGTCTCAGAATAGTCAATTCCTTCAACATGAGAAAACCCATTTGCAATAAGATAAGCCTTGTACTTGTCAATGGAACCATCTGTTGCAATATTGGTATGATACATCCACTTGAAACCAACCAAATTTATTCCCTTAGGAAGAGGCACAAGATCCTAAGTATGATTCTTCATCAAAGAAGAATACTCATCATCCATAACACTATCCCACTCTGGAATACTTGAAGCATCTAAAAAATTCTGAGGATCATCTGAAATTGCATGACTCAAAAGACTGATTCCTGAAGCCTGAGAATGAGTGCAGTGAGTGTCAATGGGATCACCAATAATAGGACCAACCTCCTCAAGAGTAACTCGATCCCATCATGGCCTAGTGGGTCAATGAGGAGGAGGTGCATCAAGACCATCAAAATATTCCTCAAGTAGCAAAGCATCATCAACTAAAGAAGATTGAGTATGTTGTGATGAAGAAGAATTCAAATTAGGATCTGTCTGGGTGAAGGTCATAGCAAACTGAACATCACATCAGAAATGGACCTCTTATGTGTTAGGGTCAAACAATCTATATGCCTTCACATCCTCACAATAGCCAACAAAAAAGTACTGTTGACTCTTCTTCTCCATGGATTTATGCCGACCATCCGGAATGAATGCCCAAGCCTCACTACCAAATACTCTAAAGAAGGATACAATAGGCTTGTGATGATAGCAAGCCTCCTTAGGGGTCATATTCTTCACTGCCTTGTGGGGCATATGGTTCTAAATATAGTTGGCACAATTGACAACTTCGGCCCAAAATGCTGGAGCCATGAACCTCAACTGAATCATACAATTTTCAATTTCCTTGAGAGTCTTGTTCTTTCTTTCTACCACACCATTCTATTGAGGAGTGTAAGGAACTATGTGCTGATGATGAATACCATGCTCACTGCAAAAATATTGAAATGCCTGATTGACATACTCCCCCCATTATTTGTGTGTATTTGTCAAAGAGAAAAATCTGACTGCTTCTCCACAAATTTTTTGAAGGTCTTGAAGTTGGTGAGGAATTCATTCTTAAGCTTCAGAAAATAGACCCATGTCTATTGGGAAAAATCATCAATGAATGTGAGCACATACTTAGCCCCTGAAAAAGAAGGAGTTGGGAATGACATGAGATCACTATGGACCAACTCAAGGGGTGTGGTTGCACGAGTAGCTTGACCCTTAGGGAAAGGATCTTGATGTTGCTTGCCAAGAAAACAACCTTAACAAACACCATCCGTGCAAGAGATCTTTGGAAGAACAACCACTAAGTTATGAAATTGCATCTACTAAAGATATTTGTAGTTCAAGTGCTCAAATATTTCATGCAAAAGCTTGCTCATTGAATCAGCATGAGCAAAAAAACATGAACCTGATGAAGACTCAAAGCCATCAAATCGATACAAATGGTTCTCATGATCAACTATCCATGTAGCAGCAACCTTCTTAGGCAACTGTCTGATTGTCACATTCTGTGGAGTAAAATCAATTGAATTCTCATCTCTAGAATGACAAATCTGATATATGGAAAGTAGATTCGCTAAAATATCAGGAACAAGAAGAACATCCTCAATACACCCATCTAGCATTTGAACGGAGCCTATCCCCAACACCAAAATCTGTGAAGAGTTCCCAATTGCAATCTAAGAAGTAGAAGTGTGAACAATGGAATCAAGAAGATCACGAGTTGGTCATGTAATGTGAAGCACCTAAATCAAGAATCCAACTATCTGAAGATGAATGAATGGCCTGTACTGAAAGAGCTTTCCCTTTACCCATGGAAGAAGGCTTATCCATTGAAATTTTGTGCTTCTTCATAGCTTCCTCCAAGGCCTCTAATCTCTTAAAACAACGAGTTGCATCATGCCCAATTTTTCCACAAAATGAACAAGGATATCCTTTCTTTTTCTTAGACTTGGAAGAAGAATCTCTAGAGGTAGAAGAAGGAGATGGAGTGGACTTCTGATTATTCTTCAGCTTCGATTTGGAGGGATTCTCACTACCTGAAGATGATTATGCTTTGGGCTTCTTCTTGTTCTTTCCTTTACCCTTGGATGATTGAGCCATTAGAGCATGATTCTTAGAACTAGGTAGGGAATCCAACTTAATCAACTTGGCCTCTTCCCTAGTAAGATGCTCACAAAACAACTCAAAATAGGGCATTTTGTAATCTTTCCCCATAACATCCATAGTTGAATAGAAATTAGAAGAAAACACTTGATAAGGGCCCTTTAACTTAGACAAAATCAAGAAGATACATTCATCACTAGATATATCATGCCCACATCCTTTCAACTATGATAAAATCATATTGAATTTTGCAAGGAAATATTGAATTGAAGGAAATGAATCTGGAGATAGTGATTGTAGATCTGCTTGAAGTTGCAAGGCTCTGAAATGATTTGTTTTACCATACAATTTTTCAAGTTTATCCCAAACATTCTTAGTTGTTTGCACTTTGAAATATGAAACAACAAGTTATTAGATACATGTAAACCAATGAGTGCTTTTGCTTCATCCATTTTACATCTATGAACAAATTTTTCATAATCCCTTGTGAATTCAGGTTGTTTTGCATCTAACATTGGCCATAGACCCTTAGATTGTAACAATTGAGTCATTTTTAGCTTCCATGTATGATAATTGTGTGGAGTCAGTGGTTCAATTTTCCTTAGATCCACCATCAACACCAAAATAAATAAGACAATGTGGTACTTAAATTGTGCCCTTCACCCCCCTAGAGTGTATTAAAACTTAATTTTCAACCCCCAAGCAAATTATAATGAAGAAATTTTGCAATTTGTACAAGTGACAAGCTCAAATCAACCATTTATAACACAATGATTTTTACAATTTAAAAAAAAAAGAGCTTGCCAAAACTAAAAAATAAGGTTAAAAATAGATTCCTTGTGATTTTTTGAGCAATTTCAAAACAAATTTTGCCAAATTTTGACTTTGTTTGCAAAAGTTATGCTAATGACAAGCAATAAATGCACTTTTACCTTCAAGCTAAAAAAAATGGCAAAAAATCTCAAAATATGGAAAAATCACCTACACCACTACAAATTTCATCAAATCAGCTTTTTGAAGATATCTTGTTTTCGAAAATCCAATGTCGTGGCGAAAAGTTATGCAAAAATGAAAAAAAGGCCTATTTGAGGCACTTCCAACGCGAAACAGGAGAAAAATTTGAAGACTAACTGGGCGCAAGTTTTAAGCCCCCGGGGCTAGCTGTCAGTCCCTTATATGACCAGGTGCTGCAGGGTGGCAAAAAAAATGGTGGTTTGAATAAACTGCTAGCGGTTAGACCCTCCTGGTCACATGCGTGGCTAACAGTCTTGGCACTGGCAGTTTGTAGATAAACCGCTAATGGGTATAGTTTATACTACCCTCCTGGCAATTAGCGGCTAAGCCGCTGGCGGCAATACAAGCCACGGGTTAAAAAACCTACAAACTTTAAGTTTGCAGGCAACTTTAAAAGCCGTGGGGCTCGTTTTGTATATGCAGCGCTTAAAGCGCTCTAAAAACAAATTTATTATATATTTTTTTTTCAATTTTTTTTAATAAAAAGCTGCTGATAGAAAGCAAAAATGCATAAATTTTAAAATATTTTTTAATGATGATGACATCGTACCTATGCAGGGGGGCCGTACAACCTCCTATGCTAAATTTTTTTCCCTAAAAAGAACTTTCATGGAATATGGCCAAGTTATATATCAAAAAACTTAGAAACAACACCCAGACTCAATGGAAGACTTATGTTTTGCCAAAAATGCTCCTGTAAAAAGTTGTTCACCATATCTGAGCTCCAAACCCTTCTTTTCCAAAGTTGCAAATGGTGACGAAATTGAGATAAACAAAAGCCAAATCTGACTTTCTCGAGCCTCCTAGATACAATGGGACAACCTAAAATACTTCCACTATAGCCAAAAATGCTGCAATCACCAGATCTCACTAAAATGCATACATGCAATATAGGATACAAGAAACTCAAATCACAATAGAAAACTTGTTGGAAAATCTCTAATAAAGAAATAGAAGGGATTTTCCATATTCAAAGCTTTAATACCATGTTGAAGTGATCAACCCAAGATCTTCAATCTACAACACCAAATAAACTCCACAAGAGATAGAGAGAAACAAAAATGGAAGATACTATTCCACCAAACAAGGATTGCAATATGATACAATATGATTAATGCAATACTCTACAATGCAAAACATGCTAGAGAGACCTTGCTTATAAAAGCAAGGATGAGAGATAGGATAACAAAAGATCATGGCAAGTGTCTTAATCCTATCACATGAGACAACTAACTCATAACTACCTAGGTAAGTGTAAATTCTAGATAAGACAACTAAGACTTCTAGAAGATACAACTAATATCCTAAGTAAACTTAACATGTGAATTAAGTCCCCTAAGTCCCTAGTAAAGGAATAAACTAGGTACAAGACTTATTCACACCAACATGTTTGGCATCCAAAAATTAGGGTTTCCAAGCGTCTGCAAAAAAATAAGTAAAAATTGATACCTTGTGCTTCAATTACTTGAAATTTTGTTGAAGGTATTAACTCAATCATTTTGTCATTTATATTACTTGTGTTTTTTTTATTTCTCTTAAGGTTTGAAATTCAAATTGCATGATCAAATTTTCAAATCCTACTTATTGCTTTACATTGAACCTGTGCCCTAGTTGCAAACCTTAGGTTTTCTACGGACTTAAACCTAAATAGCGAAGAACCTTATTAGCATGGCACCCCCATGAGCCCAAACCTCAAGATCAAAAGAGAAGAAAAGAACCCTTTGCAAGGACCTTGATCAATTAAATCCATCAATAATTGAGAAACCCATTGGTCAACGTATGTTCCAAGGCCCTAACATAAGAGATGGCATCATTCACAAACAATCTACTGTCAAAGATGCCACACTTATGTACACTATATAGTCACAATTCAATAACTAGTTTGGCAAAAGGAATTGTGGTATACCTATATGTAACCCTTGGAGATTGGAAATGGGTAAACTAGTTGTGCCTAATGTTTACATGGATGTTGACCTTCTGAAGGAAGTGGCAGCTAATTATGACCCAATTTCTTGGGTTCTAAGAACTTATGATGACATTGAGATGGTAAGGATTACCAAAGAGGAAATAGCTGAGGGTTTTAACCTAACTGAATGGAATGAAGACTATTAAATGTCCAAGATACTGAGAGGGTGGGTGAATCAATATCTTCTTAAATTTTCTAATCAGATACCATCCAAATATTCCAAAGCATACAATAACAAAGATAAGAAAAAGCATTAACAAAACATGAAATCACAGAACACATGAGAAACAGGATTTTTTACATGGAAAACCCAAAATGGGAGAAACCACAGTGAGTGTTAGCTCATAATATAGTATAACTAGTTATAAGATATTACAAAAAATGGGTGGCTCACTGCCAAGACTCACTACCCAGAAACAAAGGCTCACTGCCTATAATATTACAATGAAAAAAATGGCTTACAACTAGAAAATAAACTAACGGAGTACACCTAATGAGTGCAGATTCAGTTCTGATGTAGCTCAGTAAATTAACTTGACACACTTCATAATATTCACTCTTCTTCACATTCACATTCACAACATACCAAAAATTCGTATCACTATATATCTGATCTCTCTGCAAGCATCGATTAGGTGGGCCTAATTAGATGCACTTCTCATTTTCCAAAAACACCATTTGTTAGCTTCAAGCTTTCATAAAAACTTCTAAAAATAAAATTCACACATCCAACATGCTTCATTAAGTTGGCTTAGACCTAAAATAGGTTGCACATATATCCACAAAAAATATTTCACCATTACACAATACATCCATTAAGTCGGCCAAGGATATACCTAATAGCACAAATGCAAACACCAGTGTATTGTCGATACACCATATGAGCATCTAGATACATGAGATATTGAAGTTACATGCTTCCGACGACTACAAACCATTTCCCAAAACCGCAAGAAAAAATAATCACCAACAAACAAATGCAGACCAAAATACTAGAGGATGTAAGAAAAATACTGGTTCAGATACCAAACTAGAATACTGAAACAACTTTAGTCTTGATCTTGTAGTTGCAACTCATATATCATGGTGGCGTCAATGACAACATAAAGTAACAAAATGAGATGTTCTTCATTTTTCCAACAATCCCCCCTTTGTCATTTATGAAAACATGCGCCAAAAAGAATATTTACAAAACTCCTTATTTACAACACTTCTCCCCTAACACCATTTCACAATTATTCACTCCCCCTTTGACATCAAGGACAAAGGGTGTCCCAAAAAAAAGGAATTAACTAAGAAACATTCAAAAAAAGAAAACAAGGAAACATGTATCAATTGGAGGATGGTGAGCCTTGAAGCTCCTTTAAAATACCTTCCCATACTACTTTTCCATTCTCCCAACTATCCTTTGCAGCAACCAACATCTTGTTCAGAGATTCCAACTCAATCAAAGTTTCTTCTGCACCATCTAAAGTATTAGGAGTCAAGTTTATCTTCTCAATTTTTTATGTGCAAGCCAAAGCCTTTCCAACCAGAGTGAATTCAACTCTTACAAGGTCACTCAACTGATCATTTTTTTTGATAATTTCTTCCTTATGCTTCTCCAAAACAAAGAATTGTTCTTTATGGGCAAAGATTGCTTTCTAGGTTGAGTTGTCTCTATCTTTAGATAGGTTGTAAGTACCAGATACAGTTGATAGCTAAGACTCAATAGAATCCATAACAACCTTAATATTTTGGGTGGCATCTGACCACTTCAAGCAATAAGCAAGGACAACATTAGTTTTTGACTCACAAAACTTCACTGCTTTGAGGTTATTTTCAACTCTAGAGTGTGCAAGAGCACACTTGTCATGTAAATCCAATAACCTTTTCTCTGCCAATTTCTCCTCAACCTCTTGTTTTGACTTTTCATTAAGCCCAAAGGTATACTCCTTGAGAGAATCTAGCAACAATCTCATATTTTCAATAAGGGTGAGAGATGTATTAATGGATGCACCAGGTATGACTTCCTGCAATGCCTTGAGGGCATCTACCACAAGTTTTGTTCCTCTTTGATGTGCTTCAATAATTTCCTTTCTTTCAGATGCTTGCATAACATCTCCTACCATTACTTTATGCACCAGATACATCTTTTCCATATCCACAAACCCTTCAACCATGGGAAGTTGTAAAAGGTCCTGGGGAATTATCAGCTGAAATCTGATTTGATTGGAAATCAAACCTTTCAAAACATCATTATCGGAGGATTATTTTCTAGGAATCTTAAGTGATTTTACAATTTTCTTTTCTCTTTCTTTATTTTTCTCGATATTTTCTTCATTTTTTTTTTCTTCCTCTCCCTTTTCCTTCTCTTCTTCTTCCTTCTTTTCTTCTTCCTCTTCTTCCTCTTTTGTCTTCTCTTCCTTTTTGTCTTTATCATTATTTTTCTCTTCATTGTTTCCATCCTTTTCATCTTTATTCTTCTCTTCCTTCTTCTTCACTTCCTTTTCCTTCTCCAATATTGCCTTGATCATTATTTCCTTTTTCTACTTCAGTGTGCTCTAGAGGAGCATCATTATGCTTTTCAGACTCAACTTCTCCTTCAATCTTCTTATCATTTTCACCATCAACATTAATTTCAACATCAAAATTTCTAGAAATATCTTCATCACCTATATCAAGAGGAGTATTCTCCTCATCATTTTCAGCAACAACATCTTCATTGGGCTTAAGCATTCCATATTTTTCTGTTGTCTCTCAGATTACTTTTGATGTTTCCTTCTCACCTTCTTTGACAACTTCTTATTGCTTGTCATCAACATGTTTACTCTACTCTTCATCTGAAACATTTCTGCATAGATCTTCTTTAGAGATTTTAGATCATCTCGGGTCAAGGAAGACCCAATTTTGTTATATGTAGCATTTCTAATTTTCTCTTCAATTACAACAGCCTCTGATCTTCTTTTCATCAGATCATCCCACATGATTTCAAGTACATCTTTCCTTATATCATCCCATTTGACTTCTAAAATGATAACATATTCAATAACAACTAAAAGCAAAGTTTTCTTCTCTTCTTCTCCAACCTTATCATAATATTCAGTTGTAGGTTGAAGCATATTCTCAAAATGTAGCAAGGAATTAAGAGTTGGCTCTCGCTTAAAGTGAGGACCAAAACTTACTGACATGTCTTATTCATTTCTCTAGTCCGCAAAGGCTTGAACCAATACCTTAGAATTCTTTGATTCTGGCTTGGTGTGTACATGTATACCAAACTCTTTCTCTTCTTCATCATCAGAGGATGATACAATATGTACTCTCTTGGAAACAATGGCTTTTGTAGATGCACCTTCACTAGAGGGTAAACCTCCTCCTCTTCTTTTTACTAGTTTTTCTTTAGGATCTTCTTCATCATCATCTTGATCATCTATAACACTGAGATTTTTCTCCTTTGTGTCTTTCTCTTTCCATCCTCTCTTTGCAGGGGAAACTGGAGGAGTTTATTTCCTCTTCTCGGATCTCATGGTTGGTTAAGGGGAAATAGGACCTTTACCTTTATCGACCACACTCGGCTCAATATTTTTTGTAGGGGTTGTAGAGGGTTTTGCAGAGATAGTCCTTCCAGATCTCCTCGGGCCAGATGATTCTTCCCCCAATTGTTCTCCTTAGCCCTTCCAAGGGTAATTTCCTCATCGGTGAATCTAGATTTTTTAAGCTTTTTATCCACTTTCTTCCTAATTTTAGGCTTCTGCTGCTCTAGATGAATCTCCATAGAATTTTTAGCATATGTCCCAATTCTAGGTTTGTTGGGATCCTTGAGATTCTTATGCAAAATTTGCACATAAGCTTCAACTTCTTCTTCTGTTACCTCATATCCCAAAGGTTGAATCCATATGGTTCAAGGTTCTACAACCAAAATCATGCATTCATCAGAGGAGACATGGAATATGATGTCATCTTTATATTTCTCAACAATTTTCCTCAGAATTCTTTCCCTTTCATTCATATTTCTCTTGAATACAACAAAGAATGCTGTTAGAGCATCATCTTGAGCATCCAGATTACCCAGAATATGCATATAATCAAAAATTTGATGTCCTATAGGTCTAGATGAGTCACAATGTACTTCTTCATTCTTTCCCAGGAGTCTCTTCATGAAATAAAACAATAGAATTATAATCAATGAATGAAACTTGAAAGAATACTTCCTCTCCTTTTTCGACTTCAAGTTCTCTAGCAACTGTAACCTGAGAAGCTCAAAAAGATCATAATCAACACCATTTACAACCATATCAAATCCAGTATAGGTTGTTGTAGCCGAAAAAAAGTTATCTCTATTTATGAAGTATATTTTATGTCCGATCATCATAGCTACATACTTCATAGTAGATTAGTGATGGATTTCATTGTTAGGACTCTCTTGTCATATGTGGCTCCTGTAAGTTCCATTACAACCTCATTCTTCATGGTTTTCAACATAGGTATTGTACCTTTATCCCAAAGCCCGGTTACAACCCTAATCGCCTCCTTAGCTATCAGGTGTGGCTAGTCAGTCCATAAGAATTTATCATGTATTCTACTTAGGACCGCTTTCAAAAATTTGTCATCATAGCCAAAGTTGGGAAAGTTATTCCATCTATCCAATCTTTTCTCAACCGTGCTTGAGTGCTTAGATTTTATTAAGAAATCATCACTAGTAAGCAGATTCTGCCAAATCTGAATCAACTTTGAGTGATCATATTCCTCATACTTCACACAAATATACATCCTTGTATCCTCGGTTGACATTACTCCATGCAGAATTGTCGAAAATGCACCCATGGGGTCATCTTCAAAAAATTTTGAGGAATATTTTCTATAAGAGGGTCTCGGCCTCTCCAACACTTTCATGACTACAGGAATTTACATTCTTCTAGTTTTAAACTTTAAACAACTTGAATAACACAAAACACATCTGTTCAAAAGATAAAAATACCTTTTTCTCATGATGAATTGCAACTAGGGTTTATATAGCTTGAACTCCAATTCTCTTCAAGAATTCTCCAAAGATCTCTTCAATTAATTCAAATGCATGAATGATCAAAATGACTTAACCATTTCCTTTATAAAATAACGATCTACCCTAATTCATATTAAATGTAGAAAATTCTGAAAAGCTACTAAAAAACTCTTCTCTTTAACACAGACAAACCCTAATTCTCTCCACAAAAGATTATCCCTTCATATTTCCTACCGGTTCCTTTTCCAAATCCTCTAAAAACTCATTCTTCATATCTCATCCTCGTGCCAACCTCTGAATTGCCATTAATCCAGGGGGTTCTTATAATTTTATGATAATGTTCCCCCTATGACCTTGCTAGGTCTAATCCTTAGAGGAATCGTTTGTATCAGATGAGGGTATAGACACATCAACAGTCTCTAGTTCTTCTTTCTTTCTCCAAATATTATTCATCTCTTTCTTAATCTCATCTTTGTCAACCTTCATCACAGATTTAGTCTTTTCTATTGGATTAGTTTCCTTACTCTTCTTCCTTCTACAAACAGTCAAAATATGTCCTGGTTTGTTACAATTATAGCAGATGATATTTCTCTAATTAGATTGACTTCCACTGAATCTTGTTCTGCATTGATTAGCTTTATGTCCATACTTGTTGTAGGTATAGCAGTAGTCATTAAGGGACCGATTCATTCGTCTTCCATTAAACTGATTCATCATCAAGGTTCTGCATTCACTTGCCCTATGTCCAATTCTTTTGCATGCAAAACATTGACCAGTAAAAGGACCAAGGAACTGATTCATCCTACTTCTACATTATGTTTCCTTGTGACCAAATTTATTATTTAAAAAATAAGTGCCATTGAAAGAAGGATACCTTTGTGCATTAGGCTGTCTCACTGGAGGTCTCCTAGCAGAGTTCCTTGAATTTTCTTTCTGCTTTCCTTTATTTAGAGTCTTTTGATTATTCATAGGCTTGGAACTTTCACCAATATCACTTCCAGACCACCTTTGTCTTCACTCAATTTTTGTCTTGCAATCAATTCATCAAGCCTGTCTGAGCTAGATTTGAAATTGTTTTCACAGAGTTTTTCCTTCTCCGGATCTACCTTCAGGTTCATAACTTCTTGTTCAAGCTTGACCTGCAATCTTCAGACTTGCTTTATACCAACTTGTTCAAACATTCTTCAATTCTTTTATTTTCCTCTACTTGCACTTTCAAACTGGCAATATCTTCATTAGCATTCTTCAACTAATTACTTACTTCCTTGTGCCTATCTTTGAACTTTATCAATTGATCCTTTAACTTCCAGACACATTCATTTTCTTCTTCGAGATTTTCTTTCAGATCTCTATTTTATCTTTCAACTTTGTCAAGTTCCTCAAGTGTAGTCTGGAGCTCTCCCTTATCATCCATTTCTTCCATCTTTAGGATCTCCCTCAAGTTGTTAGGCCTTTTCGGAGGAACCAAGCTCTGATACCAATTGTTAAATTTCCAAGATACTAAGAGGGGGGTGAATCAATATCTTCTTAAATTTTTTGATCAGATACCATCCAAATATTCCAATGCATACAATAGCAAAGATAAGAAAAAGCATTAACAAAGCATGAAATCACAAAACACATAAACACCAAGATTTTTTACGTGGAAAACCCAAAATGGAAAAAACCACGGTGTGTGTTAGCTCACAATAAACTGTAGACACATAAAAATGACCTAGGCCTGCAAGCTCTATTTTTCATCTTTTTCTTCCTAGCATAATTAAGACATTTTAATTATGCCCTTAGTCCACTTTTGACTATTGATTAAATAATTCATGTCCTTTATTCTTCATGATTATTAAATAAATAAATTTTATTTATTTATTTAATGCATCACTAATTGTCTAATGTCTTCCTATAATTAAATAAATTTCTTAATTTATTTAATTATTCTTGTCCACTAATTTCTTCTTATTATTAAATAAATAAATTTTATTTATTTATCTAATACATCACTAATTCTTAAAAGTCTCCTTATAATTAAATAAATTCTTTAATTTATTTGATTATTGCCACCTTGACATTTCCTTCATTTTAAATAAAATTATTTATTTAAAATGGTCCTATTTTCTAATTTCCCTCTTTTAAGTAAATAATTCAAATTAATTATTTACTGTCATGTGGCCCCACCTTTTGAATTAAATTAATTTTTAATTCAAAATAGTCTTTTTCTCTAAAAATCAAGTAATTTCTATTATTATTTGATTTTTCCAGCCACCTCTTTGTCTGTGCCAATCATATCTTTTGTCACATGCATTGTCAACCCTTGATTTGATTTTATAAAAATCAATCCTGTCCATTCATTTCAAATTTTCCCTAATGTTTCCCTAACCCTAATTGTGGGTTGTCATATTGAATCTTGTCCATTGATTATAGGGCACTTGTCAACTTTTAATCTTGGACATTCACTCAAAATTGCATTTTCTATCAAATGACAATTTTGGTCTCATTTTGTCATCTCATATCATCTTACAACTTTATGCTCTTGCAATCTTAGGAACTCTTGTTTTAGGTTATCTCATACTCTTGCATTCTTGTCATTTTGTCATAGACATATTTACATTTCATTTGGCATAATTTAGACATAGTTTTGATGCTTACTAGTTGCATAATAGCATAGTATTGCATGTAGTCATTTCAAATCCTACAACATTTGCTTAGGGCTTGTCATTGTCATTAGATTGATCACATCAAATCTAAGGGCAACATCATATTTTCAGCAAGTTGAGAAGGTGTAATGGAGGCCAGCCATGAAGAATGAAGACATTTGGTGAGATTGTTTAGGTTGTTTTCATTTTATTCCTTTGCACTTCATTATTGCTTTGGATTTTTATGTTTTGCATTTGATTTTCTTTGGGTCCTCATCAATGGGGGAAAGCTTTTCAAATCCTCTATTTGGAGCTTCATCTAGTGCCATGGGTGCATCATCATCAAACCCTCTCATTGGTACCTCATTCAATCCCTTTGAAGGAAGTAAATGACGTGTATTTATTCGAGGACCACAACCAAATGTTAACACGTCATCACAACTTAATACCAATACTTCCCAAGGGAAAAAAATGAACATTCCCCATGGAAAATTCCAACAATTTGGACAAGGCAATTGGAATACACATCACATGGCATCATTTGGACACCAAAATATTCATGGTCAACATATTCCCCAAATTTTGACTCAAATGGCTGGAGGGCACATTCTGACATATTCATCACATATTCACAACCATCAACAAGTCCCTAATAGAAACTTCCAATACCAAAAACATGCAAACCAAAACACATCATACATCTCACAACAACACATCCCACAAGAAAACATGTCATACATCTCATCTCAATAAATGGGGACCCATGGTATACCTATCACTCCCATGTGTGATGCAACAAATAATCCTATAATTGATGCCTTGACAACTCAAGTGGATCACTTACAAAAGACTATAGAAAACATGCAAATGTCCAACAAGAAGTCACACATGTCATATGAGTTATGCTTATATCCTTTTCACACAAATCTATACATGCCACCATTCCCTCTTGGATATGTGGCACCAAACTTTACCAAATATAAGGGCAAGCCGAATCCTGTTGAACATGTTTGAGAATTCATGACCAACTATATGGAAATTTCCTATGAACAAACTTACTTGATGAGACTCTTCTCTAAGAGTCTTACACGACCTACACTTGAATGGTTCTCCATTTTAAAAGGGATAAAAACATGGGATGAACTTAAAGAAAAGTTTGTAAAAAATTATGCGTATAACATTGACATGGACACCTCCATCACTAGCTTATGCACTCTTACACAAGAAGATACTGGTGAAACTTTTATCCCATTCTTCCAAATATGGAGAAGTCTAGCAAGTCATTACCACATTGACATACCTGAAAAAGAAAAGGTCGACATGTTTGTTCAAACACTTCTAGGCCCATTGAAATATGGATTGCAAGTTCATTGCTACACAACCTTCAAAGACCTAGTCGAAAAGGGTGCCCAAGTTGAGAAAGCTCTCATTGCTAAAGGACAACTAAAATATGGTCCTAAAAACACAAATGTGAACTCATTCACGGATAAAAATAAGTATTGGGTCAAAAATAAACATGTTACCAATGACGACATTGTTGATGCCAAGGCTATAAACACAATGGGTCCTATACTTACTCTTAAAGGAGCTTAGCCACAAAATAAACCAACAACAATACTAACACCCCCCACCAATGTCATCCCAAATAACCAAAACAGTCAAAAAATTCAAAGTCAAGGACAACCCCTCTAGATAAGACAATTTCCCAATAGACAAACATACACCGCTTTGGGATAACCGATTGAGGATGTCCTTAAGAAGCTCCCTAAAAATGGTGTCATCACACATGAGGACCCTAAGCCATATGACTTGGGATAGTTTAAACCATCATGGTGGGATGACAATGCTTTCTGTGATTACCACTAGGCTAAAGGGCATAAGAAATCCTCTTGTCAGCAACTAAGAAACATTGTTCAAGACCTCATTGAAAATTGAACAATTGAATTGGGTGGGCCACAATTTGCATCAAATGCAGACCATAATATTCACAAAAACCCACTACAAGACCATGGTTCCAATAAGGCCTCCACATCAGGTTCCAAGACTAATAATAATCAAGCTAATTATGCTCACGTTGCATTTGATTATTCTGGAGGAACCATCATTAATAACGTCTGAACCGATGATGAATATGCCAATACTATCACCGTCAAAAGAGCATTGAATGCAATGCCACTAATCGAAGCAAAAAAATCACCATAGCTGGTCCACCTCCTTGGCAACCAAAAATTACAATACTCGGTCCATCTGCTAAGCAATCACAATCAGGCCCTTCTGCAAAGCAGTCCCAACCTAAGAGTCAGTTTAACCTTATTGATCAACTAGGAAAAGCCCCTGCACAAATATCCATACTCAAGTTGCTTCGTATTTCTCCCACACATAAGGATATACTTGACAAAACCTTGCAAGAGTCCTCTATCCCGCAAGACATTGATGTCAGGTAATTTGAGGCCATGGTGGGTTACCTCACTACACCCCATCATGCAAAATTTTCAGACCAAGATTATTCATCACCAAAGTCCGACCATAATGATGCATTACACATTGAGGTTTTCATCCATAAGCATAAGTTCAGACGAGTTTTAGTAGATGGCAGAGCAGGACTGAATATATTCTCCTTAAAACTAGTTAAGGCTCTAGGTTTTCTGATGCTTGCATAGACGCAACAAAGAGCATAGTCATAAAAGCATATGATGATGAAGAACGTTCCTCTCGAGGTGTGATCACTCTTCCTATCACAGTTGGACCAGTCATTGTAGACACAGCTTGCCAAGTCCTGGATCTTGAATTACCCTATAACATCTTGCTTGGCTGACCTTGGATTCACGCCTTAAAAGATATTCCATCCACCTATCACCAATGCCTGAAGTTTCCCTTTGACGGCAGAAAAATCACCATATATGGAGACCCCGATCCTTTTAAGTATTGTACCAACCTAAGGGGTATGTTCGAACATCAAGTGCCCATCAATCAAGAAGGTCCTAGTTCCTCTTCTTCCAAATTCATTGACCCATCCACACTCGCATCATCATCCACATCCACTCCTTCCACATCTTCCACCACACCATCATCTTCCTCGCTTCCTAAGGCTGAGTCCAATGTCAAGATCTAGGACCTAGGCTATGAAGAATTCAAACTGAATACAACATATTGCATAACAACAATACCCAAGTCTCTTAAGGTCTACGGTCAATCGTATTTCAGAATGGAACCTAAAGAAATTTTTTAAGTTCCACCAAAAACAATTTTCATAAAATGGGGAGACATGACCAATGAAGACATTGCCCACATAATAGGATGGCTTTATAAAGAAATGGAAGACTTACCCCCATTACTAGTTAAGATATATGGCAAAGGATATGAGATGCTAAAGGCAAAAGGCTATGATGGAACTAGTGGCCTTGGCAGAAACAAAACTGGACAAAGAGAACCTATAGCACCTTCCAAACGACCAAAGTATCTTGGGTTAGGGTATGGTCTACCCAAAAATGATGATTGACGTACCAATGGAATTTTGAGTGAGAGAATGAATGCTTTGTAAAGTTTTGAGACTATTGAGGAATCCCTTATTGAAATTGACTCCCATGAGTGAGAATTTGGCTCCCAATGATCTTTAAGTGACTGTTGCCTTAATGAATTATTCCTTGAACCTGGAAAACTTACCTTTGAACAAATATTTTGGCAAATGTTTAAAATTGACCTAGCTGATAGTCCTAAGATCCCAAGGAAACGAGAAAATTGGGATAGACTCTTTGACCCGAGGAACAAAGACAAACCAGAATCATCTTCTAGTCCTATTAGTCATACACCCCACCTATCTTCCCAACCATCTAAAATTAATGACCATCATCTAGATTCATCTGAGTTGTCACGTGACATTGCCGACCATAATGATAGTCCTTTTGTCCCTTATTTTGACAATGAGTATGAGTCAAGTGAAGGAGAATATTTGATAGGATCCAATTAGGTATTGAATGATGACAACTTCATTTTCAATGTATCTGAATCTGTCTGCATGATTTCCATGTCCTCCCCACAATTCACCAATACTAATGATGGTATCTCCTTAGTCTACCCACAACTAATCGATTGGGACGAACAAGGCCCGCCAGTCATGGACATATTTCAGAATGATAGGGCCATTATAGAATTTATGGGAGTACGTGAGGGCATACCCAGTGGTGATCACAAGGCTGGATTTTCTATTGACCTAAATTGTGTATCTTACTTCAGGGAGACTGCCCCATCCTCTAGTCAAAAAATGAAAAATAAAACAAAAAATGAAACATCTTTAGGTGAAAACCGAAAGGCACCTTCTAATGAAAAAATAGTAAAAATAAATGATGTATCTGTCGGTGAAAACCTCTCTGAGGCACCCAAAGATGGAGGACTAGAATTTCTTCCCATGACTCAAGAGAAATCGACAATGCTCAAAGAGGATACCATGGAAGTAAACATATCTATGACAGAAGATCCTAAGATGGTCCTCTTTGTGGCATCCTTGACAAAAGAAGAGAAACCCGAATTCCACAAATTCTTTGCAGAGCACAAGATTAATTTTGCATCATCATATGCTGATATACCTGGGTTGGATCCAAAAATTGTCTTACACCATTTTCCATTGCTTCTAGATGCCAAACCAGTAAAAAAAAATTTGCATAAAATGCATCCTCAGATCGCCCTGTTAGTCAAAGCTGAACTTAAGAAATTGCTCAATGCAGGATTCATACGGTCTATCGACTATGCTAAATGGATATCCAAGCTGGTACCGGTCACAAAATCAAATGGTCAGATATGTGTCTACACATATTTTAGAGACTTGAACAAAGCTTTTCCAAAGGCTTATTTTTCGTTGCCAAACATAGATATCATAGTTGACCTAACGATAGGATATGAGATGTCCCTCATGGACGGCTTCTCAGGATATAATCAAATTTGTATTGCCCCTAAAGATCAACATAAAAAAAAATTCACATGTCCTTGGGGTACATACTGTTGGAACACCATTCCTTTTGGTCTTCAGAATACAGGTGCTACATATTAGAGCTATGACAATAATATTCCATGACATGATGCACAAGACAATGGAAGATTACATAGTTGACCTTTTGGCTAAATCTTTGACAAGAAAATATCAATTGAATGTGTTAGAAAAAATATTCAAGAGATTGGAAGAATACAAGGTTCGCTTGAATCTAAAGAAACGTGTCTTTGGCGTGACATCTAGAATTTTTTTGGGATACATAGTTTCTCGAAGAGACATTGAGGTTGATCCAGCTGAAGTGAAAGCCATATTAGACATGCCTCCTCCCAAAGGAATAAGTGAACTTAGGACATTACAAGGTAGGTTACAATCTATTTGATGCTTCATAGCACAATTTTCCAACAAGTATCAACCATTTCAGTATCTTCTGTGCAAGGGCATCCCCTTTGTGTGGACAGATAAATGTTAGGAGGCCTTTCAACTAATAAAAGACTATCTCTTGTCACCACCTATTTTAATGCCACCAATCGAAGGGAAACCTTTGATCTTATACATTTCTGCAACAACTTCAACACTAGGGGCATTACTGGCATATAATGACCATGATGAGAAGGAAAGGGCCATATATTATATTAGCCGTACACTAGTTGGATATGAGCTAAATTACACATCAATCAAATGTGCTTTCCTAGCATTTTTCTTTGCAGCTCAGAAGCTAAGACACTATATGTTGAATCATAGGACATAGTTGGTAGCAAAGATTGATCCCCTAAAATATCCCTTGAGTCGAGCAACATTGATAGGACATCTGGAAAAATGGGTCACAATTTTGAGTGATTATGACATCCAATATGTAGAACGAAAGGCTATAAAGGGACAAGTGATAGCCGACCAATTGGCATATGCACCTGTACAAAGTGATCGCCCATTAGTAGTAGATTTTTTAGATGAGTCCATATTTCATATAGAACCTAAGTCACCTTGGAGGTTATACTTTGATGGGTCTCATACTAGTCATGGTTCGGGGGTAGGAATATTGTTTATCACACCACAAGGAGACTCCATCCCTAAGTCATTTTGCATAGCTTTCCCATGTACAAATAATGTGGCAGAATATGAGACACTTGTGATAGGACTCAGAATGGCTATAAAATGGAAAATCAGGACACTTCATGTTTATGGAGACTCTCAACTGGTCATCAACCAAGTTAATGATGATTATGACACCAAGGACAAGAAATTGATGCCTTACAAATGAATGGTTGAAAAATTTCATACATATTTTCACATGGTGAATTTTGAACAAGTTCCGAGAGCACAAAATAGGGCAACAGATGCAATGGCTATGATTGGCTCTCTCATAGACATTCCAAGCAATATGCCTCAATTTGAGTTTTTGGTTGAACAAATTTTGGTCCCTGCATATGATATTCCCAAATTAGAGATGGTCTGTGAGCTTTTTGGTCCCAATTCTCCCTGGTATCAAGACATTTATGACTATCTCAAGTCCCAAACCCTTCCCCCCAATCTATCCAACAACTAGTGAAAGTATTTTATCCGAAAAGTTCCCTGTTACACCATCATCAGTGACACCCTTTACCGTTGTAGCTTTGAGAACACCCTTTTTCAATGTCTTGACACTAATGAAGCACATACAACCTTACGTGAAGTACATGAGGGTATATGCGAGTCTCATTTGAGTGGTCCTACTCTAGCCAAGAAGATAACATGACTTGGGTATTATTGGCCGACCATCGAAAAAGATGCACTTGAGTTTGTCAGGACTTGCCACCAATGTCAGATACATAGTGATTTAATTCATGCTCCAGTACAAGAACTCTAAATGATTACATCTCCATGGCCCTTCGCATAGTGGGGAATCGACCTTGTGGGAAAAATCCACCCTACTTCTTCCAATGGCCACAAATTCCTTATCACCACCACTGATTATTTTACTAAGTGGATTGAAGCCATCCCCCTTACATACATAACCAACAAACAAATTTCCAAATTCATTCTCAACTACATCATTTGTTGATATGGTATTCCATAGTCCATCATCACAGACAACAAGCATCCATTCAAAAATCAAGATGTTCGTGAGTTATGTGAGCGATTCCATATCCAACATCATTTCTCCATGCCATATTACCCGCAAGGAAATGATCAAGTTGAGGCATCCAATAAAACCATCTTGAAAAATTCTAAAAAGGACTGTGAATGACTCTAGCCATGACTAGCACATCCAACTTAACCCTTCTCTGTGGGCTTACTATACCGGCATCTTCACACCTATAGGAGCCACTCCATTCGCCCTAGTCTTTGGAGCTGAAGCCATATTGCTCATTGAGGTTGAAATTCCATCCTTAAGAGTCTCCATGAAGGGTCTAATAGATGATGACGAATACAGACAGTCATGATTACATGAGTTGGAGATGTTAGATGAAAGAAGACATAATTCCCTGAACCACCTATAGGTATATCAGAACAGTCTCTGTCACAGTTACAACAAGAGAGTCATGGTTAGGAAATTTGACATTGGCGATTTAGTCCTCATGCAAAATCCTAAGAATCAGGCTAACAGAGAAAAACCTAGAAAGTTTGAACCAAATTGGTTGGTTCCTTACATCATCATATCCTCTTTTGGTTTTGGAGCATATTAGTTAGCTACTCCAGATGACGAACAACTAACAGAGGTAAGCAACAGTCTACATCTTCACAAGTTCTATGCATAGCATAAGAAAGTCGAGCTGAAGACCTTAAAATTTCAAAAAAAATGAAAAATATAAAAAAATCGTCACCTTGATGAAAACCTGGCAAAAAGGTGTCTTGGTGACACCAAAAGAATGACAAAAATAGTAAAGATAAATAATTCGTCCAATAGTGAAAACCTGGTAAACAGGCGCTTTGGATAAGTACCATGGTGAAAATTTGGCAAACAGGCGCCATGCATAGTCAGTCATTGCTCAGCCATCTACTGTCACTCTATCTACCTTAGTCCATAATAAACACTCATTTTTTTGACATCACCTTGCCACCCATCACAAAATCCCCGTTATTTTCGCCCATGGCTGATAATGATTGACATCAACCCATTCATCGCCCGCACATGTCCTTTCCACATCTGTCTAGTTGGCTAGTCTTGGACCTGACTAGGGGAAAATATTTATTACCTGATTGTAGTGGGTATTGCACATGGTCCTGTCACTCAAAAAAGTCCTAAAAAAAAAAGACAAAAAAATAAAAAAATATCTTGAAAAAAGACCTAAAAATTGAAAAATATCCTAAAAAAAGACCTAAAAATAAAAAAATGTCATGAAGAAACCCCAAAAAAATCAAAATATCTTGAAAACACAAAAATAGAGTCATATCTTGTCAAGTCTTTCATGTCAGTCAATCTTTTTCATTTGTTCGAACTACATTGTTTCTGCACATTTGCTACGTAGGCAAGGCTCATCTTCGAGCCCTCGAGACATTGGGTCAGTCCTTTTAGGTTCATCAAAATAATGACTCATTCTTTGGTCATCAAGATAAAGTCATTGGTCGTGTCAAACTACGAGGTCTTTGAGTGTATGATGTAGGCAAGGCCATTAGCCGATGAGCCCCTAAGGCCACACTAGGTCAGTCCATTAGGGTTCATGACACTGCATTGGCAAACACATGTCAATTGTCTTCAAGTCAAACAAGTCATCTCAAAACAAGAAAACTCTTGCAACCAACTCTCGCACTGCTTTAATAAACACGTCAAACACATTAGCATGTCAACATTGACATGTAGACAACAATAGTCAAACTTTAGTCAACTTCAGTCAAAACAAGTCAAATCATTGTAACTAGTCAACCTATCAACTCTTGGTTATTTTTCAGATGAGTCCTTCTGAACAATGGCCTCTATCATTTATACCTTAGGATGTGTCCTTCCTAGGTATCATCACTGTCATCTGGCATTTTGAGGGATCCTCTTGACATCGACATTATTCAGGATGTGTCCTTCCTGAATTTGGAAAACTTTGACATTCAGATATCATCGAATATGAAACCTTTGGCATTCAACACTGTCAAACCTGACATCTTGATATCAAAACACCTGGCATTCAGACACACTTGGAAAACACTTGGAACTTTTCTTTAGCTCTCTCATCATGTTACCAGTTTCTCAATGATGTCTTGACAACAGGATTTGGAGAAGCAATGACGTATCATGATGATTGTCTTGTCTTGTCTTTTTGGAAGTCATGTTTCTAGTTCCTCGAGGATGTCCTAAAAACAAGATTTCGAGGAGAAACGACATTTCATGACTTGTGTTTCTTGTCTTTTTATGCTTGTGGTTGGTTGTGACAAAAAGACTGGGGAAATTGCACTTTTAGTATGAGTCATGATCATCCTTGTCTATGATTGCTTGTCTCATATGATGGTACGACCTTACACACCTTGATTTATGTCATATCATGGTGTTTGTTGACCATTACAACAATCCACCCAATGATGATTATGGGCAATATTTTTTGAATCCTATGGTAATATGTTGAAGGATTTGGTCTTTGCGCGAACATTCATCTCCTTCTATCTTGTCATCCCATCTCATCTATCTCATGATGATATCCTATGACATACAAAAACATAAGTGCATACATGATCATATAGGCATTGCATTAGGTCCATACATACATCATTTATATCATTAAACCATATACATTGCATCACATATTACTTTTTCCATACATATATAATCCTACATTAATGCATCCATAATCATAAACAGGGCATCCATTCTAGTCAAAAACATTAGGCATATCATCATCAGGACATATAATCATAAATAAATGACATCATCATAAATGCATACATGGTATAGCATATACACGACATCATCATAAGAGTCATAAATTCATAAATCACATCACATAGTCATTGCATAAGTCATCATAACTGCATCATCATAAAACATAGTCAACACATCAAGCATCCATCATAAAACATAATCAACATATATTGTGCATCATCACATAACACAAAGCATATCAGCTGCATGAAATCTGCATCATATATATATCATCTCCAAAAATATAATGTCACATGATAAAGTCATGAGATATCCCAAAAATGGAGGTCGTAGGCTCGATAGTCAATACATAAAGTGTCATAACATAAATGTCTGAAATATGAATGCCAATAAAGTATGTCAAATTCCCCTAGGAGGTGCTATCCTCATCCCCTCGTGGAGAAGAGCGTGGTGATTGATGACCTAAACCCAACACTGGCATAACCTATGAGGCCAATGGTACTATCACTAATGGCATCATCTCAATTGTAACATGCATCTGGGACAACACTGCTACTTGCCTCGAAGGGTCTGTCACTGGAGGCTAGCTATGAGCTGATCTTTTCTTTGACCTAGATGACCTGTGGCTATGACCTAACCTGTGACTTGATGCATGTTTGTGAGAGTGGCTAGACCTGTGACCTGATGAATGTCCTGAGGAGGTAGATCCCCCCACATTGGTCTAGCTCATGTTGTTGCTGTCACTCCCTGACCTACTACCATTGCCTGTCCTCATCTGAGATCGTGTTAGGGTAGGATCTTGTCTCTCAGGTGGCACCGCCTGCTCATATAATAATCTTTACCATCCTAGATGGGTGCTACCCTTGGCCAACTCTCGTGCTAAGTCACCTGATGGTCCTGAGAATAACTGTGCACCACTGAGCTGACTCCTTCTAACAGATCACTGCCTGATCTTGATCTACCCTAACCACCTCCAACTCTGCCTACAAATCCATCACCTATGTTGTACTCTCATCCAATTTCCTCTGTAAGTCTTCCACTCGCTAATATGTAGTCGCATCATCTAGCGATGGTGGTCCCATGGGTGCATCATCATCTGCCTCTATCATTTGTCACGTCAGCAATTGCTCTACCTCATCATGATCACCCATCTCCTCATCCTCATCCATGTTCTCCTCTCCCTTGACAACTCCCTCCTCTCTCAGCACCTCCACCTCCATTTCCACCTCCTACCGAACCTCCATCTCTGGCAGCCCCTCCTTCGCCGCATGCTCCTCCTATTTGGCCTCCTCCTCCACTGCATGCTCCTCATGTCTCCCCTCCTCCACTGCATGCTCCTCCTGTCTCCCCTCCTCCTACCTCAGCCCCTCCTCTCTCTCCTCCTCCTCGACTGACTCAGGGATCGATACTAAGGGCACTTGGTCTACACGTTGTCTCACCCTCCTAGCCTACCTCCCACCGTCTCCTCCTCTCCTCCTCCTCTTGCCATATCATCCATCATCTCTGTCATCCCCATCTCTCCCTCCACCCCTGCCTCCATCTCTCCCTCAGCCTCTAGCTCTGCCCCTACCTTCATCTTTTCCTCCCCTTCCACCTCATTGCACACATGGTATGATTGATCTCCTATCCACATGCGTAGGTCCATCTGGATCTGTCAAACTAGGTGATGTGTCTGCCACCAAAGATCAAAGTTTGTTGTGGTCCCTGGATCTACAACCCCTCCACTCCATCCCCATTGTTGTGCACTACCTTGTCAATCTGCTGCTCTGCGAATGGGACTGATATCAACGGACCCCATGAAGACTCTCGTGATGACTTGACACACTTTGCAGTACCCATCAAAACACCCTATTGCTCGCTGAATTGTCACAACACCCTATGAGGCAAGTACATCTCAATGATAAGCTGACTCTAAACCATCCACCCAATCAAATATTTGAACTACCTCCAGAAACTCAAGTGATTTGCTTCATCCTCCCACTATCTATAGTCCTTGTATGGCCTCCAAATAAAAGATACCATGGTGCCAATCCTATGCCTCCAGTAGCCAATCTCGCTGACTCAGGTCTACTGCAAAGCACCTACATAATAGTACACATATGGCATGCCATCTGCCAGCTATGGTCTCTAGATGATGGATGGAAGACAACAATGTGCTCCCACACCCAGATCATCAAGAGCGTCGTCCCACAACCAATACTCTGTGCTCTCCTATAGGAAACCTCATGAAGCTAATGATATAGCATCCCCAACAGGCAAGGTCCCCAAGCATACACGGTCTTGTCTCATCTCATCTTGACTAGCACATCACCCCAACAAATGGGAAATCCATGTCCTCGATGGTCCAGAATCAGAACTCCTCTGATCAATGTTGCCAATAGGGCATCGAATCATGAGTAGTGCTCCACCATGAACTCCCAACGGATCTCGTACCCCTCAATCCCCAGTCCTGCGCCAGTCTCATCCGATATACATCCTCAAGGGTGACTATAGCCTCCCCTGTCGGAAAATGGAAGGAGCATGTCTTAGAGTGCCACCTCTCGCAAAGTGTAGGCAAAAGCCCCCTATTTTCTTTTATAATGAGCATATAGGTAACATAATAGAGTCCTAGTCGCATCAGTCATTGTTGCTCCCTCTCTCGCAACTGATCCCTGAATGTTTAAGTGGATGGCTTGCTCTCTTGCATATAAATTAGCGCTAACTGTCTCTACACTTGTCAAAACATGCATCAACACCTTATTCAAAAGCACCATTATCATTTATCTAACTCAAAAGCATTTCAAAATTTGAACTTAAACAAAGTTAGCCTTGGTCAAAGTCAAAGTCAAATACGTTGTGTTGGCTTCACTTGCATCGCAGTCAGGCGTTTGCATTATTCTGTACTTCAATTGCGTCGCGATATGATGGTTGCGTCGTTCTAGCTCGGGTTTGCATCTCAACATGGCACTTGCATCATGATTTTTGTCACATGCATCACTTAGTTCAAATACGTCGCTTGAGTCCGTGAATGAGTCACAAAATTTCAAATGCAATATTACACCCCTCGTTTGTGGCACGATTTTGCAAATGCGTCTTGGTTTTTTGCAAATGTGTCACACTTTATTGCCCTATCCTAATGGCCCTTTGCATTTGCATTGTGACACATCAAATGCTTCAAACACAAATGTGAATATGGCTTGCACACACGCATATGCATCATAGTGCATTTGTTGTTTGACCTAAAACCCTAAAAATGACATGAAAAATGATGAAATAGCAAAAATTTTGATGTACGTACTGTTGGATTTGAACCCTCTGGCCATCTATACATCTAGACGATCTCCCTGTGATGCTCAGTCACTCGAATCACCATCTTCACCAAGGTCCTCCACGCTCTGAGCTCTCAAATTTACTATTGGCAATGTGAAAATGAATTGACTTTTACCCCATTTTCAACCTATTTATAGGGTCAACGTGGCATTTTTCAAACTTTTTATTACTGGAGGCTTGTTTGACCAACTTTGACCACCCTTTTGGTTGCCTTAAACATGTCAAAATCTGAAACTGTTCGTGCCGTTGCTTTTCTGGTCATCAAATTAACTTGTCGGGACACTTTCCAATTTTTTCTTTCTTTAGGCCAAAATTTGAAAATTTTCCTGAGGGGCATAGATACTTTATACTTTTGTTGGGGCATGACTTTGACTTATTTTCTTTGTCATAATGTGATAGGCTGCATTATGACAAAGAGGGGAAAAATGTAAACACATAAAAATGACCTAAGCCTACAAGCTCTATTTTTCATTTTTTTCTTCCTAGCATAATTAAGACATTTTAATTATGTCCTTGGTCCACTTTTGACTATTGATTAAATAATTCATAATTATTTAATTAATTCATGTCCTTTATTCTTCATGATTATTAAATAAATAAATTTTATTTATTTATTTAATGTGTCACTAATTGTCTAATATCTTCCTATAATTAAATAAATTTCTTAATTTATTTAATTATTTTTGTCCACTAATTTGTTTTGATTATTAAATAAATAAATTTTATTTATTTATCTAATAGGTCACTAATTCTTAAAAGTCTCCTTATAATTAAATAAATTCTTTAATTTGTTTGATTATTGCCACCTTGACATTTCCTTCATTTTAAATAAAATTATTTATTTAAAATGGTCCTACTTTCTAATTTCCCTCTTTTAAGTAAATAATTCAAATTAATTATTTACTATCATGTAGCCCCACCTTTTGAATTAAATTAATTTTTAATTCAAAATAGTCTTTTTCTTCAAAAATCAAGTAATTTCTATTATTATTTGATTTTTCTAGCCACCTCTTTGTCTGTGCCAATCTTATCTCTTGTCACATGCATTGTCAATGCTTGATTTGATTTTCTAAAAATAAATCCTATCCATTCATTTCAAATTTTCCCTAATGTTGCCCTAACCCTAATTGTGGGTTGTCATATTGAATCTTGTCCATTGATTATAGGGCACTTGTCAACTTTTAATCTTGGCCATTCACTCAAAATTGTATTTTCTATAAAATGGCAATTTTGGTCTCATTTTGTCATCTCATATCATCTTGCAACCTTATGCTCTTGCAATATTAGGCACTCTTGTTTTAGACTATCTCATACTCTTGCATTCTTGTCACTTTTTCATAGACATATTTACATTTCATTTGGCATAATTTAGACATAGTTTTGATGCTTACTAGTTACATAATAGCATAGTATTGCATGTAGTCATTTCAAATCCTTCAACATTTGCTTAGGGCTTGTCATTGTCATTAGATTGCTCACATCAAATCTGAAGGCAACATCACATTTTCAGCAAGTTGAGAAGGTGTAATGGAGGTCAGCCATGGAGAATGAAGACATTTGGTGAGATTGTTTAATTTGTTTTCATTTTATTCCTTTGCACTTCATTATTGCTTTGGGTTTTTATGTTTTGCATTTGATTTGCTAACCCTAGGAAAATTCCCTTAGTTACATATAATATAACTAGTTATAAGATATTACAAAAAATGGGTGGCTCATTGCCAAGACTCACTGTCCAGAAACAAAGGTTCATTGCCTACATAATTACAATGACAAAAATGGATTACAACCATAAAATGAACTAATGGAGTACACCTAGTGAGTGTAGATTCAGTTTTGATGTAGCTCAGTAAACTGACTTGACACACTTCATCATATTCACTCTCCTTCACATTCAAATTCACAACATACCAAAAATTTGCATCACTATGTATGTGATCTCTCTACAAGCATCAATTAGGTTGGCCTAATTAGATGAACTTCTCATTTTCCAAAAACACCATTTGTTGGCTTCAAACTTTCATAAAAAACTTCTAAAAATATAATTCACACATCCAACATGCTTCATCAAGTTGGCTTAGAGCTAAAATAGGTCACACTTATATCCACAAAAAATATTTCACCATTACACAATACATCCATTAAGTTGGCCAAGGATAGACCTAATAGCACAAATGCAAACACCAGTGTATTGCCGATACACCATATGAGCATCTGGATACATGAGATATTGAAGGTACATGATTCTGACAACTACAAACCATTTCCCAAAACTGCAAGAAACAATAATCACTGGCAAAAAAATGCAGACCAAAATATCGAAGGATGTAAACAAAATACCAGTTTAGATACTAGACTAGAATACCAAAACAATTTCAATCTTGATCTTGCAGTTGCAACTCATATATCATGGTGACATCAATTACAACATAAAGTAACAAAATGAGATGTTCTTCTTCTATTTTCCAACAAAGAAATGGTTAAAATTAATGAGAAGGCACTAAGAGCTGAATATGAGAAAGTGAGGCCAAGTTTCTAGGTCTCAATATTGCAACATTTCCTGGCAACTATAAAGGAGGAGGGAAAATAACTCTAGGCCCATCTGATAAGGAACCCTAGCCTATAAATTACTTTATGGTACATTTCCAAAGAAAATTTTATTCCTTGTGCCAGACTTTGGGATTTGATCCAGGTACGAGCATGCCTATGAATTTTATGTACATGGCTTCCCATATTCAACATCCCACATGCTATACCCTTTATGACTTTGCATCATATTTAAAAGAGATGATACATATGGGTTTGGCTGCATTGAAGAATGGTGAGAATTGGGTAAAATTTTGGTGGTATTCTTTGTTCATGCACATGTTTCTTTACAAGGGAGTTGGATTCTTTGGTAAATACATGACATTGGTTAGAATAGAGGATGGAATTTCCTTACCTAGCCAATCTTGGACTCGAATCTTGGATAGAAATGATCTTGAGTCTAGATTTGTGGTGTTTGAAAAAAAAAAACCTCCAAAATGAAAGGGATTTGATTATGAATATGCCAAGGATCTCTACAGAATTGCATGATTTCCTGAGGCAAAAAGAGAGGAGGCCTGATCTAAAAATCAAGCATAATTGGGGAGATATGATCCCCTACCAAAGTTGTACAATTCTTAGCATTTATGGCACAAGTGTTGCACACCATATCCTTCCAAGGTATGTGCCATTAAGAATTGGTTTTATTGAAGTAATGTGGCAATTGGGAGATGTACGAGAAAATCATCTGCTCAACATGACGAAGGGAACCTTTTTCCCATCATACATTTTGTTTTCTGACTATGTTATTATTGAGGGAGGGTGGAGATAAATTGTTGACATAATCAAACCATTTGGAATGAAGATGGTCAAAGAAAGGAACCATGACCATGAGGGTTACATGGTTTGGCTGAAGAACAAGATCAAGAGTTCAAGGTTCACTCATATCTTTCATTTTCCTAATGATGTGATCAGAAATGTTTTTGATTTCCAAAAATAAGATGATAGGAAAATGAAGTGGATTGCATTTAAAAAATTGGAGAAGGAAATTCATATAAAGGATCCAAAGTACTTATCTCTTAAGGATATAAAAGATGAAATTCAAAATGTCGAATATGTGATTGAAAATTTTGAGCAGGTTGTAGGGAAGTTGAAAGAGGAAAGGATGATCCAAGAAAAAGGAAAATCTATGGTAGGCGAGGAACAAGGCAAGGGGAAGGCCCCTGAGATAAAGGAAAGACCTACTTACCAACCTCCAAAGAAAATAATAGTGTTTACAAGGAGAAAGGACACGGTGAAGAAGAAAAAAATAGTAACCACCCCTACTTGATTAGAGGGTTCAAGAGTTCCTTCACCTACACATGAATTTCCACCATTGTCTCCTCCAAGAATTGTTGCTCCACTACTTACTGAGCTCAATTCACCACCAAGAGTATCATTACCACCAAGAAAGCCACCTCCAAAAAATGAAAGGATAGAATCAAGTGGTTCGGTGGATTATCCTAAAGACTTTGATGATGATATAATTGTTACTGAAGAGGAAATGCAACAGGGTATGCCTTCTCCCCCTAGGGAGATGGTGCCACAACATATGGGTGTCATATTGAGCAAGGTGGACTTACCTGGTATGAACATTACAGGTGGTGTTAGAGAAGATGCATGTAATAAATTCATGGAAAATGATTCATTTGTTAAGTCACCTGCTTTCATGGAGTTTAAATGGAGGGAAAAGAGGGAAGAGTATGTTGACAACATTTCCAAGTAAATGAACTTGAGCCATCAATTGCTAGATAAAGTCATTGAAGCCCAAGTTAGACAAGAAATGAGGGAAAAATTTTAGAACATCACTGCTCAAGAGGGAAGGGAATTGGTAAGAAAAAGTGGTCTTCTTTTACTACTAGAATGGGATCTTGCTTCTGCTATTGCTTTTGATATAGAAAAAAGGCATGATTGGCCACTTTACACTATAGAGGAAGAGGCAAAAATTGCTTTACAAGGGTCTTCTTTCAGTAAGTAATGGGATACAGTACTTGCAATTTGCACCCTAGCCCCAAATACAAACAAGACTCCAGTTACAGAGCCAACTATAGACTTCAAGGGGGGTTGATTATCAAGAGAGTGTTAGAAACCCCTGCAATTGAGGCAACTAATATTTTTGTGGATGTAGCTCAATTTACAAAGCCAACAGTAGAATATATGACTGCAGAAAGAGACCAATTCAAAAACAAGTATAATGACATATTGGTTGAGTACAACAAGGGTCAACAAAAAGTTGTAGAATTGCAAACAAAGATTGCATTGTTGAAAGAATAGATGCAAACAATACAAACTAATGTACCAATGCAAACTAAATTTGTTGTTCCCCATCACCTCAAGAACAAATTCCATCATCCCTTGTTCCTCCTCCAAAATTTTCATTGGAAATTATGTCATACAATTTAGGGAATGTTCCAATTTTAGTTGAGGGATCAAGTACTTCAGATGTACCCTCATCTAGGGAAGTCACAAAAGAAGAGTTGATTGAGCAACTTAGATTTTATGAGGAGAGGTGTAAGTAGCAAGATGAGGTCATTAATGTGAAAAAATTGAAGATTGTGATAGTGGCATTTGAGCATCTGAACAAGGGGATAGAAAGAAGATTAATCAACATCCATTCAAACTACTCCTCCATGCTCAATGCGATAAGAAACTTTGATAGGGATAAAGAAGTGGCTATCCCGCTAATGGAAAAATGGATTCCTAGGTTCTAGGATTTGAGGTTTATGGTTATTGGATCTAAGCATGATGCAAATAAGCCACCCAACATTCAACCTACTCTCAGGTTTATGATTGGAGTCCAAGAATTCCAAGGGAAGATTGAACCATTGGAGGCAGAGATTAGAGAGTTGGTGAAGAATTTTGATGAGTGGAGTTTCAATCTACTCCTAGAAATTTTAAGTGAAGATGGTGAAATCAAACCCCTTAGGAGTGAAAAGACCAGGAAAACAGGGTGATTACAACTCAAGCAATCTTAATCTGTGATGGATTTGACATGGAGATGTTAAAGAATAGTATGGACATTCTCACTCATATAGGGATTTTCCTTGAGGAGTTTGATAGGGAGGCTAACCAAGTGGTGATTAAGTACACCCCATACAGGGTAAAATTTGACTAGGTTATTGCTTTTAATTGGCCTTTTGAGGAAGATTTTGATATTTGGAAAATAAAGTATATTGATGTCCTGGATGAGTAGGGTTGCTACAGTGGTGAGGTGATGTCTAAAATTTTTGTTGTAGGTATATAACAATGAAGATTATAGTAAGGGAAATAAAATACATGGTTTGGAACTAGTAAAAATTTGGCCTTATATATAGCAATGTTAAAATATTGTATTCTTTCCAATTTAAAATTGATGAAAAGGATTGCAGACGTGGAGATACTTTGGCTTTTTCTTCTTTCTTTATTTCATGCTTTTCTTCCTCAAGGGTTGGAGCACATGGAAAGAATGTTGTTGCTCATGGAAATATTATCTGCACTGACTAAAGTGTCTTTTGGAAGCCGAGAGGTATCTTCATCAATGAATTAGAAACACCTTTTGTCTCACATGGATACTTTCCCACAGTTTTACAAATATAATTTCCTTTGTTTGTAAACAAAAATTTCAAATGAATACATGAAATGTGTACATTCTAGCCTGAGGCTTGTTTTTCTCCTCCATTTCTATAAGAAGGAATTCATGGCCAAATTTATAGGTTGTTGATTGATCTTCTAAGAATAACTTTTTCAAAAGGAAAATGCAAAGGATAGTCTAGAGTTTTGTTCTAGGTTTTGAGTCTTTTGTTATGCAATTATAATTTTTGATAATAGTACTAGCATTTGAATATGGAAGATGGTGCAAATTCGAAGCCCTTTCTTTCCTAGTGCATTCATTATATGAGCTATTAATAAGATAATCAAGGGTTATTTTGTTGATATTCATTGTGTTCCAATGAATGTATGACTCTATCTTTGTTTTAATTCAAAGAATTAATTAAATCACTTGGATGAAGCCATAAGTTTATGTAATTTGAGTATCAAGATATGTTAAGGAGTTTTGGTTTAGGTTATATAATTTTGTAATGCAATATTGTAGAAGCTTTATGATACTAAGTATTAAGTTGTTGTCCAGTTAGATTTGTGTTGAGATTGACTCCTTGCCCTAGGTTAAGGCACTAGTTTGAGTTTTGTGTTTGTGATGTAGTTTTCATGATCATTCATCAGCGAATATATTCAAATATTTAAACTCTTTAAATTCTTGTTGAAATGTATATCAAAATGGAATACCTATGCTCTATTGCTTTTGAAACAATTAATATGTAAATGATTGGCTAGATCTTTATGTTTATTAGATTGTCAAATAATTTGTATCTAGAGCTATCTATTATTTGCAATGTGATTGATTGGCATAGAGGATCATAAAATACATTGTGAGATCACCCTCCTAGGTCTTACAGAGCCCAAAGTGTAGGAGGAAATCCTTACAATCTTTCACTCATTCGTTGGCCAATCCTTCATAGCAATTATTTACCATTGAATACGGAAAAATCATAGATAACTGTTGAAATGCACTTGGTTATTTAAAAACACCAACAAATTGGTGACTCTATTGGGCAACAAGCTTATTCAATGTCTCTACTTCGAGATCAAATGTGTAGAGTCTTATATTTTGTAAATTTGTATTTATCCATATATAATTCTATTGAAATATCCTGCCATTTGTTAGAATGAGGTCTATTTGCCAAAGATTTGGGCAGATTGTGTTCTCCTTTGTCAAATTTCCCTTGAGTTGTCAAATTTCTTTCTTAATAGTCTATGTATGCATTAAACGTTACAAAAATTTTCAATACTCATAAATATTTTTAATTCCCATCAAGTTATGGGTGGTGACTCTAAGTCTTTGTGTCAGTGCACAATCATTCATTCTAAGAACGTGGAAAGAACAGAAGAGGAAGTAGTAGAGAAGAAAATGAGAGGAACCAAAAGCAACATGAAGAAACATCATGGGAGGAAACTTGAGGAGGAGTTACCTTGCAAGCCCAAGACATCATGAAAGAAAAAACTTACTCAAACAAGTAAGTATACCAATCCTCTAGTACCTAAAGCATCTAATTCTAATAAAGTTGTTCAAGATGAAGAGGTGCATAAGTATGGCATGCCCTATAGTAAGGAAGAAGTCCTTGCTACAAATTTTCCAACTACCAGTGCTAGCTAGCCTACCCCTACTCCCAAAGTTTCAAATGAGCCTACCCATTGGTAGAATTTCTGGGATAAACAATTAGATCCAATTTTATCATCCAAAAAGGCTAATCCTGGGACTACTTCTTTTTTCAACGAGATAAACTTCAATCCTAGAGTAAAGTCTAGAGATAGGACTCCTAACCATCCCAAAAAAAGGAATTGGATAACCTTACCAACTATACTCTTGAAAATTATGAGGATGAGGTTACCCTTGATGATACTAAAGAGGTGATAAATGATATCACACAATTTCAAGAAGAGGCATTAAGACTTGCTGACTTGACAACAAAAAAATGTAACGAAAGAGAATAGAAGATAATGGTTGCCATGATCTAGAGAGATCAATTGAGAAAGAGAGTTGAATCTCTGAGAGAAATGGTGGACGGGGAGCCATTTCCCGAGGATGAAAATGAACTAGTTGTTAGAGAGATTGTAGGTCAAGTGAAAGTGAATGCTCCTGTTGGAACATCTGTAAATAGTACTTACACTAGTTCCATTATGACCCTTCTATTACTATAACCGAAGTCAAAACCTATAAATACAGGGAAGAAACCTATAGATCAACCTAAGCAAGTTATCCCAAAAGAAAACCCAGGTGTATCCATTGCAGATACTCATACCACTAATGTTCAAAATAGTTCTATCCCCTCAAATGAACCCCCTGACCCTAAAATCCTAAGGTTGAAATTGGTCAATGAGAACTTGCAAAATTAATTGGATAAAATATAAATTGAAGCCTCAAATATTGAGATAAAAGGAAAATTGCTTTCATCCAAACTTCTATCTCAGATCCTCAACCTTCTAGTTTTGATTGCTCTATCCCTATTTCCCAACCCAAAAATACTCAGTATGGTGGACATATTCTGTGTAGAGGTGGTGGTGGAGGATAGGGTGGAGGTGGAGGTGCAAATAGGAGTAATTAATCTAGAAATCAGGGTGCTGGTGGGAGTGGAGGTGGAGGAAATAATGGAAACAATGGAAGAGGAGATGGAACTAGTAACACACATTCTAGTGGCCAAGATGGTGGTGAGCCTCATAATAATCAGAATGATCAATTTACTAGAAGGCCAATGCAACTGAACATATATAGACAACTATGCTTTGATGGGATTTGTGCTTATCAAAACCCTATTCTTGATAACATCAAAACTGTATTGGTTAGATTTTATGGTAATAATGTGATTAGTGGAGAAGATCATTTAAAGTCTTTTGATAATATGATGGATGACTTTGAGGTTGATGTTGAGGATGTAATGATGAAATTATTTATGCAATCACTCACTAAGGATTCTAGGGAATGGTATAGAGGTCTACCTGCAGGAAGCATTGGAACATGGGAGGAATTTAAAAGGCTATTCAGGGAACGGTATGCAGATAAGACTGACCCAAGTTTTATGTTGAATGAATTTTATAACATCTCCAAAGGTTCAAATGAAATGGTTTTTGATTTCAATGCTAGATTTTACAAGGAAATGAATAGGTTACCCCACAATTTGAAACTAAATGATGATACTTGCTTGGTCACTTATTGTGATTCTTTTGATACCAAAATGAGTTATGATTTGAGAGATAATAACCCTCAGAACTTGAGAGATTCCTTCAATATTGCACAAAATATTGAAACCAATAGGAGAGAGTTAGGCAAGGTTGGAAGAAGGGATGATGTAAAAATCCTAAAGAATCCTAAGCTTGAAAAGGGACCCATGAATAAGGGCTCTTCTATTGAAGAGAAATTAGAATATTTTTGAATTCTATGGATCTTGTTAAAAATAGATTGGATAAGCATGAAAAAGGACTTGAAAATGAGAAACCTCATTTTTAGAAAAATAAAAAGCCCCAAAGACTCCAAGATTATCCTTATAAAAATAATTGGAAAAATGGAAAGCCAATCCACAATAATAAGAAAAATACACAAGATCAGGTCACATTTGATTCTCTACAAAAGCATTCTGCAAATTTTACTAATGAGGATCCTTGGTGTATGGCTTGTCAGCTACCTCACTCTTCTCACCAATGTGCAATTGCAAAATTGGTGGAAATTGAACAAGGTGCACTAGAAGATTGTGATCACTCTCATGAAGATGATGTTGAAGTTAATGTGATTATGTGTAGGTCTAATTTTACTAGTAATGATTGCTCATCGGATGAGGAGTCCCATGAACTTGATGTGGATGGTCAAAGGAAAAGAGCCAATGCATATCACTAGTAGGTTCTCTTTGATGAAGGGAATGAAAATGATCATGATGTGTGCACATTGGAAACAACTGAGGATGATGTGTCCTTAAGAAGACCCTCAAATGAGGTAATTGCAAAGTTAGCAGTAGCCTTGGCAGTGCACACAAGAGACTCTTGCCACTTGAGAAATAGAATGGTAGGTGGAGACTAGGGTAAGATTGGTAGTCTCTTTATCAAGGAGCAGAGTGAAAAAAACAAAGAATCGAAGGTTGAGAACAAAGTGGATGAAGCTAAAGCCAAGGAAAGGGGGCCAAAATTTTGGCAAACAAGACTGAAAGACCAAAGGCTAATGGAGAAGTCATATCTCCTACTATGAAGGTAAAGACACTAAATCAGAATTCTGAGCCTGAGAAGAAGGAAGCCAAACCTAAATTGAAGTGAAGAGTGAAGAACAGAAGGAAAAAAACACTAAACAAGGTATGATACCCATTGATCTACCTAAATATACTCCTATTGATATGTTTTAGTTACTTTCACAAGTAAAAGTTTCAATCCCCTTGCTTGAAATGATGAGGATTGAGGAGAATAAACAAAAGGAAGTAGCCCTTATTAGTGGTGCTACTACGGCTTATAATGACGCAGTGGTGTCTACTCTGCCAAAAGGGAGTGGAAAATAATTGAAAGAAAAGGAGGTTGAGGGAGTAATTACTTAAATCCTTCAAATTTACCCGGGAAATACAATAACTACCTGTCTTGTTAACATAGACCTATTTTTTGTAACTTTAATTATTGATGGAAAATTCTTGAAGAATTGTATGATAGATTCAAGAGCCTCTTCCAATGTTATGATAGTTGAAATCATGAAGGAAATGGGATTGAAGATAGATAGCGCCCATGGCAAGTGTTATGCTATGGATTCTAGAGAAGTACCATTAATTGGTGTGATCAAGGAACTCCCATACAAGTTAGCTACATTTCTAGAAAAAGGAATTCAAAATGAGTGTAACAGTGGTATACATTCTACAAAATTATAGAATATTGCTATCAAGAAGATGGAGTTCCTCCATGGGGGGTAGTATGCAACATGACATGTCTTTTGCTACTTTCCCAATTAATGGTAAAGACATCAAACTGGTTAGGGAATCAAGAGTCCTACACATGATTGAGCTTTCTCCTGAAGATGATAGAATTCACTTTGTTGACACTCGCATCAATGATTTTAGAATAGAAGAGTTGCTAGGGGAAAGCAACAGATGACCTACACTTATTGTAAGAGAGATGGAAAAAATGTCTGATAATGATGATCTTTGGACCATGTATTTTGATGGTGCATGCTCCAAGGAAGGGTTTAGTGTAGGGATAATATTGGTTTCACCCAGTGGAAAGACATTCAAGTTTTCTTTCACTTTTTCATTTATTTGTACAATCAACATGGCAGAGTATGAGGCTTTGCTGTTGGGGTTAAGATTGGTAGAAAAACATGGGATAAAAAAGATGAAAGTAATCGATGGTTTAGCATTGGTGATATCCCAAGTTAGATCCAAATATGTATCAAAAAATAAGAGGTTGAAGCAATACATGAATGTTGTTTGGGATTCCTTAGAAAAATTTGATGCTTTTGGAATTGAATTGATGGAAAGAGGCCAGAATCGAGTGGCAAATTTGTTGGAAAATATTGCACTCAGACCTAATGATATAATTTTTTCTGATAAAAGCAATGCTAAGACATTTTCCACCCATCTAGAAGGTTTAGAAGAAGTGAATTTATGGATTGAAAGTTCTCCTAGGAAAGTTTATGTGGGCAAGAAAATGAAGCCCAAGATCAAAGTAATGTTGATTGCTTTGTTGAGGAAGTATAGGCATGTCTTTGCTTGGTCCTATGATGACTTGAAGGCATATAGGGAGGAATTATTTTAGCATGAAATTCCTTTAAAAGTAGATGCAAAGCCTTTCAGACAAAATAAAAGGTCTATTAATCCTACCTTAGCACCGAAGATGCAAGAAAAGCTAGTGAAGCTAAGGGACGCTGGCATAATTAAGCCTATTAGGCACTCATCTTGGGTGTCTAATCTAGTGCTAGTCAAAACAAAAAATGGTGACATCAGACTATGCATTGATTTCAAGAATCTCAGTGTGTCATCACTAAAGGATAACTATCCATTTCCCAATATGGAAGCCATGTTGCAAAAGGTGACTAGCTGTGAGCTTTTGTCAATGATGGATGGTTTTTCTGGTTACAATAAGGTTAAAGTGAAGGAGTCTAAGTAGTATAATACTGTATTTACTACTCCATGGGGCACTTATGTTTATGTTAAGATGTCATTTGGCTTAACTAATGTAGGTGCAACTTTTCAGAGGGCTATGGATGTAGGCTTTTATGATTTTATTGATTTATTTATGGAAATCTACCAAGATGATTTAATTGCATACCCCAAGAAAGAAGAAGATCATTGTATTCACTTGGAGAAATTTTTCATTAGGGCCCTTGAATATGGAATCTCAATTAACCCAAAGAAATGTGCCTTTGGGGACACTAAGGGCAAGTTATTGGGACACATTGTGTCAAAGGAAGGAATGAGAATCGAGCCTGAGAGGGTAGCTACCATTGATAGAGTTCCACAACCAAAGAATACGAAAGGCATTCAATCATTCTTTGGGAAAATTAACTTTCTGAGAAGGTTTGCCACAAACTTTGCAGAACTCACCCACCCCATATCAAAAATGTTGAAGAAGGGTGAGAAGGTGGAGTGGACTGAAGAGCCAAGAAAATATTTTCAAGGGATTAAGCAAGCAATCACAGAGGCCCCAATCCCAAGGACCCATGATTTATCCAAGCCACCACAAATATTCTCCTTTGCATCTTTCCACACCATTGCTGCAATTTTGTTACAGAAGAACCAAGAAGAATTTGAGCAACCCATTGTATTTTTTAGTAAATCTCTTCAAGTTTTAGAGTTGAAGTATGAATTGATTGAAAAAAAAGCCTATGCATAGGTCAAATCTATTAAAAATTTCAAAACCTATCTTGTGGGAGCTATAGTTGTTGCATATGTTTCTAGTGTTGTTGTTAGGGACATCTTCGCCCAACAAGAAGTCACGGGTAGAAGATGTAGATGGATAAGTAGGATACAAGAATTCAACATTGACATCTAGATCACCAAGTTGGAAAGAGGCCAAGGATTAGCCAAGCTAATGGTTGAAATAAATTTAGATGTCGGCCAAATAAATCAAGAGGGTTATTCTGATATGTCACATGTTTGTGATATGCAAGAATGTGATTGGTAAAAAAATATTGTCTACTATTTATAGACGATGCAATGCCCTGAAGGGCTAACTACAATAAAAAAAAGGAATCTCAAGCTACAAGAAATCAAATATGTAATCATTAATGGTGAAATGTGGCGAAGAAATCTCGATAGTTTCACGTTGAAATGTGTTGACAATGCTAAAGGTTCGGAGCTACTAACTGAAATGCACAATGGAGTGTGTGGAGGACACTATATAGCCAAGACCACCACTCAAAATGTCTTAAGAGTTGGGTTTTGGTGGCCACTAGTCTTCAAGGATGTGCATAAGCTTGTGAGAAAATGTGATGCATGTTAGAGATTCTTTGGGAAGCTCAAATTCTCAGGTAATTTTCCGCTTAAACTAGTTACAATCTAGGCACCATTTCAATAGTGGGGTATTGATTTTATTAGAGAAATATTAGATGAGTGTAGTGGAGGTCATTCTTGGATCCTTATTTCCATAGATTACTTTTCCAAATGGGTGGAAGCAATTCCAACAAAGAGAGAAACAAGTAAGGTGGTAATTGAATTCTTGATGAGCAACATATTAACCAAGTTTGGAGTACCTGAGAAAATTGTTTCAGATAATGCAATGTGCTTTAGATCTAAATAATTCACAAATTTCTATTCTAAGCATGGGATTTAGGTATCCTACTCTTCACCCTATCACCTATAGGGAAACAATCAAGCAGAATCAAGCAATAAGAGCTTGATGAAAATCATTAAAAGAATCATTGAGAAGAACAAGAGGGATTGGGACTCCAAGTTGAAATTAGCTTTGTGGGTAGATAGGGTGACACTCAAGAAAGCAACTGGATATGCTCCATTTGACTTGGTTTATGGCATTGCAGCAAGATTACCCCAGAAAAATCTTATGAAAATGTACAAATTTATCCAAGAGTACAATGAAGATGTGTATGATGAGATGCAACACAAAATTAATACCCTTATGGAGGTGGATGAGATGAGAAGAGATGCTCAAAAGAAAAATTCCACGCTGCAATTGCAGGTCAAGAACTTGTATGATAAAACATCTCCAAGAAAGTTTGAAGTAGGGGACATGGTATTAATGTGGAATGCCAGGTCCAAGGAAAAAGGAAAACATGGGGAATTTGATGCACTATGGTTAGGAACTTATCTAATCAACAACACCCATGGTGAGGACTTCTATTTTTTGTAAGATCTATCTGGTGAAATTATTGAATTGCCAATACATGGAAAATTCTTGAATCCATATTTCTCTTGAAATATATTTTTCTCCACGTACATTATAAATTTTGTACGTTTTGTATAGGTTTGGTTTGTTTTGGTTGGGTCTAGTTTGGTTTGACTACCTTGTCCAGATAGTTTCCTACTTTTGTTCTCTATATTGGTCTTCTCTTCTAGGAGATGCCTAAGATCTCACCATGCTTGTTGAGATGCATGCATCCCAAGTTGGAGCCACTAGTGGAACCCTCAAAAAATTTCTTCATGTTCCACTTGTTTTGTGCCTTTATGATCTTATTTGGTTTGTTGGTTGGGGTTTTAGGTTTAGGGTTTATGGTTTATCTTCCATTCATTCAAAAAACCTATTGTTTACCTTTTTTGCTTATATTTTCCAATTGACTTGGTGTTATCAATTCTCGATCACATTAGTTTGGACTTATGCCATTGGAGTCATTTGGTTTATCGACCCCTTTCCCTAGTCTTGTCTGTCATGTCATCGTTGGGAAACATTATGCATCAAAACTTTAAAGGGTTTTAATATTTATGCCTTTGTCTAAGGTCTATACCTTAGGTCTCTATGTTCCCCATTCTCGTCGACCTAGCAAGGTACCCCTTTTAAGTCACTAATCTATTTGTACATGCAAATTAGAACTTTTAATGGAAGTGGTTAGATCTTATGATTGCATCCTAACCGTTCCTAGCTAGATTGTGAAAATACAATACTCATTAAAAAATACCAATGGGTTGGTTGGCGGGTGGCACGTGTCCTCCTTTGAGGCAGAGCCCATCATCCTTTGAAGGCAATGAGCATCAAGTATTAGGATATCAACGGCTATGATAGAATGTTGTGGGTTAATCTGAGCCCTTCCCTGCTAGCTCGCAGGGGACCCACCAACACCTTTAATCTATTAGTGGGGCGACAGGGAAGCACCACATGGCACGATTTAATCCATCAAGGGAAATATAATGAGATATGCAATATTTCTAAAATATTTTGGTATAGTGTTAAGTAGTGGTAATGTCGGGCTACTAAAAGGTTTATTTGAGCATGTCGTTATATGTAAAGTAATATGTTATAATTGTGGTCGTCCATTTGATCAGAGAGATAAAAATTTGGGTGGATGATTTGAAAGGTTAAAGGCATGCAAGTTGGAGGTTTCAGATACAATCTGGACCATTCCCCGTTGGCCCGTTTCCATAATATGTGCACAGGTTAAATAGAGTGAGCAAGCGGGAGAATGACACATGGACATCTTCAAAGTTCATAAAGATAATGGACCCTGCAGGATGGAATGAATCCACATGGCATATTAAATTGATTGGTCAGTGGCAAGGGTTATCTATGGTCAAATTTTCAAAATTATTTGACTCAATCTAAGCCATTCATCGGGCCATCTCATCATAGGATCAATGGATGGAATTTGAAGTTCGAAGTTGAGGCTAAGTGAGTTGTTCTGGTTCGCGTGAGCGAATAGTAATGGAAGATAAGACATTGAAATATTAGATTGATTGTTTTAACGCCATTAAAACTTGTTTTAAAGCACAATTTTAGTTCATTAAAGCACTCAAAGCAATTAAGGATTTCTTGCTACATGTTCAAGCTCATTTGGCATCCAAAAAATTAGGGTTTCTAAGCATCTGCAAAATACTAAGTAAAAATCAATACCCTGTGCATTAATTACTTGAAAATTTGTTGAAGGTATTCACTCAATCATTCTGTCATTTAGACTGCCTGTCTTTTTGCATTTCTTTTAGGGTTTGACATTTAAATTGCATGATAAAATTGTCAAACCCATGCCCTAGTTGCAAACCTTAGTTTTTCTATGGGCTTAACCATAATAGAAAATAACCTTATTACCATGGAACCCCCACAAGCCCAAACCTTAGGATCAAAAGAGAAGAAAACACCTCTTTACAAGAACCTCCTTGGTCAATTAAAACTATCAACAAATGAGAAACCCACTGATCAACATATGTTCTAAGGCCATAACATAAAATATGGCATCATTGACAAAAAATCTACCATTAAAGATGCCACATTATCATACATTGGATGGGCACAATTCAATTACTAGTTTGGCAACATGAATTGTGGTATACCTATTTGTAACCCTTAGGGATTAGACATGGGTAAATTGGTCATGCCTATTGTTTACATGGATGATGAAATTCTGAAGGTAGTGGCAACTAATTATGACCCAATTTCTAGGGTTGTAAGAACTTATGATGGCATTGAGATGGTAAGGATTACCAAAGAGGAAATAGTTGAGGTTTTTAAGCTAGTTGAATGGAGTGAAAACATGGTTAAAATTGATGAGAAGGCACTAAGAGCTGAATATGAGAAAGTGAGGCCAAGTTTCAAGCTCTCAATGTTATAACATTTCTTGGAAACTGTAAAGGGAGGAGGGAAAATCATTCTGGGCCAATTTGATAAGGAACCCTTCCCTATAAATTACTTTGTGTTATATTTCCAAAGAGCATTTTATTCCTTGTGCCAGATCTTGGGATTTGATCTAGGTATGAGCATGCCTATGGATTTTATGTACATGGTTTCCCATATTCAACATCCCACATGCAATACCCTTTATGAATTTGCATAATATTTGGAAGAAATGATACATAAGGGTTTGGTTGCATTGAAGAATGGTGAGAATTGGGTAACATATTGGTGGTATTCTTTGCTCATGCACATGTTTCTTTAAAAGGGAGTTGGATTATTTGGTAAAGACATGAAATTGGTCAAAAAAGATGATGGAATTAGCTGATTTGTCCAATCTTGGACTTGACTCTTGGATAGAAATGATCGCGAGTCTAGCTTTGTGGTTTTTGAAAACATTTTTTCCTCCAAAATGAAAAGGTCTTTTATTATTACTATGCCAAGGATCCCTATAGAACTACATGATTTCTTAGGGGTGAAAGAGAGTAGTCATGATCTAAAAATTGAGCACAATTGGGGAGATGTGACCCCCTACCCAAGTTGTAAAATTTTTAGGGTTTATGGAACAAGTGTTGCACCCCATATCCTTCCAAGGGATGTGCCATTAAGAATTGGTTTTCTTGAAGTATTGTGGCAATTGGGAGATGTAGAAGAAAATCATTTTCTCAACATGAGGAAGATAACCTTTTTCCCATCATACACTATGTTTTTTGAATATGTCATGATTGAGGGAGGATGGAGAAAGAATTTTTGACATACTCAAACCATTTGGAATGAAGAGGGTCAGAGCAAGGAACCATGAATCTGAGGTTTCATGGTTTGGATGAAAAACAGGATCAAGAGTTCAAGGTTCACTCATATCTTTCATTTTCTTGAAGTTGTGATAAAAAATGTTTTTGATTTCTAAAAACAAGATGACAAGAAAATGAAGTGGATTGCATTTAAAAAAATGGAGAAGGAAATGAAGATAAAGGATCCAAAGTACTTAGCTCTTAAGGATATCAAAGATGGAATTCAAAAAGTCAAATATGTGATTCAAAATTTTGAGCAGGTTGTAGGGAAGTTGAAAGAGGAAAGGATGATCCAAGAAAAAGGAAAATTTGTGGTAGGTGAGCAAAAAGGCTAGGGGAAGGCCCCTCAGATAGAGGAAAGACCTACATACCAACCTCCAAAGAAAATAATAGTGTTTACAAGGAGGAAGGGCATGTTGAAGAGGAAACAAATATTAACCACCCCTACTCAATCAGCGGGGTCAAGATTTCCTTCACCTGCAGATGAATTTCCACCATTGTCTCCCAAGTTCTAGGATTTGAGGCTTATTGCTATTGGATCTAAGCATGATGCAAATAAGCCACCCAACATTCAACCTACTCTCAGGCTTGTGATTGGAGTCCAAGAATTCCAAGGGAAGATTGAACCATTGGAGGCGAAGATTAGAGAGCTGGTGAAGAAGTTTGATGAGTGGAGTTTTAGTCTACTCCCAAAAATTTTAAGTGAAGATGGTGAAATCAAACCCCTATAGGAGTGGAAAGACCAGGAAAACAAGGTGATTGCAACTCAAGCAAGCTTAATCTGTGACGAAGTTGACATGGAGATGTTAAAGAATAGTATGGACATGCTCATTCATATAGGGATTTTCCTTGAGGATTTTGACAGGGAGGCTAATCAAGTGGTGATTAAGTACACCCCATATAGGGTAAAAGCTGACTACGTTATTGCTTTTAATTGGCCTTTTGAGGAAGATTTTGAGCTTTGAAAAAGAAAGTATATTGATGTCTTGGATTTGTAGGTTGTTGCAGTTGTGAGGTGATGACTAAAATTTTGGTTGTAGGTCTGCAACAATGAAGATTAAAGTAAGGGAAATACAATACATGGCCTGGAACTAGTACATATTAGGCCTTAGGTATAGCAATGTTAAAATATTGTATTCTTTCTGATTTATAATTGATGACAAGGATTGCAGACGTGGAGATACCTTGGCTTTTTCTTCTTTATTTCATGCTTTTCTTCCACAAGGCTTGGAGCACGTGGAAAGAATATTGTTGCTTGTGGAAAGAGTATCTGCACCAACTAAAATTCCTTTTGGAGGGTGGGAGGTATCTTCATCAACAAATTAGAAATTTTTGTCTCACATGGATACTTCCCCATGGTTTTAAAAATATAATTGCCTTTGTTTGTAAATGAAAATGTCAAATGAATACATGACATGTGTACATTTTATCCTGAGGCTTATTTTGCTCCTTCATTTCTATAAGAAGGAATTCTCAGTCAAATGTACAGGTTTTTGATTGATCTTCTATGAACAACTTTTGTAAAAGGAAAATACAGAGGACAATCTAGAGTTTTGTTCTAGGTTTTGAGTCTTTTGTTATGCAATTGTAATTTTCGATAACATTACTAGCATTTGAATATGGAAGATATTGAAAATTAAAAGCCATTTCTCTCTTGGTGCATTCATTATATGAGCTATTAATAAGATAATCAAGGTTTATTTTGATGATCTTCATTGTGTTCCAATTAATGTACGACTCTATCTTTATTTTAATTCAAAGAATTAATTAAATCACTTGGATGAAGCCATAAGTTTATATAATTTGAGTATCAAGATATGTTAAGGAGTTCTAGTTTAGGATATTAAGGTATAATTTTGTAATGCGGTATTGTACAAGATTTATGATGTTAAGTATTAAGTTGTTGTCCAGTTATATTTTTGTTGAGATTGACTCCCTCCCTAGGTTAAGGCACTGGTTTGAGTTTTGTGTTTGTGATGTAGTTCTCATGACCATTCATCAATGAATACATTTAAATCATTAAACTCCTTAAATTCTTGTTGAAATGTATATCAAAATAGAATACATGTGCTCTAGTGCTTTTGAAACAATTAATATGTAAATGATTGGCCAAATCTTTACATTTATTAGATTGGCAAGGCATTTGTATCTAGAGCTATTTGTTATTTACAATGTATGTGGTTAATTGAAACAAAGGATCATAAAATACATTGTGGGATCACCCTCCCAGGTCATGTAGAGCCCAAAGTGCAAGAGGAAAGCCTTACAAGCTTTCACTAATTCGTTGGCCAATCCTTCATAGTTATTTACCATTGAATTTGGTAAATTCATATCTAACTGTTGAAATGCTCTTGGTTATTTAAAAACACCAACAAGGAGTACGAAGAATCAATTGTAGGTACCAATTCCAGTAATGGAGTTCACTGAGGATTGCTTGCAATCCAAAAGGGTGGTACTGCCACTCAACTCCATTTTGTGAATCCATATTGGCAATATTTTTTCCTACCCCGAGTTTCTAATGCAAGAGCATCTAGGGTACTAGCAATCTTGCATCACCAAAAATATTGTTATTTCAATTTTGTTTATTTTCAATAAGAGCTTAGGGGTTAGGAGAATATTTTTATTTTATTTTCAACTTTGTAATTTCCCTTGTGGTAAAATTGTAATTGTATTTTTGGTGGGAATTATGCATTTATAAATATTTCTAAGGAAAAATTGGGAAAATACCCCTCTTGGGCATCCCATTCTTGTTGGGGACCACTTGGGGTGCATTTTCTTGCATGTTCAAGTGCATCCTATGCATGCATTTTCATGTTTGTGCCACAAACTATGCATGTTGATGCATGCCTGTATTTGGAGTTGTTGGAGCCATCGAGAATCATTGAAGGTGTCATAGTTGGAAAAGATCATTGGTCAAAATCTAGGTGCCCATATGTGGGTCATATTTGCAGTGAATAATTTTATATTTTATAATATATTCTTCTCAAAGTGGGGCGTTGGATTTCATGGTGGTATTGGAAAGTTATTTTGGTAACCAACAATGGTTTTCTTCTCACACATTCTCTATATATTGATGTTGTTTCATTTGGAGAAGGGGGGATTTTTGAGAGTTGGTGGTTGCATACCCAGATGTTGCCGGAATGAAGCCATAATATCAAGTTGTATATTTTATTTGAAAGGGAGAGTCTCCCTCTTCATCAATAAGTCATTGTTGATTACAAAGAAAACTTGGGATGATATAAGCATACATTTTTTATTGAGATTATCAAAAACACAAAGATGGTATGATTTGTTTTTTGTAGTGGTCAACGAAATTTTTAAGAAGGTGAATCTCATATCATGCAAGAAAACTAATGATGTGGTGCATATAGCTATAGCTAACTTATTTTTTCAAGAAGATTGTTAGATTACATAAATTTCCAAGAAGTATAGTTTATGAAAGAAGCATCAAATTTGTTGGCTATTGTTGAGGGATATTATGGAAGAAGATGAAGACGGATTTGAAATTTTGTTCATCATGTCACCCATAGACTAATAGAAAAAAAAAAGTAGTAAAAAAAGGGGTAGGAAATCGTAATTTCCCCATTTTAATTAAATCCAAAACAATCAAACTTTAGCTCATTTTTCTTATTTCTAGTGAGCTAAGGTGAGCAACTAGGAAATAATTTTTATTTCATATTTATATGGTTCCATTTTATTTCAAGTTTTTTGGAGTTTGGGTCATTAAATATTAAATAATATTCAAAATATCCCAAGGGGGGCATTGGGATTCTCACGAGGTCCTTTCTATTTTTTTTCTTGATGACTATGATAGGTTATAATTTCTAGTTTTGTAGTGTTAGTGACAGGCTAATTTTGAATGTAGGAATTGGTGGGAGTTTTAATACAAATTTAAAATTTATTTTTCCCTTCAAAAAGAGGACATTTTGGGTGCCCAAATTGGACTAGTAACTATAAATTCTTGGTTGGAGACTTATGGTGGATCTTTTGCTAGTTCATTTTTTCTTTTCACATTGTACACACTTTGTTTTGCAAATATCTTCTATGAAAAAAACTATGGAGGATTACAAGTTGTGGAAAATACCCATGAGTTGTGAGAGTCATAGGATGAAATCCCCATGATTATTGTGGGCATTCTCACTTTGTGACTACATTGGAACTTCAATAGATAATGCAGATTGGGTAGAGTTTTTAGTAGTGATTATTTGTAGGTGAAAGATTTGCAATTTATCTTCCATTGTTTTTGTAGTTATATTTTCTACTATGTGAAAAATATTTGTTGTTTTCCATGGATATATCAGTACCTTTTTTTTATCTTGCCTCTATAATGTTTGTACAAAAATTGAGTTGTGTATTATGAGACTTCATGTGTAAAACTCGCTTGATTTGTGTAGAATATTAATATCAGTTCTAAATTTCATTTGGCTATTGTTGTGGTTTTTTAGGCTATCATAACAGCCTAACTTCATGTAATAATCAGATTTTTACATTTTCCAGAAGTCTTTTTGAATATTTTGGGGTTTTTTAGTGCATTGGTAGTGCAAATCACTAGTGTAGCTTTCATTGAATTTTATGATTTTTTTTAGCAATATTTTTAGATTTTATTTTTCTCTAAAACGTATTATTTGGTACAAATTACATAAACTTGTTGAAATGTTTAACATTGAAAGAAAAGATAAATAATTGGTGTATGGTTCTAGTGCAAGCATAGTTTACATATAATAAATTAGTCAATAGAAGTACCAAGAAAACACAATTTAAGATTGTGTATGGTCAAATTCCAAGAAATGTATGAGAAGTGAGGAATATCAAATTGGACACTAAAATATTTTTTTTTAACTAAATCTTCACTTTCGGGCACCTATAGCGGCTAAACCGTGAGGAATTTGAAGATGATGCAAACTAGAGTTTCATGACATTTTGTTTGCACATTCTAAATACATTTTTTTTCAATTTTTTTGGAATCATATTGCTCTTCCTTTTCCATCTCCCTCGAAAACTATTTTTTTTTCAGAAAACAACATTTTTAAAAAGTAACGCTCACCGTATAATGCATAACTTTTTTTCCATGAAGGATTAAATTGTAATTCTTTTGAATTTAGATTTGTAACTCCGATATCTAGTGCTTCCACTTGGTTAGATAGTTTTTTATTAAATATTTTTTCTTTAATCAAGTTTCAAAATCAAATCAATTATAATTCAGACATAGCACGACCATACAATGCGTAACGTTTTTTGTATGTATCAATTTTTTTTGTTGGATCAAGGACTTCAATATCTAGTGCACTCATATTTTTCAATTTTTTTTTGATAATCTGCTATTTTTCCACATGTGCAGAACAAAGAACTTGATTTTCGGTGAAAAACCTACATTCACAAGAAATAAAAAATAAATATAATAATAAAATTAAATTTATTTAAAATTATACTTTTTGGGAAGCTTATAATAAGGACTACATACTTACAAAAAATAAATGTTAAATTAATTCATTTGATCCCCCAAAAGGTAAATCAAAAGTGGTTTTATTAGCATTTTGATAGGTGTAAAGGAGACTCTGTTATAGTTATGGTTTAAAACTAGCGGGGTTCTATCCAAGGGGGTTTGATCTAAGGTAGTTTGATCAAACCCTCTTCAATTGGAATGCTTTAAATGGAAATTTTTAAGGATTAAATCATTATATTTTCTAAAAATATGCGATTTTAGCAAAAAATAGAATATCCCAGAAATTGTAAACCAACTTTGTGGGATCACCCAGATAAAATAAGTTCTAAAAATATATATTTTATAGAACAAATGAAAGGATTACACAAGATATGGAGAAAATAAAGACTATGTATAAGGAGAAAGTTGATAAAAGAAATTATGCAAGGAATATGAAGCTGGAAATAAAGTAATGATACATTTAAGAAAAGAGATATTCCCATAAGTTACTGAAGATGAAGAAATTTGGATTGTGCAAGGTGATAAGTAATTTTTTCTATAGTAATGTATATGGAATGAGTTGCCTAAAGGGTTTGGAATATCACTAATGTTTAATATTGTTCATTAGTATGAGTAGATCATGAAACAATAGTAGAAGAAGGTGTTGGAAAAACAAGGATAAACAACTGAGAGGGGGGGTTAATCAGTTGTCACAGAATATTCAAAATTTTCACACTTAACTAAACTTAATCTCAGATCTGATGAATGAACAATAAGCCATAAACAATCAACACATCAGAAACACAGAGAACACCAAGATTTTTACGTGGAAACCCTATTAGGGGAAAAAACATGGTGGATCTCAGTCCACAATATTATACCCTGTTAAAAGTATAAAGATGAATAATGGGAATGCACATGCATTCAGGCACACCGCCTAGAGCTCACTACTTAAATACAATAGGGCTCACTGGCTAGAGAAGACACATTGTCTTATAGAAATTTGGATTAGATCCGAAGGGTATGAACTGAGAAAATAGCTTCTACAAAAACCTAATTACAGTTCCAATTAAGCTCAGAGACACTCCTTCACACTTAGCTTAAATTTCTTCACACTCTGCTCTGCAATTGAATGATTAGAACACTATTTGCACATTTACACTTTCTTTAGCATATGTTCACACTTATGGACACTTCAATTTGCTCAAACAATCACTCTTATATATCCACAACATGGATTTACATCAACAACTCCATCAGCCATAAGAAATATAAAAGTATAAAATATATATGCAATGTTGGCCCAAATTTAAAAATAAATTTTTAATGTCAATCAAAAATCATCGACCAATATTTTGTTGAGACCTAAAAAAACATCCTCAAGCATGCCAAACATTCAAATTTTAATCTTCAAGGATCCACAACACGTTACAACTACCATGTCGGCCAAGAACACAAAAACCTGAACACACAAGAGAAAAATCACCGACCACGAGCACACCAATCAACGCAGACATGCAACAAAGATAGAGCACAATCTAGAAGCATCCATGAACATCAAGAACTAGTAGAGAAACATCTACAACAACTGAGATTACTAGAATCACTCCAACTTCAATAAGGAACACAAACTAAAACCACAAAAACACTGTCAAAACATAGATCTTAATAACTTGAACAAATCTTCACGTGGACCTCTAAAACTTTCGGTGGATAAAATAGATACACTCAGAAATAAACCCTTTAATCTACAACAACTGATCTTCAATGTACTAAGCAAGACACCTTCATGACCTTCACTATTCCATTGGGAACCTGCAACACTTTCTTTAACAATTTTCTCAATATCCTCGACATATACAGCCTTCAATACCTCAATGCTAAGAGTGTTGACATCAATGACAACCACATATCAACAAAACAACCACAATATCCAACAATCTCCCCCTTTGGCATTGATGGCAACACATGATGTGAAAAATACCATCAACACGACTCTCAATCAACATTTACTCCTTAGATTCTGACTCTTCTCCTCAACAACTCTTCCACCTAATCTTCTTCCCACAGGGCTCTTCTTCTCAATTATTTTTCACATTGAACTTCTCCCCCTTTGAAATCAATGGAAATATATAAGCATTATCTTTCCACATACAAGCTTTGAACCATATATCTGCACATCTGACTACTCCCCCTAAGTAGCAGCCTCAAAAACATCAATCTGGATCAGAATATGATTATGAAATGCATAGATTGATGCAATACAATGCATCTCAAGTTCATATCAAGAGGGGTAATCACCCCTAGTATCCCTCTGAGATACTCAAAAGTATCTTTTGGAAATGGCTTGGTGAAAATGTCTACAATTTGCTCTTTAGTAGGTACATAATCCAGTTTGACTTCTTTCTCACTCACTTTCTCCCTCAAGAAATGAAACTTGATTAAAATATGTTTTTTCTTAAAGTGTATCACCAAATTCTTTGAAATTTTATTGCACTTGAGTTGTCACAGCATATAACAATAGGGTCATCATACACTACTCTGATATCTTTTAGCATATGTTTCATCCACAACACTTGAGTACAATTATTTGTAGCAACAATATATTCTACCTCAGCAGTAGATAGGGAAATGTAATTCTTCTTTTTACTCAACCAAGACACTAGCTCTTCCCTAGGAAGAAGGCACCACCACTAGTGTTTTTCCTATCATCTACATCTCCTGCCCAATCCACATCAGTATAGGCACTCAAAGTAAGATCATCATCTTTAGGATACCAAAGCCTAAAGTCAACTATCCCTTTCAGATACCTAAAAATTCTCTTTACAACAATCACATGAGATTATTTTGAATCAACTTGATATCTAGCAACCATACACACAACATTCATTATGTCTGGTCTAGTCTGAGTTAAGTATAGCAATATTCCAATCATTGACCTGTATCCTATTTGATTTTCCTTAGGAGAATCATCATTATGTGTTAACTTGCATCTGGTTACCATGGGTGTACCAACAAGCTTTGAGTCATCCATACCAAACTTCTTCAACAACTCTCACATATTTGGATTGTGATATGAAAATCCCATTGTCTAATTGAGTGACTTGCAATCCTAGAAAGAACTTCATCTCTCCAATCATACTCATTTCAAATTCACTCTTCATTTCATCAACAACATTCATACATAGATCATCATCTCCTCCAAAAATAATGTCATCAACAAAGACTTCAATAATCACATCTTTATCATGATCCAACTTAAAATACAAGTTGTCGTCAGTAGTACCTTTATTGAATCCAATCTCCAGTAAGTATTTATCCAATCTAGCATACCAGGATCTGGGGGCTTGCTTGAGTCCATACAAAGCTTTCTTCAATCGGCAAACCATGTCTTCCTTGTCAGTCAGTTGAAATCCATTCGGTTGTTCAACATATACCTCTTCTTCTAGTTCACCATTTAGAAAAGTCGACTTCACATCCATTTGATAGACTTTATAGTTCTTATATGCAACATAAGAAAGAAACAATCTTACAGCTTCAATTCTGGCAACAAGGGAAAAAGTTTCTTCAAAATCAATACCTTCCATCTGTGAATACCCTTTACACACCAGTCTTGCTTTATTCTGGACCACTTCACCTTGTTCATTCAAATTATTATGAAAGACCCATTTGTTACCAATCACATTTTTATCTTTAGGTCTGGGAACAAGAATCCATGTATCATTCTTTTCAATTTTCAAAAGTTCTTCCTTCATAGCTTCCATCTAGTGTTCATAATTACACACTTGATTGACATTGTCAGGTTCAACTTTGGAAATTAGACAATACTCTTCTGCAATCCTTCTTCTAGTCTACACACCTTTATTCTTATCTCCTATAATTTAATTTTCAGAATGATTCAACCTTACATACCTTAGAAATTTAGGATTTTCTCGCACTTCTGGTTCTTTTGGTCTTTCTTCTGCACTTCCACTTGTTTCTCCTCCCTGACTTTCTTGATTTACTGAAACAATTTGAATTTGATTATGTGTCTGAGCATTCTTCCCTTGGTTTGTACTATCCTGCTGGTCATCTGAATCATATCCACATTATCTGGATGATCTAGTAGCTCATCCTCATCAACTTTGACATTTGCACTTTCAACCATTTTCCTTAATCTTTTATTAAATCACTGGTAGGCCTTTCTTTTAGTAGAGTAGCCTAGAAAGATTTTGTCATCGCTCCTTGCATCAAATTTTCCTATATCCTCATCTCTCTTAATATAACACTTGCTTCCAAAGATTTTGAAATATTTAACAGTAGGCTTATAGCCAAACCATAGATCAAAAGGAGTCTTACCAGAAATACCATTGACATTTACCCAGTTTAGAGTGTACACAACAATGTTTATAACTTCTCTCCAATAGATGTGAGGTACATTTCCTTCTATCATCATTATTCTAGCAACATCCAAAATTGTTCTATTCTTTCACTCTACAACTCCATTCTGTTGAGGAGTTCAAGGAGTAGATAATTGTCTTTTAATTCCATGCTCTTCACATAAAGAATTGAACTCTCGGGAAGTGAACTCACCACCTTTGTCTGACCTTAGGCATTTTATCTTCAGACCTGTCTCATTCTTTGCCATAGCTTTGAAACTTTTGAACTTCTCTAATGCTTCACATTTTTCTCTTCAGAAAGCAACCCATATCATCCTTGAGTAATCATCAATAAGCAACATAAAGTACCTTTCTCCTTGTAGACTTTTGACTCTGGACCTGGACCACACAGGTCAGTATGCACTAGCTCTAGTGCTCCATTAGAATGATGTTGTTTTCTCTGGAAAGAAACTCTAGTATGTTTTCCCATCTTACATTCCTTGCATATTGTGTTAGTAGGCTTCACTAGCTTAGGTAAATATCTTACTGCTTGAGTGGTGATTACCTTGACAATGTTATCAAAATTCACATGACACAACCTTCTATGACATAACCAACTTTCATCTACTAGAGCAATTAAACAACTTCCACTAGCAGCATTCAGGTGAAAGATATTACCTTTTTTTTGTGTACCTAATGTAATTATATCTCCAAAGCTTCCAAGTATCCTACATCTTCCATTTTTGAACTAAAAATCATAACCCTTATCCACCATCTATCCAACAATCAATAGGTTATGCTTCAAGGCTTCAACATAAAGGACATCATCAGTGTTATGTTTACCACCAAGACAAATAGACCCTTTTCCATGAATCACACTAGAATTGTTATGTCCAAATCTTACAACCCCACCATCATATTTCTCTAGACTTACAAATTTGCTTTTGTCACCAGTCATATGATGTGAGCATCCGCTGTCTATAACCCACTCATCCTTTTCTTCAATTCGAGCTACAAGAGCTTTCTCAACTTTAGCAGATTCAGTAGCCACCAGATCAATTTCCTTGATAGCAATGAAAACCCATTCATCTTCATTTCCATTTTCTTTATTAGATTCTTCATCAGTCACACCTTCTTTAGCAAAATAACATTTCTTTTCAAATTTGGGTTTGTAGTTCTTAGACTTAGGAACTCTTTCAGGACACCTTGAAGAAAAATGACCTATCTTATTGCAAGAGAAACATTTAATAGGTAACTCTCCTTTATACTTACCTTGTCCTCTACCTTCTTTCTTCACAATCAGTGCTTCTAGTTCTTCTACCTCTCTTTCTTCATCCTCAAGTTGTTTCATCTCTTCCTCATACTTGAATGTCTTTTTATAACTTTCCCCTGGATCAAATCTTTGCTTGTTTCTTCCGGATACAGTGGCCTTAAATGCAGATTCAGTCTTAGGGGTAGAATCACCAAATTCATTCAACTCAAATGCAACAAGCTTACCAATCAACATATCTCTTGTTATAGTTGTTACTGTTCTGAGCTCTTCAATAGCATGAGCCTTAGATTTGTAGGAGGGAGGAAATGATCTGAGCACTTTAGCTACAATTTCTTATTCATCGAGGGTAACACCGACACATCTAATACCCATCACAAGTTCATTTACTCTTTGCATAAAAGAAGATATATTTTCATCTTCACCCATCTTCAAAGTTTCATTCTTTCCTTTCAAACTTGTTAGCTTAGCAACCTTCACAAGTGCATCTCCTTCATACAAAGTCTCCAGCTTCTTCCATATCTCATGAGTTGTCTTCAGATCCATCACATTTGTCATTTTTGAATCTGTCAAATCACTCAACAAAGCTTCAATAGCCCTAATGTTAGTCTCAGCCTCTTTAACTTCATCATGAGTGGAAGGACCGTTTGGAGGAACAACATATTTTTTCTTTACAATCTTCTAACAAGGTTCACCAATACACCTCAAATGAAATTCCATTCTATCTTTCCACAAGGTGTAGTTTGTTCCATCGAATCTAGGACTGTCCTTGTATGATGCCATCTCAGATCACCTGAAGCTTTTAAAATTCTTTAGAGGAACCTGCTTTGATACCAACTGTTGGCAAAACAAGGACAAACAAATGAGAGGGGGGGTGAATCAGTTGTCACAAAATATTCAAACTTTTCATACTTAACTTAACTTAATCTCAGATCTAATGAATGACCAATAAACCATAAACAATCAACACATCAGAAACACAAAGAACACCAAGATTTTTATGCGGAAACCTTGTTAGGGGAAAAACCACGGTGGATGTCAGTCCACAATATTATACCCTGTTAAAATTGTAAAGATGAATAATGAGAATGTGCACATGCATTCAGGCACACTACCTAGAGCTCACTGCTCAAATACAAGAGGGCTCACTGGGCAGAGAAGACACACTATCTTACAGAAATTCAGATTAGATCTGCAGGGTATGAACTGAGAAAATAGCTTCTACAAAAGCCTAATTACAGTTCCAATTAAGCACATAAACACTCCTTCACACTTTGCTCAAATTTCTTCATACTCTGCTTTGCAATCAAATGATTAGAACACTATTCACACATCTATAATTTCTCTGAAATATGTTCACACTTATGCACACTTCACTTCGCTCAAACAATCACTCTTATAGATCCACAACATAGATTTACATCAACAACTTCGTCGGCCAGAAGAAATATGAAAGTATAAAATATATATGCAATGTCGGCCCAAATTTACAAATAAATTTTCAATGTGAATCAAACATCATCAGCCAATATTATGTTCAGACCCAAAACAACATCCTTGAACACACCAAACATTCAAATTTTAATCTTCAAGGATCCACAACACGTTACAACCACCATGTCGGCCAAGAACACAAAAACTCGAACACACAAGAGAAAAATCACCGACCACGAGCACATTGATCAACACAGACGTGCAAAAAAGATAGAGCATAATCTAGAAGCATCCACGAGCATCAAGAACCAACAAAGAAACATCCGCAACAACTGAGATTACTAGAATCACTCCAACTTCAATCAGGAACATGAACTGAAACCATAGAAACACTGTTAGAACACAAATCTTCATAACTTGAACAAATCTTCATGCAGACCTCTGAAACTTTTGGTGGATCAACTAGATACACTTAGTAATAAACCCTTTAATCCACAATGACTGATCTTCAACGTACTAAGCAAGACACCTTCATGACCTTCACTATTCCATTGGGAACCTGCAACACTTTCTTTAACAATTTTCTCAATATCCTTGACATATATAGCCTTCAATACCTCAATGCTAATAGTGTTGACATCAATGACAACCACATATTAGCAACACAACCACAATATCCAACAGAACGAAGCAAAAAAAGTGAATTGGATGGAAAAATACCAAAACAACATAAAATAATGGGCTAAAGAAAGTAAAGAGATATTAGACAACAAATTTGGAAAGACTAAGTGAGCATAAAGTATGTAGAACATAAAATTTTGACCTATTGAAGATTCTATGTGGATCTCTATAGCTGAATTGAATCATTTTGGTTTTCCTTTAGCTAACAAAATTAATTGCATATGAGAGGTTCACCTTTTATTTACCCAAGATGTCAATTTGTGGTATATTTAGGGTGTAAGAGCACTCTTGTATTAATAAAAGGAAAAATACTTCATTTGTGTTTGTTTGCCTTTTGTAGGCTTCCAGAGTTGTCATATTTATCTTGTTCTTTCCATATATGTTAATGATCATCATTATCATTTTAAACACACTTAGTTCTTGATCATATTTCTATCATGCAAAAGCACATTTTCATAACATATCCTTCAAAGATAGTAGAGATTCATGAGGGTGTATTCTACAATCCTATGCCATTCTGAAGTGTGTTTTTTGGATTATTGTGGTGTAAATTATAATTCTTATTTAAGGAAAAAATAATTAAATTGTGTACCACTTATTTGAATCTTGTGCCATTTTTTAAATTACAGGTCCTAGGAAGGTTCACGATTAAGACAAAATTAATTTTAAAGAATACATTTTTGTTGAACTCATCAAAATGATCTTCTACATGTTTTCTTAAGCAATTACATCAAGTTCCAAGGAGCAATTACAAAAATCAATCATTTAATATTGGATTCATGATCATTATTACATGTACACATGGCAATGCACTATATTTTTGGTCAATGCCAAGATATTACATCCCTATTCTCTATAAAAAGATGATCAATCCTACATGAGGGGTGGAGATCATCCAACTTATGATAGAGGAGTGATTTCAAAAGATATAATGAGTATCATATTATAAATCAACTTAGTGTATAGTGTTCTAAGAAGTTGCACTCTTGGTGGTACTTATATTCCATGTAAATTCAAGATTGAGTTCTTAGTCCAATCCTAAACCCTAGCTAGTTAATTTTGAGTGAGATTTAATAAAGTCATTGTTTCACTGTAACAAAGATGTGGTGTGTAAGTATTTTAATTTTGTTGGATAAGTTTTATTAGTTCTTATTAGTGGGTTACACAATTCAATAATCCTTATTTGGATCCTCTATCCACGTTTGCATCATTTTTTTTACCAATTTTTTCCTAGAGAACTACAATGTTTGATGATTTTGCCTCTTGGTTGACATATATTGGTAAAGTTTAGAATTTGTAGAGCTTATATTATATTTTAGCTTTGAAAATCTACAAATAATGTTAATTTTTAAAGTCAGGTCCATTAGTTGGTATTTTCTCTTAATGAGAAAAATTAAGTTCTTATTTCCACTAATTTAATATCCAAGTATATGCAAAGAAGGTAGCTTTAGAGCTCTAACATCCTTAATACCATCTCAACCAATGGATGAGTGCATCATTTGCCATGGGAAAAATTCTACTCAATGGTCCTTCTCAGGGAACATTGCCGCTAAATCCAACATGGTGGAGCTATTCATATAATTAGAGTCATTCCTTGCCACCTCCTTCTCAATAGAGGAGATGGACTCCTTCCCCGTGGAAGAAATTTCTTGGGCATATGTTAGGTGGCATCAACATTGATGTTTTGTATCTACCTCCCAAGTAAAATTTGTCTGTATTACTTGTCAACTTGAATTCTCAAAATGATTGAAAATCCTCAATCCTCTCTCTAATAAACCTTCTCCTTAGATGATTCCTTTGAAACATACCTCCCCTCTTTTAATATAATAATATATATTTAATAATGATACCTTTATTTTTATTGATTTCTTACTTAAATACAAAATACTCCAAATAACTACCCATAAATAAAAACATATTGCTTAACGGAATCTTAGGATTTGATTATATTCCATCTACTTTTTCTAATATAGAATAAAATATATATTTTTCTAAATAATAATATATATAATAATCATGAAAGCACGACTAGTTTCACGCATAATTGGAAATAAAAGAGTAGTAAAGTACCTAGTGGACTTCTAAGATTCCTCCAAAGAAGACACCTAACTCTTTAATCATATATCTTTTCCTTACAAACAAAAAATAATCAATCTCATTATACATTTTAATGAAGGTCAAATATGTGAATGATTATGTTTACAAACTAAATCATTGTTCAAACGAAGAAATATGTGCAATTCATGAGCTGGCTCATTATTATTATAAATAATATCGAGACAAGATAATTTTTTTCTTAATGATTTGAATAATTGCTTCACTCATTTTACTTTTTATTCGCTAAAATGTCACATCGGTAATCAAGTCAAATGACAAGGATAAATTATTTCTTCATATTCTTTGGTGAGTGTGTTAGGCTAATGATGAAGAAAGATGTTAAAAGAGAGTCAAAAGAGGAGTAGGTTTAACATATTCTTCCATCACATTATTTGGTCTAATATTCGTCAAGATGGAGATGGGGAAGCAAAGAACAAGACTTTATAAGTGGATGCATCATTGAATGATTAATTATGTCGAGAGGCGTAATCTATAGTAATAGTGAAAAAGAAAAGTATCTATGTTGAGAAAAGAATAGTTGAAAGAAAAATTATTTGGAATTCATATTTATTTTTAAATATAAAGGTTGTGACTCTAAAGTAAACAAGAGATGAGATGCATAGGCCTGTTGTTGTTGTAGTGAGTGCATGAATCTTAAAGCTAATTTTATTAAGGTGAAGTTTAATTTTCATCTTAATTTACCTTGTGTGTAGAAAATGACTATATGATGTATATAATAGTGCTCATGTCATTCAAATCATTAATAGAGTTGAAATTTTATTTAATAAATTAAATGCATTGGATTAGACATGTATTTTACAAAAAATAAATAAAATATTAATTTTATATTATTATCCCATGAACCAAAAGAAAGAAAGATAAATGACATGTTTACAATTATTTAAAATAAAAAATTAAATGTAGATTATTGTATTGTTGCTCAATTTTTTGTTGGTTTACTATTTTGTTTTTCCTTCACATAATCCATAAACATTTCTTTCTAAAGATAGATAGGTTTATCTCTTGGACCACTTGGGATCTTGATTAGATTGATGTGAATACATTTCATATTGTAGGAATTAGCTATATCATGTCCATTAGTTACAAGATCACTTTCACACATTAGGATTAGTTCTGCACTCATGGAGATCACTTTTACACTTGTAAAAATGACTCTAAATAATACATAATCAAAATTATAAACAACAAAACATTTAAAAAGAAATTTCTACATTAAAATCAAAACTAAATACCCACATATTTAATTAAATAATTTTTTACAATTATTAAAATATTTAACTTTTAAATATTTCTCTTATCTAAAATACTTTATACTAACTGATTGGGTTACTTAACCCAGATAAATTAAAGAACACTTTTTTTCTACACATGTTAAAGCATTCGATAATAAAAAATGAAATGCTTATATTGGTGAACACCATGAGATCTTCTAGAAGTTTGATGTTCAACTACTCAGAGTTGCTGCATGTGATGCCATCTTTGCATGTCGTTGATATCATTAACACACTGTAATTCTAATCTTGAAATGTTAAGCCTTATGAGTAAAGGATAAATTTGAATTGAATCATGCATTATACCCGCTGCAGAACAGACAATCAAAATATTGGTCGTCCTGAAATTCTCCAGTGGAAAAGTGACATCAGTCATGGAATCTTGTCCCTGCTGGTTGTAGGTATAAGCATCGTGTTCCATCTTCATCCGGAGTTGGAAGAGCCCCTCCATATTTTACAATTTCTGCTTTGTTCAAACTCAATCCAGCTTTAATGGGGTCCACTGGGCCAAAGGTTCTAACTAACCAAGTACCAACTTTCACTGAACCTTTACCAAGCAAAGCTGCAACCACCACAGAAACATCCACATTCAACGAAAAAACAATTAAAGTTTGCACCCACCGCAGACAGGTCCATATGCTTTGGGTGTAATAATGGTGCCCAATAAAGTCGCTTCCAACCTGCCCCATCTTTCACTCCTCTTCTCTGTCTCATACTACTACCTACACCATTGTATACCTCTGCAATTTAACAGAAACAGAGGATGGAATCCACAAGCGTAGTGGCATTTCTGTCAATTGTCGCATTGTTGGCCATTCCATGCCAGGCGACACGGTACACGGTAGGAGACAGCAATGGGTGGGATACGAGCACCGATTTCAACACTTGGCTCCAGGGCAAGACATTCAAAGTCGGCGACATCCTCAGTAAGAAGACAGAATTTCGCCCGATTCCATCATCCGTGCTCTGTTTTGTTTGGGGGCTAATTTACTTGTCCTTTTTCGTGCAGTCTTTCAGTACTCAACGTTGCACAGCGTGGATGAAGTGAGCAAGGCTGACTATGCCGCCTGCAGTTCCTCCAATGCCATTCAGTCGTACAGCAATGGTAACACATTGGTACAGTTGAAAACTGCGGGCACCATGTACTTCATCTGTGGAACGCCCGGTCACTGTGCAGGTGGAATGAAGATAGCTATTCCGGTGACGGCGGCCGCCAGCACTACGCCATCCTCCAGTACTCCCCCCTCCACCACCTCGCCCTCTACTCCTAGTACCACACCCATCACTTCTTCTAGCTCTGACAGTTTCTGTCAAGAATTTTGGGGTCTTCTCTGGAGCGCAATTCGTTCCCCATCCACTAAACTCTATGCACATTTGAAATTTCAATGGAGTTGCAGGGGCACCTAAACTCTATGCAGTAAATAAATAAATAATTGAAAATTGAAAACAAAGATTTGAAAAAGAATAAAGTGAATAAATCAATGACATAAACGAAAGGATTATAGTGTAATATTAATAAAAATGTGACCCTGGTTCAAATTCTACAGAAAAGCAGCTCAAAACTCTATATGAAGAGAGCTAATGGTGTAACAATCACAGACGCATGTTTGTGATTCTCAAGAACGTGGTACAAGATATAGAATTCACAGCCAGTAGCGTGACAGTCGTGGATACATGTTTGTGATTCTAAAAAATGTGGTACAAGATATTGAATTCAGATTAGGAATCATTGTTAGGGGCATCCCAAGGTATGCCTACCAATAAAAACTAAAACATATAAGTCCAGGGAAACATAAATTTGGGCACAGTTAGAAAAATTTCAAGTTAATGTTAAAAAAACAACTAATGTTTTACGAAAACACTCAAAAACAGATTCGAAACCTGAGACTTTACGATGCACAAAAGAGTAGACTGTGTTTTGCCCTCGCCAGATATTGGAATAGCCACATAGGCAACAAAAAACAGGAATCAAATAACCTAATAATCCTTACCTAGACAGGCTGTTTCAAACTTCAAACAGGACATACTATTTCATACTCCAAATCAGGTTTACCATTAGGATCTATGGTGTGTCTAGGTAGGGAAATTCATTTGATTACAATGTCTAAAAGAAGAAAACAAAAAGCTGAAATTGCTACTTATTGATCTAAAAAACATGCTTTCTATAGCATCATTATTTATAGTTATTTCAGGGTTCAGTGTTCATGATAAATAGTAAGTTGTAGGAAATTAACTTAATAAACAATTTCAAGTTTTAAAAGATTTCAAAGTACATGCTCTTAAATTGTCACATATCTCATTGAGCGTCATAAAGCAACAATATTCAAATATTCAGGTTCTACTAGGAAACTATCCCCTGTGAGCTCATTCTGCCAAATTTCTATCAATTTATTGTGTTTGAATTCATCAGTTTTGACTCGAATGTACATTCTTGTATCTTCAATCGACATAACCCCGTGAGGAATAGATGAGAAGACACCCATAGGGTCGTCTTCGAAAACCTTCATAGAATATTTCCTATACGACGGTCTAAGTCTTTCCGACACATTAACGACTATAGGGGTTGCCATTTCTCCAAAAAATCGAGCTCAAACGATTTCAAAAAGATGATTCTTACAAACCCACAATAGCAAAGATAAGAAAAATACCTTTTTCTTCGTAGAGAACCAGAACTAGGGTTTGCATGGCTCACACTTCAAATCGCCTCGAGAATGCTCCAAAATGATTCCCAATTTCTTCAAACGCACAAGTGACCAAAATCCCTTAATCGTCCACTTTACAAAAAGGAATCATTTAATATTGGATTCATGATCCTTATTACACGTGCATGTGGAAATGTACTATATTTTTGGTCAATTCCAAGATATTACATCACTGTTCTCTATAAAAATATGATTAATCATACATGAGGGGTGGAGATCATCCAACTTATGATAGAGGAGTGATTTCAAAAGATATAATGAGTATCATATTATAAATCAAATTAGTGTATAGTATTCTAAGAAGTTGCACTCGTGGTGGTACTTAGATTCCATTTAAATTCAAGATTGAGTTTGTATTCCAATTGTAAACTGTAAACCCTAGATAGTTAATTTTGATTGAGATTTAATTAAGTCATTGTTTCATTGTAACAAAGGTGTGGTGTAAGTATTTTAATTTTGTTGGATAAGTTTTATTAATTCTTATTATTGGGTTACACAATTCAATAATCCTTATTTGGATCCTCTATCTATGATTGTATTATTTTTTACCAAAGTTCTAGAGAACTACAACGTTTGATGATTTTGCCTCTTGGTTGACATATATTGATAAATTTTAGAATTTGAAGAGCTTATATTATATTTTAGCTTTGAAAATTTACATATAATGTTAAATTTTAAAGTCGTTCATTAATTTGTATTTTCTCTTAATGAAAAAATTAAGTGCTTACCTCCACTAATTTCAGATCCAAGTATATGCAAAGAGGGTAGCACTAGAATTCCAACATCTTTAAGACCTTCTCAACCAATGGATGAGTGCATCATTTCCCATGAGCAAAATTCTACTCAATGATCCTTGTCGAGGAACAGTGCCACTAACTCCCACATGGTGGAACTATTCATATAATTAGGGTCATTCCTTGCCACCTTCTTAATAGAGGAGGTGAATTGCTTCCCTATGGAGGAAATTTCTTGCACATGTGTTAGGTGGCATCAACAATGTCATTTTGCATTTACCTCCTAATTAAGATTTGTCTATATTACTTATCATCTTGAATTCTCAAAATGATTAAGAATCCGTAATCCTCTCTCTAATGAACCTTCTTAAATGATTCCTTATTTTGTTGGTTCTATTACCTCCCCTCTTTTAATATAAGAATATATATTTAATAATAATACCTTTATTTTTATTGATTTCTAACCTAAATACTTAATAAATTCATATTTTAAAAATCATATATACCAACCACCTATTATTTATATTAGATACAAAACAATATAAATGAGCATTTTTATAGCTGCCTATATATAAAAACATATTGCTTAACCGAATTTTAGAATATGATTATATTCCACTTACTTTTTACTAATATACTATAAAATATATATTTTTGTTAAAAATAATATATATAGTAATCATGAGAACACGACTAGCTTCACTCATAATTGAAAATAAAAGAGTAGTAAAGTACTTAGTTGACTTCTAAGATTACTCCAAAGAAGACACTTAACTCTTTAATCTATATCATTTTCTTACAAACAAAAAGTAAACTCGTTCTACATTTTAATGAACGTCAAATAGGTGAATGATTATGTTGGAACTAAATCATTGTTCAAACGAAGAACTATGTGCCATTCATGAGTTGGCATATGCCATTATTATTATAAATAATATCGAAACAAGATAATTTTTTCATAATGATTTGAATAATTGCTTCACTCATTCAACTTCTTATTCGCTGAAATGTCACATCGGTAATCAAGTCAAATGACAAGGATAAATTATTTCTTCGTATTCTTTGGTAGGTGTGTTAGGCTAACGATAAAGAAAGATGCTAAGAGAGTCAAAAGAGTAGTAGGTTTAACATATTCTTCCATCACATTTTTTTCCCTGATATTCTTCAAGATGGAGAAGCAAAGACTAAGATTGTGTAACTGGACACACCATTGAATGATTAATTATGTCGAGAGGCATAATCTATAGTGATAGTGGAAAAGAAAAGTATCTATGTTGATAAAAGAATAATTGAAAGAAAAATTATTTGGAATTTATATGTATTTTTTAAATATAAAGGTCTTGACTTTAAAATAAAGAAGAGATGCATTGCGATTGTTAGAAACATTGATATGAACTTTCTCAAAAGAATCATTATTTATCTACATAAAGGAAACAAAAAAACTCTATAGAAGTAGCACGAAATGATTCAGAATATTAGCACATGCCTCTATAACCTCAATCAGTGAAATGACTTAGAGGTTCAAGTGACCGTAGTACTCATCCTAGAAATTATCCACACTAGATGTTTGAGTATGAACATTTTCCAATGGACTATTAGGGGAAAATGTGAGAAAGCATACAATCTAAACTTATTATTTGTCTCTCTAACTATAATGATATTATTGCTCTACAAATCACAAACAACCATAGAATTAGGTGTAAAGTTAACACTTTTAATACTAACCCCACCGTGTGTAAGCTAATAGATGGGTAGGAAATTAGTTGATAAGGAAGGTGTTGAACACCCAAAATATTGAGAGGAGGGAGGGGGTGAATCAATATTTGTAGTTTAGAAAAATGTATCCCTCTACATTTTCACACTTGTTTGGGCCCTCCCTCCTAAAATTGGGATTCTTTATGCCTTATTTGGTCCTATTTTGCATCCACAAGCCTTATTTAATGCATTTTTCCAAGGATAATCTTGACACATATCAAATGACCAATCATAATTTAATGATTTTGGGTTATGGGTCCCACCTAAGTCTCGAGGCCTGCTCTTGAATATGACATAGAACTTAGCATTTCTTGAAATTTGTGTCCCAAACTTAGGCTACAAGGACTCAAATGCCCCAACTAGTGTACGAGTCCCGCTTTAGCTTGGAGCTATTTTGAATTCAATTCTTGGTGGGATTTTATTCTCTTAGATTTGATGTCAGCTTGTAGTATTGTAATTTTGAGAAATTGGCATAAACAAGTATGAATACAAGGTTATTTCACATATTTTCTCCTAGCAACTTTTATGAGCAAGTATCCTAGCAAATTTACAAGTGATATAGCATTCAAGAGCTGGTTATCAAGCATTTAGAGCATCAATTCAAGATTCAAGCATCATGTCAAAGTCATCATGCATCATGTGTTTTTTGAGCTAACATTTGTGATGTAGGTTTCATGATTCAAGCAAGCATTCAAAGTCATGATCTCATATCAACAATCAAGAGTCAAGATCTACATTCATGCTAGCCATTTCATACAAGTTTGCATCATTTATATCAAGGGTTTGGTGAGTTGCAACATAGCATATTTTATCATTCATCATTCCTTCATGTTATTTCATTTTATTTCAAAGTTTGATTACCAAAATAGGGTTTGACCAAGACAAACCCCTATCCACTAACAAAACAACACTTTTTCTCTATCTACATGTGTGATTGTAGATCTAGGTGTTTCAAGGCTTGAATATCCTTTGAAGACAAGGTTTCAAGATTGAAGAAAGTTGTCATCTTCATGAAAAGTCACCTACAAGCCAGGATTCAAAGTTTTAGACTCGAAGATCGAACAAGAGAGAAGCTATAGAAGATCACTAAAGGATACCAGATTTTCAACCAAACCCTAATATTGGGATAAATCACCAGCTTAGGCATATGAGTCCTAGTTTACCACTTTTCAATCATTTCCTGTAGATCTTGGTTTACCAATTGTAGATTCTAGATTCAGCCCAAAACCCTAAACAAGGACTAAATCGCCCACTCTAGAATATGAGTCCCAATTCACATCAAAAGTCATAATTTCGACATTACAAACTTGTTTAGGCATCTCCAGTATTGCATGTACTTCTCTGTTTATCCATAATTTATTATTCTAATTTTAAGTTTCATTTCCTAGGATGCATAGCTAGATTTGCATATTACTTACATTTCCTTCTTTCTAAGCATTTGCTTAGTGGTGAACCCCCTTTTAATCGCACCTAAGGAGACTTTGTAACAATCTATTTTCCTAATTGGATCATTAGTTTGAGATCTCTAGGGTTTCCTTGAATGAACTAAGAGTGAAATAGGTTATATCCCCTAAGTTTTCCATCTCCTAAAAGGTGGGCACACCCTATTTCCTTGGGTTCAGTATTCTATTAAACCATTTAGCTATAAACCATCCAATAATTAAAACATATCTAATTGCAAGTATAAATAAAGACATGAGAGGAATCATAACACCACATTACACATAAACACCATGATTTTTATGTGGAAAACCTAAAAAGGGAAAAACCATGGTGAGGATTAGCTCACAATATATTATAACTAGTTATAAGATATTATAGGGGTACACTGCCAGGACACACTGCCCTTGAAAGGCTCATAGCCTGAAATGATTACAAAATGGAGTGTGGCTCACTACCAAAAAGTGAACTGGTAGAATACACTTTTCATGTGCTTAATTCAATTCCAATTAAGCTTTGAAAGCAAAATCCTACTCTTCCTTGTTGTCGCTCAACATACACAAAAATTCTACCTTGATACTAATCTTATACATTCAAATTTACAAGTTCACATAGTATCACACTATCACACATCTTTTATCACAAACTCATCACATTTACAAAAAAAAAAAATGTTCTATATATATATATTCTATTATATCCACATATATCAATTAGGTTAGCTTAATTAGATGTAGCTATACTTAATTCAAAAAGGCTTGTTGGCTCAAATCTTGAAACAAGGATCCTTTCACGCTCAAACCAAAATGTACAAGGAATAATTTAGGCCTTCTCAGACCTAAAAAAGATCTCTTTGACATCTATAAAAACATATTAATCTTCATACCACTTATTCAAGTATAAGGTCAGCCAAAAGAGGACTTAATCATAAAAACAAGCCAAGATGACTAACACCAATCAACTATATGAATATATGATCATTCCCTATTTGGATTAAGTGTAGAGATGACATCTGTAAACCATCTCCCAAAGTTGTAAATACCATATCAAAATACCAGAGGAATGCAAACTAATTAACTCATATCAGTTTGCACAATTATAAGCATAAAACTATATGTCAAAATTTTGTCATTCATATCTTTCAACCCATTCAACCAAAATGGTTGAAATCTTGTTCATAAAAGTATTTAATAGTCTTGAATAACACATTAAAACTAAATAGGTCGATCTTCTAATCTGAGCAATTCCAGACCAAATTACCGGATCAAAGTAACACAAATACTTTTACCGGATTAGACAAAAATTGTCAACTACCAATGTTGGCGTCAATGACAACACATCAGAGGGTTTCTTCTTCAATCTTCCAATAATCTCCCCCTTTTTCATTCATGGCATCATGTTCTAAAAATGAATCTTCAAAATTGTCTTCAAAATTGTGAACTCAAACCGTGCAAACATCAAGGACAAGGGTGTGTTGATGATAAACTTGCAAAAATAAAAGAGACTAAAATAACAAAAAAAAGTGTAAGGAACATTTTTAACTTGAACTGGGGGCACCTTCTAATTCCTTGGGAATGGATTTCCAAGTAGGTTTTCCATCATCCTAGATCCCCTTCACTCTGACAAGCACTCTATGAAATGGTTGCATCTCTACTAAGATCTCTTCTCCTTCTTCTGGAGTGGACAGATTGAGATTTATCTTTTCAAGTTTCTCTGCATTGCTAAGGCACTTGATACTAGAATGTGTTTGGACTTCACCAAATCTCCAAGTTGTCCAAACTGCCTTATGAAATCCTCTTTTTTCCTTTGCAAAGTGAAAAATTTATTTTGTAGGTCTGAAATAGAAGTCCAGGAAGCATAGTCTTTGTCATCTGCAACTTTGTAGGCTCTAGAGGCATTGGCAAGTTGTGCCTCTATTGAGTCCATTAGATATTTAATACCTTGAGTGGCATCCGACCACCACATGCAATACATAAATAGTATTTGGGCTTCCTCTTCACATTCCCTTATTTATTTTAAACATTGCACTACCTTGTTGTGTGTAGTTGCACATTTATCCTACAATACTAGTAACCTTTTCTCCAAAGGCCTTGAATCTATCTCTTTTTCAATCTACTCTTTTAGGCTAGATGTGTAATATATTCAATAGGAGCTAGAGATCAATCAATTGTGTCATTAGGAGCTATATCCTACAAAGTCTTGATGGCATCATTTATCAGTTCAATGTAAGGAAGCTAAGGTAGCAGAACAACTTCCTACACTAATCTTGAGGGGAGAAAAATAAAAAAATTTACAGATTTTTACAGTTACAAAAACATAAATAGAAATAAATGCAAATATCATGCATAACACACCACAATGATGTATGTGGGAAAAACCCTTTAGGGAGAAAATCCTGACACTCCAAAAGCCGCCCAATATATTATTTAGAAATCAAAAGATTACAATATACTTGTAGAGCAAGCTTCTCATAGGAGTATCACCACCAAAGATCAAGAGACAACACAACCACTTTCAGACTCTTAGAATAGACCCCCATCTACATACATCCCATCCACTTATAACAAGATTTTTGGAACCTTCTAGAATTAGGGTTTTATAAGGGCATTTTTCATTTGACGTGTTAACAGAAAAACCTTGATGTTTCAACAGGAAAAAAGCCATGACATGTCAGCGAGAAAAAACCTTAACGTGTCAGTTGGAAAACCTTGACATGTCAGTGATTTTTTTTTGTTTTTTTCAGGGCGATGCCCGAACCGCATATATTGTTACGAGTGTACATTATTTCCATTATCAGTTGCCACATACCAACGTACATCCTACCAACAATAAACCGTATATAATTGCAAGGTTGAGACACATTTTCCCAAAAAATCTCTCACTTGTCGAACACCTTACAAGAGAAACGTGAGGGTGTAACCATTGTCTCTTTAATTTCTAGGGGCTGAAAGGCCCATAGTCTTCGAACATCATCTAAACTTCTCTGTGCTTACAAGCCTAGTTAAAGAATCAACAACATTCATCAAAGTCTCTACCTTAACTAGCTTCACCCTACCATCTTTAAGCATATCTCTAACAAAATGATACTATACACCAATGTGCTTGGTCCTGACATAAAATGTCAGGTTCTTGGCTAGACATATCGCACTTTGAGTATCACAATAAATTGTCACTGCACCTTTTTTTATTCCAATATCTAAACACAATCTCTTAATCCAAATAGATTCTTTACAAGCATGAGTAGCTTCCATATACTCTGCTTTAGTAGTGGAAAAAGCAACCACATCCTGTCACTTACTCATCCAACTAATTGCACCACCAAATAAAGTAAAACATAAGCACTGGTGGAGTTTCTACTATCAACATCACCTACCCAGTTTGAATCCACATAACCATGAATATCAAGGGAAATTTTGTCTTTAGTCATATTACTATGATAACATAATGAATAATTTGAGGTACCCTGCAAATATTTGAAGACTCTTTTAACTACATCCCAGTGAACTCTACCAAGATTAAACATATATCTGGAAAGAACTCCCATTGCTTGAGAAATGTATGGTCTAGTAAAAACCATAGCATACATCAAACTTCCAACTATACTCTAGTAAGGCACTCCACTCATGTCTTACATCTCTAATGGAGATGTTGGGCAATTTGAAATAGATAACTTTGTTCCAACTGAAACATGAACACACAATGGACTACCATCTTGCATATCAAACCTTTGTAAAATTGAGTTGACATGCTTGCTTTGACTAAGCCATAGCTTTCTGTTCACTCTATCTCTTTTAATTTCCATCCCAAGAATGTGTTTAGATGCAACAAGATCTTTCATTTCAAATTTAGCAGCAAGTTGAGATTTTAGTTCTAATATCATACCTTTCCCTCTACCAATAAATAACATATCATGAACATATAATACATTAAAAATGAAACAATCACCATCAGATTTATAATAAATACAATGATTTGATTTAGAACGCTCAAATCCAAAACTCAACACAGATGTATCAAATTATGGTACCACATCTTAGGACTATTTTAAGCTATACAAATATTTCTTCAATTTGCAAACCAAATTAATTTTACCTCTCACCACATAGTGCTCTGGCTATGTCATATAAATATCCTCCTCCAAATCACCCTGTGTAAAGAAGGGGGATTCACTACTCATGATTTCTCTTCATTTAGAGAGCCTCACAAGGTGAACTGCCCTAAACTACCTCAAGGAACAACGCGGAAGTTCAAGAATTAGAAAGAATGGGTCATGAAGATTCTCTAGATAGATTGACGAGCTCTTAGCCAAAGGACGACAATGTGGGTCTAGGATGATAGTGCAAAACACTAGCATCTAAATGGACTAGAAAGTGAGTTTATTATAGAAAATAGCTAAATGACTACTAGCAATTTGATTGTTGAGAACTTACAAAATGCAATAAAGTAACAAAATATAATAGAACTGAACTAAAATGAAATATAGATGATAAAGATAAAGAGAAGAAAGCAAGTGCTTACAGCCAACCAAGTAATGAAGCCTCCAACATGGAAATATCTTCAAAACCTACATATGTAAGATCTGGAGAAAGTGTTGGGGATGTATAGGGGTTTTCTTAGTCAAACCCCCATTTTTGATGTTCCCACCTCCATGGATAGCTAGATAGATAGAGATAAATGAACCAAAATGGATAATGTGTGTGGTGAAAGAAAAACTTGCTTTAGGAGTAGAACCCACACCACCAAGTGTGAGTGATAAAAGCAATTCCTGCTCGAGGAGGAAAATCTATATCACGAAGTAAGAATGTAATTGATAGGGGATATAGAATCCCAAGATGCTCACAAGCACAAGAAAAGGGAGATGAAGATGCAAGGATTAAGGAAGCCAAAGAGGGAGACAAGGATAGCTACAAGCTAGCCAAGAGTGTTGCAAAGGGTGTTGTAATGATGTGAGTTCAAGGTAGAATCGAGGAGCCAAAGCTAGAAATAAGTTTGAAGTTGGAATTAAGTTAGAGAGAAGTTGGAAGCACAAATGTATTGAAGAGATAGCTTTTAAGGAGAGAAAAGAAGCAAAAATAAGCTTCTCGGGTGGTTACAAGGCATTCAGAGTTGTTACCACCAAAAAAAGTGGATGACAAGTGGAAAAAATGCTTGAAAATGGTCATTTGAATGTTGAAATGTCACAAGATGCTAGCGTGATGCACAAAAATTCACACGACGCGCTACTATCCAGACACATCATGCTACAAAATGACACGAACGGGAAAAGCACAAGGTTTAACACAAAGTTGACGCATGGAGGTAGTTGTTGAAAAGGAGTGTTGGAGCATCTTGAGAGGGGAAAAAGGCTAACACAAGGGCTAAATGAACCTACAAAAATTCTAAGGTATTGGACACTAAAGTGGATACAAGAATGTATGTGAAATTGCAAGGGGTACAATTTTACGACATTACATTTTGCCTCCACTTTAGCGGACATATGAATCTACACTAATATGCACACTAAACAAAATTTACTAAACATAAATAACGTCATGATGCCAAAGGGATACTGTAGAGGAAGAAAATAAGTCTTTTAACCAAAGAACCATGCTCCTAGGCTGAAGACCTGCAAAAAAAATGCATTAGACAAGAAAAACCTACACTAGACATCAATGTTAGCACACAAAAAACTAAAGGATTTGAGTTAGCAAAGTGAAAGAAACCTTGATGTAAAAGGTTGTCTCAGTACTATGCATCATCCCAAATTAAAAATAATAACACAGAATAATTCTAAAACGAAGAGAAGAATGCAAGGAACGATTACTTCAATAGAAGAATACACCCAAAATTCAGGGAAGCAACCAATATCGAAGAGAGAAAGAACATATACTCAGGATGAAGAAAACAAAGATCTTTGACTTGGTATACACAATTGAGAAGAGAAGAGAAGAGAAGAGAGAAGGCTCAAGAGAGAGCAAGGAGGAATGAAAACTCTAATATAGATGGCTCCACAGGTCCTCAAACCCAAGGAGAGCTTGATCAAAGTGCACCGAAGACCTACAGACCAACGATGGAAAAATCCCATAGGATGAAAGCGTCTTAAGGCTCGTAGATCTACAAGGAGGCAACTCCCAAAATCTCTCACATGAAGGAATCCCCATGAAGCATGCACCTTATAGGCCTATAGATCTACAAGAAGGTATCCCTCACAATCTCTCACATGAAGGAAACCTCAAGAAAAAATTCCTTATAGGCCTACAGACTTGCAAGGAGGTGTCCCCCAAGATCTCTTACATGGAGGAAACCCAAAGAAGGGTACTTTTCAAAGTTGAATAGGAAAGAAAATTTACATGCACACCTACAAAGCGAGATGTTTACCCATAGATAAACCACATCTGAAAATAAAGTGGCCACATCAAAAATCAAGTGGATAGTCACATAGACTGTTAATAAATTGGAAGGCTTTCATTTGAAGGGGTCCCTCGGGAACCCTTCAAAAGAAGAGGGGTCCACTCGAGGGATGCACTCTTTGAAAGGAAAGGTCTAGTCAGGCTACCCCCAAGCTAGGCACCAAGATATAAGATAGGTCTTGCTAGGCTGCCCCAAGCTAGACACTAATGAATTCATCTGAGATAAAACCTTTCAATGGGGGGCCCCTCAGGAACCCTCCAAAGGAGAAAAGGGGTCCAATCAAGGGACACTTCACTTGAAAGATAGAGAGAAGAGAGGGGGTCCTTTAGAAGGAGGCACATCTCTAAAACAAGTTATCACTGCCCCCAACATACAGGGGAGGAGAATCATGCAAGATACTTTAACATATAGGATAGAGGTAGAACTCAATATCACTTGTCATTTGAAAAAGAGATAGGTGCATCAACTAATAAATGAGTGATAGCATCTAAATCATAAAGTTGTTGTATTTTATCCTTCAAGGCCTTACATTCACTAGTGGAATGGCTAATCACTTGATGGTATGCACATAAAGAATTTTTTTCTTTATCATGTTGATGGAATTTCTTGCGTGTAGGAGAAGGAAGGGTAATCAAGTGGGATTTTAGAAGCCTCAACAAGATACACTCATGCTCAGATAAATAGTGAGGAGCAACAAGCAAGCCTTTCTCTTGTGGAGAAAAGTTTGACTACTCACAAGAAGGCACGAAGACATCAGATAATGGAGGATCTTCATAGAGAGCATTATTCCAACAATGGGGATCACACTCTTCTATGGGATCACTATCAACCTTCTTGAGAGGACTGCCAACATTTTCCACTTTAATAGAGGTGTGATTGTTTCTCTAAGGAGGATAGGGATTAAAAATGTTACAATTTGTGTCTGCATTACCCCACGATGCAGAAGAGTAACCATCTTTGATAGCGGGTTTGGATGAAAGGTCTGAGTGAATTAGGTTGACTTTATGCTCTCCAATGAAGGATTATGTAAATTCTAGAGAACCCCAATCATCACCAAGACATGCATTCCTTTGAGAAGTAGAAGGCTTAGGATTTCTCGCTTTAGAAGGATCTTCTTTAGGGACATCTATCTCAAGAGTATCCTTTGTAATAAGTACTACTAGAGTAAACATTGACACATTGGAAGATACTAAAGGAATAAGAGTAGGCACAATTGAAACCTAGCCGAAAGCTACCATCTTACATAAGTTTATAGCCTTAGGGTCAGCCTTGATTGTGACTACTCAGTTGTTAAAAATAAACTTAATAGATTTATGTAAGGTTGACAGGACTTCACCCATAGCGTGAATCCATGGTCTACTGAGAAGAAGGTTATATGGTAATTTTATTGACATAACATATACAAGGGTGGGTATAGTAATAGGTCCCAACCTCAAAGGAAAGACTATCATGCCTAGGGCTTGTCGATCGCCATTATCAAACCCATGAATGTCAACATAAGAAGCATTGAGAGAAGATGAATCAATATTAATCTTAGGCAATAGATCAATGCTACATACATTGAGTGTTGAACTAGAGTCAATGAGAGTATGTATGATGCCAATATTATTAAAGTTGACTATAATCATTAGAGGGTCTTCTTGCTTCTATACTTCTGGAGGCGGGAGTTCCTACAAATAGAACATAATATTCGGCGAATCCGCATGAATATAAGCTATCAACTCATTAACATCTACCAGCCTAGTGGAGGCAAGGAAGAGGATATTTTGTAATGCTACTTGAAGCATACCTTGATAAATTAGAGTAGACTGAAGCAAGTCCCATAGTGAGATCTTAGCTAGAGTATCTTGGAGTTTCTTAACAAGATCACAATTTCCAGGTGCTTTAGTTTCATGTTTAGGTGCTTGAGGAAGGATTGGTTGAGAAGGTGGTAAAGAAGTAGGTTGATGAACATTTTGTTTATTCCTTCTATTCTTATAAGTATGGGTTACCACTCTATAAGAGGGATCAATAGAAAGATCAAGAGAGTCACTATCAAATGGAACACTATCAATAGAACAAATCCTATTGGGAGGACTAGCTAGAGTCACATAAATGATCGGTCTCTTAGGCCTTTGAGTGGTAAAAGAGACATAGATAACATTTATAGATTCATCACAACTACTAGAATGATTATTTGAAGACATATTCTCAACATCGGTCTGGGGAGGACTAGATCTGGAAGGATATTCATCATTCACTAATGCATCATCATTAGAAGAGAGTGCATTGGAATGAAGAGTAGATTCATCATTCACAAATGCATCATATCTAGAAGAGAGAGCATTGGAATGAAGAGTAGATTCGTCATTCACAAATGCATCATCTCTAGAAGAGAGTGCATTGGAATGAAGAGAAGGTAGAATAATGTTAAGAAAAGCATCAATGATTTCATCTTCTTGCAACAAAATATCCTTCGAAGCAGGAGGATTTTCATGAGAAGGATCAAAGATACCAAGTGACATGGAAAAATCCAAGTCAGCATCACATGCATGGAATGTAACATCATTAATGTTTATAATAGAATTGGATATTGAATTGATAAAAGAAGATCTTAAAATCATTTTGGTGATAGAATTGAGAAAAATAGAAAATCCATATTTTTTAGATTTTTTTGGTATTTTCTAGGTTCTAGTAATTTGGATTTTTGGAGGTCTTCAGAGTAGAATTTGGGCTCAAAACTTGCATCAGTCCCTAAAATTCAGATGCAAATGGTTCTGAATTTTGAGCACTAAGTCAAAAGTTAGGACCCCACCAAGTAGGGGTAAATACATTCCTAGTTTTTCCCTTCACGTCAGGTTCACCAAAATGTAGAGAAGGGGGATTCACTACTCATGAGTTCTCTTCATTCAATGAGCCTCACTAGGTGAACTACCCTAAGCTACCTCAAGGAACAACACAAAAATTCTAGAATCAGAAAGAGCAGGTCACGAAGATTCTCTAGATAGATTGATGAGCTCTCAGCCAAAGGACAACAATGTGGGTTTAGGACGACAATGCAACAAGATGGTGTCTGAATGAACCAGAAAATGAGTTTATCATAGAAAATAGCTAAATGACTATTAGAAATTTGATTGCTGAGAACTTACAGAATGTGATAAAGTAAAAAAAATTAATAGAACTGAAATAAAGTGAAATATAAATGATAAAGATAAAGAGAAGCAAGAAAGTGCTTACAACCAACCAAGTAATGAAGCCTACAACATGAAAATATATTCAAAACCTACATGCGTAAGATTTGGAGAAAATGTTGGGGCTCTATAGGGGTTTTCCTCAATCAAACCCTCTTTTTGGTGTTCCCACCTCCATAGACAACCAAAGAGAAATGAACCAAAATGGATAAAGTGTGTGGTGAAAGAAAAACCCGCTTCAGGAGTAGAACCTGCACTACCATTTGTGAATAATAAAAGCAATCCCTACTCGAGGAGGAAAACCTGTATCATGAAGTAAGAATGCAATTGATAGGGGATATGGAATCCCAAGATGATCGCAAGCACAAGACAAGGGAGATGAAGTTGCAAGGCTTAAGGAAGCCAAAGAGGGAGACAAGTGTAGCTGCAAGAGCCAAGAGTGTTGCAAAGGGTTTTGTAAGGATGTGAGAGTTCAAGGTAGAACCCAAGGAGCCAAATTTGGAGAGAAGTTAGAAGCTATAATGAAGCTACATAGAAGTTGGAAGCACAAATGGATTGAAGAGATAACTTTTAAGGAGAGAAAATAAGCAAAAAGAAGCTTCTTGGGCAGTTGCAAGGCATCTCGAGCCATTACCACTAACAAAAGTAGATGAAAAGTGGAAAACATTCTTGGAAATGTTCATTTGAACATTGAATTGTCACAAGATGCTAGCGCGACACACATACATCCATGCAGTGCGCTAGTGTCGAAACACATCACGCTACAAAACAAAATGAATAGGAAAAGCACAAGGTTTAACAAAAAGTTGACGCATGAAGGTAGCTGCTAAAATGGGGTGTTGAGCATCTTGAGAGGGGAAAATGGTTGATGTAAGGGCTAAAATGAGCCACCCAAATTCTAAGGGAGTGGACACTAAAGTGGATACAAGAATATATGTGAAATTACAAGGAGTGCAATTTTACGACTTTACACCATGAAGGAAAGCAGTTTTCACATCCATTTTCTCAACCTCTAAATCATAAGCAGCAACAATAGAAAGAAATAATCTAATGGATATCATTTTTCAACAAGAGAAAATATCTCACCATAATCAACACCCTCAACTTGAGAGTAACCCTTCACAACCAACCTTGCTTTGTACTTCTCAATACCTCCATCTAAACCAATATTTTTCTTGAAAACCCATTTACAACCAACAGGTTTTCATCCTTCAAACAATGGTACGAGATCCCATTTATCATTCTTTTTCAAATATTTCATTTCTTCATCCATAGCAATCTTTCAGGATTCTGCATCCTTCATACCTAGTGCCTATTCTATAGATCTGGGTTCTTCCTCCTCTTCTGAAGATCTAGAGCTAGATGAGCTCTCCTCAACTTCTTGTCTATCCTTGGGCCTCAATTCAACTTTCTCAGGTGTAGAAGGAAATTGAATCACATCTTCCCGCTTACTTTGTTTTGACCACAATGTAACAAAATAAGGCTTAGTTTCTCTAAAAATAATACTTCTACTATGTATTACCTTCTATGCAATAGGATCCCAAAGCTTGTATCCTTTCACACCATAACTATATTTGATGAAGATACATTTCATAGCCTTGTTCTCCAAATTTTTTTGCTTCTCCTTTGGCACATGTGCATATGCCTCACAACCAAAAACTCTAAGATGTCTTAATGAAGGCTTGTGACTTGACCATGCCTCTATAGGAATCTTATCAACAAGAGTTGATGTAGGAGACTTGTTAATTAGTTAACAGGCAGTGGCAACAACTTCAACCCAAAACCTTTGTTCTAGGCCAACACCACTCAACCTACTTCTAGCCTTCTCCATCAGTGTCTTTTTCATTCTTTATGCAACTCCATTCTATTATGGAGAATACAGAGTTGTCTTCTATTTATGAATACCACAATCTTTATAGAATCTATCAAAATCATTAGAGAAAAATTCACCACCACTATTAGTCCTCAAACATTTTATTTTCTTTCCAATCTAGAAATCAACCATTGCTTTAAATTATTTAAATTGACTAAAAACTTTAAATTTACTCTTTACAAAGTATACCCATGTCCTTCTCCTATAATAACCAATAAATGAAATGTAATATGTGGATTTCCCAATTGAAGGAACATGTACAAGACCAAATACATCAGAATGAATAAGATCTAATACACCATAAGATTTATGAGAACTCGAGTAAACTGAATGCGGTTTTGTTTTCCATAAATGCAATGCTCACATAAATCAAATTCAAGATTACAATAAGACAAACCTTCAATAAGGTTTTTATTTTTCAAGGTCCTTAGACCCTTTTCTCCAATGTGGCCAAGTCTCTGGTTTCATAACATAGTTTTCTCTATAGGTAACTTTGTCTCAAAAGAAAGAGCACCCTTGGGTACCTAAAATCCATGACCATCTACTGAAGGTGAAACCCTCACTTCTTCTACATACTTTCTTTTCATAGAAGTGCTATTGCACTCAATAGTGCATGCATCAAGCTTATACATTGTCCCATATTTGAAAACTCTAGCAATCACCATAGCACCTCTAACCATCTTGCATCCTACATCATAAAATACTACTTGCACACTTGCATCTATTAGTTTTCTCATTTATAATAATTTTTTTACTAATCAAGGGATATGCAACACACCATTAATCATTTTTATTCTGCCATTTGGAAACCTAATTTTAACAATACCACAACCAACAATGTCTAAATCAAAATCATCACCCAAGTACACCTTACCTCCATAAAATTATTCATATTCACAAAACCAATCTCTATTAAAGTTCATATGAAAATAATCACTTGAGTCAATTAACCATGCATCATTACCTACATGAATTTTCAAAGATACAATGAATGCATAACCACCTTCATTCTTAGACTCAGAATCAGAATCATATTTCTTATTTTTCTTCTTATTTTCTTATTTGCATCCCTTATGAACATGTCCAAGATTATCATACTTCCAAAAAATAACTTTGGACTTTCCAAGAGATTTAGATCTCCCCTTGGACTTGTATTTTTCACACTTCTCATTCTTCTCACCTTTTTCCTAAGGTATTCCACACAAATTTAGGGCATCCTTGGCAGTGATGGATACCTTCCTCCTCATCTCTTCAGAAAGAAAAGAACCCACCACATCTGCAGTCTTCAATATAACAAAATTACTCCCAATAGCCATAATAAGAGAATCTACAAATCAAGCAAAGAACAAAGAAAGATATGACATTTTTCCTCCTCATCCATTTTGACACCACTTGAATCCAATTGAGCCACCAAAATATTGAATGCTTCCAGGTTGTCTGTAATTCATCCAACCTCTTCCATTCTCAAGGAATACAACTTCTTCCTCAAGAAAATCTTGTTCATTAAAGATTTGGCTTGATACATCTCACCAAGCTTCTTCCATAGTTTCTATGTAGAGGTCTCTTCAGGGACATTAATTAAAATAGATTTTTCCAAGCATAATTTGATTAGAACCTTGGCTTTACGGTCCATAACATCATATTGAGTAGCTTGAGTAGGATCTTCAAGACTTGAAACATTATCATCAACAACATCTCATAGATCTCAATCTATCAACAAATCCTCCATCTTTAGCTTTCACATCTCAAAATTATTTCCAAAAAATCCCTCCACCTATATTCTCTCTAATAAACTTTCCATCTAAAAATTCTTGCAACAAGACCACAAAGTTCTTCTACACAAGCTCCCACTCAAATTTGGATTAGTTCAAAAAACCCAACAACCCACAACTGAAACCAAAGGTGATCAAGCTCTGGTACCACTACTATGTTGAAATGTACAAGACAACTAAGAGGGGGGGTGAATCAGTTATCACCAATTACATTCAAAAGTCTTAAACAATTATTAACTTCACATCCACTTTAATCTATTATTAGGTATGCACATGGACTGCAAATAATAAAAAAAAATATTAACACAAGAAACACTAGATTTATGTGGAAAACCCAATAAGGGAAAAACTACGTTGAGGATTAAATCACAATATAAAGTAATTGAAAAACCAATTACAAAGAGGCTCACTACCAAAGGGCTCACTGCCCAAGATAGGTCTTACTATCCAACAGGGAGACTCATTGCCTACAGATACAAAAAGATCGAAATAAGAATGTTACACAAAGAACACTTTCTCAATGCAACAAAAGATCCACCACAACAACTTTCACAAATCCATAGCCTTGAACAAAAACTTGCAGACACCATCAGTTCACTACTTTTAGGAATCTAACACATTAAAGTACTTCTACCTCAATTCACTTTCGCACACTCTTGCTTCTCGAACTTGTGGAATGTTACAATCCTTGACATCTCAACTTGTATTTATACCATCTTCAACCTTAGAAATTTTCTCCAAGGTTGGCTACACACTCTTCATTTTACAAATTAAAATTAGGTCAGCAACTCAACATTCCTACGGTGGAAGAGAATGAGTGGACCAAACCAACATCTATCCAAGGCCCAAAACAATATCTTGAATCAATCACACACTTCCTTAATTGATACTTATCCTTTGCATGACATGTAAACACCAAGTCGACAAAACCTAATGAAAACACCAATGAAATTTGAATTACACACTTCCATAATGAGAAGATAACTTGCAGATCACATAACATGCTTCACAGTACACTGGAACACATCTTAGATGCCTTCAAATTCATCTGTAGTGACTGTAACAACCTTCATACACAAAATACTTCCCATCAGTCCATCCAAATTGTACAAACATATACAAAAACTATGAAACTTGTCTTCCAGAGCACCAAACCATGAACACCTTTGATAGGACATAAATAACACCATTACAAGCCTTCTTCCAGATCTACAAGACCTAAAACAAACTAGTACAGGACTATGGAGCAGATACATTTCTCCCAGTCCATAGACAAACAACTTTGTCAGACCAGTTCACAAACTGGTGAACCAAACTTTCACTCTTCATCAAACTAGAAGCTACAATCTAGGATATATCATTGAAGGATGCCCATAAACAACACTTCAGATTTGTACAAGCATAAAATCAAAAAAAGAAGAAATGTAGAAAAAATACCATAGCACATTCTAAACAAACACACAATTATGAGTTCACTATTTATTAATTTGATCAAAAGCACTTGGTAACTCATCATATCAACAAACTTGTAACACCATAAAGATAGCTCCATGTACTCACATCTCATCGGTATCTAGACTATACATGCACATCATGCAATGACTTGTTTCCTTTCTTTGCAACAACCTATACTATGTTGAAATCAATGCCAACATCAATGACAACACCCCCAAACTCATTCATACTTGCAACATAACGAGGAAGCTAACGTAGTAGAACAACTTCCTAGACTAATCTTGAGGGTAGAAAAATGAAAAAATTTACAGATCTTTAATAGTTACAAAAACATAAACACAAATATCATGCATACCACAAAAAAAAGATTTATGTGGGGAAAACCCTTTTGGGAGAAAAACCCCACACTCCAAAAGCCCCCCAATATATTATTTAGAAATCAAAAGATTACAATATACTTGCAGATAAAACTTCTCACAGGAGTATCACCACTAGAGATCAAGAGACAACATGACCACTATCAGACTCTTAGAATACACCCCCATCTACATACATCCCAATTGCTTATAACAAGATTTTTTGAATCTTCTAGAATTAGGGTTTTACATAGTTGTTTTTCATTTGATGTGTTAACAAAAAAACCTTAATGTATCGGCGGGAAAAAATCTTGATGTGCTAGTGGGAAAAAACCTTGACATGTCAGCAAAAAAATCCTTGACATGCCAGCAAGAAAGCCTTGATGTGTCAGAATTGTTTTTGGGGTGATGCTGAACCCCATATCTTGTTACGAGTGTACACTATTTGCTTTACTAATTTCCACATACCAACATACATCCTATCAACAATAAATTGTATATAATTGTAAGGTTGAGACACAATTTCCCAACATTATTCCCTTTTTGATGTGTTTCAATAATTTTTTTTCTTTTGGAGGCATGAAAGGTATCTCCAAGCTCTATCCTCTAAATAGGTGAGATCTTATTCAGATCCACATAGCCTGTATGTGACGAGAGCTAAATCGATTGAGGTGGAATCATAGGTTGAATCCTTATTTTCCTTGACAAAAGACCCTTGAGAGTGTTACCGGATGATTCTCTAGATGGCTTTGATGGCTCAATGGTCTTTGAATATTCTTCTTCACTTCTTCTGACCTCTGTTTCTTCTTGATTTTCTTCTTTCTTTTCATATTTTTCTTTCTAGAGGGATTTTTTGATGATTTGTCTTTATTTTCCTCCTCCTTTTTGTCCTCATCATCCTTTCTATCATCACTCTTTTCATCTTTCCTTTCTTCTCCTTCATTTTTATCTTTTGTACCTTCATTTCCGGTATTATCATGGTTTTCTTTTGGATTATCATTGGTATCATTCTAATACTGATCTTAATATTTCTCTAGTTGTATCCTCTGTGTCTTTTGGAGTAGATATCTCCGAAGAAGCATGTATATCATCAACCTTATCCAAATGTGATATCTCTTCAGTAGAATTATCTTTTACTTCTTTGCAAATGGGTAAACTGGTTGTAGAAGGGAACATTTCTTTCATATCAATACCTTTGTCTTTAATAGGCTCCTATACTTGCTCCTATACTTGAACTATATGGGATGAAGAAACAACAATCATTCCAATTCTCTTTGTCATTTCCCTCATAGTATCAAAAATATCTTACCTTAACTTTTTTGAGCCGTCCTTTTCCCTTGCCATGTGAATTGTGATTCTCTGTTTGACTCTAATCTATTTAGTATATTCTTCTAGCAAGGTAGCCTGATCATCCTCAAACAAGGAGGATCCAAAATTATTCATGGAATCAATTTTAATCTTATCTTCAACATTCACAGCTTTATACCTTCTTTGTAGCAAGGTTTCCCATACACTATTAGTTACCTTTTTCTTTATATCCTCCATGCTCTCATAAAAAAAATCATATATTGAATTATAGAATTTATAATTATTTCCTTATCCTCTTCATTAGCTTGATCAAACAATTTAGCAGTAGCTAGAAAATCATTAGATTCTATCATATTATTTACTGGAGGTTCCAACTTCAAAGGTGGGTAGTCTCTTACCAGAGGAAACTTGGGATTTTCCTCCTTAGGATTTGATGTGATTTCTTCACCCTTCTTCTCATGCATGTATGCATTATGAAGGAATCCTTTTCCTTCTTTATCTCCTCTTCTTTAGATGTGTCTATAACATTTCCTTTGGCCACTTTGATTTTTGTTCCAACTTCTTGTGAAGTACCTTCATTGCTAGTGGAAGCACTGCTTCTTCTATTTCTTTTCAACTGAACTTCTTCTTGCAAGCCAAGTTCAATTTCCTCTTGCACAACATCACTCATTTTCCTTTTTTTGCTTGCCTTTTGTTATATTCTTTTTCCAGAGGGGGAAGAGGGTGCAACAAGGGGTACATTCACTAGTATAGAAACAATAATATACGATTGAAAAAACTACTAAAAACTGCTTATAAATGACCAAACATGGTTGTGTGACCAGTAGTAGTTTATTGTGAGTCATTTATAATGTAAAAAAATTGATGACTAAACCATTTTGAGTTGTTCGATTGATCGATTTGGTCGTTAATTTAGTCACCTGATTGATCAATTTGGTCATCGGTTTAGGCATTTGAGTGATCAACTTGCTCGTTAATTTAGTCATATGATTGATTGATTTGGTTGTTGATGTAGTCATTAATTTGATTGATTTGGCAGTGTGGAATTTAGTCATTAATTTAGTCATTGAATGTTTTAAACTAGTCACTTATTCAGTCATTTTTTATTCTCTAGTATATTGTCATTCATTTAGTTATTGATTGATGTTAACTGGTCACTTATTTAGTCATTTTTATTCACTGATTTCTGTCCATTGGTAGTGTATTTAGTCATTGATTTTAATCATCATTTTGATCAATTTGGTAGTTTATTTAGTTATTTTGCTCACTGATTTCTGTCAACTGATAGGTATATTGATACATTGTTTATTAATTACATAATCATTATATTTAGTCACATTTATTAACACTGATTTCTGTCAGTTGGTAGTATATTTAGTCAATTGGTAGTTTATGTAATTTTTTTTGTTCACTAATTTTTTCCTATAAGTGCTAGAAATGAGACAATGCTTTAATTGAGGTTTAACAAATAAAAACATAGAAAAACATAGAAAAACATGATCAATCATTCATTTGCACATAATGAAATGACTATTAAGAAGGAAAAATACTAAAATTTTATTGAGAAAACATGTTCTTACATTAGATACAAGACATAAATGTGTCTTTGCTTTGAAAAATGTACTGTTACAAAGTGTGTTTCTTAGTGTTGTGACCGAGAAAACTGAGTTACAATGCCTTTTTTTGGTTATGCAAGATATTACAATTCTGATGACAATTCTATGTTGCAACTTATTTGCAACTACACATACATGTATGTTGCACTCTCGGTAACTTTTCCTATTCTCTACACCTCTTTATTTTCTCTGTATTTACTTCTTTTTGCACCCCTGTTCTCTCCATCTACTGCTTACACAACTTATCCCCTCTTCTATAATGCACTAGTTTGAATGAGTGGAATCCAAACAAAATGAGAAAAACATAATCAAGGGGTTTTACATTACAGATGTAGATAGAACATTCTCTGTTCTACTCACATAATGTACACCCAAATTAGATTTTCTAGTTTTTATTTGGGTTCAACTTATTCAGGTTTAGTACATTCTATGTATGCAACTTCACTCTCCACACTCTACTATTGCTAACCCTTCTTTTTCTCTTCTGCACTTAAGACTAACTCTTTGTGATTTTTTTCAACTATTTTAGTGGCCACTGTATGAAGTTCCCTATTTTATCTTTCATACAGACAACTCCATCTATTTTGTCTCAATGAGGAAGGGGTATGTTACTTGAGACCTATAAAATACATACATTTGTATATCTTGTTCCTTTCAATGTGACTCCATGTATAATACATAGTGAGTGAATCGACCCAATGCCCGCAACAAAACCATCATGTGGATCAAACACCTCAATTGTATCCCCTTGGAGTTTATCAATATTTTTTTTGCAAAAACAAAAAAAATACAAATTATATTGGGATATAAAACACACATTATATTTTTTTTGACAACTGTATGTTATGTCTTATGTCTTGGAAAAAATCAGTTTTTGTATGTACTTTTATAAAACACTCTATTATAACTAAACTCTAAGCTTCCATATGTAAGTTATATGTTCTCCCTTAATTCCATATTCTATGTATACTAGCTAATTACACTTCACTACTATTCTAACATCCAACTTCTATCAAATAGGTAATGATTACCCTTATTTACATAATAAATCAACCATTACTTACTTGAATAGTACTTACTTGCATGTGCTTTCATAGTACTCACCTCAAGTTCAACACAAATAACACTATGAATATCATGTGCATTCTCATTGAGTTCATCATCATAACCACTATCAACATCATCATAGACATTAAGTTGTACAACTTTACAAAGAGTTCTATTAACAAGGCTTTTTTCTTTTTTTCCTTCTTTCATATAATTGCTCAACATCGTGTGGTTTAATCATCATGAAAAAATTAATATAAGTCAAGAAAAGAATGCAAAAGCTATAATTTTTTGTCGAAAAGAACATTTTAAGCATGAAGAATGACAAAACATTGGGACAGAGAAATGACAACTAAGATGACTGTGTTGCACATTCTTGTCCACTTCATCACTATCAATATCAGTAGCTTTGTTAACACCCTGAAGGCATTTTTGTTTTCCTATTATATTAATTACCTCGACTTCAGGACAACTAAGATGACTGTGTTGCACATTCTTGTCCACTTCATCACTATCAATATCAGTAGCTTTGTTGACACCCTGAAGGCATTTTTGTTTTCCTATTGCTTTGAAAAAATTGCTCTACATGTGGTTTAACCATCATGCAAAAAAATGTACAAAGCATTCAATGGTCAACTAAAGAATGCAAGCTATAAATTTTTCCAAAAGAACATTTTCAAGATCAATCCAACAATAAAGAATCTAGGTTGGATTCTCCTATGCTCAGATTTCAATAATCTACATATTAAGAGGCATTTGTATATAAAACTACAAAACAAGAATAAATGAGATCAATAGAGCCTCATACCTCATTTGAATCCATGGATTTTAGCTCATTCCATGCAAAAACCATAGGGTTAATGATTTCAACCAACTACGTAACTTGGCGACTAAGACTGAATGTGAAACTCATTACCTTTTGGTACCTTAGTTCATTTGAGTTGACATCATCTATAGAATCTCCTACTAGGCATTGAATAGATGGCTGTGAAATCTCTGTTGATGAACTAGATTTCAATTTCATCCTACTCTTATATTTACTATGATCTAGTGTTGCCCTATAATTGACAATATCTTCTACACTTGCTTCTCTATTACTATTTTCCACCTAAAATACAATGTCATTTTCAACCTATAGTCAGTTCAATTAAAAATTGAAATAAATAATATCATGTAATTTGAACCAAAAAGCTATACACTTATTGCAAATTTTTCCAATTTGGCATGCAACCCACCTCAACCAAATGTATATCCAACCCTCACATTATCTCTTGCTCTCTTGCCTCTAATACTCTTTACCAAATAGTCTTCAAAATTCATACTTTCTCTTAATGCATCCCACTCTTTAGGAGAAAGATTGGAGTTGAACTTCTTTTTTCCCAACATGATTGTTTTTCTCCACATGTATCTATAATTGTTCATCAAAAATTTCATCCTTTACTTGTAATATTTTCTAGAGATTTGTCTACCAATAGTCTCAAAAACATTTTCCATTTTTTGTATAACATTTTCCACAACTCATGGATCTTGAACTGCAAAATTTGATTTGGAAATATCCAAATGGGCCCTACATCTTACACCGAACTCAGTGGCCCACCTTGTAGTATTTGGTCCAATGGGATCACTATCTCTTGATACCTCAAGCAAGAATTGATTCTTTCCTTCTAATTTTCTTTCTTTTGCATATTCCTCTTAGTAGATTTGTACAAATCTTGACTCAATATTTTTATTTTGACAAAAGCATCTACATCTTCTATTAGATTACCTCTATTAGTATTTATGGTTGATCCACTACTTCCATCAAATGTTCTAGATGCAACAGGTGCACTTTGAGGCACAATAGATGTAAGTAGTCTCTCTTCATGAATTTCATTAACTGAAACTTCATGATCTTTGGCCACATCAGGTGTGGCATGAGTAGGTAGATCAATACCAGTCTTTGTGGATTGCACATGCATCCTTTCATGTTGAAAAAAGCATCTATAGACCTACTGTTCCTTTGCCCTAATATTTTTCAATAATATCTCTTAGAATTATTCCTAAGAGTTCATCACAATGTTGCACATCACCATGTGTTATATCAGGCTACACATCACCATGTGCTATATCAGGTTGCACATCAATGTGTGCTATATAAGGCTGCACATCACCATGTGCTATATTAGGCTACACATCACCATGCGATATACTAGGTTGCACATCATCACAACTATCATTTTCACCAATTGCATTTGTTGAATCACAAAAGTGTTGGCTTCTACGAGATGACAACACTGTGTCTTTTTTTCCTTTTGTTTTTTCTCCACATTTTCTTTACACTCTTTTTGTTTCCTATAAAATAAAAAATATCATATTATGTCTTATATACATAAAGATCTTTCCTATAAAATTTGATTAAATACTATTAAACAAATAATTTACTAAGTGGATTTACAACTTTCCTTTTCAAGCCAAAACTCAAAAATTATTCATTATTCTTGGCCACTTTTTTAGTATGTGTGCGCTCATATTTTGTCTTTGAAATTTGAACATTATGATCACTATCATCCAATTTACACCTTATATCCCTTGTCTTCATTTCTTGAAGTCCAAATAAACAATAATGTATAAATAAACAACTTGAATCAATAAAACTTTATTGAGTTCATAAGTTGATAACTGTTGACTTCCCAATCTATTGATAATTGCAAATGAAAACTAAAAATAAAATACAGTTTACAGATTAAAAATAATTTTCTGTCAAAACCAAGAAATTTTTTACAATTACAAGTATCAAACAAATTTTCCTTAGGGATATATTCACAAGAGAAGAACTCATAAAAACATAACATGAGTAGGAAGAAGGAAAAACATAGTCTAGTTCATCATGAGGTGTGTTAGAACCTTAAAATTTTTCCTAGTTCCATCATCACAATTAACCTTGAGCTCCATGACTTGAGCCTTGACCCTTATATTCCTTTTTGTTTTTTACTAAACATATAATTTTTTAAGGTTTGACTAACATTGAAAGACCTATACAAAGCTAAAAATTCATCATAATTATACTTACGCAAAAACATGTCTAGCTAAAAACATTCCAAATCCTTTAACAATCTCTTACCATGATCTCGCAGCAATAATTTGAACCCTTGGCGGGCTAGCAGTGTGTAATAGACAACATGAAGATGTTTACTGCCATACTGCGAGAAGGAAAAATGAAGGGTGTGGTATAGCGAGGAATAACTCATCATCCCATGAGGAATATCATAAAGGCATGTAGTAGGGAGGTATGAACCGCTATACTGTGGAAGGATGCAACGAAGCATGCGGTATGGCAGTAACCATTAATGTAAACCATAGTACCTTGGGTTAAACAAGTCAAGTTTGTGGTATAGAGGTAAGGTTCCCATTACCTCATAGTGAAATGCAAAGAAGCATGTGGTATAGTGGTTTATATCCCTCTATCCCATGGCAGTTATAGAAAGTGGTGGTGATAAAGTAGTATTAAATGCATGAATCACATCAACTATTTGATCTTGTAAAATTAATGGTACATATTCAAAATTGAAATACGAGAAAAATATTTGGCATAAGGTTGATATTAATGTTAACATGACTGAGCTCATGAGCCATTAAACCAAGAATTTGACATTATCTTTTCACTCATTTTCAAAAATTATCATGCAGGGAGTTGGGAGTTCGAGGAGGTTAAGCTCTGCAACCATTGTAACCCAGGTAAGCACACACAACTCTTGTGAATTAAATTTTATGAGTATAAGATTTTTTGGAATTCTACATTTTAGAAGTATATGAGAAGTAAGATAGTTAAACTATGAATTAAGTTTTATGAGTACAATATTGTTTTGAATTCTATATTTCAAATACACTAGAAGCAAGATAGTTAAACATCATGCCACCTAAGAAGAAATAACCTCAAACTAAAAATGAAGAATCTAATGTTAAAAAGAGGTCTTTACACCAGTCTATCATGGATATACTCCCTAAATCAATTGAGAGAGGATTTAAAAATGTTTTTCATGTTGTGGCTCACGGTTGTAGAGATGCCCTTATCCCTGTCTCTGGGTGGGTACTGTTTTGGTACTTTTATGAAAAAAGGGAGGGCAAGATTCCAGTGTCAAATCCATGGGCATTATATTTTTCCAAGTTATTTGTTCCAAATGTTTTTATAGATGTAGAGTTCATCAGAGTATTGGTTTAGAGTTATCATCCTACTACTAGGTCTATGAGATTTCCAAATTGTTCACCATGAGTTGTGTTGACTAGAGAAACCATCATTGAATGTTTTGACCTAAACAAACAATCCCTAACTAAAATTGATTTGCAAAGAAGTAAAGAAGAATATACTAGATTGAGGAAAACCCATAGAAGTGATGAAGTCCCCATTTACATGAAAGGTTGTGAACAACATGGTGATTCCAATATCCCCTTCTTCTATTAAACCATTTGAAGTCTTAGATTTCCAATTCTATTTCAAGAAAACATACTTTTCTCTTTGTCAAGTACTTAGGATAGATGCAAAAGTGTGAATGTCAGTTAGTTTAATGATGATGTCTATGAGGATCCAAAACCCTAAGATGAACATTGAATATGATTTTGCTTCATATCTTGAGAAAGCATTGCATGAAGCATTTTTGCAAGTTAGGGAAAATAGAGCCCACATAACATTCAGGCAATATTATTTGTTGTGCCACCTGCTATTATACCATAATAAAGATACACGGAGAAAAAGGATGTGTTTGGGTCAGATTGACAAGAAGGGGAATTTATTGCTAGTGCAACTTGTTGGATATTGTGTTTGTGTTGATGATATGTGGTTGTCATTGATGTCAACACTATTAGCATTGGTGTGCCAATTGTTGTATATGCCAATGATATTGAGAAAATTGTAAAAGAAAGTGTTCTAGGTTCCCAGTGGAACTATGCAGGTCATGAAGGTGTCTTGTTCTATACATTGAATATTAGCTAGTGTGCATTAAAGGGTTTATTGTTGAATGTTTCTTGATCATCTACAAGAAGTTTCATTGGTCCGCGTGAAGTTTTGATTATTTTGTGATATGATAGTGTTTTTGTGGTCTTTGTCAGTATTTTTGAATGAAGATTGTGTGATTCTATTAATCTTAGTTGTTGTGGATGCTTCTCTATTTTTTCTTGGTGTTCTCTAATGTCTCTAGATCATTCTCTATCCTTGTGGTATGTCCACATTATTCAGAGAGCTCATTGTTGAAGATCTTTTCTTGTGCATGTTCGGTTTCTCATGTTCTTGGTCGACATGTTGGTGGTAGCATGTTGTGGATCTTTGTGGTCAAATTAATTAAAGTATTTTTGTGTTGGAGATATTAATTTTGGTCTCTACTATGTTGTGGCCAACCTTGGTGGATTCACATTAAAAATTTATTTGTAAAATTGGGCAGACATTGCAAAAATGTTTTTATTTTCCTGGCTGACTAAGTTGTGATGAAATCCCATGTGGCAGATATATAAGAGTGATTGTTTCATCAGTTTGTGGTGTGGAAAAAGTACTCAGTGTGCTTCTATGTGCAAATATATTTTGATTGCAGAGCAGAGTATGAAGAAGATCGAGCGAAGTGTGAAGAAGGTTTTCTGAGCTTAATTGGAACTGTAATCAAGCTTGTGCAGAAGATATTTTCTCAGTTCGTACCCTTTGGATTTTAATCCTATTTTGTATTGTCAGGTAGTGAGCCCTTTTTGTATTTGAGCAGTGAGCTCTAGGAAGTGTGCCTGAATGCATGTGCATTCCCTTTATTATTTCTCTTTATACTTTTAACAGGGTATAATCTTGTGGACTAACATCCACCGTGGTTTTTCCCCTAACAGGGTTTCCATGTAAAAAATCCTGGTGTTCTCTGTCTCTCTGATGTGTTAAATTGTTTATGATTAATTTCTTATTCATTAGATCTAAGATTAAGTTAAGTTATAAAATTTTAAGTTTCTGTCACAACTAATTCACCCCCCCTCTCAGTTGTGTGTCCTTGTTTTGCCAACAATTGGTATTAGAGAAGGTTCCTCTAAAGAAGTCTAAAAGCTTGAGGTGATCTAAGATGGAAACATTCAAGAAGGATAGTCTGAGATTTGATGGCACTAACTACTCACTATGGAAAGTTAGGATGTATTGTCATCTAAGATGTATTGGTGTATCTTTTTGGAAGATTAACAAAGATCCATATGTTATTCCTGAGAATGGTCCCTCCACTGCTAATGAGATCAAAGATGCTAAAAATAATATTAGGGCTATTGAAGCTATGGTCAGTGCTTTGATATGATTGTAGAAAGCTCATGAGATTTGGAAAAAGCTAGAAACCTTGTATGAAGGAGATGCTCAAGTGAAGATGGCTAAGCTACAAAGTTTGAAAGGAAAGTATGAGAATTTGAAGATGGGTGAAGATGAAAATATCACTTCTTTTATGGAGAGAGTAAATGAGATAGTGATGGGTATAAGATGTGTCAGTGGTACTGTGGAAGAGGATGAAATTGTGGCTAAGATACTTAGATCCTTTCCTCCCTCCTACAAAGTGAAAGCTCATGCTATTGAAGAGATTAGATTAGTAACAAAGATAACAAGAGACACGCTGGTTGAAAAGCTTGTTGCTTTTGAAATAAGTGAATTTGGTGAATTTGCACTGAAGATTGAATCTACATTCAAGGTTACTGTATGCAGAAGTAATAGGTAAATATATAGTCCAGGATAGAGCTCTAGAAATATATCCAAGTATGATGAAGAATGAAAAAAACTTGAAGATAAGGAAAGGGAAGTAGAAGAATTGGAAGCACTGATTGCAAAACAAGAAGGCAAAGGAAAAGGTAAGTATGAAGATGTATTGCCTATTAAATGTTTCTCTTATAGTAAAATAGGTCATTTTGCATCAAGGTGTCTTGAAAGAGTTCCTAGATCTAAGCCTAAAAAGTCTAGATTCCAAAAGAGATGTTACTTTGTTGAAGAAGTAGTGACTGATGATGAGTCTGATAAAGATAATGGAAATGAAGATGAATGGGTTTTCATTGCTACCATTGAAGATAATCCTATGGATGCTGAATTTTCTAAAGATGAAAAGGCTCTTGTAGCCCGAGTTGAAGAAAAATATGAGTGGGTCATTCATAGTGGATGTGATAGGGTAGGGTTGGATGAGACAATCACTGTCCCATGCTCTGGGTCTCAACTTGGAAAACCCTTTGGTGTCACTCTCCAACTTCTTAAACTATAGACCCTAATGCTTGTTAGGCACCCCTGGTTCTCTTGGCCAACCCTACTATCATCTTCATTTCCCTAACCAAGCAAATCTTGGTATTCTTTCTCTCTTTCTCTCCTTAGCCTTTAATCTTACTAAAGACTAGCTATCCCTAAAATTGCTTCACCAACTAGATGCAGGGGTGTATGATGACTTCCATGGCCTCAAAACCATCCCTCTAGGGTTCCTGATCATTCACCAATCTCTAGTTCCCTATCGCTCTCACCAAACCCTATTCTAGGGTTTAAGAAGGGCTACTAGCCCTTGAGCCCCAATTAGGCCTCCTAACTTGAGAAAGTAGGCTCAAAATCCTATCCTTCTCCACAACATCACAATCTTCCAAAAGGGACCCTGGTTCATTTTCCTACCTCTCCAAGATTTTTTAGGTTATAGGCCTTCACAGGCCGTACACAGGGGTAACCCTCTTTTTGTAGGAATTAGGGCTTTTTAGGCCATTTCTTGACCTCACAGTGAACTGTTTGCTTTTTCCAACCACCGAATGGATTGGTGAGATCCCTTGCTTCCTTCCAAGCCTTAGTAAGGCCTCTTGCAACCACCACACACCTTGGATTGCTAGGGAATTGACACCCCTGCACCGTTAGTGTTTACTTTTTGCTGTCTTTCCTAATCGGGCATTGTCAAGCTCGCCTAGGAACAACTTTTTGCCACTGATTCTTGACTCCTAAGGACTCCTACCTCTAAATTATGTACAATAATGGAGTCTAGCATCTACTTCCAAGAGCCCATACACCAGGTACAGGGGAAACATGGTATAGAGCTCCATTTCTGCCAGTCTGACAGTCAAAAAAAAACTTACAAAGAAAGAACTAATCTAACAAAAAAAAATGCTTGAACCGATGCAACAAGATAAATACTAAACTAATAAATGTTTGAAAAGGATTTAAACTACATTATAAACTATACAAAATTCCTTATTCAGTCCATTAATCTACTAATTCCAAGAAAAAATAGGAAAAATAATCAGGAAATGCACACTCAATGACTCTGTTTTCTTGTTTTCCAAACTGATTACAAACTCCAATGATTCCAACCTCAATTCCAACTCAAGGTCCTCCTTTTAAATGCTCATAACAATGGTCACTTCTCCCCTTGGTCGGATATAACCACCACTTTAGGCCAAAATTGCACAAATGCAACATTTTGGCTTTATTTCAAACACCTAGTGAATCCTATTGGAAACAAGTTGTGAAACTCTTCCAATCTACCTTGAACTACTGATAAAAATTCCTTCAAACATATTCTAACACCTCTAACACAAACAAGATGGTCAACATGACCTCAAGATAACACAACAAAAATAGAACTTCATTCTAGACTTCTAGAAAGCCTAGTGTTTCCCAGGTGCTCCTGCACCATTCTCCCCCTCCCTACACAAACAATAAGTAATGTGAGGAGAGAGTAGTGATTCATCAATGCCATGCTTCTTGAACTCAACTTCATCCACCCAAGTAGCCTCAAATTCATGTTTGTTCTTCCACTTGATGAGGTGTTCCATGTATACCTTATGTCTTGTAGCCTTCTTCACTCTTGACTCCAAGATCTTCTCTGCCTGAGGCTTGTCTTGGTTAGGTAAGGATACATTATTGATTTCCTTGAAGACCTCCTTACTGTTCTAATCCACATCATTGACTGTCCCCTTATACTTGATCAAATCAGCTACATTAAACACTGGAGAGATCCCGAGATTGGTAGGTAACTCCACCTTGTATGCATTCTACCCATACTTGGCTAACACCTTGCATGGTCCTACTCTTTTCATTTGCAACTTGGTTGACATTCCCTTCTGCAACCTTGATTTGTTAAGGTGGACCATGACATAGTCCCCTACTACAAATTGCACATCCTTCCTTGACAAATCTACTTTCTCCTTCAACTTTTGTGTAGCCTCAATGACTGTCTTCTTCACCTGCTCCTAAATCTCTTTCATGGTTTGACTAAAGTCTTCTGCATGTCCACTTCTATGTTCCATAGCTACAAGATCTCTGAGCTCACATATGCCTCATGGGTGCATCCCATACACAACTTCAAAAGGACTCTTCCCTGTGGTCTAGTTCACACTATCATTGTAAGCATACTCAGCTTGTGAGATAACCATATCCCATGTTTGTCCATACTCCTTAGTTAGACACCTTAGAAGATTACCTAGCACCCTGTTAACCACCTCTATTTGACCATCGGTCTGAGGATGGTAAGCTGATCCAAAAGATAGGTTGGTACCCAATCTACTCCATAGAGTCTTCCAAAAGTGACTCATGAACTTCACATCTTTGTTTGAAACAATGCTCAATGGAAATCCATGGATCCTTACAACTTCCTTGAAGAAAAGATGAGCTATGTAGCTAGCATCATGAGTAGTTTTGCAGGGAATAAAATGACCCATTTTGCTAAATCTGTCTACCACTACATAAACACTCTCAAAACCAGTATTGGTCTTAGGAAGGCCTAGCACAAAATCCATGCTCACACACTCCCATGGTTTATTAGGAATGGGTAGGGGTTGATAAAGACCAACATTACTAGCTCCTCCCTTAGTTTTCATACACACAACACATTGTTCCACATACTTCCTAACATCTCTTGCCAACTTAGGCTAGTAATAGAATCTTTGCACTAGTTCTAAAGTTTTGTTGATGCCATAATGTCCACTAAGATTGCCATTATGCTTTTCTTGAATAAGATTTTCCCTCATTGACCCTCTTGGAACACATAATTGATTTCCTTTAAACAATAACCCACTTTGCAAAGTATACTCTGAGTATTGGCTATGGAAATGGTTCTCAAAGTTAGAACATACCTTGTAGACCTCTGAAAAGTCTTCATCTTCCCCATAAAGTTCCTTGAAACTCTCTATGCCAATGCTCTTGATCTGTATCTCTTGCACTGTCAACAACCTCCTGCTTAGTGCATTAGCTACTTTGTTTAGCTGTCCCTTCTTGTGCTTGATGGTGAAGGTAAAAGCTTGGATGTATTCCATCCATTTCAAATGCCTATTACTCAACTTCTCTTGAGTGTTGATAAAACTAAGGGCCTGATTGTCAGTAAGACCACAAACTCCATGGGTAGAAGGTAATGCCTCCATTTCCTAAGTGACTGAACCAAAGCATAAAGTTCCAAGTCATAGGTTGAATACTTCTTCTTTGCTTCATTGAGCTTCTCACTAAAGAAGGCTATAGGCCTGCCCTCTTGACTTAGCACTCCTCCTACTACCACTCCACTTGCATCACATTCAACTGTGAACAACTTGTCAAAGCTAGGTAATAAGAGAATAGGTTGAGTTGCCACTTCTTGTTTCAGTTTCTCAAACCCTTTCTCAGCCTCTTGAGTCCACTTAAACTTAGTTTTTAAACCTCCTTTGATTGTGTCTAGGACTGGTGCACATATGCCACTAAAGTTCCTTATGAACTTTCTATAAAATTGAGCCAATCCATGAAAACTTCTTACCTTTGTCCCTGTGGTTGGTGTAGGCCAGTTTAGGATGGCTTCCACCTTGCTTGGATCCATCTTCAATGATCCTTTGGACACTATAAAACCCAAATAGACAAGCTCTTGCTTAAAGAACTCACACTTCTCTAGATTGATTGTCAGCTTCTCCTCTTGTAACCTTCTAAGAACCATCTCTACATGCTTCAAGTGTTCTTCTATTGTCTTGTTAAATATGAGTATATCATCAAGATACACTACCACAAATATACCTATAAAGTCCTTAAGCACTTCATTCATGAGTCTCATGAATGTGCTAGGGGCATTAGAGAGGCCAAATGGCATAACTCTCCACTTATATAACCCATCATTTGTCTTAAAAGTTGTCTTCCACTCATATACATCCTTAATTCTAATCTAATGGTATCCACTCTTGAGATCCAACCTGGTAAAGTACTGAGCTCCTCCAAGACAATCCATTAAATCTTCAATTCTAGGAATAGGGAACCTATACCTAATGGTGATCCTATTTATTGCTCTAGAATTAGTGCACAACCTCCATTTACCTCCATTCTTTGTTGCCAAAACCACTGGTACTGCACATGGGATGATGTTTTTTTTAATCGATCCTTGATCCAACAACTCTTGCACTTGCCTAGCTACCTCTAGGTTCTGCTCTGGTGTAAGTTTGTATGCTGCTTTGTTAGGAAATGAGGCTCCAGGTATGAAGTAAATTTGATGACTTATGGCTCTCTTTGGTGGTAGAGTTGCAGGTGTACCATCACTGACTATGTCCTTGAACTGATCCAACAACTTTAGGACTGCTCCGGGTATGACCATCTTTTCAGCCTTGTCTTCTTCTTTAGGTTATAAAACAACCACATATCCTTCACCCCCTTGATGTAGGTTGTTAAGGAACTCCTTCCCACTACTCAACATGATGCTTGGTGTCTTTGACTGTCCCTCTTCTTCTTCTGACAGTGACTGCAACTTGAAAGTCTTCCCATCCTTCTTGAATGAGATGGTGTTCTCTTTCCCATCATAAATGGCACTTCTGTCATACTACCATGGTCTACCCAATAGTAGATGGCATGCATCCATGGGTAAAACATCACAAACCAACTTGTCTTTATATCCTCCAATGGAAAACTCCACTATTACTTGCTCATTCACTAAAACACTTTGCCCTTTGTTTAGCCATGTGACCTTGTAGGGATTAGTGTGGGGTACCTTCTCCAATTTTAGTTTCATTACTACCTCCTCTAAGATTATATTGTCTGTTGAACCTGAATCTACAATGGCCTTGCATAATTTTCCAAGTATCTTGCACCTTACTCTAAATAGAGCTCTCCTTTGTTTTGGTTCTTCCTTGACCGGTTGTCTGATCAAAACCCTACTGAACATCAAATTCTCTCCTACCTCAGATTCAATATGACTGACCTCAAATGACTTAGGACTCATGGTGTCCTCTTGTGCATAAGCCACTCTCTTCTCATTGCTTTATGAAGATGATTTCTCTGGGCACCTATAAGCAGGGTGACCTACTTGTCCACAATGGTAGCATTTCATGTTTGCAAAGTATGAATTGCTCCTGCCTGCTCCTCTTCCTCTATTTGAACCTCCTTGATGTCCTCTACCTCTGTTATATCCTCCTCTAGAAGATGCTTCTCCTCCATTCTCTATGAGTTTAGACTCTCCTTGGTTTCTTTGGTCATTGCCTCTACCTTGGTAGCCACCTCGCTGTCCTCTTTGATCTCTTTGATCTCTGCCTTTGCCTCTACCCTTAGAATCCTGATCTTGCTTCCTCTTGTTTCTTTCCTCAATCTTGATAGCTAATTGGTAATATTGATGTACTGTCTTGGGACTTAAAAGAGCCATCTCCTCTTAGATGTTCCACTTCAATCCATTAAGATACCTAGCCACCTTGAGACTTTCATCTTCTGAAACATTGGACCTCATACAAAGTTTTTGGAACTCCTCTATGTAGGTATTCACATCTTGGTCTTTCTGCCTTAAGCTTTGTCTCTTCTTGTGTAACTGAATCTCATAATCATCTGGCATGTATGCTTCTTTTACCTTAGCAACCATTCCTTTCCAAGTTGAAATAGGCTTCTTGCCTTCCTTTTCCCTCTCTGTCTAAATGAATTTCCACCAGGTCAAGGCTAATCCTCTCAATCTTGATTTAGCAACCTTCACCTTCTGTGCTTCTGTGACTTCATCACATTCAAAATGGTTTTCCATTCCCTCTATCCAGTCCATGACTAAATCAGCTTCCATTTTTCCACTAAATAATGGTATGCCTTCAAGTTCCTTTCCACTCAAAGCCTTCAATTCCTTTAAGAAAGGCTCCTCTTGTACAACAGGGTCAGGTTCAAGGACCTTGTCTTCCTCTACAACCTCTTCTTTCTTGGGGACTCTTCCTCCCAACTGCACATTACTCAATTCTTGCTCAAGTTGGTCTATCCTCTCCTTCAATAGCTTATTTTCTTCCTCCTTCCCTTCAACCATCTTGGCCAACTGTGCATTTGTCACCATGATGGAAGAATCACTAAACTCAACCTCTGACATATATTGTTCTATTCCAAATCTTTTACTTGCTCTGATACCAATCTGATAGGGTAGGGTTGGATGAGACAATCACTGTCCCATGCTCTAGGTCTTAACTTGGCAAACCCTTTGGTGTCACTCTCCACCTTCTTAACCTATAGGCCCTAATGATTTTTAGGCACCCCTGGTTCTCCTAGCCAACCCTACTATCATCTTCATTTCCCTAACCAAGCAAATCTTGGTATTCTTTCTCTCTTTCTCTCCTTAGCCTTTAATCTTCCTAAAGACTAGCTATCCCTCAAATTGCTTCACCAAATAGATGCAGGGGTGTATGACGACTTCCAAGGTGTCAAACCCATCCCTCTAGGGTTCCTGATCATTCACCAATCTCTAGTTCCCTATCGCTCTCACCAAACCCTATTCTAGGGTTTAAGAAGGGCTACTAGCCCTTGAGCCCCAATTAGGCCTCCTAACTTGAGAAAGTAGGCTCAAAATCCTATCCTTCCACACAACATCACAATCTTCCAAAAGAGACCCTAGTTCATTTTCCTACCTCTCCAAGATTTTTGAGGTTATAGGCTTTCATAGGCCATACATAGGTGTAACCCTCTTTTTGTAGGAATTAGGGCTTTTTAGGCCATTTCTTGAACTCACAATGAACTGTTTTCTTTTTCCAACCACCAAATGGATTGGTGAGATCCCTTTCTTCCTACCAAGCCTTGGTAAGGCCTCCTGCAACCACCACACACCTTGGATTGCCAGGGAATTGACACCCCTACACTGTTAGTGTTTACTTTTTGCTGTCTTTCCTAATCGAGCACTGTCAAGCTCACCTAGGAACAAATTTTTGCCACTGATTCTTGACTCCTAAGGACTTCTACCTCTACATTATGTATAATTATGGAGTCTAGCCTTTGCTTCCAAGAGCCCATACACTAGGTACAGGGGAAACATGGTCTAGAGATCCATTTCTGCTGATCTGAGAGTCAGAACAAAACTTACAAAGAAAGAACTAATCTAACAAAAAAAAATGATTGAACCGATGCAACAAGATAAATACTAAACTAAGAAATGTCTGAAAAGGATTTACACTACATTATAAACTATACAAAATTCCTTATTCAGTCCATTAATCTACTAATTCCAAAAATAAAAAAGGAAAAATAATCAGGAAATGCACACTCAATGACTTTGTTTTCTTGTTTTCCAAACTGATTACAAACTCCAATGATTCCAACCTTAATTCCAACTCAAGGTCCTCCTTTTAAAGCCTCATAACAATGGTTACTTCTCCCCTTGGTCAGATATAACCACCACTTTAGGCCAAAATTGCATAAATGCAACATTTTGGCTTTATTTCAAACACCTAGTGAATCCTATTGGAAACAAGTTGTGAAACTCTTCCAATCTACCTTGAACTATTGATCAACATTCCTTCAAACATATTCTAACACCTCTAACACAAAAAAGATGGTCAACATGACCTCAAGATAACACAAAAAAAATAGAACTTCATTCTAGACTTCTAGAAAGCCTAGTGTTTCCCAGGTGCTCCATCACTAGGATGCTCACATCATATGATGGGTGATAAAAGAAAATTTGTAAGTCTAGCAAAGTATGTGGCAGGGTTGTTAGATTTGGAGATAACAAGCTGGTGTGATTCGTGGAAAAGGATCTATTTGTCTTAGTGGTAAGGATAACATTGATGATGTCCTTTATGTTGAAGGCTTAAGAAACAACTTGTTGAGTGTTGGATAGATGGTGCACAAGGGATGTGATCTTCAGTTCAAAAATAGAAGATGCTAGATACGTGGAAGTTCTGGGAATATGATTGCTACTGGTAAATAGACAAAAGGTGATATCTTTCACCTAACTACTGCTAGTGGGAATTGTTTAATTGCTCAAGTAGATGAAAGCTAGTTGTGGCATAGGAGGTTATGTCATGTGAATTTTTACAACATTGTCAAGATAAGTTCCACTCAAATAGTAAGAGATCTACCTAAGTGAAGCCTACTAACACAATTTACAAGAAATGTTAGATGGGTAGACAAACTAAAGTCTCTTTCTGGAGCAAACAGTTTCATTCAAATATTTTGCTAGAACTACTACATATTGACCTTTTTGGTCCCTCCAGAATTAGAAGTATTCATGGAGAAAGGTACTTTATGTTGATTAATGATGATTACTCAAGAATGATATGGGTTTCTTTCCTAAGAGAAAAATGTGAAGCATTGTAAAAGTTCAAAAGTTTTAAGGATATGGAAAAGAATGATTTAGTTCTAAAAATCAAGTGCCTGAGATCTGACAGAGGTGGCGAGTTCACATCAAGGTATTTTAGTTCTTTTTGTGAAGAGCATGTAATTAAAATACAATTATCTGCTCCCCGAACCCCTCAATAGAATGGAATTGTAGAGAGAAATAATATAACAATTTTGGATGCTTCTAGAACAATGATGATGGAAGGAAATGTGTCTTAGATGTATTGGAGTGAAGTGGTAAGCACTATTGTATATACCTTGAACTGGGTAAATGTTAATGGTAATTTTGGTAAGACCCCTTTTGAGTTATGGTTTGGTTACAAGCCCACTATTAAATATTTCAAGATCTTTGGAAGCAATTGTTATATCAAAAGAGATGATGATATTGGCAAGTTTGATGCAAGAAGTGATGAAGGGATTTTCCTAGGTTACTCCACTAAAAGAAAGGCCTATTAGTGCTATAAAAAAAGACTAAGAAAGATGGTTGAAAGTGAAAATGTCAAAGTTGATTAGGATTCTATCAAATCATCCAAATATTGTGGTTATGATTTTGATGAAGACAATACTAGAAAAGGGAAGAATTATCAGACACAAAATCTGCTTCAGATTATTCCATATGTTCTGGTAAAGAAACCTCAATTTGTTTCAGTAAATCAAGTTAGTCAAGAAACAAAGAAAAGTGCGAGTGTAGAAGAAAGATCAGAAGAATAATAAGTTCAATAATATCCCAAAACTCCAAGGTATGTAAAGCTAAATCATTGTGAAAGTCAAATCATAAGACACAAGAATAAAGGAGTGCAAACTAGAAGAAAGATTGCAAAAGAATATTGTCTGATTTCTAAGATTGAACCTAAAAATGTCACTGAAGGCTATCAAGATGAATGCTAGTTGGAAGCTATGAAGGAAGAGCTGACACAAATTGAAAAGAATGACACATGGATACTGGTTTCTAGGCCTAAAGATAAAAATGTGATTGGTACTAAATGGGTGTTTAGGAACAAGTTGAATGAACAAGGTGAAGTGGTATGGAATAAAGCAAGATTGGTATGTAAAGGGTATTCTCAAATGGAAGGTATTGATTTTGAAGAAACCTTTTCCCCTATTGCTAGAATTGAAGTTGTAAGGTTATTCCTTGCTTATGCTGCATACAAAAACTATAAAGTCTATCATATGGATGTGAAGTCAGTATTTCTAAATGGAGAACTAGAAGAAGAAGTATATATTGAACAACTAGATGGATTTTAGCTAACTCACAAGGAATATATGGTCTTCCAATTAAAGAAAGATCTATGTGGACTTAAGCAAGCCCCCAAAGCCTGATATGCTAGATTAGAAAAATATCTACTGAAGCTTGGATTCACTAAAAGTACTGTTGATAGAAAATTATACTTCAAATTAGATCATGATAAGGAGTTAATTATAGAAGTTTTTTTTGATGACATTGTTTTTGGAGGAGATGACAATCTATGTATGAAGTTTGCTGATGAGATGAAGGATGAATTTGAGATGAGTATGATTGGAGAGATGAAGTTCTTTCTAGGATTGCAAGTTACTTAGTTAGACAAGGGGATATTCATATCTCAATCCAAATATGTGAGAGAACTATTGAAGAAGTTTGGAATGGATGACTTAAAACCTATTGGTACTCCCATGGTGACTAATTATAAGTTGACACATAATGGTGATTCTCCTAAGAAAAATTAGACTAGATACAGGTCAGTGGTCAATGGATTTCTCTATTTAACCCAGACTAGACCAGATATTATGAATGTTTTATGTATGGTTGCTAGATTTCAATTTCATCCAAAAGAATCACATGTGACTACTGTGAAGAGAATTTTCAAGTATCTAAAAGGAACAGTTGACTTTGGACTTTGGTATCCAAAGGATGATGATCTCACTTTGAGTGAATATACTGATGCAAATTAGGCTGGAGATGTAGATGACAAGAAAAGTACTAGTGGTGGTGATTTCTTCCTATAGAAGAAATTGGTGTTCTAGTTGAACAAAAAGTAGAATTCCATTTCTCTATCTACTACTGAAGCAGAATACATTGCTGCTGCAAATAACTGTACTCAAGTGATATGGATGAAACAAATGTTGAAAGATATCAGGGTGGTATATGAAGAACCTATTGCCATATACTATGACAATTCAAGTGCAATAAATACTTCAAAGAATCCGGTGTTGCATTCTAAGACTAAACATATATCAATCAAGTTTCATTTCTTGAGGGAGAAAGTGAATAAGAAAGAAGTCAGATTGGAATCTATGCTTGCCAAAGAATAGATTACAAATATATTTAATAGGCCATTGCCGAAGGATACTTTTGATTATCTCAGAGGAATGCTAGGGGTAATTACCCCTCCTAATAAGAATTAAGAGATGCATTTACTTGCATCAATACGTGAGCTATATTGCTACATTTTGATTTGGATTGATGTTTTCATGGTTGCTACTCAAGGGGAGTAGTCAGATGTGTAGATATGTGGTTCAGAGCGTGTATTTAGATAGGTCATGCTTACCTTTTCCATTGATGTCAAAGGGGGAGAAGTGCATTGTGAAAAATATTTCTAAGGAGAAGAGCCTTGTGGGGAGAGGTGTAGTTGAAAATAAGAAGTTAGTGTGTTGGGTTAATGGTATTTTTCACATCATGTGTTGCCATCAATGCCAAGGGGGATATTGTTGGATATTGTGGTTGTGTTGCTGATATGTGGTTGTCATTAATTTCAACACTATTAAAATTTGGTGTGTCAGTTGTTGTATATGTCGAGGATATTGAGAAAATTGTAAAAGAAAGTGTTCTAGGTTCCCAATGGAACTGTATAGGTCATGAAGGTGTCTTGTTCTATACATTAAATATTAGTTGGTGTGGATTAAAGAGTTTATTGTTGAATGTTTCTAGATCATCTACCAGAAGTTTTAGAGGTTTGCATGGAGTTTTAATTGTGTTATGGTCTAACCATGTTTCTGAATGAAGATTGTGTGATTCTGTTAATCTTAGTTGTTGTAGATGCTTCTTTGTTATTTCTTGGTGTTCTTTGATGTCTCTAGATCATTCTCTATCTTTGTGGTATGTTATTCGAAGAGCTTGTGGTTGAAGACCTTTTCTTGCACATGTTTGGTTTCTCATGTTCTTGGCTGGCATGTTGGTGGTAGCATGTTGTGAATCTTCGTGGTGAAATTAATTAAAGTATTTTTGTGCTAGAGATATTAATTTAGGTCTCCACTATGTTGTGGTTGACCTTGGTGGATTCACATTAAAACTTTATTTGTATAATTGGGCCGACATGCAAAAATGTTTTTATTTTCCTGGCTAACTAAGTTGTATTTAAATCTCAAGTGACAGATATATAAGATAAATTATTCCATCGGTGTGTGGTGTGGAAAAAGTGCTTGGTGTGCTCCTATGTGTGAATATATTTTGATTACAGAGTAGAGTGCAAAGAAGATTGAGCGAAGTCTAAAGAACGTTTTCTAAGATTAATTGGAACTATAATCAGGTCTGTGTAGAAGCTATTTTCTCAATTTGTACCCTTTGGATTTTAATCCTATTCTATATTGTCGGGCAGTAAGCCCCTTTTGTATCTAAGTAGTGAGCTCTAGGAAGTGTGCCTGAATGCATGTGCATTCCCCTTATTATTTCTCTTTATAGTTTTAACAAGGTATAATCTTTTGGACTAACATCCATCGTGGTTTTTCCCCTAATAGGTTTTCCACGTAAAAAATCTTGGTGTTCTCAGTCTCTTTGATGTGTTAAATTGTTTGTGGTTAATTTCTTATTCATTAGATATGAGATTAAGTTAAGTTAGAAAATTTTAAGTTTCTATCACAACTGATTCATCCCTCCCTCTCAGTTGTGTGTCCTTGTTTTTCCAACACAACTATGGTGTTATATATGGGACAACAAATGTAAGAAATAAAATTATGTGATATTATATGATGAGTTTGTGTACAAAATTATGAGAGTTCTTGGCCACCAACCACCAAGACTACACACACTTGTGCTACAATTGTTAAGACCTTTGGATTTGAAACCTGAGCAAGGCCATACTCATAACTTTAGTGATTGGTTTTTTCTACCAGATACCACAATAATTAGGATTTATGGATGCCCACATGCCCCACATTTATTGCCAAATTTTGTCCCCCTTTGATTATCCTTTTTAGAGTTCATGTGGAAGATTCTATTGATGGAAAAGGATGTATTGGGTTATTTTATAGAAGTAGATCTTGTCAAGAGGATTGGTATGATAATTGATAAGTTTCATGAATTATATAAGATCACAGAAGATATGAAGAGACTTTCCAAATTGTTTCCCAAAAGGCTGAGTGGTATTGTAAATACAAAACCAACTTTGGAAACTATATCAGATTGTCATGCTTCTCCAGGATCACCTCCTGAACAACCACCTTCTAAAAAAAGACACAAGAGATAGAGCCACTTGTTTCCTATGAAATAAGTGAGGTTGGAGATATAAAAGAAGTAGTTAATGTGTTAAGACATTTCAAGGATGATGTTGAAATAGACCAACCTTTGCTTGAAATTGAAGCCCACAGGCCTGAAGCTAGAGCTGATATTGAGGTACAAGGAGAAAGAGAAATGCATGAGGATGACAGGGTAGTTGCAGCTTGCAAGTTCTTGGAAGATGATGAATTTATCAAAACCCCTGAATTTAAGGAGTTTTGGGTTAATATGAAAATGAGAGAGTTTGAAGAGAGGGTTGAAATAAATAAGATGGGAGCTAAGGAATCCCAACATGACCAGATAGTATCCAAAACTTTTAATCAATTAAGGATTGATAATATTGATGTCAGCCTATAAGAGGCTAGAGAGATGATTTTGAAAAGTAATAGACTTATTGTTCTTGGTACATAATTAAAGAATTTTTTTTTACTTGATCAAGTGGTAACACAGGAGGTCCCAATGTTGATTATTGAGTTTGACTCAGATGAAGGGGTAAGTGGCACAAGGTATAACCCTAAGATTGAAACCTTGGCATTCTGGGCCAAAAAAAAAGAGTACATAAAAACCAAGGTTACTAGATGTAGTGTAGGAAATGAAAGGGACAACTGTGGTGAAAAAATTAAAGGATATATCTCCTCTAGAAGCTGCAACCATGACAATGCATTCATCTATGTTCACTCGAGCTTCAATTAAGGAGATGAAAGCTAGATTGGGAGAGTATGAAAAGGAGAAAAAGTTTTTAAATGATGAAGTCAATAAATTGTTCACGAAAAATGTGAAGTTGAAGGAGCAATTGAATGGAGTAGGACCCTCACAGAAAAAGGAAATAATGTTATACCAACATCCTCCTACTCCACCAGTTGATATAGAAAGTGCTTCTATTGAACAAGTGAGCATTCTTAGATAGGAGATTGAAGAGTTAAAGAAAGCCAACAATGGGGGTAAGGAAGGAGCAAATAAGTAAATTTACAATATTTTAGAGGTCCTTGAGCATAGGATAAAGATAATTGTGGATAAGTTGGAAAGTGCAACATGTATGATTGCTACAACTCATCGACATAGGTAATTGATCAGATGAAAACACATCTACCCATATTGGATCCCCTTTTTAAGAACTGGCAACCCATTCACCACACATTGGTAACCTTGTGAAGAATCTTCTGAGGAGTATTGAGGCTCCTGCAGAATTAAAACCTATAGAGAAGATGGCCAAAATAGTTATAGATGAATTCCAATATATGCAAAGAGAGGACCAAAAGATAAGAAGAAGAATAGATTCGTTTCATACTATGAATTAGTGGTTTGTGCCAAAACTATTGAAAGATGATGACCACTTGAAGGACCTCAAAAAATGGAACAACCGCATCACTCACATACAAAAGGATGGTGAGTTGAGCCTTGACAGGTTTGACTTAATCATGGATGAAGTAATATCATTGGATGTTGGATATTCTAAGTTTATCATGGATGGTAGGGCGTTACTATACAATTGATGGAAGATTCACCTTGAAAATATATTGAAAATTCAAGAATACAAATGGCCACATGATTATATAGTGTATGAGTGGGAACACAGGTATATGGGTCCTCCCCCTAAACAATAGGCCTTGGGGCTGTCATAGTGGAAGAAATGCACATTTAGATACACTAATATGGAGAAAGGACCTTGAATAGATCTTCAGTGATCATGGGTGCCTTACGAAGATTAGCAAACTATGGTATCATGAGTGCTACAAAATTAATTAGTTATCTACTTTCTCTATTTTATGTTTTAAGAAAAAAAAATGTTTAGTTTAGTTTATACAAAGAGGCATGAATTTTGAAAAGATGCCATATTTTGTAACAATCCAAAGCTTGTTTATTCTCTTATAAAAGAGAAACCAAGACCGAATTTTGATATCATCATTATAGGCATATATAGAAACATATATGAGGAGACTTATGTTATATTGTAATATCTATTTGAAGCAGTCAATGGACAAGAAGATTTAATCTGGTGCTTGAATTTTGGTCTCAATTATTTGTTGATAATACTATGTATGATTGGATTTTTTTATGCATTTTAGGTTGGAATATAGGGGTATATTATGGATTGGTATCAATTATTTGTTCATAATCATATTCATTGTTGATTACATTTCATTTCACATCTTTCAAACTCAAAGAATTACTTCACATTGCGTAACTAATAACTAGATGCTGATAGATGACAAAAATTCAATTACAATATAGTTTTTACAAAGTCAACCTAAGAAGTTATGCAACTACTTCACATTGCATAACTAATAACTAGGAGTAGTTTCCAATTGTATTTTCTTGTTATGGCATTCCATGATACCGCATTTCTTTAAGAAAATTTTTCAAACAGTTCATTGCCTTGTCTATGCTACCACATTTTTTATACATATTGTCTACCAAATCATTTTATCAAACAGTTCACTGCCTTGTTGCTATGGCTAAAATCCTAAAACAAGTGCTTTCAAACAAGCTATGGATGCTTGGAAAAAATCTATCAAAGCATAATAGTAAACAATAGCATAGAAAAGGAAGTGAATTGGTTGAAAAAATTCCTCAAAGAAATGCGGTCTCATGGTGATGGAATGCCATGACAATACATAACAATTTGCTTTTCATGGAATTTGTCATGGCATTCCATCACCATGAGACCACATTTCTTTGAGGCATTTTTTCTAAAGTTCATTACCTTGTCTATGCTACCAAATTTTGCATACATGTCTACCAAATCTATAGGCCATATGTAGGGCATATATATGCTCAACAAGGGCAGGCAAAGAAGGCTTTGGAAATTTTAAGAAATGAAACTCACACAAATCCACGTGATGCACATGCATTTATCAAGATGGGTGAGTTATTAATATCAGCAGACCCTAGTGCAGTGTTAGATTCTCTTAAGACACCAAAGTATCTTCTAATGAAGAATAGAGAAGAAGTACCCATTGAATTCTTAAAAAACATTGGGGTTCTTCATTTTGAGCATGTTGAACTAGAGTTGGCTCAACAAACTTTTATGGAGGCATTAGGAAATGGAATTTAGGTTGAATTCATAAATAAAATCCCTAGTGCCAATTAAGTAGTTTTTTCTATGCACTTTAAGGATATGGAATTCTTCCATTGAATAGAAGAAGAAGGTGTTTCAATTGAGTTACCATGGGATAAAGTCACAACACTATTTAATCTTGCTACGTTTTTTGAACAATTACATGATACTAAAAAAGAAAATCTTTTATATAGGCTAAAATTATTCAAGTTCCTAATTATATGGATGCATATCCACATCTTGCAGCCATGGCTCAGGCTCAAAATGAGATCCAAATAATCCTAGAATTGATTGGGGATTCACTTAAGGTGGATAAAAACTCATCAAATGCTTTATGTGTTCTTGGAAACATGGAACTGAAAATAGATGAATAGCTTAAAGAAAAAGAAACAATTAAAGTAACACACCAACTTGTCTTGGATGATGAAGTAAAATGAAAAGCTGATGAAGAATGAAGGATTTAGATGGAAAAGAGAAAGCAAGAGGAAGAAATTCAGTGGGTGATGCAACAAGAGGAGCAATTTGAACGTGAGAAGGAATTATGGAAGAGTAAGTGTAAGGAAAAGGATGATGATGATGATGATGATGAGGCTGGTTAGTCTGAGAAGAAGGATAAGGATCTCAAGGCTTATGATTCTTATATGGAGGAACCTGATGTTGCCATGGAAGATGAGGAAAATTACATGAGTGATAATGCACAAGATGATGTAAAAAATTCCCAAGATCTTCTTGCAGCTACAAGTCTAGAAGACTCTAATGATGGCGAGACAGATTCTCTAGTTTCAAAAAAATCATGGAGACATGCATACTTTGATTCTGAAGATGATGAACCATTGTAGAAATAGAGTTTGAGAGAAGATGATCCATATGATGATGATGTCTAGGCTTCCTAAGCTTTAACCAAACCTATCTCCTATTTTCCAAAACAAAAATCCCTAAGGCTCATCTTTTGGCTCACCATCAATAATGGCCTTGTTGAAACTATTCAATAATTTAGTCTTTTGAGGCTCATCCTTTGGTTCACCATCAAGTCCTTAAATTATCCTGTAAAAATACTTAGGTCTTAGCAATCTATTAATTTGATATTCCCATGCTAAGTATTTTTAATATATGAGGAGTGGTTTTTGAAAAATTTCCATGATGAAGAAAGGATAGAACACAGATGAATAGGAATGCAAGCACAACCAAAAGAAAACAACATGCCCCTTTTATTAGATCATACAAGAACCCCCAAATACAAGTATAATAGGAAATTTATTATTCCTACATTTTTACAATGTGGGATTGCACAACACCTCTCAACAAGTAGAACATGACACTTTATAATTAGTGTGAATATAATTCCATTGAGAGGTGCATATGGAAGTCCCCAAAAATTACAAAAATGGTAACAAAAGTATAAAAAAATTATGTGACATAGAATATTGTGGAACCACCTTTCTAATGCCTATAATTATGTGAAAATTTGATACTTGAGGCAAAATACATTATCATTACCATGAAAGTTCCTTGAAGAGGGATGAGGATTGTCATGTGGTCCAAACATAAGGGGAGTAGCTTAGAGGTTGCTACCCTTATAATAGGTTGTGGGATTATTAAATGGTAGTGCTATAGTGATCAAGGCCATGACCTAGTACTAAAGGCTGAGTATTATAACTATTTTTATTTATTTATTTATTTATTTATTTTTATTGTATATTATACATGTACATGTACAAACTATACAAACATAAAAATTTCAAAAAGAAATATTTTATTCAAACCATTATCACTTGAAATTGTGCCCTTTTTTAACCTACTATTCAGCATTCCATTGAAACAATCACACTGGTCTCAAGTGTGGGACCTTTGTTGTTGAGATCAAACCTTCAGAGAAGGTTGAATTCCTCTCTAACCTAAATACATTGGTGTTGATCCAACCCAAAAATAAATAAATCTAAACTAATCCTACAAATTACATCTTACAAAAGGAAAAGAGAGAGAAAGATAAATGTAGAAAGAAAAAGGGGTGGTGATGCACCAAGATTAAAGGTGTTTCTTCCTACTTACCATAGAAAAAAGATGTAATGGAAACACCAAAGGGACTTACATAAAATTGTATTCAAATAGCTCCTAAAGGTTTGTAGGAAGGCTAAGTTTTGATAAAGACTAGGAATGAGTAAACTCAATCCACAAATAGTTCTACAAAATAAATTTAGTATAATGTACAAGTGTAACAGATGGGGACCACTGCATGCAAGACCCTAGGTCATGGAGGGTCAAGATGTGAGAGGCTACCCTAACTTACCTCAGCTAAGTGTATTGTTTAGGATTATGAGGGTGAGAATGATGAGGATTATGGAACCCTACAACCACTTTGTAATCCTAAGTTGCAAGGTGAGGCTAGGTGATTCAATATTTAGGTCCAATTATGTGCCTCAGGAAGCTCTCTACTCGAGAATATCAGCGCGAACTTTGTACGATAGCGCGATGTGTTGGCATCTCAGAAATGCACTATATTCTGCATGGTCAGATTACATCAGAGACAAGGTTGGACTCACTAGAATGACTAACAACCTATCTTAACAACTCTTAAGAGAACAAAACAACACTATAAAATATGAGAAGTACAAATAGGGGTGATAAAGTAGATATACCAAAGCTAAGGTGATGAAGACGATCTTGTAGAAGAGCCTATTCAACAGCTAGCTCCACAAAGTGCATCCACCTACACACAAAAAGAGAGAAAATGCTGGGGGGGCTGTATAGGGGCCTACCTTAGTTAGATGCCCGTTTAGGTGTTTTCACCTCCACAGACATCCAAAGGAATAAGATAAAGAAGTAATGTAATGAAAACACAAACACTACAATGCAGTACTATGCTACTCAACCAAGTGATAGAGGAGAGGAGAGGGAAGCTTACCACCTCCACAAGGAGCACTCAAGGTTTATTGGGGGAGAACTGAGAGGAACTCAATCATCTTCTACAATGGTGTGGTCCTAAACATGCTCTACCAAAGTGATGAGGTGGATATTTTGCTGCAATGGAATGCTTGGATGCTTGGAGTGAGTGAAAGTGAGCTTGGGAGTGAATGTGTGTGTGTAAGAATGGAAACTTGATGTAATGAAGGGTTCTTAGAAGCTCAAATGCAAGTTCAAGGATTGAATTTGAAGGAATGAGGAAGAAAATGGCCATATTTAGGTTGGTTGGCCGAAGGAGGTGTTGCAACTTCACTACCAATGGGAAGAGTAACACCTTTGCCGACTTAGCTGTAGGAATCTTCCAAGGATGTAAGTGCACTGTATAGACATTTGCACATCGCATGGGTGTACCTAACAGAAACACCTCCATGAACACACAAAATAGGCTCCACATTGACCACCAACAATGGAATTAAGTAAATTTAAGCCTCTAAATTTTGTTTTCTAAAGTATATAAAGGAAAAAAGGGGAATTGTGCCTAAGGTGCAAATTTTCTCTTATACATTTTTCCCCCACTTTAGCGAGCATGAGTACTGATGAGTGCTTGGTAAAGTAGATGAAGAAGAGAGTAGGGTTAGAAAAGTATACATGAATCATTGAGGAAGCAGTACTCAGTCTAGCATACTCGAAGGTGTTGGAGACGCAAAGGACTTCATAGCTCCTCAAAACTATGAAGTTGGAACAAAGCATCTTATAGGCTCGCAAACCTGCAAGGAAGCAACCCCTAAGATCTCTCACATGGAGGAAGCCCCAAGGAAGTAGACTCCACCGAGTCAGGAAGTGGTGACACATCTACCCACATATAGAACATGTCAAAAGTAGTGACACATCTACCTACATATAGAGTGTGTCTAAAGTGGCAACACATCTACCCATAGTTAGAATGCATCTAAAAGTGGTGACACGTCTACCCATAGATAGAGCATGTCTAAAAGTGGCCAGTCATGTAGATCATAAAACTTTCAAAGGGATCCCTCAGGAATCCTTCAAAAGGATAGGGGTCCATTCAAGGGATGTGTTGTTTGAAAGGTAAGGTCTAGTTAGGTTGCCCCCAAACTAGACATGAAAAGGAAAATGGAATGAGCCTAGTGGGGCTGCCCTCAGGTTAGACATAAAAAATTCCATTCGTTACAAAGGATTTTGAAGAAAGGGTCCCTAGGGAACCCACTATGAAGAAGGGAAATCCACTCAAGGGACACACAATTCAAAAGAAAATGTTCATCTTAGAATGATTCGTCATCAAGGGATCCTTTCGAAAGATGCTCACTTCATCAAGGAATTCAAAAGGAAGGTCATTCCCCTGTGCGAGGGGAATTCAAAGCAGTTCCCACTTCAGAGGAATGTCTTCAAGTCCTTTCTTAATGAACCCATGATGAAGGAAACACATTCTGTTTGGGTTCCAAGTTGAGAATGTGATTCTAAGAAAAATTTTGTGAAGAATTTCAAGAAAAGATTTGTTGGCAATGAATTTGTTTTCTAAAAATTGAAGTGTTAAAGAAGAGTGTTGCCACACATAGGAGGGACAAATTAAGAAAACAAGAGACAAAGATAAAGAGAAAGAAAAAGAGAAAAGGAAAATACAAATAAAGGACACAAGGGGATTTGGTTTAGTAGGGTCAGATCTGTCCAATCTCATATAATAATAGGTAACCATAATGCAAGAAAAAATATCATCAATCCCCAACTAGATTAGGAAGAATACATGGAAAAAAAAGTAAAAATAAAAAATTGGGTCAACATGAAGGGAAGACTAAATTCCCCCAATGCTTTTCATTGTCCCCAATTTATCAAAAATCAAGCACAAACATGGAAGAATGATGGCACAAATAGAAGAAGGTTTATGACACAAAACCACGCTTGTATCCAAGCACCAATAGGGATGATGAGGGTCATCTAGGCACACCTAGTACGAGTACGGGGGAACACATCACAAAACACACACACACAAGATCAAGAAAAAGGGTTCCTCCTCCTAACATTGATCATCTAAGAGGTCATCTACTTCCCAATCTAGATCCTCATAAGGGGAAGGAGGATGAGCCTACAAGGGTGGAATATTAAGAGAACGGGTGTACGTGTCTCTAGCAACAAGGGCCAAGGAAGAGGCCACCTCAAGGTCCTCTTTGTTGAGCTCTTGTGGAGTCAAGGTCAATCATTTTGTGAAGATCACCGATAGTTCAGGACTTTGTCCATGAAATTAAACATGCATCCCATGGGAGAACCATGCTTATTCTCAGCGGATGGCATAGGTTGTGCCTAGGGTTCACTGCTAAGCTCACCAAATGACTCAAGAGCGGTGATGAACTCAGGGGAAGCCAGGATTGGTTCTATCACAAGGAAAAAATAGGTCATCACAAGGCTACCTTTTGAAGAAGGTGGGCTCCTCCTATGTCCTTCATCACTAGAAGGACTAGCCTATGCCTCATTCTTTGTGGGAGGAGACGAACTCCCCATAGACGAAGCTAGAGGCATAGAGGAAGAGGAGGAAAGAACCACAACACATACAACTAAATTTTTGACCATATCCATAGGTTTTGGGAAGGGATAAATATTTAGAACAAACATTAGAAAAGGTGGCTTCACCAAAGTAGCAATAAACACCTATATCCATTTAGATTTAGGTGCATTTGTGCTCACAATGGAAGCTATGAGTGGATCAACCTAAAGAGAAACAACAGGAAGGGAAAAAGGAGATGTTGTAGGAGATCCTAAAACAGGAGCGGTTTTTCCTTCCTCCTTCTATTGCAAGGTGGCCTACTCAACCAAGAGAGCCTTTCGTTGGCGCTTGCACTCACATGAAGGTGGTTTCTACAGCTCTTGGAGTTAGAATCTAGAGCTTGCGAAGGGATGGAAGGTTCCTGCTTGACCATAGGAATGTCTACTACGTCCATTTTTGGCAGAGGAACAGGTTCCTGTACAGGAGTAGGGGGAGTAGGCTGAGGAGCAATAGGAGGAGTTGACTCGAGAGCCTAAGCAAAAGGCCTCTTCCCACTCACTATCATAGGAGTAGGAGTAATAGGAGGCCGTGGATAGAATTCTCTACGAGAACCTTTATTTTTTCCTCATAAGTAGTACCATGATCTTGGATATTAATTAGGAAGGTCAATGATTCTAATCTTGGGGCTACACCAAGGAGGAATCATTAGACTTAGAGGATAGCCACCAGGCTTGTTCATCTAGGACTCTTCCTAGGAAAGGGGAGAGGATGGGGTAGTCTAGGAAAATGTCATTTTCTCTTTACCTTTATGAAAAGAGGAGGGAGCCATTATGGGATTCTCCTCCTTCTTCACGGAAGAGGGAGTAGACATTACAACCTTCTCTTTACCTTTGCGGGGAGAAGGGGCTGATGTGGACTTCTCTTTCTCTCTCTCGAAGGGGTAGTCATAAGTATGGGCTCCTTCTTCTCATCTCAGGAAGAGGAGGCAATCAATTTTTTCATTATAGGAAGGGTCAACTTTGGCTCCCCTTTATCCCTAGTTTTATACTTCACATAGTGTTTGTAAAGTAGGTTCATCCTTGGCAGAAGTAGACCAACTGGAGAGGGCCAAAAGTGATCCAATGAATATCCACCACAAGATACCAAAGGTTGATATCCAATGTCATGCACTACATGCACAAAACCATTGTGGGAGAATTTTAGACACTTATGAATGACAGAGGTGACCCCGTTCATGGAAGCCAGCCAAGGAATGCCTAGCTTCACTCTAAACAAGTTTGACTCTAGAATAATGTCAAAGACCATGTCAACAGTCCTAGGTCCAACTAGGATGGACAGAGTGATCAAGCCACAAGGTCTTAGATTCATACCATCATGAGTACGAATGGTAGATCTTGTTTCTTCATAATTTTCTCTTTGCAATGATCTCAATACTAACGTTTCTTTGATAATAACATTCACATGGCTCATGGGGTCTATCAACACTTCCATCACAATGTTACCATTGATGCGAGTGGGAATGTAAAGAGGTGAAGGCTTGTTGTTTGAGGGTAGATCTTGTGTTGTAAATGTAATATCCAACGAATCATGTATAAGTGGAATAGTAGAAGTTACCATGACCATGTTTACATAGGCCTTGTGTTGAGGAATAGAATCAGTGGGATTGATAATCATGTTAGTGTGATGAAAATCAGTCCATTTATATCTACAATTCACTGTTAGCTTTTGCCACTGATTTTTTAGTGTTTTTCTTGTTCGCATCGAGGCAAATGGTACCGTCCTCAATGTAGTCTTGTACCTTATGACACAACTGCATGCAATGTTCAGTATTATGTCCGTTAACACGATGGTATTGACAGTAAGAACTCTCATTATAGCAATTAGGATAGCATTCCTTAATAGGCTTAGGGACCAAAAAATTTATGATCTTATACTTCAACAACTTTTGCAAGATGAAAGTGTAAGATTCAGACAACTTTGTGAATTTTTGGTTGCATTTGAGGCCATTTTTATCGACAACGACCACTACATTCACAATGGCCTTACCCTTTCTAGAGATCAATACAATGGATTTCCCTTCAGAATAGGAGCGCAAGGAAGATCCCCCAAAATGAGCAATCGTCTGTTGGTATTCTCATAAGGTTGCACACAAGTATGCGAAAGAAGGGTATTTCATAAGGGTGAAATTTTCTTTCCAAGGCCTTTGTAAGTTCCCTATGAACACCTTTTGCACGTCAAAATTAGGCAGCTAATATGAGATTTGTGAAAGAAGTGTTTGATAATGCGCTATAAAATCAATAATCTTCTCATTGTCTCATTGCTTACATCAAACAAGATTTGAAAAGGTCATCTTCAACCCAATGTTTGCTTGGAATTGTCTAAGGAATTGATTAAAAAATTGGTCAAATGAGAAAATAGAATTATCAGGCAAGAAATGGTACCACTTGAGGGTTGTGTCCTTGAGAGATTAGGGAAACAGGTTAGCCATCAAGGCATCATGATGGAAGAAGTCAGTGTAGAGAGTGTTAAAGGTAGACACATGCGTCTACAGATCCCCCTTACCACCAAACTTCTCAAATTTTGGAATCTCCATTCCTCGAGGGAAGGGAGTGTTTAAGATGGCAACTGACAATGGACTATGTTAGAAGAAAGGCTAGAAAATGGGCTAGGTAGAGGCCTAGGAAAGGCTCGCTAACTGACTCTGCATCTTACCCATATTAAAAAGTAGAGCATTCACAATAGGGTCATTAGAAGATAAGGGGCTAGATGAACCTCCTTTAGGACCACTGCCAATTCCACTTCTAGAACCACCACTAGTATGAATTTTGCTAGAGCCACTACTAGATCCACCGCCACCAATGTGGCCTCCGTCGAAACCACTGCCATGACCTCCACCAGGAATGCCTCTATTGACACCACCTCTGCTACCAAATCCACTACCACTAGCAAAGCCTCCACCACATATTCTACCAGAACCTCTGCCACTGGAGGAGACAGAAGGGATAAAGCTAAATCGCAACAAGACCTTATTCACCTTGATAGTTTCTAGTTGATTAGGGATGGAAGGACACTAATGGAAGGGACCACAATAGCCATGCAGACAGAAGTGGGAGGCATTGATACTCCTAATTTTCCCTTGTTCTCTTTGAAGGTGACTCCTTGTACAGAGCTAGAGGTTCTTGAAGGAGTGCACACTTCAACAATACCGAAGAGACTACTTAGAAGTTTGATGCCCGTTCGATCTTTATCCATCATATGTATTAACTTGCTAACAACTCGAGTGGCTCTAGCCATCTTTGGATTTCTTTCCAAATGGTTTTTCAAGGTTTCCCAACCCTTTAGTGAGGGTAGACACATATTTGGCAGGGATTTGAATGACCTCATGCTCATCCACCGATGATGGAGTGGGAGATGTAGGAGTGGGAACATGATCAATTTCGTTAGGGAATCCCATCTCATTCCTTGATAACTAATCCTATGTGGAAAAAATAATGGTAGGACTAGAGAAAATACTTGTAGAAAGACCAAGCGAGACCTTTGTCCTATCCATCAGGAGGTGTCGTACACTTTTCCTTATGATATGCCCAAAAGTTGTGGACTGGGTTGTGATGCTCATAAACCTTCACAAAGCTTGAGGTCACAACAACCAGGAAGTATCTAAGGGAAGTTTCACCACCAATGGGTGAACAGACGTTGGTTCATGCTGGGTTCACCAAAAATGTAAGAGAGGGGGACCACCATGTGCAAGACCCCAGGGCATGAAGGTTCAAGATGCGAGAGGCTATCCTAACTTACCTCAACTAAGTCTATTATTTAGTATTATGAGGGTGAGAATGATAAGCATTGTGGAACCCTACAACCATTCTACAATCTTGAGTTGCAAGGTAAGGCTAGGTGAGTCAATTTTTAGGTCCAAATCTATACCTCATGAAGCTCTCTACCCGAGGACTTCAGCACAGACTTTGGACGATAGTGCGATGAGTTGGAATCTCATAAATTTGTTGTAGTCTGCACAGTCAAATTACAACAAAGACAAGGTTTGACTTGATAAAATGACTAACAACCTAGCTTAACACCTTCTAAGAGAACAAAACAACACTATGAAATATGAGAAGTACAAACAAAGGTGATAAAGTAGATATACCAAAGTTAAGGTGATGAAGACGATCTCATAGAAGAGCCTATTTTCTAGGTAGCTCCACAAAGTACACCCACCTACACACAACAAGAGAGAAAGTGTTGGGGGGGATGTATAGGGGCCTCCCTTAGGTAGACCCCAATTTAGGTGTTTCCACATCCATGGACAACCAAAGGACCGAGATAAATAAGCAATGTAATGAAAAAACAAACACTACAATGCAGTACTATGCTACTCAACCAAGTGATAGAGGAGAGGATAGGGAAGCTTACCACCTCCACCAAGAGCACTCAAGGATGCTTGTGGGAGAAATGAGAGGAACTCAAACCTTTTCTACAATGGTGTGGTCCCAAACATGCTCTACCAAAGTGACAGAGTGGAGATTTTGTTGCAATGGAATTCTTGGATGCTTGGAGTGAGTGAAGGTGAGCTTGAGAGTGAATGTGTGTGTGCAAGAATGACATCTTGATGTGATGAAGGGTTCTTAGAAGCTCAAATGTAGGTTCAAGGACTAAATTTGAAGGAATGAGGAAGAAAATGGCCATATTCGGGTCGGTTGGCCGAAGGAGGTGTTACAACTTCACTACCAATGGGGAGAGTAACGTCTCTACAAGCTCAATTGCAAGAATCTGTTAAGGACGTAAGCGCATTATATGGACGTTTGCACACTGTGTGGGAATCCCTAATAGAAATGCCTCCATTGACACATGAAATAGGCTCCACGTGGATTGCCAACAATGGGCTTAAGTAAATTTAAGCCTCCAACTTTGGTTTTATAAAGTGTATAAAGGAAAAAAGAGGAATTGCACCTAAGGTGAAAATTCACTCTTATACAACAAGCATATCCAAACTATTAACATATATTTAGACATGAAGGAAAGGATGTTTTGCACAAATATAAAAAATTAAGAGATGTAAAAGAAGATAATTTTCATTAATCAAATGCTTCAACGTTTGTTTATAGTTATAAAGATGCAAAATTTTAATGAGTTTTCTAGAGAAACTAAAGGGAATAACCCTTAAAAATGAGGCTTAATAGCCTTTTATTTTGAGACATAAAATAACAACTTAAAAATCCTAGCCATTTGCACAACCAATGGAGAGAAGACATATCCATCTCAATTCTATTTGAAGGTGATGCAAGAGCATTGAGTGGTGTAGGGGAAATCTTGCATCACCCAATTTTTATTTTTATTTTCTTCTTATTTTCTTTAGTTGTTTTGAGTCCTATGATGGCACTTAAGGGGTGTAAGATAGTTAGAAGTCAAAAAAGGAAAAAAATGGAAACTTACTATTTTTAGTAAGTCAACCTAAACGGGTTCATATGGACCTAAAAATTTACGCTAAGGAGTGGAACTGGAAAATTTTTTTGGTCAAGAAAGAATTGTCTTAATACCCTATACAGTTTGGGAGATATTAAAATTTTTGTCATGAGAAATTTCTCCAATGCAGCTTCAAATTCAAATATGAAAACCTTAGAGGCCCCAAAACAACTCAAAAGTGGACGAACCAATCTCCAATAGTTTGGCATTGTAGATCTCTTCGAGAGATTTCCAACAATGTGTTACCAAAAATCAAACACCTAGATCAAAAGCTATGGCCTAGGGAAGTTGCACCACTAAAAAGTGAATTTCATTAAAATATTTGCCTATGCAAGAAATCAAATGGTAGGACTTTTGGCATCAAAACAAAAGTGAAAGTCACACTTTCTAGAACATTCTAGGGTGGTTGCTGGGTAAAATAAAAAGGGGTAAGTGGGAGTTTGTAGAAGGTAGCTCCATTAGTGCATATTGTGGCTCCAAATATATATATATATATTTAGATTTGATTTTGTTGTAATGAATCAAGCCCATGAGGCTATAGAATTGTAAGTTTTGAATCTGCAATTTCAATTTCTAAAATTAATTTAAAGTGGGTTATTTTTTTTCTCGCATCTTTTGTGTTGGTATCTATTGTTGTTATTTGTGTGGTTTTCAGGTGGTGTGGCCCTCCTTTGAAGGTGTTGGGAAAGTATTCATGATATAAAGGGTTGTCTCAACAATGATGAATTTGAGAAGTGCAAGAAAACCTCAGTAGAATCCGTTGCAAAATATGGCCAAGGATGGGCTTTATAGATCAATGAATGCAATATGGTGTTGTTTCTTACCTTAGAATCCATGGAGAAATAATCTAAGATCACTTTGGAGTAGCCATAGGCCAAAATTTTAATTGGTAGGATCATTGAGCATTCAATTCATCATTTCCACAGACCAATGTCATTCACATAAAAGTTTAAAACCTTGCTTTTAGTCATTTCCTAGAGTTTAAATTCTAGTGATTTATCCATTTTTAAAATATTTTGATTGGAAATTCCATACATGAGTCTAGGAACCTCTTAAGATGATCAAGAAAAGTTGCACTATGAACAACTGACATGTTCCAATAGAAAACTTGGACACATAGGGTAAGTGTCTCTAAGCTAGAAGTGGGCCCCATAGAAGTGGTTAGGCCTTTAGAATGGAGGATACTATGTTTTTTTATCGTACACTATGGAAAACAAATGTTAATAGAGAGCACTAGTGTGGTTTTGAATGACTCTTTCTTTTAGAACCCACACCGTGAAGAAAGCTTATGCTACAATGAGGACATGACATGTGTCACTTATTCATCCTTGTCTATATTGGTAATGCTTGAACCATATCCTAGGCCCACACTAAGTAGATACCACATGATGTCATAATAGAATATGAGCACATGTTTAATCTCTACTTCCTTTGATAAATTGTGTTGTATTGATATGTTACACTACAAACAAGAGATTTCCACCTATAAATGATTTGACCCTTATTTGTGAGGCAAGCATAGTTCACTAGTAGTAACACATGGAAGAAGAGTGCATTAATGCAATTTAAATGGGCTTGACCATTTAGAACCTATGATGCAAAGAAAGCTTGCACTTCTAATAAGATATCAACACCTCAACAAGGAAAAGGTCCCACAAGCTATCAAGACTAGGGTAAAGGGTGATAGTAGAATCCATGTGTCACCAAATGGAAAGGGAACGACTTTGATGCTAGTGATATCCAAGAAGCTAAGTTATAAAGGGAATATGTGCTTGAATAAGAAACTACCACGTGTAATGATAATGAGACCCACCATAGAAGTGCACATGAAATAAGATAGGTGTAACAACTCGACCTGTAACTAGAATAAATGGGTTGTTAGAAATAACATAGCCCTAGACTTAAGGTCACAACTCAAGTGATTTACAATAGTTTGAATTAGTCAACACAAAAATAAAAACTATGGCATATAAAGGAGCCAAAGGGTTTATGTTTTAATAAATTTAGAGAAACCCTAAGACTATGACACTAAAATCCTTAGAAATCTACAAATATTAACACAATTCACATTGAAATTTTTATATTGATTATCATAAATGAAGAGTGAAATGGGTGAAGCATAGAGTGACTACACAAACCTCATAAAAATAAAAGTGATTTTTCCCTTTCCAAAAAAATACCTACCTATTAAATATGTAGTGTACCAATAAAGCACAATACTACATAAGAAGTTATAGAATGGTACAATGCAACCATATGATATTAGATTGTGTGCCTAGGGATAAAAAAATTTATTTTAGTCAACTACTCTGATTTGCATTTTTTAGATTTTTTAATTCTTAGGCTCATTGTTTTTCTCTCTTTTCCATTAGGAATATTCTTATCTTTTATGAATAGGGTTATAACCAAGGCTTGTGACTTTGAAGACTTCAAGGTACCCATTTCAATAATATTGTCCTACTTTCTAGTGAATTTTAAAAAAAACTCTTCTAAACAAACCATTTTTAAGCTCACTCCCCAATCCAAACTTTCTAGCTTATAATGTAGACATGAACATGAATAGTCAAATATTGGTTTAGAGAGAACATTTAATAACAACTATGTATCCAAATTTTTATTTTCACATAACTTCAGATATATTCTTAGAGTTTTAAACTTGTGATAGTATCTCATTTGTTGTCCAAATTGTATGGTTAATACGTATTAAGTCATTTTTAATTTATTAGCCTTGACTCTTATTAGTGTGTCTAGATATATTTGATAGTTCATCCCATGTATCCTTAGTATTTTCTAGGTCATCAATATAAAATAGAAACTTAGGATAAATTACATATATATAAAGGGGTTTAGGAAGAGGGAGAGAGAGAGGGAGAGGTATCAAAAGATAGAGACAAAGATAGGAAGATAGAGGTAAAGATGAAGATAGAGAGAGAGGGAGAGAAATAGATAGAGACAAAGATAGGTAGAGGGAGAGATATGTTGAGCTGGACAACTAAGAAGGGGGTGAATTAGTTGTCACCAAAATAAATCCTTAAAATTTTTACCAAAACACAACCATAACGTTTCTTAGATGATTAAACATTGAGTGCAAGAGAAGAAACTGGAAACCATCTCATAAACACAATAACACTTGATTTATGTGGAAAACCTAATGAGGGAAAAACTATGGTGGGGATTAAATCACACTATAGAGAATATCAAAACTGATTACAAAAAGGATCATTTCCTAAAATAAGGACTCACTACCTAGAACAAGGAATCATTGTCCAATAGGGCTACAACCCAAAGATACAAAACATGGCTTACTGCCCAAAGTATGAAAGTTATGGCTCACTGCCAAAATTATGAACTAATGGAATACACCTTCCTTGTGTAGAATTTAGTTCCAAATAAAGCTCTATATTAGTGGTACTACTTCTAGTAGTTGCTCAATAATTTTGTTATGGTCTTCAATATTTATGCTTAGATCCTCTTTCACCTTTCTTCCACACACAAACTTAATTCTCACTCACACTTCACATTTCACATTTCATATCCTTCACTCTCACACCCACACTTCTTAGTCCTCAAAACATCTTATATATATATATATATATGTAGTACATCATATTAAGTTAGCTAAGATCTATATAAAACATCCCCAAGGTAGATTTTATCTTCTTAAAACATAACATATGTTAGGTCGGCCAAGATTGGGACCCAAACAAAAAGCAACTGTACCAAACAAAAAAATAGTTGTAGTGTACAAAGTTAAACTCTGCCATTGATAACTTTATGCTCCCAACACAAAACATCTCAAGATCTCGAATATAGTTGTCTGAGTGAATCATAATGACATAGTTAAGATATCAGAGTTATAACTTGTCTTGCGGTAGAATCTAGACCCAAAAACTAACACACCGGTTCATGATCAAGAACATCTTTGATAGGAAATAGCTTTCGATAAACACCTCATACATTTGGTACTGAGTTGACATCAATGACAACCATTTGATGCAATGCAATTTACAACAATCTGCCCCATTATCATTGATGGTAGCACAAGATGTGAAAAGCCAACAACATCCTTTGTAGTTTTCTCTATTTACTAAGCTATAACGATTTCCATTTTTCACATGTTCTCTCTCCCCCTTTGACATCAATGGAAAAGAAGAAATAAATAAATATTTATCTCCCCTTTGCACCAAAATTTAAAAAAAAAAACTTCAAAAAGTGATTAAAAATGGTTCTTTTACCTCAATCCTTCTCCTAAAATATCTCTTTGTATTTTTCTTTTAGTTTTGGAAGAAATGTCTTCCAGGATTCCACTGCTAGTCTGATGTTTACACAAATACTATTGTTCATTACTACCAAATCAGTTGTTTCCAGAAGGGTATCTAGGATAATGATATTTAGTTCATTTTTCTTAGCTTCTACCAGAAAACCAAAATGTTTTTCCAATCTCAATTCAATTATCTCTTTGAATTTCCAAAATGCCTTCACAATACTATCCCTCTATACCAGAGTGTCTGCAAGTTCAAACTATAAGGAATCAATCCTTTTCTCTTGTGCTCTATCCTTGTCTTTAAGGATATCATATATTTTTCTAGTAGAATCTAGCTCAAGCTCAATAGCATTGATTTTTGCTCTATAGTTTTTGATAGTATTAGGCCACTGTAGACAATATCTATACACACTATTTACACTTTTGATGCCTGTCTTTAATTCATTTATGCTCTTAGTCAATCTCTTTTTTGAATTTTTGCATCTTTATTCCATATCCAATTGAATCTTTCTATTTCCCTAGGTGATAGTACCTTTAGTTTGTCTTCAATCTATTCAATCAATACTTCTGGTAAAACATTTGTCAATTCACTCAGATAAATATCATTATGAATTATATAAATAGCCAAGGCATCTGTGATCTCATCTTGTTCATATGTTGGCGATGACAATGTAGGAGGAGAAAAATATTAACCAAACTCAACTTGACATAAACACAACCAATTTCTGCTTGTCCTTGCAATTAGGACTCGTTTTCCTTCACAAAACTCTTGATTCAAATCATCCAACAGAGATTAAAGCACAAAGATTCTTGTAGATTCCTAAAAACACCCTTTGAACAACACCAACATAACAAATTCAAAACTAATTTCCAACTTACTCATCTCAATTATGCGACCTTTTCAAAATAGACTGTTCTACCTGACCAAAATGGACTTCTTTTTACCATTCAATTTGAAATACAACCATAGAGGATTCTCAAGTATTCTCAAACTAATTCAAAAACATACAAGACTTCATAATACATCACCTTTCAACTAATTTTTATGGCCACTCAAGATGGAAGACAATAAACTTTTCAAATTTTGTCCTAAGTAGGAGTAAGACAACTTTTCCCAAACATGAAAATCAATAACCATTAGCCTCAAAAATTTTAATACACCAAAAAAAATCAAGAAACAGACTCACATACACCTTGGAACCTTTTAAAAACTATAACACTAATGAAGGACTCAAAAACCAAAATCAAAATACATAAAACTCCATTGTATTTTGGATTTACCAGCCTCTTTCCTCTATTACAGACTTAGGGCCTCATGATAACTACACCAAAACTCAACCAAAAAATTTTCAACTTAGGAATAATTTATAATACACCTAAAAGCTCTTGCACAAAAATTTATAGCAATTTCCAATAGTTAGAATGAAAGAAACAAAATTTGATTTCCCATTGCTTACCCTAAACTAGGGTTTTACTCACCTGGAGTGATTTCACAATAACTTACACCAAATTGAATCGATTTTAATGAAATAAATTGAAAAATGAAATAGATTCATATGGCTTTGATTTACAAAGCAAGAGGAGAGGATTTAAGCACCATTCATGGTCGTACAATGGCCTGAAATCAAGAAATAACGGGAAAATAACAAAAAAACTAAGAATTTCATTGAATTTTATTCATGCATCATCCTCGAACCTTCCTCAAAGTTTGTGATGCCTCAAAAAGATTTTATAAACCTTAACAAATCCCTTCAACCAAATTTTCAATTGCCTAACCTTTCATATTCCGCCTTTTTACATTTAGTTGCATTTTTACAATTTGTTGCTATGACAACTTTTTTTTAAAATTTTTGCAACTTTTCACATTATATGTTTAATGCCTATATAAGACTCAAAACAAGCTTAATATCACCATTTATGCCTTATTACAACATGGAATAAACTATACAAAATCAAAACCCAATATTTCCTCATGGAGGCATGAATTTGCAAGGGTGCACCTGCACCATTCTCTCAGCCAAATAAAACCTTCCAAGTCCTATTGGGTCATCAATGATCCTCCTTGTATTCCTTTATACCATGCAACCTTCATCTTTACTTTTTTTTTGAGTTGGTCTATGCCAACATGCTTCCATCTTGTCTTGTCTCTTTGAATCTACTCATTCATACACTGAAATGTTCCAATCTCCTTTTGTCCTTCTCCAAATTGTTGCATCTCGATCTACAATTTGTTCCCTATCCAAAATATTAGCACAACAAAGAAATGATACATTAGTCCTACCACAATACCTCCATATTTCTTCAACTCTTTGTAAATCTCCAAGATCAATTCATCCTTGATCTTCTCTTCATCCAATTTTGACACCAACTCAATATCTCCTTCCTCTGAGATTAGGTCCTTTGTCTCCGCTTTATCTTCAGCTTCATGCTTGGGAATGACTGCACTATCTCCATCCTTGAATTCTTCTTCTACATCTTGAAACACTTCTTCTTCTTTCTCTTTCATCTTCATTTGTCTTATTTTTTCTATATTTTTGATGGGCCATACCATTTTCCTTTTCACTGTCAAACTCCAATTGAATGATTTTCTATGCAATTTTTTCATCTCCCTTTGGAATTCCACTTCTATTCTCTCTATGGCTCATTTTAATTCTACAACCTCTTTATCTATTTTCCTCATCTCTTTCCTCTTCCTCTCTTTTTCTTCTTTCTTTTGCAACTTTGCTTCCTGCAAATTCCTTCTCAAAATATCCACCTTCACAAGCAAGTCTCTCCTTGCTTCCACTCCACTTTGCCTCACCTAGGGAATCAGTTCTCTTCAACCTGTACAACATAACACACAACCACAAAACTCTCTTTCTCTGCCCAGATCTTTCTAGGATTTGATACCATATTGATGACAATGGAGGAGCACAAAACTCTTAACCAAATTCAACTTGACAATTCTTGCTTGTCCTTGCAATTAGGACTCACTTTTCCTTCACAAAACTCTCGATTCAAAGAATCCAACTAAGATTAAGGAACAAATCTTATTTTAGATTCCTCAAAACAACCTTTGAACAACACAAACAAGATAGACTCAAAACCAATTTTCAGCTTAGTCATCTCAATTATGTGATTTTTTTCAAAATAGACTGTTCTAACTGACCAAAATGGGCTTCTTATCACTATTCAATTTGACATACAACCATAAAGGATTCTCAACCTGAATAAAAAAAATACAAGACTCCACAATAGATCACCTTTCAACTAGTTTTTATGGCCACTCAATATGGAAGAAAATAAACTTTGCAAATGTTTTCCTAAATAAGATTGAGACAACTCTTCCCAGACAAGAAAGTCAATAACCATTGGCCTCAAAATTTTCAATACACCAAAAAAAATCAAGAAATGGAATCACATACACCTGAGCTTAAAAACTATAACACCAATGAAGGACTCAAAAACCAAAATCAAAACACATAAAACTCCATTGTATTCTGGATTTACCAGTCTCTTTCCTCTAGTACAGACTTAGGGCCTCATGATAACTGCCCCAAACCTCAACCAAAAAATATGCAACTTAGGAATCCTTTAGAATACACTTGAAACTCCTTGTACACAAATTTATAGTAATTTCCAATGGTTAGAATGAAATAAACATAATTTTATTTCCCACTACTTACCCTAAACTAGGTTTTACTCACCTGGAGTGATTTCACAATAACTTACACCAACTTGAATGGATTTTAATGAAATCAATTGAAAAATGAAATAGATTCACATGGCTTTTGTTTCCAAAGGAGGAGAGGATTTAAGCACCATTCATGGTCATACAATGGCCTGAAATCAAGAAATTATAGGAAAATAACAAAAAAACTGATAATTTCATTGAATTTATTATTCATACATCATTCTCCATCCTTCCTTGAAGTTGGTGATGCTTCAACAAGATTTTATAAAACTAAACCAATTCCTCCAACCAAATTTTTAATTGCCTAACCTTTCATATTCTACCTTTTTACAATTAGCTGCATTTTTGTAATTTGTTGCTATGACAACTTTTTTTTTTTACATATTTGCAGATTTTCACATTATATGCTTAATGCCTATCTAAGACTCAAAACAAGCTTAATATGGCCATTTAGTACTTATGACAACATGCAATCACCTATACAAAATCAAAATCCAAGATTTCCTCATGGAGGCATAAATTTGCAAGGGTGCACCTACACTAGTTGGTTGAGACAACCAAACATCTCCAATCTTCTTTAGACCATCAGATCACACATGAATATTCAACACCTTCTCTTTAGTAAAATCTTCTTCATCGTCATCCATTGGTACTAGATCAATTTCTTCTAGAGTTTTACTTCCTTTTGATCTTTCTTCTCCTTTGTCTTCAACTTATTTATTTCTAGAGAAGAACATGAAATAATCCTTCTTATTGTTCTCTTCTCGGAGGAAGATCCTAACTAAGATGTCCCAATTGGATTAAAAACCATACTAGAGCTCCATGCATTTATTTTGTTTTTCAAAACATTCTTTAAAAATCTTTTCCTTCTCTACAAGACATTCCAGGTACTGGTAGACTTGCTTCCCAACTGGTACAATTGTCTTCCACACAAAATTATCTTTCAATGGTAATGACTTCATAAAATACATCATCAAACATATAACCAAAGATCCAAAATGAAAAGGGTAATTGTCATTTTTTTTCATAGTAATGTTCTCCATTAATTGAATCATTAATAACTAACACAAATTAAAATCCTCATTCTTCACAACCATTTGATACACAATGTAAACAACTATTACTGAGGTAGAGCCTTCCCTATTTTTGAAATAAATTTTATATGAAATGGCATATGCCACATACCTTATCATAGGATCAACTTAATTATGAATTTGAAGTTCCCTTTGGTCTCCTATCAATCGAATTAGGGTTTTGACCTCTTTGTTCTTCATTGACTTCTTTACTGGAATGGATCCATTACTTCATAACCCTGTAATAGTTGCAATTACTTCCTTTGTAATCTCATAGGGTTTGTCGAAGATCATTTGATCACTTTGAATTCTGCTTAGGACAAACCAAACAATGTCTACATCTAAAATGTATGGAAATTCACTCAAAATGTCTAAACCCTTGTTCCCTAGATTATTGACCTTCTGTATATGTTGAACTAAAAGTAAACCTTTGAGATTTTGAATATTTTTCATGGATAAATTCATCAATCAATAACTTACCTAATTTTTGGAATTCGTCGATGCATGGATCAAATACCATCATTTCCTTCCACTCCATTGTTCCAAGTTTTTTTCCCCATAGTTTTTCTTTACAATAACCCTAACTCCTTGTCTCTTAGCTGCACTTTACTCCTTAGCTCATTCAATTCACAATGTGAAAAAGAATGACTACTCAATTCCCTTATTTAACTTGTCACTTTTAGGGTTTTATCGTAAAATGTAATTTATCGCTTGTGGCATCATCATCAATACTTTATTCTATAAGTATCTTCCTTTCAGTCGAAGCTGTTGGACCAAATTTTAGACAACAAAGACTTGATATTGGAACCTAATACAATAGAATCATTTCCAGAATCTCCAAGTCATGATGTTTTTTTGGATTTATCTATTTTTCCCTAATTTTGCATTCATTTCTTTTTAGAATTTTAAGTTTCCAACTAATTTACTATAAACCAAGAGGAGTTATGCAATTTTCCTGATTTGCTTCTTTTTTCATAGAATTTTCTCCAATGCCTTCAAAGTAAATATTTCAATCACTTATCCTTGTGTCATCCTATGACACCTCATATATTGGGGGCTTGTTAGAATTTTTTTTATTTCTCCCCCTAAAACCAGTACTGGGTTTAGTTCTTGGAGGGGGTATCTGCACCAGATGTAGATACAAGTTTGTTTGATTCATCCTTTTTCTCAGGCTCTTCATTCTTCCTCCATTTTTTTTCCATCTCTCTTCTTACTTCTTCAGGATCTATCTTGTTCATAGGTTTGATCTTCTATTCTAGATTATTTTTCTTCCAAACTTTTCTCTTACAAAATTTTGAGATCTGTCCTAGTTTGTTGCAAGCATAACACACAACATATCCTGAACCAAATGAATTTTCATTCATCCTTGTTCTACATTGATTAGCCTTGTGTCTAAAGATATTGCATTTGCAACAATAGCCTTGAAAAGATTGAATCCTTCTACTAGTATAAAAAATTTTCTTCATCATTTGGATTCTACATTTGGTAGCTCTATGTCCAAACTTGTTGCAAACGTGACATTGTCCATTAAGGAATCAAAAATTCTAACTCATTCTATTCTGATTCATCCTCCTACATTTTGTTGCTCTATGTTTTAATTTACTAGATGAGAGAAAAAAACAATTAAAAGATGGGTACCATTGAACATTAAGTTATTAGACGGGAAACCTTCTAGTGTTGTTACTTTGATTCTTGTTTTGATAAGTGTTTCCTTGAAATTTCCTTTTATTGTCCACTTTGTTGAAAACAGGTTTAGTCTTTGAGATTTCCCCTTCTTCAAGTCCTAGACCACCTTTATCCTTTGTAGGTTTTAGAGATGAAATAAACTCATCAAGCATTGTAGAACTTGTCTTGAACCTTTCTTCACAAGCTTTTTCTTTTTCCAAATCAGCTCTTAGGGTTACTACTTCTTGTTCAAGCTTATCAGGTTTTTTAGTCTTTTGATTGATAATTTCTTTTAAGCATCCTTCCTTAATCTTGCTTTGTTCAATTTCCAACTTTAGATTATCTTCCATCCCGCTGCTTTCTTCAACTTTCATTCTTATATTCTCAATAGACTCCTTTGCTTCCCTTAGTTCCTGCTTAACTTCTTTATGTTTTAATTTGGACTTCTGAATCTGATTTCTTAGTTTTTGAATGCATTCATCTGCTTTCTTGACATTTTCTTTCAGATCTTCACTTTCAGACTTTGTAGTCTTTGTTCTTAATTCTTCATCCAAGTCGGATCCCTTCACCATTTTTTTAAGCCTACCAAGATCTCCTTCAAGCTATTAAACTCATTCAAAAGGACCAAGCTTTGATACCAATTGTTGGATTGGACAACTGAGATAGGGGGTGAATCAGTTGTCACCAAATTAATTCCTTAAAGTATATACCAAATGTAGACACATAAATATACCGATTGATGTTATACACATGATCCTGATCTACTAACACCAGTTTGTCTTGAATCATCTCCATTTGCTAGTCATTTAATTAAACAACCTTTATTTGATTAAGTTCATCATATTTAATCTCTTAATTAAATAAATAAAATTTATTTGATTAAGTCATCATCTCCTATTAATTAAATAAATCATTTTATTTAATTAATCATATTGTCCCTCTTTTAATTAAATAATCAATTTTATTTAATTATTCTCTAAAGTCATCTCATTTAAATTAAATAAATTTATCTTTTATTTGATTTAAAACTAACACCATCTCCTTAATTAAATAAATCAAACTTTATTTAATTAAGTCTAAAATCATTATTCCTCACTTTTATTTATTTAAATCCTAGAATCTAAATCAATTTTTCAAATCAACTAATCTCCATTTAAATTAATCAAATCTTGGTTAATCTTAATTTTAATCCATCAAATCCTCTAGATTTTGCAACTTGCACAATAAATCAATTTATTTGATTTATTAAATCCCCCTTTTCATTCAAAAAGGCATCAAAGGAGGGAATATTCTTCAAATTTGAAATCTCCCCCCAAAAGAGATTTGTCCTTCCAACGAGGCATTAAAACCCTCTTACATGTCCTTGCCTTGAGCCAAGTGGCATTTAACTCTTCTTTCATCCCCCCTAAACATGTCAGTTCATCAAATTGAAATTTCAAATGCATGCACATTTATCAAATTGTGCTCAACCTCCTTCCATTAGCATCTTGACAAGTGGCATAATGCCATTGGTCCATATTTAATCTCACATTCATCCTATTCTTCAACCCTCCATCCTCCTTTGTTATAAATAGAGGCCTCCTCTATTGCATTTGATCCACCCATAGTCCATGTAAGATCACCATGCGCATTTGGATCCACATTTCATCAAAGGTTTTCATAGCATTTCATCACCATAGCTAGGTTATTATAGATTTTCATCAAGGAGCATCAATCATCATTCAAGCTTGCAAGGAATTGGGGAATGGCTATTTTCCACATCAAAATAGCACCAATTCCCCCATGGGATTGAGAGTTTGTTAGTTTTGAGCAAGATTACATAGTTTTCATTTGGTTTATCTCTTGTTTTCTTGTTCATTTCATTTCAAATGAATTGCATGAGGAATGTTGATTTAGATTTGCATATTGGACTAATATCGTGTTGTTTGTTTGTATTTGTGCAGGTCTAGATTCACCATTCAAATTTTGGCGCTAGAAGGAGGGTGAATCTTGAGAAATTAACATAGTTGTTTGGTTAAATTCTTTTTTTTTTAATGTTTTTTATCTTTCTAGGTCAAACAACATTGTTAGGTCAAGTTGCGATGCATTTGCGATCTCTTTTTTTCCAAACAACGCTGCTAGCTTCACTAGATAGACCCAAATTATATCTATGGTTTCTCACAACCTTTTTATCTTTCCAACAATGCATAAAGGTATTATTTTCAATATTAAATCTAGAGCATAATCACAAAGAGTAATTTATAAATATATATACCTCTTGGATTCATGAATCAAGTATATGTCATGTCCAAGAGGTAAGAGTTCTACAACTCACAATCACTCCTAATTAGAAGTGTTAATTCACTCAAACTAGCAATAAAGATGGAGTGTAATCAATATAGACTATAATTTTTTTAATGGTGTGCATAAAGAAAGGCACATAAATAATTGACACAACTACCTAAGTATCCTTAAATATAGTGAATAAATAAAATATAAAATGGTCCCACATAGAAAGCTGGCACAAAATGGTCTCAACATTCTTACTTTCATTGAACCGAAGTTTTTGGTTATCCTGGTTACAAATAATCTCCATACTAAAATAATATTTAATAACACCAAAATTCTCCATGTCAATGACAATACAAAGCTAATTTTTGAGTTCCCTAAATATACACTTACTATTTCCAATGAAAAAGTTGTCCTTAACACACATGGCAATGATTGGAAATAAATCGTCAATCAATTTGAAATATAAATATAATGATCAAAATCAATCCTAAAAAACCCAAGTTCCAATGTGAAAGCAACAAAATATTGATACCACACCTATGGTGATTGATTCATACCATACAATGGCCACTTTAACCTACAAACTATATTATTCTTTTCTTTAACCAAAAAATTGCTAGGTTGTCTCATATAAATTTTCTCCTTAAGGTCCCCATGTAAAATATAATTTTAACATTCATTTTCTCTACTTATAAATCATAAGAAATATCAATAGAAAGTATGATTCTAATAGGAATTTTTTAATAGGAGAAAATATTTCAACATAATGAACTCCCCCTTTCTATGAGTACAATTTTGTGACTAGTCTTTCCTCGTATCATTTTATATTACTGCCTAATCTAAATTTCTCTTTAAATACATACTTGTAACCAATGGACTTCCTTTCCATGGGAATAGCCACTAGATCCCATGTCTTGTGTCTATCTAAGTCCATCATCTCCTTCTACATGACCTCCATCTAAGACTCATGCTCCTTTAGTGAAAGAGCTTCCTCTATATATCTAGGTTCATAATTAATACAAGATAAATAAAATATGCAACATAAATCTAGTGGAATATACCTATCAACAAGTTTTATGTTGTCTTGTAGACCTTCTCAAAGGTGTATCAAGAGGCTTATGTTGTTCTTCCACCTATTTTTATTCATTTAAACTTCCAATAGAACTTGAAACTTCTTCCTCTACATCCTCATGTCTAACCTATTGTTCTTCCACTTATGTATTTGCGTGCTTCTCTAATTTGGTTTCAAAATGCATGTTTTATTTTCCTTTTTATTTTGTTTGTATCTAATCATGATTAACTCTTAGTTCCTTGAAAACAACTTCTCTAAAATATTAAAAAAAAAGGTTAGAGGATTCCAAATATTATAATCCTTAACATTATACATAACCAATAAAAAATCATTTGTTAGTTTTAAAATCCAACTTGGACTATTTTTTCTGGGCACATGAATAAAATCCTCATATCTAAAAGCTCTATGTATGAGACATAGGCTTTCTTGCATGTCCAAATTTTGTATATTTCTTATCAACTAGATAAAAGCACAAATATTAATTAATTAAATAAGAAGCAATACTTGAAACCTCATTCCAAAAATATTGATTCAATTGAGCATTACTTAATATGCTTCTAGATCTATCCATTAATGTCTTATTTATCCTCTTTATGCTACTATTTATTGGAATGTATGGAGTTTTTTTTGGCTTCTTAATACCTGAAATGAAGGAAAAATGGGTTCATCATAATGAAACAAAATGATGAACCAATTTTTGCTCCGATTTCATTTAATACGTGTGCTATAATGTGAAAATGAGTAACAAAAATTAAATCTAAAGTTCTTTTTCAAACCTCATTGAGGACTAATTTTCCCTATGGTGAATGGGTCCTGGCTAGGGCTTTGAAAAATCAATTTCTGGGTTTTGTTCTTCAATGTCTACACTCCCAAATTCTAGTCGGGAACTATCGAAAAGACGAAAATAAAACTTGTAGCTCATTTTCTGTGATTTGACAACTTTCTTTACAACTTTGATAACTTTTGCAATTTTTCTTTCTAAATGAACTTCAACTTAAAACCTGTAATCGCACATTGAAGGGAGAAAAATGTTGTTTGTTAGGGAATATGGGTTTTCCTTGGTCAAACCCCTTTTGGTAATTAAACATTGAAATGAATAAAAGCATGAAGGAATGATGAATGAAAAAATGCAATGTCACAACTCACCACACCTCAATTGAAACCTTGGATAAATTTTCAAACTAGCATGAAGTGGCCACAATGAATGTAAATCTTGATCTTGAAACTTGATGTGAAACAATGCCTTTGAAATGCTTGATTTGATGTTAAATGCTACAATAACATATTAGCTCAAACAACATGCATGATGCAATAATATTTGACATGAAAATAGGAATCTTGATTGCTGCAATAGTCTTTTATAAATCTTCCCTTTAATTCCTTAGAAATGCTCTTGATGCTCTTGATAATGCTCACTTGAATGCTCTAGGATCTTAGCTTGAAATTCTAGGATGAACTTAGTGAAATGACCTTGTATTTATACATATCTTAGGATTAATTCTTGAAATTCAAATATCACAAGCCAAAATTGAATCATGAATTTCAAATCATTAAAATACCACCAAAAAAATATTTCAAGGAGAGGTCTTAGGTCTAAGTGAGTACCCATTCGCCTGTTGGCCTTGTTGGTGCACTAAAAGTTTGACCTATCAATGCCTGATAGAAGCTTCAAATAATATCCACAGGAGGCAGTTAAACAATGTCACAAACCCAAGAATTGTGATGGACAAGGAAGACCAAGGGACACATCATCTTGCAACAATCCCCCCCAACACAAGCGATGGGTTTGAACTTGTGACCTCCGCTCTAATTCCAATTCTTGGCCTTATCGTTGCACCAAAAGGTCGACCTATCAATGCCAAATACAAGTTTCAGATAAGATCCACAGGAGGCTATTAAACCATGTCACAAACCCAAGTATCATGCTAGACAAGGAAGACCAAGGGACACACCATCTTGCAACATCATTATGTGGTGAATGGGTCCTAGGTTACTCACTTAGGGAACATTTTGGACAATGTGAAATGTTATGTGAAAATAGGGTTCTACGACCTAGTTAGGACCCATCCATGTGGGTCTTAGGTCACCTACCTAGGACACACACCTTCTAAAATTAATTGTTGTGTAATGGAATTTATGAATTTTTGGTTTTATCTCTCAAAATTTTCATTTAATTAGGCTTGGATTTGAATTAAAGGGGCCAATTAAGGAAAATTAACCTGAGTTAATCAATAAAGCTTGAGATTAGTGTGAAAGTGTAAAGATACACTTTACAACACCCTAAATAAGACACAATTAAGTACATTAATTAAAAAGGGGCACTAAACTTAATGTGAATATGTAAAACATATTACAACACTAAATCAAGGAAACATTAGGCTCATTTTATTATTCCCAAATTAAGTGAAAAAGGGATACTTTTTCTGTTAATACATTTTTCCCCCACTTTAGTGAGAGTATGACCCCATGTCAAACTCACACTAAAGTATACATTCAAGATACTAATGTATGTAACAATGAAAAAGATACACACTCATACACCATCAAAGGCCAAGAAGATCAAGCCTAGATTGTCCAACATGATGTGGAACACATATAAGCTATTAGTTTGCACTCCCTTTGAAGTAGAAAAAATTCAAGTTATCTACTAGGCGAATCTTCCAATAGGGTGGAAAATGAGAGAATCATATTAGGATCCCATACCATATCAAAGCTATCCTCCTAAAACTTCAATAAGGCACCACAATGCTAGGAAAGGCTCCATAGGAAGGAAAGGTGTGTTATGCTCGGTGGCCTTGAATTAGGGTTTTAAGCTTCACAAGGTCAACAAGTTGTGCTATGCCAAACACTTATGAAAATTATATATATAGGTTTTTTTCTTCAAGGGGATCTTGCTTCATTCGTGCAAGGTCTTCTTAGGGATCATCATGCCTAATGTCTCCTAAAGAGGAAAAGTCAAGAGTAAAAGTTTCACAACTTAGGGAATGTAGTGTGTCACATCACCACTAAATGGAAAGTCATACACTAAGAACTATCACAGTCTTGGAGGACATCACACCCAATGACACCACCAAGAAAAGGGCTCATCATTAGAAAAAATAAAATCACACCATGAAACATGCAAAATGATGAAAGATATCATCAATGTATGCCCCCACTTTAAAGCGGTTGCTAACACCATTATTGTGAACAATTGCTTTAAAGTAGCCAATTTTCAATCCTAAGAAATGAGAGATTCCTCAAAAATCCCTATGCCAAATCATATGTTTCCTAAATGAAGCTACATCATGAAAAAGGAGGGAGGGGTTCCCCCAAAAATACATAAGGGATCTATGGTTTTTGGGTTAGTATATCTTTGCTACAATGTTGTTGAAGAGCTTGGAAGTTTCATCATTCCTCAAATACTCATAGAACTAGAAGAATGAAACAAAAAGAGTGAAAATAAAGAAAAATCCTTTCAGGTCAACATGGAAGAGACCTAAATGTCTCAATTCATTGCATCATCCCCAAAAGGAAAACACAAGACAAATAAAAAAGATAAATTTTTTACAACATATAGAAGAATTTAGATACATATAGAGGAATGCACAAAAAGAGAGAGATACATCAAATGAAATAGCACGGGGGATCACATTACATACATGCAATCACATAAAGAAACATGAAAAATAATAATGCAAAAGACTAGTAAGGCACATGAAAGGCAACCTATAGTAGGTCGTCTGCATCCCAAAATTGATTAGTATATATAGAAGGAAAAAAACTATCCAAAGGGACAAGTGTCAAACTAGGGAAGCACCAAGTTCAACACTCTTTTTATTAGAATTTTCATTTAAGCTCTTGGAAGAGGAGAAAAATGAATTCAACTCGTTATGCACTTGTTCATCAATCTTTGAAATATCAACATCATCATCTAGATTAATCACAATGGGAGGTTGAATGATAATGTCCATGGAAGGTTCTTGCTTATGTTGCGGTGAGGGTATAGAGTCACCATGCATTGCTTTGGGAAAATTTTCATTTTGATTTTCTATGTTGTTATTTTCTTCTTTAGTTTGTAACATACAAGCAATAGCAAGATTTTTACACCTACACTCTAGCATTTTGGTTTCATTTCAATTTGTTGTCAATTTGGGTTTTTGTAGGAGCGGGTTTGTCAACCATAGGTTTCTTTTCTTCCCTTAGGGGAGGAACAAAACAAACTATAGGAGGTTGTTCAACCACTTTTTCTTTAGGTTTGTAAACTTGTTTGATCTTAGGAGGAACAACAATATTTTTTTGGTTATCTTATGGTCTCTTATAGGAAATGGTAGGAGATTTTTCATGGGTTGTTTTTGGATATTTGGAAGGGATTTTGGTTCAATCATGGTTTTAGATGTGATAGGTGGCTCAATCATGGGTTGAGGCATTTTTATAAGGAATAATTTTTTTGTACACTTCACCTTAAACTTTTGATACGATTTGAAAAATTATTCCTCACGAGGTTGAATAGTTTCAATAGGCCCGATCCAAAAGAAATACAATGAAAAGTTCCCATGGGAAGACAAAAGATTAAAGCCACTATGATATACTGCGAAGAACTCATTGCCAATTTAGGGAAACTTCAAACATTTATGCACAACCAATGGGATGAAATTCATAGAGTGAAGCCATGGATAGCCTAACTTCACACAAAATTGGTCTGACAATGGGATGATGGTGAATGAGACATTTAATGTTTTCAGTCTCACTTTTAAAGGGAGATTTATCAAGCCAATTGCAGGGCAAGAAAATCCATTATGCATTTTGATCCATGCTTTCATCTTGTCATAGGTATCTTGATAAATTTAATGAAAAAATAGGAATTCTTCAATGATAAACATTCTCTATGTAGAGGAGATCAATTAATATCCCATTAGTAGGCTTGTCATTGGTTCTTCCAGCTATGTAAAGAGGACCATCGGGTGCATGTTTGATTATGTCATTTTGTGAGAAAAAAATATCAAGAGGCATTTTTGTTGAGCCCTTATGAGGTTTAACTTCAATAAAGTTGATTGAGGCATGTATGCTATCAGTCTTTTGATTTTTTAATTCCTCACGAAGGAAGCAATCAAGGCTACTAAAAATTTGCATTCTATTTGCATTTTTAAGCATTTTCCTTTGATTTTTTTTGAAGTAGGAATGATACTAATGTCTATGCTTTCAGTAAGCACATGGTCTTGTAACTTTTATAGTCCTTAATCTAGTCTTTTTATGTTTTCTTTTGAGATATGAACAACATCATGCATGCTATGATCCATAGGGGGTTGATTATCAACACTATTAGAAAGAGAGTTAGAAAACCCAAGATCTAAGACAAATGGTGTATCACGAGATAACATGGGTCTCAAACTACATCTCACAACAACATTCCTAATAGGACAAAAAGTTGTAAAGATCATACAAGTTTCGAAAACTTGGTGTACAAACCCAAAATGGAAAGATGGTAAAGTGCAATGCAATGACCTAGAATGCAATGAGTAAATACAAATTTAAAATTATAAACAAGGTAAATTTCTAATTATACTATGCAAAAATCTAAAGATGAAGTCTTGTAAATACAATTTTTAAATCACACAATGCACTAGATTATCAAATTAAGCTAGATATGATGAAATTGGTGAAACAAAAACTCAACAAACAATAACAAAAATCCGAAAGCAACAAATAGAAGCATAGAAATACATATTTTAGTGCTAAAAATTTTAGATTATGACCTGATTAGGGTCTCATTAGCCTTAGGGTGGATGGGTCCTAGATTAGGGTTTTGAAATAGGATTTGACATATTTCTAAGTGTTTTCCAATGGTTTTCAAATTCACATTTGTTACAACAAGTTTCAGTTTTAGTTTTCTAAGAAATGCAATGTGAAATGCAAGTGCAAATTATGAAAAAATGATAGCCTAGAAGATCTATGGTGCAATCACAGTCCTCAAGTAGAACAATCTATATCGCGCAACAAGAGTCACACAACAAAAAGAAACATTAAAATTGGAGGAAAATGTAGATTGAAATAATCTCATTAACATAAATCTCAATTACAATCGGCCGAAAACATCCAGGCTTACAGATTCGGCTCATAGGCCTAATATAACATGCTCAAATACAATATTCCAATATGCTCCTTAATGCGAGCTCAAATATTACAAATAAAATCAAAAATTTATTTTCTTATTATTCCCCTCCTTTCCTAATGATCTATTAAAAGAATTATATAATATCCATAGATCTAGAATCTTCAGTGTCAGTCAAAGATCATTACAATCTCCAATGAAAGAAAATATAACATGTGCATGAATAGGCCGGCCTCAAATTTGAATTTCTCCTCAATGAATGCATAGGATGAAGTGTGGACCTATAATTAAGGTCAGGGACACTCCACAAAACAATTAAAATCACACTGTTAAGATCCAAAAGTTATGGGAAAGAAATACAAGCGATCAAACTAGCCTTTCAACTTGAAACTATTTTAGTGTCGGTTCAAGAAACTATCACTAAATCTAGAAGTGATAACTTGCTAGAAAAAGATCCAATTGTGCTCAAATCTTGGAATAAGGAAAATGAACATGTCCACAATGTATACAAAGATCCATAGGGTCTGGTGAGCAAATATGATGAATCCACCAACATGAACCGAACAAGAACAAAATAAGAACAAAAAAACTAAAAGAATTTTTTTTTTGGTTGATGCAAGATTGCCAAGAACCAAGGATGCTCCTGCATGAGACATTTAGGGTTATTGAAAAGTGAGTCCCTCACTTTGCTGGGGCTAAAGGAAAACCAAGATGGTCTACCTCAGCTTGAGAAACCCAAGAAGAATCCTCCATTGGTCTACCCTTCCATTTCACAAGATATTCTTTGTATTGTCTTCCACTTGTTTTCCTCCCATCTTTGACATCCAAAAGCTCTTCTATCTCATCTGATTTTTGTTTAGGAAATTGATTCTCCAATTTTTCTTTATTGTCTTCACTAAATTCTACTTCATGATATTGATGTAGATCTACAATGTTGAATATAGGTGATATACTCATGCCATCTGGTAACTCTACCTCATATGCATTTCCTGAATCAAATTTCTTCAAAATATTATAGGGTAAAAACTTCCTCATCTTCAACTTATTTTATGTGCCAATTGGAAATCTGTCCTTCCTCAAATACACCATCATGTCATCTCTAACTTTGAAATCCTTATGTCTCCTCTTTTCATCTGCTCACTCCTTATACTTCTGATTAATATCTTCCAATTGTTGTTTTACTTGAGTTTGCACTTTCTCCATATGTTCTACAAATTCCTCTACATCTACACTTCTTTTTTCTTCCATACTGATGTCTTTCAACTCTGATATACCTCTAGGATGAACTCCAGTAACAATCTCAAAAGGTGTCTTTCTGGTACTTCTGTTCACTAAATTATTGTAAGAAAATTCTACTTGTGCAAGGACTAAATCCCAACTTCCAATCTTCTCTCCAACCAAAGATCTCAGCAAATTCCCCAAACTCATGTTTACTACCTTTGTCTATCCATCAGTATGTGGGTGAAAAGTAGAACTAAACTTTAGATCTATCTTTAACTTCTTCCAAAGTGTTCTCCAAAAGTAACCAACAAACTTTACATCCCTATCTAAAACAATGCACCTAGGTAATCCATGCAATCTAACCACTTCCTTGAAAAAAATTCTACTACATGTACTACATTTGTTGCCTTCTTACAAGGTATGAAATGTGCCATTTTAGAAAATCTATCCACCATCACAAATATAGAATCATTACCTCTTTGCATCTTTGGAAAACCAAGTATGAAATCCATGCCAATATCCTCCCAAGGTCTCTCTGGAACTATCAAAGGCTTATACAATCCAACATTATGACTACTCCCTTTTGTAACTTGAAAAACTCTACAACTCTACACAAATCTCCTAACATTGTTATGAATTTTTGGCCAAAATTAATTCTCACTTACCAATGCTACTGTCTTATCCATTCCAAAATGTTTTGACAAGCCTCCACTATGTTTTTCTTTCATCAAGTTATCTCTCATTGAACTCTCAGATATACACAACTGATTTCCTCTGAACAACATTTCCTCAATGAAATAATCCAACCACTGACTCCTATCCTCCAAAACTAGTTCTTTACAAGCTCTCCAAGGTTATGCAAAATCTAGGTCTTCCTCATACAAGTTATTTAATTTATCAAAACCTAATACCTCCACTCTCATCTCTACCATTAAATTCATTCTACTCAAGGCATCAACAACTCTATTTGAATTTCCACTCCTATGTTTCATAACAAAAGTATAGCTCTACAAGAATTCTACCCATCTCATGTGTCTTTGATTCAACTTACCTTGACTATTCAAATATTGCAATGCTTGGTGATTCGTATAGAACACAAACTCCTTAGGAAACAAATAATGTCTCCACTTCTCCATGGATTGAACTATGGCATAAAACTCCTAATCATACACTAAATATCTTCTCCTAGCATCATTCAATTTCTCACTGAAATAAGCTATAGGTCTTCCTCTTTGACTCAATACTACTCCAATTGCATTTCCACTTGCATCACAATCTACCTAAAATACCTTGCTAAAATATAGTAAAGCTAACATAGGCTACTCAGTCACCTTTTGTTTCAACAACACAAAACTTTGATTTTCTCCAAATGTCCACCTAAAATCCTTCCTATCTCCTCTCATTGTTTCTGTCATAGGACTGCAAATAGAACTAAAATTCCTAATGAGCTTCCGGTAGAAACTAGAAATCCATGAAATGATCTTACCTCTCCAATGCTTTCTGGTGTAGGCTATTCGATAATTGATCTTAACTTCTTAGGATTCATCTTCAATCCATCCATAGATATCACAAATTCTAGATATACCAATTCTTCCTTCATGAAACTACACTTCTTAATGTTTATCAACAACTGCTCTTCTCTCAACCTCTACAAAGCTTGTCTTATATGCAACAAACTTTCTCTAGTCTTTCTAAAAATCAAGATGCCATCCAAGTAACCAATCAAAAACTTACTCAATAACTTCTTCAATACCTCATTCATCAAGCTCATGAGAGTACTTGGTGCATTTTTTAGTCCAAAAGGCATCACCAACCACTCATACAATCTTTCATTTGTCTTGAATTTTGTTTTCCACTCATTCCCTTCTCTGATTCTAATTTGATGATATCCAATCTTCAAATCTATCTTTGTAAAGTATCTAGCTCCACTCAAACAATCCATAATGTCATCCATCCAGGGAAAAGGAGATCTATACTTCACACAGACTTAACCTTTCTCTCATCAAACCCTTCCTCAACAACTCTTGCACTTGTCTATTCAACTCTTCATTCTTTGTCGATGCCATTTGGTGTGTTGCTTTGTTAGGAAAACTAGCTCTAGGAATCAGATCAATACAATGACTAATACTCCTCACAGGTGGTAATCCATTAGGTACATTATCTAAAATGATCTCTTCATACTCTATCAACAACTCCTTTATCTCTTCCATTTTTTCTTCTACATGCTTCAAGTCTTTATCCATCTTAGAAACTAAGGAATAGAGCATGCTTTCATGTCTCAATCCATCGAGAAACCTCCTTCCATCTGTAAGGGAAATTTAAGGCATCTTAAAGAAACCTCCAAGAATAGTAGTGCCTTTGGTAACTTTAATTCCAATTAGATTGCCTCAAAGACACATACAACTATGTCCTAAAGCAGAAACAAACACAGTTCATTTCCCACATTAATCCTTCTGAGAGAAGCACATGTAAATTCAACAACAAGAAATAACAGATTTTAGAAACAAAACCAACATAGATGAAAGATAGGACAAAAATCAGAACACAAAGATTTACGTGGGGAAAACCCTTTCGGGTAAAAAACCCCACCCTCCAAAGTTTGAGCCATTGTATTATTTAGCAACAAAAGGTTACAATACAATTCAGGCTCATAGCCTTTTTAGATATTACATCTTGTTCATTCTGGATACAACTTGGTAGAAAACTCTCCTCCTATACATTTCCTAATCAACCTCTCAAACCAAACAATATTCACACTGTTGCAATACCCTCACACAATATATAGTACAGATCGACATGAGAGATCAACCATGGCATTCGATTCTTGATCAGGAAAGATTTTGGCAACATAACCCTGCCTCTTATTTTCTTTGTTTCAACCTCTTGGCCCTCTCTCTATCACTCTCTCTCTATCTTTCTTCAAAACGTGCAATGCATACATGTATACATTCATTCTTCACTACCTCTGTGAATCAGTTCATTTTCAAATGTCAAATCACAACAGCAAATATTTCACATTCTACCTTCTCTGATAGGTCCAAGTCGCACCACGTAGGACAATATTCCAATCTGTCAAAAGTGTTCAAACTATATTCACATGTCCGTGAGTCACTAATCGTGTCTCCCCAATGCCACAAGACTGATTATACATCCATCACTATCGGCAAGAGTCACTGCTATTGGTAGGAGATCATAATGACTTCACGAGTCATATCGATGTCCAATACACCTGTCGGCAAGACTTACTCTATCGGAAAGATCAGAAAGAGCTTTGACCAATATCCTTAGTAGACCCATTGCCCAGACAATTGCTAGTCGCTATGAGTCATAATGATCCCTCAAGTCATACTAATATGAACATTCATTGAAAAGACTTAAGCTATCGCTAAGAGTCACCCCCGTAGGTTCCAAGTCACCCTGAGTCCATCCTTCACTAGGAGTCATACTAACAACAGACATACCATTGGTGAGACAATCATTTGTCACCAATATTTCTTACCGAATCCTTCATGTTACCTTGATGACTCTAAGTGTATAACTATTAGCAAGACATACCACATTGCTAAGACTTCATACCTAAGCAGACCTTTCGACCAAGAGTCTCCCTGAGAACATCATTTGCAATGAGTCTCCTTGACAACCTTTAGACACCAACCGTCGACAAGACCAATCCACTCAACATAGAGTTACACTGAATACAACAAGTCACACTAATGACATCCCTCGCCAAGAGTCTCCCTGACATCCAATAAAAATATCTTGTTGGCTAGACATCTCCCATCACTAGGAGACATTCTGATAGGAACAAGTCATACCAATTACTGCATTGGCCAAACAGACCAAGGGTCATGCCGATATCAGCCATACTTTCTACCATCACTGAGACATCATTTCGACTATCCAAGGTTATGCCGAAGGTTTAGATTATGCTGATCGCCAAGACATTCCAGAGGTCACAACGATAGTTCAGGATCAACTAGCAGATCAACCAGACATCTCAATAGTCACAGCGACCATGCTTACTTAGAGGTTTCAACTTGTGAGATTGAGGCACACAACTCCAAAAATATCCCACTTGACGAAGATCACATAGGCACCTCCAAAGCACTTAGAAACTAAGATCACACTAGCTCCACTAGTTCAGACACTGTAGCACTCAAGACACCCAACCAACAAGTTTCCATAGATAATAGTCCACCAGAAAATCTACAACAAAGACCAGGCATCCAACTGTAACTCATTGTCCAACAAAAATACTGAAATGCAGTCGATCACAACCTTCTAGGAAACCACATGGACCTCAAACATTCTCTCATGCTCCATCAAGAATTTTGCACCAACATCCAAGATGTCCACCATTTAGGCAACAATCCTTGTCATCTGCCAACATGCCACCTGTGGAAGAAAGATACAAGCCAAGGTGAATAAGCATCATTCCAACAAACACAAGCAAAAGATCCCAGTGATATCATCAACAAGATACTGCTACCACTTCATTGTGCTTAGATGCTATACAAAAGCAATATCAACTTCAAAGCCTCAAACAAAACACAACCATGAAGTCATTCTCCAGAAACAAGACAAAATACACTAGCTAGAACAATAATCAAACCGATTCCTTCCGTCCAACTAATAAAACCACGCAACTGAAAATAGCAACCACAACTCATGCTATTCCATCCAATCTCACATACCTTAAAGGTATCAACATTAGTAAACTCATGCCAAACCATAACCAACTCATTAACAATAGATGCAAGCTCCAAGTGCCAACCAGTCGAAGAAGAAAAAACACATACAAAAACTCCCACTCCTTGAGTAATCCAAATCTGAAAGATCAAAGACATAGCAAGTCTACCAATAATAGCACATAGAAAGTGTAACCATGTAGTACCAAGGAAATATCCGCAATGATATGCACAACTTGCAACAAACCGTTACAAGATAACACTTCTCTCACCACAAGACTTCACAACTCTCCCAAGTTCTCCACACACAACAAAGGAAAAAGGATTAAGAACCTCCATGTCATCACTATGAACATGGGTGAAAAACACATGACCACAAGCAAGTGATCACTATAGCTCCAACCAAACCTCAAACCAATGTAATGTGAAACCAAACATCTAGGAAGTGAACCAAAACCAACAAGAGAAACTCTGCACATCACATTCCTATAGAACATCCTCCTATAGACACTTCTAACTACCAGCTGTGTCAAGAATGATCTCCTTCTCATCCCAAAAGAAAATCCTTAACAACATCCAACCATTCAATCACCAAGATCAAACTAACTTTAAAAACATGTATTCAACATGGATGTAAGCCTCTCAAAGAAGACCAAACTACTTCATTCCCCATTTTAGGAAATTAGCCCATACATCATCTCGTGCCAATTCTCATAAGTAAATATCATAACACAAAAGCTCAAGGAGATAAAACCAGATGTACATCTTCCACTATGAATCTTCCAGAACCATTAAACAACAATTCAAGATCCATATCATGAAAGTGAACATAAAACACATCTAAAAAATATAATGGTCCAAATACCTCTTAGATAAACTGTCGAGTAGACCAAGAGTGGGAATGAGAATACTCCTTCAAGATATACAAGTCATCATGACTAATCCAAGAGAAATATCCTCATAGGTCTCTATTGAACTCACGTTCAACCAAGGTGTAGGCTTCTCAGACTTTCTGCTAAAAACTCCATCAAGAATACCATCAACAACACTTCTCATTTCAAGAGAAATACAACCTCACCTTATTCTTCATGTATCCATGAGTACTAGCAACCGATCATCTCATGCTAAATTTCAACTACAGTACTGCACTATCATGAAGTATCAAGCAAATAATCAAAGCACCCAATACACAAAGAATTACCAGACCACTGTCAAAGCTCCAATCATCAGAATTGGGAACTTATTAGGACACCATGATCTACTCATCCCCTTAGGAGATACCATGCTTCAAGTGACTTCACAATGGTCTCAAGTACAATGCACAATGCCAAAACTCCAGTGCACAACCAAAAGTATACCATGACATAAAGAAAACATACTCAAAAACCAACATCACCTGTCAAGCACCACCAACACCTAAGCCAAAGACTCCAAGCGTCCTCCATGGTTCCAAGATGTTGCACATCTTCAAATAATATCCATGCAAATGTGAAAGAACCCTTCTATAGAAATAGGATCTAAAATCTCCCCCTAGAAACATCTGCAACACTAAAGAAGGCCATTCACCACCATGTGATGAACCCACAGTCACTACTAAAGCTCCCACTGAAATGTGACATTCGAGCTCTCCAAGCATCATGACCAATCATCTTCACTATCAAAATCTTACGCAGAGCAGTGTAACCAAGCTATCCATGACATCGTGATACACATGCTATAGATTCCCATAACTAACTATTCAGGTACTCAATAATTCCCATCCTCTCATCTCAAAGCAATCACATCAATGCACAAGTGACCATAGACAAGGCCAACTAACATGTATGCACCAGCAATGAATCAACCTCAAGGATAAAGAAAATCCACATCCAAGTTATCTCACTACAGCCAATGGGTAGCTAATCCACCAAATGCATAACTCATAGATCACAAACATTGAACATGCAAACCTGTCATTACATTGGAAATTGCAACACTGATATTTCAAATAGAATAACCACATAGACAACATGACTCAAACACCAGATCATGCCAAACCTAATTTTCCAAACATGTCCACAATGAGTACCATAATCAAGGAACCCACAAGCACCACCACAAGAATGTTGAGTGACAAATCACATACCAACACTCCCATGCAGAGAAGAAATCACACCTCCTCAAACCATGCACAAAGCATGCATGTAGAACTGCAACTATCTCATCTAGCAACACCCCAAAAGCCAAGGTCTAGAAAATAGCTTAACAACAACTCCACATAACCACAAGTTTTTCTTAATCATGTAAAAAACCTGAGAAAGAGACAAAGGCTATTTCCGAGGCTTGAAAATCATCTAATGATTAACTCCATAGCCTTCATGTATTTGAGGTTAATAGGAAATAGTGCCTTCCAACATTAGGAAACACCACCTAGCATAAGCACTCTCTTCCATGGCTGAGAAAAAAACTAGGATTCTCCATATCACCAAGGAGCCTATCACATAGACACCCAATATGAAAGCTTTATTGCTACACAACCATGGAGAAAAGAAGTCCACCTCATACACCAAGGTTATACCACTACCAACCAGGAGACATAGATCACAACAAAACAACATGATCAACTCCGTTTTCCATCTTCATCATCCTTCAAGCTGCATTCTGTCTCTCAATACCACAAGACTTTCCACTCACCAAAGGATCAATACATTAGTCCATTCCTCCAAATTTCCTCTAGCCTATCAAGCTAAGAAATCTTCACAGGAGAAATACCCAAAACCAACAACTAGAAGAAGGCTCTGATACCACTTGTAAGGGAAATTTAGGGCAGCTCAAAGAAACCTCCAAGAACAATAGTGCCTTCAGTAACTTTAATTCCGATTAGATTTCCTCAAAGACACGTACAACTATGTCCTAAAGTGGAAATAGACACAGTTCATTTCTTACATTAATCCTTCTAAGAGAAGCACATGTAAATTCAACAACAAGCAATTATAGATTTTAGAAACAAAACCAACATAGATGAAAGATAGGATAGAAATCAGAACAAAAAGATTTACGTGGGGAAAACCCTTTCAGGTAAAAAACCCCACCCTCCAAAGTTTGAGCTATTATATTATTCAACAACAAAAGGTTACAATACAATTTAGGCTCATAGCCTTTTCAGAGATTACATCTTGTTCATTCCGGATACAACCTGGTAGCAAACTCTCCCCCTGTACATTTCTTGATCAGCCTCTCAAACCAAACAATCTTCACATTGTTGCAATACCCTCACACAATATGTAGTATAGATCAACACGAGAGATCGACCATGGCACTCAATTCTTGATCAAGAGATATTTTGGCAACATAACCATGCCTCTTATTTTCTCTGTTTTGGCCTCATGGCCTCGACCTTTTAGCTAGCCTCTCGGCCCTCTCTCTATCTCTCTCTCTCTATCTTTCTTCAGAACATTCAATGCATACATGTATACATTCATTCTTCACTGCCTCTTTGAATCGGTTCATTTTCAACTATTAGATCTCAACAACAAATGGTTCACATTCTGCCTTCTCTGATAGGCCAAGTCGCACCACATAGGATAGTATTCCAATCAGTCAAAATTGTTCAAACTGTATTTGCATGTCAGTGAGACACTAACCGTGTCTCCCCAATGCCACAATATTGGTTATATATCCATCACTATTGGCAAGAGTCACTGCTATCAGAAACAGATCATAACAAGTTCATGAGTCATATCGATGTCCAATACACCCATTGGTAAGACTTACTCTATTAGCAAGATCAGAAAGAGTTGTAATTTCAGGGCCTATCTCTACCATTTTCTTAGTGAGCCCTTGCCCTCTGACTAGCTTCATGGGTTGAATTTGTTTATCATATTCTTGTAGCATAGTTACCCACTTGGCTCTACTTTCTCCTAGTTCATTCTATATTAATAGCAGCTTTACTGCAGGATCTGGGACTATGGCAAAGATTTTGTTTCTGAGGACATAATGCCTAAACTTCTTTATCACTCTGACTAAGGCATAGGCCTGATTTTCCACACTAGGATATCTTAACTCTGCATCCTTTAACGGTGCACTCATAAATGTGATGGGATGTTCATTTGCTTGATCTAATTTTTGCATTAACATAGCAGCACATGAATGGTCAGAAGCAAATGAATATATATAGAAGGGTTTAGTATAGTCAGGGATTACCAAGATAGGGGCTTCAACAATTGCCCACTTTATCTCAGAAAATGATTCCTTTGCCTTCGCACTCCATTCGACTTTAGCCTCCTGCTTCAACATTGCATTCGGTGGCTTGACTATTTCTGTGAACCCAGTGATGAACTTCCACACAAAGTTAATTTTCCAAAGAATGATTTAATTTCCTTCTTACTGGCAGGTAGTGGAATCTTGAGAATTGCTTCTATGCATTAAGAATCAATTACAATCCCCTTCTTAGAGATAATATGCCCTAGTAGCTTGCCTTCTGTGACCCCAAAGATATATTTCTTAGGATTGAGTGATATACCAAACTCTCTACATTTTTGGAAGACTTTGCATAGATTTGAGACATGATCACTCCTCTTCCTTGAGAATACCGTCAGATCATCCATGTAGATGATTATGCACTTCTTGATTATCTCCTTAAAGGCTATGTCCATTGCTCTTTGGAATGTGGCTCCAGCATTGATCAGGCCGAAAGGCATCCTTCTATAGGCAAAAGTGACCCACTTGGTGGTGAAAGCAGTTTTATGCCTGTCGTCATATTGCACCATGACCTGGTTGTAACCTGAATAACCATCAAGGAAGGACATCATTTGAGATCTGTTGACAATCAGAAGCACTTCATCTAGCGAGGGTACTGGATAATTATCTCTCTCTGATGCCCTATTCAGGTTCCTAAAATCCACACATAGCCTAATTTCACCATTCTTCTTCCGCACTGGGACTAGATTGGTAACCCAAGTGGAGTGTCTAACCGAGAATATTATTCTTGCCGAGACCAGCTTCTGCACTTCCTTGTGTATTATAGGTTCCAATAGAGCATTAACAGGTCTTTGCCTTTGTCTGAAAGGCCTCATCCTTGGATTGAGAGGGATAGTATGAGTTATGATCGACATATCATAAGTCTTGAAATCTTCATAACTCCAAGCTATCACATCTGGATATTTGTGCAGTGCCTCTACAATTCCTGTTCTTTCTTCAGGAGTGCATACTTTTCTGAGGAATATGTTTTTGACATCATCCAGGGATCTCACATTATACTTGTCACATTTTCCACTAATGGACTCTTTCTTGGCATCCCATTCTTGATCTCTGATATTGTCCAGATCGAAGATCCTCTCTAGCTATACCATCCCCTTGGGAATTATGTTGGTCTTTAGATTGATTACCCCTTCCAAGTCCATCTCATCTTCTTGGGGTTTAGCTTTGTCGATGATTTGAGAAGCAAAGAAATCAGTGCTAGTAATAAAATTTAAGATGTGCTGGTCATGTTCAAATACCTGGAAGTTGGTGATGTTATCTGGTACTAAGGGTACTGGGGTTAGTTCCACAGTAAATTTCTTTAGCCCTGAAAGAGACAGAGGTTGCAAGGTACTTGCCGCTTGGGCAAGAGAATCAGCTCTCTGGTTCTTACTTCATGGAATTAACTAAATGTTGAAGGCATCAAATCCCTCAATGAGGTCCCACACTCTGTGTCTGTAGTTAGTCATTCTCCTGTCATGACAAGAATATTGTTTCCTAACTTGTTTGACTATTAACTCAGAATCCCCAAAAACTTGCAAGATTGTAAATTTCTTCTTTATTGCCATTAATAGTCCATGCACCAAGGCTTCATATTCTGCCTCATTATTTGTGTAGTGGAATTGAAGTCTATGAGCTGCAAAAAAGGTTTTACCCATGGGACTAATTAGCTCGAATCCTGCGCCAGCTCCTTGCTTTGACTTGGATCCATTGAACCTTAATGTTCAACAACCAATGGCTGTAAGCTCCTTTTCCTTTTCTTTTGCACCATTGCTGCTAGAGGACTCTTTAGAAGGCACTATTCCTTTTCCTTTGTGATCTTCTTGGACATTGATTGTGATGGGAGGAGTGGGATTAAGATGCTTCTGCAATTGTCTTACTGTAGTCTGCATAGGCAGCAATCCAATTCTGAATGAGAGTCATTATGTACCCTACACCAATTGGGCAACAGTAATTGTCCAAAATTCATTCCTCTACCTAACTGGACTTGATCTTCAACACATTTTTGAATGAACTCTTGAAAGCTATCTAGCAATGCAAGCTGACTATCCTCCAGGTCATCATCCTTTTCATCTAGTTCCATTAAAGCTTTAGTACCACTGGATTCCACTGTATTAGATTCTGCTATGAAGTCCACAGGTATTGGGTAGAACATAGGAACTTCCTCCACATTTGGCTCTCCAAGGGAGGCTGGGAGCATATAATTACCCATGCTTACTTCTGATACCAGAATTTCAGTGGAATTTTTTTGATATTCTGTGATCATATAATTCATTCTGGGTTCCCTTTCAATTCTGATCTAGTTTGGCACCCCCTTCCAGGGAAGCCACATATGGGAGTGATCAGTCAATACATACTCATTCAGAGCCTTGGTAAAGTCTCTTCCCAGGATTAAGCCATAAGAATCAGGGATTCCAGCCACCCATATATTGATAACCTACTAGATCCTGGGATCAGAAACAACCTGCATGTGAATCATATTTAACTCTCCTACAATATTCACTTCTGTCCTATCTAGTTACATGACTTTCTTTTGGGAATCAGCAGGGGTGATACCCATAGCTCTACATACACCAAAAGGCATAACATTGGTGGAGGCACCAGAATCCAAAAGACAATTATGTAGATTCTTACTGAATATTCAAATAGAAATCAAGAATGGTAGTGTGTTTGTCTTCCCTTGAAACAGGGTCAAGGGAGTATCTACTTGAGCAACTTGAGATTTGTCCTTCTCCTTCCCTACATCTTTAGGGGGCATATGGGCTTGCTTCTAAGTCTGATTTTGTCTTCCTACTGATTGAGAACTAGATGCTCTATTATCATCCTTGCTAACCGGTCTATCTTGTGGCATAGGATTTGCATTACAAGATCCTAAGACTGCATTCCTAATGGATGGAACTCTCCATAACTTGAATGCAGATAGATTTACCTTCAATTTTTGGAATTATTCAACAACATAAGTAGCCAATTGGTCCTCATTTAAATCAGTAGGAGTCTCCCTAGGGTATTCCACCATCTTTTTTTTTGTTTGCATCAGCATTTCTCCCTTTTGGTGTGTCATCATATCCTGGATCTTGAGACAAGTACTGCCTAGAGACTAGAGGCAGGGAGGGATTGTTGCTAGCCTTTGGGTTCAGAGGTGTGTTGAAATTATTTGGCCGAATGGAAGTAGTAAAGGGGCCTCCAGCCCGTGGGCGTCGGTGTGGCAACTCCCTCGAATCATACCTTTTGACAGGTCTCTAGAAGGTCTGCACTTCTTAAGTGTAAGCTTCTTCTTCGTCACTAGAACCATTATCATTCACTAAGTTCTCATCGAACAACTGTGTCATTTCATCCCCATTGTACACCTAGTTTGTTTCTTCCTCCAACTAGTTAGATTCTTTTTCAGGTATATTCTCCTTACTTTGAGGGAAAGGAGCATGGTTCAGCACTAACACTGGTGAATCATAAGGGTTAGATGGTACTATCTTTTGACTACTTACATTATTCTCCACTTTGTACTAGAAGATTGAAGCTGCTGTTTGGAACTCTTGGCAGTCTAATTCAGAATGCTGACTGGTCTTGTGGAGCCTACACCACCCTAACAAGGCAGCTTCAACTAGATATACACCACCAAGGGGTTTCTCTTGACTAGTTGGTTGATTGGTAGATTGATTGGCAGGTTGACTCACTGGTTGATCTAATGGAGTGGGGACTCCTCCATTGTTGGGCCTAGTGTTCCAAGTTCTATTCTGACCTGATTGTTGTCTCCTCTTGAATCCTTGGCCATCACCTTGCTCTCTGTCAAAGTTCTAACCTGAGGATTTCCCCTTATCATAATTATGTCTTCTTTCATTGTTATAACCTCTGTCCAGGTTATACCCTCTTTCATTGTTGTAAAACTGATCTTGTCATTGCCCTCTGTCAAAGTTCTATCCTTGTGGATTCTCTCTATTCTGGTTGGACTGCATACTCCTTTGGGCAGCTTGTAGTTGTCTGTTCTGGTTTCTTAGGTAAGTTACTTCCATATTCATTCTTTTTATCTATTCAAAAAATTCATCCAGTCTTTCCTTGTTAGGATTACTGTATGGGGCTGATTTGTATTATTTTGGGAAAACCCTGCTGCAATAGTGGAGTTTAGTGATTGGTTCAGGACTTCAAAGTTCTGCAGGTATGAAGGGTAACTAGTCTAAGGCTGGGTATGTAGGGGTTGATTTATATTTTTTCAAGGGTGATTATTTGTGGGTAACATTTGTCCCACAGGAGGTCCTGGGTGAGGGACTAGAGGCAACTGGGGTACCGGATTCATGATTGGAGTGTAGTTTTCTAGAGCCTAGCTAAGAATTGGAACTTTTCCATGGTGAGCAGTGGATCCTAACGAGGGTAGAGGCCCAGACAGATGTTTCCTAAGATTAGTGCTAACCTTCACCACTTCTGCGTATGCATCAAGCAGATTAGCAAGAGGATTATTACTCCATTTCATGAAGGTGGCTGTCAAACTATCAAGCCCCTCATAATAGACCTCCAGAGCAGTGGACTCATCAACTGCATATGGAGCCTGTAGTCTAGAGTAAGCACGATGAAACCTATTATTGAAGGATGCTATAGGTTCATTGACCTCTCTTTTAACATTGGTGAATTGGTGATAGAGTTCATTGGAACTAATGAGGAATCAAAATTTTTGCAAGAAAGCAGCCTCCAACTTAGTCCAATGCTCAATGGACCCTGTAGGCAAATGGTTGTACCAATAGAATGCATCTTCCCCTAGTGAATAAGGAAATAATCTACAAGCTACATTTTTGTGGTTTATCCCTCTATCCTTGAGGCCAGTTTGAAAGATCCTAAGGTGTTCTTCAGCGGTTCTATTTGGATCATTAATGTGGAACTTTGAACAAAAATGTTCAGGGTTCTTAGGCATGATATTGTAAACTGGAAAACTTAATGGAGATGGGTTGGTTGTTAAGAAGGCCATTAGTGGAGGCCGAGGTGGTAATGGCTGATTTATGACTGGTTGAGGTTGTGGGATAGGGATGCCTTCAGACTCAGACGAGCTTGGCAAAGAGGGGGATGACGAAGATGAGGGAGGTGGATGGGATGGTGATGATTCTCCCCTTCTGTTGGTCCTTCTAGACCTGGTAGGGTCTAGTAACTCTTGGAATCCCTCCTCTCCTGGAGTAGATCTGGTCCTTCTTAATCTTTCAAGAGAGATTGTGTTCAAAAATCAATCCAACTTGCTTGTTCAGGCCCTCCTTATAGCGCCAATCCTATTGATGGTGTTTTCTGCACAACACAACTCAAACAAGATGCAATATCCTATCTCTCTTGAAAGGTAAATCTCTATCAGCAAGTGTCAAGAGATAACCTTAAGGTATCTAGTGTTAGGTCTTGACAATGCATGAACAACCCAATGATAAATGTGAAAATACTGGTAATCACAATGGGACCTTACTACAAGCAAAATGTTGAACCTTAATCTATCAAATCCACCAATTAATATGATATTTCGATCCAAGTTCAACCCAATAATTAAATAAATAACAAAAGACAAAAGGTTTCAAGAGATCTCTAAACTTAGCACTACTCCTAATATTAACAATGTAAATGACAAGCACTGAAATGGACCAATCCCTCAAACAAATTTTTATTCAACCCAGATAAATCTGCAATCTTGTAGAAACAGTGCAATCTTCTATGGTTTTGAAGATTTTCAAATTATGAACATTTACTCAAACAACCCCTTCTATGATTGAAATGAATGAATATTCACAACTGAACTAAGTGCATCGAATGTAAAGTCTAGGCTAACTTTGCAAAGCAACTAACAATCAGTTGGTTGTGAAAAGTATGGACTGAGAGATTACTACAACATTCCAGTATTAAATCAAAAGCATTATTTAGTCGAATCCAATCTAAGCATTAACTTTTTCAAAGAAATTTTAAAGATAGAAGAACATACACCATGCAAGACAAGGGAATACGAATATGACACCAAATCACAATGTCATTACTTGTATTCGATTCATCTATAGTAGCAACATTTTTTTGGCCTTCTGTTACAATATTTTCTTGAGAGCAATTAACTTCTAACTTGCTCTACTTACTTCTAGCTACTTTGCTCTATCCTACTTCTATTACTTGATCATCCATACAATAATGACCCCCTTAGAAATGAGGCGAGAGTGCCCAATATAGAATTCCCCCTCCTGAAAAACATGTCCACCAGGATGAATTTTAAAATAAATACAAGGCATGGCAAGCTTTCCAAGAGAAATTCGAAATAGAATAAAATATGCATCCAATGCATGTGTTTCATCTCAGTCGGCGTGGGATCCCACTGCAGCCCAGACCAAAGCATGGAGACATAATGGGGAAGCACAAATTTTGATGCAGACTATGCTAACTCCCTCCTCCATCATCTTTATTCTGACTCAACATTTCCTGAACCCTCGAAAGTGTCCCATCCATTTAAGCTATTAGTGGTGAAGGAAAAACCTTAAGCTGATTTTGGATGAATGTGATGTCTTCTCTTGACTATTTAACCGATCTATCCCAGTCCACCTTGTGTGCCATATATTTATCAATAACTTCCAGGTAGGTGGCTGCGTCATCTAATGATGCTTAGAAATGGGACCATCACCGGGTGGTGCATAGACATCCTACCACCACTCTCTTACTTGCTCTAGGCTTAAGTGCTTGGGAGCAATCTTCCTCCTCCCCATCATGATCTCAAAGAATGTAATTGAACCATTGTATACCCCACTCAAGGTATCTTCTATCTATCTTCTTCACTTGTGGATCATCTTCAATGCCTTTTGCTTGATTTGTAATGCCTCGAACCACTCCCAGGGTTTGGTAGCCTTAGGAAAAGGAAGGATCTTGTCACTAACCAATCTATCTTTCATGTATTCCATGATGGCCTTGGTTTTCTGTAGCATCAGGTCCGTGTCTCCTCTGTCTTGTGCTATCACCTGCTTCATCCAATCCATCACCATTGCAGCATGCTTCCCTGTTGATAGGATTTCCTTAATGGCTTCATTACCTTTTGCTTGAACCCCTTTTAACCAGTTGGCAATGGAAAGGGTGGAGGCCTTCATCCTCTCCAACTCTGTGATAGTCTCTTGAGACAAAGGATTTTCCACAGAGGAAGAAGGGTTAATGGATTGCAGGGGCCTCATTAAATCCTCCAAGCATTTCTTGAGATTTTCATTTTCTTTCTTAAGCTACTGCTTGGTCTTCCTTTCTTTCCTTAATTGGTTCACAATAACCGTACTTGAGGCCTCATAATCTTCAATATCCTGCTCAACCGATGTAGGTCCTAGATTGAAAGTTTGAATGTTGTAATCCTTCTTGACCACATCATCTCTATTCTTGTCAGAAGTAGGGGTGGCGATGTGAACAACTTTGTTATGTGCCTCATCCCTTTCAACTCTCGAGATCACTCTGGCTTTCTTCTTGCCTTTATCTTTGCCAGTCTTTGCTAGTAATTCATCCCAATTAGGTGGTGTATCTTCTAATACAACTTGCTTTCTCTTGATTTCTCTTCCTAACCATTTTGGGACAGTAGGGTCCAATTTCCCCTGACTTGATCCTGCTTCTCGTTGTTGAGCTCTTGCTATTTCCTCCTCCAAATCTTGTCCTTCTGGAGTCTCATCCGTATTTCCCTTCTTCTCAGGCTCGGGTGATGGAACTTTCTCTTCCTCTCCCTCCTTTGAGGGGGATTCAACCTCTACATGTGTGACAGGGGACTCTGCATGTGCAACCAAGGGAGACTGTATTTATTTTTCAATTTTAGCTTCTGCTGTAAAGAGTTATCCTTCATGGATTCGACCTTATCAACTTCACTTGGTTCACTTTGGGTTTCATGGATTGGAGGAATGTCATCCTGTTGCACATTAGGAGAGGAAACTAGGAGAAAGTTAGCCTTAAGCACTCTATCCCTGGGAGAAGGGGTCCTAGACCTCTTTGTATATACTTTGGCTTTCTCCTTTGAGCTTTCCACACTCACCACTGGTGGGGGAATTACTTCTCCTGTAGCCTTAAAGCTTGCTTTCTCTGATAACTTGAAAATTCTTTTTTCTTAAGTGGAGGGGTATCAATCTCAGGGTTTGGTTCTTCAACCTCTTCTTGCTCAGATCTTTTGGTCCTTGTTCTCTTCTTTTCCTTTGGCTTTCTTTGCTTTTCTATTTCCTAGACATCCTCTGCTTGGGCACTCTTTGTCTTGATCTTGGACGGAGAGTCCAACTTTCCTTTACCCTTAGGGCCATGCTCAACCGACTCTTCAAAAGTCGAGTGGGAATCCATATCTCCCATCAAGTTGTACGTGCACTTTACTCCTTTGTTCTCCAATTCCCATATTGTATGCTTGAGCCACATCTTGGTAACCTTGATGACTAGATCCATCAATTGCTCTAGCTTGGTTTTCTCCTCTTCCAGCCATTCCACATCACCAATTGGTCCATCTTTTACTGCTTCATAGGCATGGTCTTGGATCAAATTGCCATCATCTTCCAATTGGTTAGGCACTGCCTTTATATTGTATATCCTGACAGCATCTACCAGAAGCTAAGAGAACTTCTTCTTGACATTGTATTTATCACTGCAGTTGGCCCAGTAGTCCTCCATGTTTACCTGTGGCTATATTCTCTATTGGCCTTCCTTTCATCCTCACCCGTGATATCAAATTTGGACCTCTTGGAGTGCAGAGACAAACCGAGGGCACTTATCTCTTCTTCTGAAGCTTGGGCAGAAATGATGGAAGGACATGCCTCCCCAGTGCCAATCCTCAAGGGGAAATTTGCACCAAATCCTATCTTGTGTTTGTCTTTCTTGACAATGGCATCAAAGTCACAAATTTGTCTGGTTACTTCCAACAATAGAAGGTGATCGGTTGGATTCCTTGGAAGTCTATATGGAGCCCTTTGGTAGCCATCAAACCGAATGTAGGAGAAGGTTTGGAATTGGATGAACCATGCTCCAAACTTCTTGATGAGCTCTTTGGCTTGATCTGAGATCCTGACATGTTCTACCCCCTGAAGCATCCTAGTGATGTACATGGAGAATGCATCATTTTCCCTCCTTTAGTTTGAAACTCCTAAGTGCACTTGAGGGAAAACTTCATAAATGACATCCTTCCCAAAGATTCCCTTTGTATCCAATCCTTTGTAGGGATGGAATCTTGCCAGCACATAGAATAGGTACGATGTCATTGTGAAGGTCTTAGTCCACAACACATTGGATAGCTAGTCATGGAGTATTATGCTAATCAACCCAGCCCAATGATAATCAATCAATTCTTGTTCCATCCTCATGATGGCATGGCACATCCAATTCTCGAATACTCCTACATTCCTTAGCCCAACTCCCCTACTTAGTAGTGTAATAGCATCATAGTATTCTTTCTTAAACTTTATCCTAAAAAGTTGCTTGGGCAGCTTAGAATAACGTGACTTGGGATTTTCCAGTGAGGAGTTGATGAGCTATTGGGATTTCATGGTTTGCTCATCGTAGTATCCCTTAGAGGACTCCATGTTGAATGCCACCACATGAGATCGGTCAGGCATGCCGAAGGTCTGGGCAATATCAACAGGGTTGAGATTCGCTATTACTCTCCCCTGAGGACTAATAATCTTCTAAGTACCTTGGTCATAATGTCTGGCACACTCGAGAACCAGCTCATAACATTGTACGGTTGAAGGGAACCCAGCTACATGTGCTAATCCTGAATCTCTCATCCTTCTAGCTACCAAGGGGAGGTCTTTAGCTAACATTCATTCTTTGAACTCCTTGTAATACCATGATCCAACATTTGTATCAGTCACCTCTGACTAGGCTAATGTGATCTTGCTCTCAGGAATCCTACTCTTAATGTCCATTTTGATTCTCTTTGCATCAGACATGGATGATCTAGCTGCTTTGTCAGACTTGCCCTGCATTCATCAAGAAAATAATCATACATCCATAGGAAATTAATATTAATTCATCAATACACCATTAGAATGAATCTTATGTAGCCAAAGTTCCCTTGAACCTCATTTGGAATGATCACAACAAATTTTGGGTTTCAAGGCCACCCGTGGAATCCGAACTAGAGAGGAACCCCGGGGAATCCCAGACTGATCAGATTCGAAGGGGATCAACCAAGAAACACCTCCTTAATCATTAAACATGAGCATGATCAACCAGTAAACCACATGAGAAATCCAAATGTAACATGAAATAACCATCAAATGCATCACAAGTTATAAATGAATCCAGTTCTTTCATGTTTCGTTACTTCCCATCAAAGTTCAGGAAAATCCATGAGGACGGATTTCCGCAATGAATGAGCCAGGGAAGACTTTAGAAAACTAGGGAGATAGAGGATTTAAGAGAAATCCAGACCCGGTGGATGTCCACGATGGACGCAAGACTCCGAGTCTATTAGTATAAGTATGCTTTTCGGCCAAATAGATCTCATTTGGGAGGAAGTCAAGGTAAAAAGGACATGTCTTTCCGAATAATGATAAACCTGCATCAGTGAGAGATCTTCCCTTCGTGGTGAGGTCATGGTGATTCTTTCTTGTCTCACCAGCTATTGGGGTCTAAGCGGGTACTTTGGTATGACTTAAAGATTCTTGATGAGAGGTCTTATCGAATTTGCAATGTCCTGCCGACTAGTGCTTATAGCAATCGATTTCGGTATGACTAAGGGGAGTCAGGATAAGGTCTCAGTGATAGAAGATCTAAGCTTGTCAAGAAGGGAAGAGGTCGCCGTAAGGTCTTGGCGAATGCTAGGAGTCTCGCCAAAGGTGAAGGTTTTCAGAAAGAGTGATGATCTCACCAAAATGTCTCAGCGAAGCAACGTATGTCTTAGCGAAGTAGAATGGATGTCGGTATGACCAAAAGAGCCCGTTATGATCTCTTGCCAAGTAGGGTTTGTCTCACCGATGGTGCACATGAAAGTAAGTGTCGATGAGAGACTCGTCCCTTCGAGGTGAAGTCACGGCGAAAGGGGCATGTCTCACCGACTAGCAAGGAGTTTGACCAAATGTGGGGTTTGCGTTATAGGTCTTGGTGAATGACTATGGTCTTAGTGACTTAGCAATAAAAACACATCCATCGGAATGACTAACAGGTGGTCCGGGTAATGTCCTAGCGAAATGACCTTGTCTTCCCGACTTCAAAGGACACTCGGTGAGACACAGGAAATGTTTGGTGAAAGGTCTCACCGAAAAGGAGGGGTCTCAGTGACATAAAGGAAAATTGGTAAGACAAAAGGGAGCTCGAAAAGATCTCTTGCCGACCATGCGTGGTCTCAGCAAAAGGGGATCTAGGAGGAATGGACCATCCTGAAGGGGTGGAGAATTTTGGATAGCGACGTAGAATCACGATTTTACCCCAACACACCCAGTCAATCACAAAACTCAAATTCCTAAGCTTAGGGAAAGTCAGGCATGGACCTCGCATAAATTTTCCTAGTATTCTAGGCCCGCTCAAGAGCACACCCGCAACAAATAATGATGCCCTAGGTCAAAATCCCATACACCCGCCATTAAAGCACAATATAGCTCACGACTATGGTAACCTCAATGATGACATCATGCTCAGGGAAAAGGACATCATGATTTTCAAGTGAGTTTATTAAAATGCACAAAGGTTAACCAGCTCAGAAACCACTTGAAGGATCATAAATTAATCGATCTCTACGTAACCCTAATCATGAAGCACCCAAATAATGCATAAAATTAAACCCAAAAGGATTTACAACTTCAACTCACTATCTACAATCATCAATCCAAAGCAAAAAAAAGTGGCACATACCATCATAAAGCGGAAATCAATCCCAAGCCATAACCAACAAAAACAAAGGAGATGGTGTCCACGAAGAGCAAATGCATGAACACGTTAGAAAATGATACCAAATCAACCAACTCTCAGTGAAATGCTCCAGAATACTGATCAAACACTCGCAAGAAAGTAGTTCTTAGCTCAACAATGGAAAATAATAAGCACAATAGCACAAAAGATCCCTGAAACCAAGTTAGATACATCCCTCAGAGCACACGCGAAGCCATTAATGCACTAGACAAGATAGCCAAAGAAGGATTTTAGAAATCCGGCAATAGGGCAGAATCTGAGGAAATCTAATCCATGTGGAAATCCATGAAGACCAGAAATCTCTAAACAACAGGGTGGAATCTGGAATCCAAGCAGGATTCGGGGAAATCCGACCGGGGTGGATAATCCCAGATCCGAGTAAAAACCTGAATCAAAGTCAAAACTAAAGATTTTCAATGACATCCAGAAGGAACACTTAGGCAATCGAAATAACCATTTCAGCACATGCCTGAATAGAGAAAAACCTCAAAATGAAAAGGCCAAGATGCAAAACAAAAGAAAAAAGGGGGGTCCCTGCCTTCAGCGGGGCATGTGTGTGAAAACTACATAATAATACTGATATGAACATCAATCGAGAAGACTTAGGCTGTCGCTAAGAGTCACCCCATAGGTTGCAAGTCACCCTAAGTCCATCCTTTTCCAGGAGTCAAACCGACAATAGACATACCACCGGCGAGACAATCATCTATCACCAAGAGTTCTTACCGAAGCCTTCATGTTACCCTGATGACTTTGAGTGTATAACTATTAGCGAGACATACCACATCACTATTTGAGTGTATGCTATTTGATAGGGCTTTGGGTGTTTCAATCTTTCTAACTTCAATTTGGTCACCATCTCTTTGGAAACTAGGTTCTCTGAGCTTCCACTATCAAAAATCACTTTGCAACATTTACCTTGCATTTAGTTTGAAACAAATTCTTTCTCTGCAATGGCTCTTGCTCCATCTCACTTTGAAAAATACTCTTCTATTCACCAAAACTTCTCCATATTCTAGTTTATTAGATGATCCATCATGATCCTCCTTAGAAAAGGTTGTTCTTCTATTGTTTTCTGTCTTTCTATTTGTCTCTCCTTGATTACATTCAAATTCTCTATGTCCTTTTCCACCACACTTAAAACAAGTTCCTTTGAATACTCTTTTCTCTTGTCCCTTATCATCTTTTCTATAACTCATATTTCAATAACCACTATATCCTCCTCTTTGGTAAGAGTTTCCATCACCTCTATGGTATGAATTATCATTCTTACTAACTTCCTCCTCTTTATTCTGATCTACAAAAGATCCTCTTTCTCCTCCATTAAAATTTCTTCCTCTCTGTATCTACTCATGTATTTACTTTAGCTTCTCTTCTACTTTTAGGGAACATTGTTATGCCTCCTCCACACTCTGCAACTTAATCAAACTAATCTCATCTTGTATAGATTACCTCAAGCCATTTACATATCTAGCTACTTGTTCAATCTCATCCTTTGAATGTCTATATTTGATATTCAACTTGTAAAACTCCTTAGTATACTATGTCCCACTTGACTCCTCTTGCTTCAAATTTTGTAACTTTCGAAACAAATTAATCTGATAATTTGTAGGCATAAAATTTTTCTTCAACTTATTCACCATCCAATCCCATGATCTTATCTTATCTTTTCCTCTTCTTTGTCTATTTATTTGCAAATGTTCCCACCAAAGAGATGCATGTCCTTTTAACTTTGTGCAAGCACTTTTCACCTTCTTATCTTCAGTGGTACCTTCAAAATCAAAATAATTTTCCATCTCTGTTATCCAATCAAGCAATTCATCTAAATCCAACTTACCTCTATAATTTAGTAGATTGAAATGTGGTTTGGTATTTGCTCTAGTTAGGGCTCTTATGAGCCTCTCTTCTCCCTAATCCAGGCCAGGTTGATCTTCTCTTTCCCTTTCTTCCTGTACTTCTACCTCTTCATCACTTACATCATCAACTAGTCGACCTCTCCTCTGGGTTGTTTCAATTGCATCCAATCTAGCAACAATTCCTCTCAACATTTCCATCATAGTTGGGTCTGCATTTCCACGTGCTCCATTTCCTCTACAATTTCTTCTTCCTACCATCTTTACACAAGTCCTCTAAAGATGCAGGTCTGATCCTTAGTTCACCACCCCACAAAAAATCTTCAACAAAATTCCACAAACTTTGGCGATCTCTCACAGATCGAATCTCGCTCTAATACCAATCTGGTGCAATTACAGTAGGAAGGTCCTCAAGTAGAACAATCTAGACCATGCAGAAAGAGTCACACAATAAAAGCAACATAGAAATTCAAGGAAAATACAGATTGAAACAAACTCATTAATATAAATCTTAATTACAATTAGCCGACAACATCCTGGTTTACAGATTTGGCTCACAGGCTTGCTATAACATGCTAAAATACAATATTCCAATATGCTCCTTAATGTGAGCTAAAATCTTACAAATTGAATCCAAAACTTATTGTAAGAATTGGCTATGAAGGTAGCCACCCAAGATCTAGAGGCTTAATAGAAAGCACAAAAGAGAGAATAGAATATGACAAGAATAAACTATATTCAATGTCAATAATATGAGATGCAGTACAATACACCAAAGTACATAGGAGACCCCTTGGTTATATAGCCAAGGTGAGAACATAGAAGGGCATAAGATTATGACAAGTATCATAATCTTATGACATGAGACAACAATGAAAAGTCATCACTCCATCTAAAGTGGAAAAGGATAATGTGATAATCTCCACAAAAGGTGGATCACCCACAAAAGGTGGAAGTGATGAGGTATGACATGTCAAGTCCACCAAAAGTGGAAAATCTCTAACAACCTCCTATGTGGTCCCTAAGTAAACTTAACTAAGGTGTAATCATGACCTAGGACAAGGTACAAGACATTTAATTACACCAACATCCCCCCTTAAGTGCAACTTAGGGAGAATGTACACAAATGCAAACAATGCAAGATGGGTCCTGGCTACTAGGCCATGTTAGGTACCCATGTACAAATGAAATGCAATCTCTCACAAGCGAGGAAAGGGAGAAAACCACGTGGGAAAAAACTCCCCCTCAAAAGAGAGATGAAATACAAAAGTCTATGAACATAGCATGAGAAGGATAAAAACCCCATGTGAGGAAAAAGTCCCCCCCATACAAGAGAAGAAGAGAGACAAGGTAGCCCCCCCTCAATGTACAATGATCACCCATGGAAGATGCTCGAGAAGGAATGAAGAATCTGCTCCAAAACTTTCAAACAACGTTCCTCCCCTTAGGAAGAAACAATACCAAAGGTGTATGAATGAAGTCTCCCCAATCCACAAGTGAAGAAGGAAGAACCCTCAAAATGTAAGAAGTCTTTGAAATCTGCTCAAATGTCCCTGTGTTGATGTTGAAAGATGCCTTCCCCAAACTATGTGAAGTTGCAATGGTGTAGTCACTTCCTGAAACTTGTGAGAACCCCTTTGCAACAACACTCTGATTTGCTAAAAAAGACAACTCAAGATCTAGCAAGGATGAAGGTAGAACATACTCCAAAGATGATGTCTCCTCAAGAGAGAAAGTGGCCTCCTCCAACTGCTGTAAAGATGCATCCACAATCACATCAACCTCAAAAGACTGATCATGTAGAGGAGGGTCAGAGTGTTCCCTCACAACAACTGAAGAAGAATCACCTTCATCAAAGAGAAGATGTAAGTAATCATATGTGTCTCCCAAATCTGCAGTGTAGGACTCCACAAAAAAACTGCCAATGTCTGTCAAGTAGTCATCCCATGAAGCTGTTGCTAGAAGACAAGGTATACACCATTGCACTGAATCACAAGGCACTGCAACTGTCAGAACACAAGTATCATCAGGTACATCAGTCAATGTAGGAGATATAGTATCAACAATAGGTTCAAGAACCTCAGGAGTAGAAAGCACTCCAAGATTCAAGTAACCATACTCAATCTCCTCAAGTGTGTCCACACTAGGGTGAACTGAATCATCAATAGGAGCAAAGTAGGAGAAGGTGTAGAACCGAGAATGATCATCAACCTCCCCAATTGCAACAAGAGCCCTACTATGCAAATCCCAAACAATGACAGAATCTGGTGTGAACTCTACACTCTTTCCTGAACCACTATGTGTAATCTGATAGATGGAAAGGATGTTCCTTGACAAAGTAGGCACACATAGAACATATTAAATGCTCCACCTTCAACATCAATAGAACCCTTCCCACAAACTGCCAAAGAAGTGTTGTTGGCCATCAAAATGGGTGGTGATGAACAAGAATCAAAGGAAGAGTACATATCCTTGGACGAAGTCATATGATGCAAAGATCCTGAATCAAGGATCCACCTATCTATATTGGAATCTGCAGAAGCAAGAAATGCTTGCCCCTTATGCTTCTCATATTGAGATGAAGAAGAAGGAGATGATCTAGATGTTGTTGCCATGAGAGTTGTTCCTTTTCCCTTAGAAGAAGTGGAAGGAGATGAGTCCTTCTCTTGATATGCAGCTGGCAAGTTGATGTTGTTCTTCTTAAGGATGTTTTTCAACTCATCAATTTGCTTAACATGACAACGATGCTCATCATGACCAATCCTTTTGCAATATGCACATGTTGGTTGCTCCCTCTTGTTTGAATTGTTGTACTTCTTTGAAGAAGATGATGTTGAGCTTTGTTGTGGAGGATTGGATTGTTTGTTCTCTCCTTGTGGCTTTGGTGAAGATTGCTTTTGGTCCTTCCCTTTTCCTTGCTTATTGTTTCCATGATTGACCACCAATGCTTTTGAAGTTGAAGACTTGAGAATACCCATTTTCATCAACTTATTTTGCTCAAGAATCAAAAGATCTGTGAGAGCCTCAAAAGGTGGTGATGTGAAGTTACTAATTGTCAATCTTTGAGTTTGAAAACTTGAAACAAAGGTTGCATACTCAACTGGAAGTTTATCCAACAAGTTGAAGACCAATTGATCATCCTCTTTTTCAATACCACAATCTTTTAGTTGTGCTCTTAGTTCAGTTGCCTTAGTGACATAATCCTGAATTGTATCAAAATCCTTGGGATCAAGGCTTAAGAGATCATGTTCAAGTTTGTATCCCTTAACCTTATCAACCTTGCCATACAAAGCAGCAAGCTTATCCCAAGCTTCCTTAGCTGTAGTACATTTATCAACATGGAAAATGAGATCATCTGAAATGAACTTTCTTAGTGTACCCAATGCCATAGAAGTTTAAGTGAGCCAATCCATATATGTTGTTGGATTTGCCTTAGGATCTGAAGGTGTAGTTATGGTTCCATCAATGTAGTGAATTAAACCTTTTTCCATTAGTTTACTCCATGCACATACTTTCCATGTACCATAATTATGTGCAGTTAAGAGTGGAACTTTAGATGAACCCATGATGGAATGCAAGAGAACAAGAGAGAAAATAGGAACAATCACACAAGAGACACCCCCCCAAAATCACTCAATAAAAGTACCCCCCACAAATACATGATTTTGGCACTTTATAATGTAGTGCGTGTACAATAGGCCACTTGCAACTTGGCTAAGTGGGCTTATGATTTCTGATTTACAACTTGAAAATAAAGAGGCTGATAACAGACTAGAACAAATAAGCAAAGACCTACATTTAGATCTATGCAATACAAGTGCCAAAGAGGCCAAAAAAGACCATATGCTGAAAGTACAAAATCCAGTCAAGATCGCTTCAAACTGATTACAGATTCAAGAAGTAGACGAAAAATCATGCACTTTCAAAAAAAAATGACACCTAAAAAGGAGTTCATATGAGCCTGAATGAAGCCTCGGAAGTTGCAGAAACTGTGACAAGACAGGTACAGTCATGAGAAACTGAAAATTATGGAAAATATGTCCACCAAAATCAGAAACCAAGTACACCACTATGAAGTACACAAAAAAATAGCTCAAATAAAAAAAAATTGCTCGAAAAAAGGAGCAAAAATGAGCAAGATATGAGCCTCCGAACTTGGACTGCAAATTTGAAAAGCTCATTGGTGAGGGGGGCTGAAATTTTGAAATTCCCTGCCAACGTCATGCTGACATCATCTATTTTTTGGATTAAATTTGACAGCCTTTTGAGTGTAAAAAAAGAATATGCTCATTGGCTACTGAATATTCTCTGGCTTTCAATGATTAAAATTAACGTCTGTGTGGACATATCATACCGACTGAACTGTCGAATATTCCTGTGGAATATCCTGCGGAATCGTTGATGCCACCAGTTTGAAAGAAGTCGCCGAGAATTTGACTGCTAGAATCTGTTTCATTGACGGCCGGTGAATTTTTGAGCCTGCCCGCTGATGGTGATTTCGCCGGCCGCCTGCTTGCGCCACGCGACAGGGCGTGTACAAGGTACCTGCGCAGGCAAGTACTGTCTGCGGTACCCTACCTACGCAGGGTACTTACAAAATATTTTTGATTTTTATTTATAAAAAAAACAAAATACAATTTTTGATTTTTGATTTTTTATAAACTTTTTACAAATAAAAAAAACTGCAAATACATTTTTGAATTTTTTTTGAATTTTTGATTTAGAAAAAATCAAAAGTATAATTTTTTGATTTTTCAACAAATTTTTTGCAGAATACTGGAATTTTTCTCAGAAAATATTTTTCCAAAACTATAGAAAAATTTAGAAAATTGAGAAAAATACCCAAATTGGCAAAGTTTTCAGATCTGGAGCTCCCGATATCCGATTTGGATGAAACGAAAGGCTATCTTGACTGAAAACAACCTTTCGAGTGCAATGGTGGGCTTAGATTTGGCGTAGGATGCTCCAAAATGCTACTGCAACATGGATCTAAAAATACACCATTCTTCAAATGCACCAAGATCTCTCCAAAATGGCGATCCAAAGACACTCCAATGGCTCTGATACATGTAAGAATTGGCTATGAAGGTAGCCACCCAAGATCTAGAGGCTTAATAGAAATCACAAAAGAGAGAATAGAATATGACAAGAATAAACTATATTCAATGTCAATAATATGAGATGCAGTACAATACACCAAAGTATATAGGAGACCCCTTCGTTATATAGCCAAGGTGAGAACATAGAAGGGCATAAGATTATGAAAAGTGTCGTAATCTTATGACATGAGACAACAATGAAAAGTTATCACTCCATCTAAAGTGGAAAAGGATAATGTGATAATCTCCACAAAAGGTGGATCACCCACAAAAGGTGGAGAGATAATCACATGATGTGTCCACAAAAGGTGGAAGTGATGAGGTATGACATGTCAAGTCCACCAAAAGTGGAAAATCTCCAACAACTTCCTATGTGGTCCCTAAGTAATCTTAACTAAGGTGTAATCATGACCTAGGAAAAGGTACAAGACATTATTACACCAACACTTATTTTCTTATTATTCCCCTCCTTTCCTAATGATCTATTACAAGCTTTATATCATATTCCTAGATCTAGAATCTTCCACGTCGACCAAAGATTATTATAGTCTCCAATGTAAGAAAATGTAACATGTGCATGAATAGGTCAGCCTCAGCTTTGAATTACTCCTCGGTGAATGGATAGGATAAATTGTGGAACTATAATTAAGGTTGGGGACAATCCATAGAAAAATTAAAATCACATCGATAAAATTTGCAAGTTACGGGAAAGATCCACAAGCGATCAAACTAGTCTTTCAACTTGAAACTATTTCAGTGTCGGTTCAAGAAATTGTCACTAAATCCAGAAGCGATAACTTGCTAGAAAAAGATCCGATCACGCTTAAATCTTGGAATAAGGAAAATGAACATGTCCACAATGTAAACATAGATCCACAAGGTCTGGTGAAAAAATATGATGAATCCACCAACATGAACTAAGAAAGAACATAAGAAGAACAAAAAAACTGAAAGAAAATATTTTTTGGTTGATGCAAGATTGCCAAGAACCAAGGATGCTCTTGCATAAGCCTAGTTTGATATGCAATTTTTGTTTCAATTTTTAAATGCAAGTTAATATGATGTATATGATATGCAAGATGACTAGTTTTTTTGTAGTTTTTAGATTTAAAGAATGTAAAATATGTAATCTTGAAACCTTTAATGCAATGCAAAGTTGTATGAAAACTATTCACCCTAAATGAGACCCAATTCAATGAAAATGAATGCAAGATATAAATCTAGGATGAAAAAGGACTCCAAAATCAGAAAATTACAATGCTCAAAATGTCAGTTTTGTCAAAATGAAAAGGATGAAAAATGGGTTCACCATAATGAAACAAAATGATGAACCCATTTTTCCTCTCTAGTTTCATTCAATATGTAGGCTATAATGTGTAACTAAGAACAAAAATTAAATCTAACCCAACTACCAGTCAAAAGGCAGATGTGGAAAGGGTCAAATTCTATGTAAATATCACCAAAAGGGGTTTTTCAAATCTCACCAAGGACTCATTCACACGGCGAATGGTGTTGAGATTAAGGTATCTCAACCTTAGAGTCCTAACATTGATTTATTTGATGTAATAAATGTATTTATTTGTATTATTTAAATGTCTATGGTGTCATGTCACATATTGAGACCCATCGACTAGGTGGCATCCCCATTAGACGTGATTGGATGGTACATCATCATCCCAGGTGGACATAGGCATCCCACTTTGGAATCTATGACATGATAGATTCTATGATGTGTCATAAGGTATCTTTAAATGCATGGGTGAAAGTTGGTACCCAAGTTGGGTTATGACAAGATGTAAGAGAATCAACTATTTTTAGCTAGTTATGATAGATTCTCTTATAGTTGTAAGTGCTATTAGCTATGAAAAATTCTATGGAAGTTGTAAGATGTGTAAGGCATCTACCATAAGTTATTTTTAGCATATTCTAGGTGCCCAAGCTTAGAAGAAGACTATTTGCAAGTTTGACAAATGTATGAGGTATAAGGGAATGTTGTACAAGCATCCAAATGCATGTTTGTATATTGTGATTTTTTGATTTGGATTCCCCTCACCTTATAGATGCTTCTTGAAGCTTGTATCACTCTATTTATTGAGTGCCTTAATTTTTTTGCAGGTAATGAAGTGTTGCCGATATCACTCCAAAATAGGTGTTTGTGTTGAAGCACTTGTGTAGAAGCTTTGTACTTGGAGAAAATTTGTAATCACTATTTGATATAATAGAGAAGTACTATTCCTTTGGAGGGTGGGGTTTTTTACCTGAAAGGTTTTTCCCCATGGTATATTTGGTGTCACTATTTTTACACATTGTTGCTTCTCTAGTTGCAACTGTTAAAGGTGTTAAAAATAAATTTTTGTAACTCTCTCCTAATTAGATTAGTGTAGGAAGTTTTTTCTACTCACCTGGATTCCTTTCAGTTGGTATCAAAGCCTAGCCAACCTTGGTTCCTTTGTTGGGTAGAAGGGTTTTTTGAGCTAACCTCTATTTTAGTGGGAGTTTTGTAGAAGAGTGTATTTTGTAACCTTGTTGCAGGAAAGAGATGGTAGGCACATCTAGGAGGATTGAGATGGAAAAATTTAAACATGGTGATTTTGAGTTATGGAAGCTCAAAATGGAAGACATGTCAGTAGACGAGGAATTATGGCTTGCAATTTCTAGAACCAAACTATTAGGCATGAAACAAGAAGATTGGGATCTCATGGATAGGAAATCCAAGGGTCTTATTAGACTTTGTTTGGTTGATTTTTTCCTCCTAAATGTCCATGAAGAGTAAATTTTTGCTTCTTTGTGGATGAAGCTTGGTGATGTCTACCAAGCTAAATCCTTGGTAAACAAGATTTACCTAAGAAAGAAGATGTATTCTCTGAAAATGGAAGATGGAGGGTCCATAGCAGACCATCTAAATGTAGTTATCATGTTGGTTGCACAACTATGTTCTGTTGGAGACAAAATAAATGAACAATGTTGTTGCATGCTCCTTTTGTGTTCATTTTCAGACTCTTGGGATCACCTAGTAATGGATTTTGGAAGCACTTCTTCCACCTTTAAGATGGATGAGGTTGTTGCCTCATTTCTATTTGAAGAGATGTGAAGGAAGTCTTTTGAGATGGCCAAGGAGGCCCTTGCAGTCCATGAAAGACCAAAATATATAAGCAAAAAGAAAGACAAGAAATCTAAGTCAAAGTCTCTAGGGAAATCAAAGTCTCTTGGTAAGAAGTCCAAGGTAAAATGTTGTAATTGTGGTGAAACTAGTCACATTCAAACAGATTACAAGAAGGAGGAGGAGAAGAAAAACAAGTCTTTCTTTGATTATGAATCTAAGAAATCATCCCAAGATGATGGAGAAGCATTTATTACAACCTTGGAAGCCCATGCATCAGATGATGTGTGGTTGATAGATTCAGATGCATCCTTTCACATGACTTATTAAAAATATTGGTTCTCAAAGTATGAGGAGTTCGATGGTGGAGAGGTATACCTGGGTGATGACTCTCATCTAAAGATTGTTGGTCGTGGAAGAGTAAAAATAAAATTTCCTAATGGAAGAGTGAAGGGGATTGATGGTGTCTTGCATATATCAGTTTTGGCATGAAACTTTCTTTCTATAAGTAAACTAAATGTTTTGAGAGTGCAAGTTTTTTTCTCTAGTAGAGGATGCAAGATGACTAGAGGAGCTATGGTGTTAACTAAAGCTGTTTAGATTGGCACTTTGCTTCAACTTGATGCATGGATTGTACATTGTAATAGTTCTTATGATGTCTCAAAGAAGAAGAAGAGACCTTTGGATTCTTCATCCTCACCATTAGATTATGTAGAGAAGCATGTTGTAGCTACATCCAATGTTCATGCATTTTGGGTAGCTAAGGGTGCTTATTCTATGGAAATGAATCTTTCTATAAAGAAGACAATGTTTTGGCACCAACGACTTGGTCAAATTGGTGAGAAGGGTCTTAGAACCCTAAAAAAAAATAGCCTTGTTGAAGGACTCAATGATTGTAATCTCAAATTTGACTTTTGTGAATATTGTGTATATGGAAAACAATATTGTGTTTCTTTCTACTCTAGTTCTCATTAGTCTCCTCAGGGTTTGAAATATGTACATTCAAATGTTTTTGGTCCTATAAATGTTCCTTTGTTATCAAAATTTGTATATTTTTTTTCTTTCATAGATGATTACTATAGGACATTTTTTATTTCCTCAAAAGTAAAGTTGAAGTCTTTAGTCAATTTAAGGAGTTTAAGGCCTTGGTAGAAAATTAGACTAGCAGAAAGATTAAGTGTTTGAGAACTGATAATGGTGGCGAGTTTTGTTCCGTAGAGTTTGACAAGTTCTATACAAAAAAATGAGATTGAGAAACATAAGACAACTCCCTACACTCCACAACAAAATGGAGTTGCAAAGAGGATGAACATAACATTCATGGAGAGGGCTAGGAGTATGTATAGTGGTGCTATCCTTGAGCAAAAATTTTGGGCTGAAGCGGTAGGCACTCCATGTTATTTGATTAATAGATCTCCTACATCAATGCTTGTTGGAAAGACACCCATGGACGCATGGTCTAGTAAAAATAATTCAATGAGACTTCTCAGAGTATTTGGTTGCAAAGCTTATGCTCACGTTTCAATTGAGAAGAGTTCTAAGCTGGAGAACAAGGTTGTTAAGTGTATCTTTATCAACTATGGTGTCAGTTTGAAAGGGTACAATCTTTGGGATTCAAAATCACATAAGTTTCTCTATAATAGAAGTGTGATCTTCAAAGAAATGAAACCTTTTTTCTATTGAGCTACAACAAGAGAGAGAGGAGAAATAGAAGAAGGAGGCTGTTAAGATTCCACCTACTTTGAAGAAAGAAGAACCAAGCACTCCTATCAAACCTGATGATGAGGAGATCTCAAGTAGCTCTAAAAGTTTTAAAGAACAAGAAGAACCTCAACCTCAGCCTTTGAAGAGGTCTACACGAGTTAGGTGACAATCAAAAAAGTTTGGATATTCATTATTGGATTCTAGTTGCATAATTTCCTTGATTACTAATATTGATGAGCCTAGGACTATAAAAGAGGCTTTGGGAATGAATGATTCAAATTCTTGCATGCAATCCATGGACGAAGAGGTGGCTTCATTAAAGCTTCATTTAAGAAAAATAAGACTTGGGATTTGGTACCTTTGCCTGCTAGATATAAACCCATTGGTTATAAATGGGTTTTCAAGAAAAAAATGTGGTCTTGATGGTAGTGTTGAGAAGTATAAGGCACAATTGGTCACTAAGGGGTATTCCCAGGTAGAGGGAATTGATTATGGGGAGATATTTTCTCCTATAGAAAAGCTGGCATTTATCTAGCTTTTGTTATCACTTGCAGTAGCATATGACTTAGAAGTGGAACAAATAGATGTGAAGACAACATTCCTTTATGGTGATTTGGAGGAAGAGATTTACATGTCACAACTAGAACATTTCAGTGAGAAAGGTAAAGAAAATTTGGTTTGCAAACTAAAGAAGTCTCTTTATGGTTTGAAATAGTCTCCTAGAATGTGGTATCAAAAGTTTGATACTTATTGTAGACATCAAAAAATTGTCATCTTAAGATACTTTGTCACAACATTGCATCATTTAGACACCTTGTATCATGTTTTTCCCTAGGAACCCATGTCATCATATATTTAATTAAATTCATAATCATTTCCATCCATTTCTCTAATGTTAATTAAATAATTTATATTATTTAATTAATTAAATCATTTATATCCCTTCCTCTAATGTTAATTAAATAATTTATATTATTTAATTAATTAAATCATTTCCATCCATTCCTCTAATGTTAATTAAATACTTTATATTATTTAATTAATTAAATCATTTCTATTAATTCTTCTAATGTTAATTAAATAATTTGTATTACTTAATTGATGAAATCATAAATCCAGCATTAATTAAATAAATCAAATATTTATTTAATTAATAAAATATTTAAAATATCTTCTCGCTTTCTTTTCAAAATTGAAACTCATGTGCATCTAATTAATTTATTTAATTAGACAATTCATCAATTATCTTTCTCATCTTTTTCAGGATTTATCTCCTTTGAAAGATAATCAAAATCTTTCTATTTTTTTTCACATCTTATCTCATCTTGTTTTAATTCCTTTAAAACAATAAATCAAAATCTTTCTATCTTTCAAAAATCTTATCTCATCTAATTGTTTTTCCTCTTTTGACAAAAATCAAATCATTATCAATCTTATCAAATCTTATGTCTGTCCACATTGAAAATCTATAAATCAAACCTTTCACAAGCCATTGGAATCGAATCTTCAGACATCCTTATGCTGTCAAAATAATTCTTCATTCTCTTCATCTATCATCTTCATTAGGTTGTTATACTGTAGAATTGAGCAACCAACATTCCTCCAACAATCAACCTTGGAAATCTTGCATCCTTGTGCAGGTGGAAAAGAGCCATGGAGATCAATCAACACTAGTTTGAAAATCGGTTTGCAGTTTCTTTGTTTACTATTTTTATTTTCATTCTAGTTTGTACTTCATGGTGTTTGATAGGATTTAATTCATTTATTGTTTTCATTACATTAAATCTGATTGATTTTATCTACCTATCTACATTTTTGGTGCCCATCATGGGGCCTTGCCCCATTTTTAACATTTATTTACAGGTTTTATGACAGGATTCGTGTTCTGGAATTTGGAATTTCAGAAAATTTTTCCGTTTTAGCGCATCTGAGGGTTTCTGTAGCGTACCCAGCGTTTAACAGTGCTTTTACAGGTCTTTCGGTGCATTTAGGAGCTGTTTTGGCGCATCCAGGGACTGTTTCGGCGCTTATAAGGAACATAATGGCGCATATACTGTTTCATTAAAAAATTTGTTTAAATTTTTTTTTTTAGCGCATTCGAGATTTCTTTTAGCGCATCTGGGACTTCTTTTAGCACATATGGGACTTATTTTAGTGCATCTGGGAATTTTTTTAGCGCATATGAGGTTTGTTTTAGCGCATACACTTCTGTTTCAACATTTTTTTTAGTCAATCTTAAAATGGCCATATCTTGGTCATATTTTGGTCTTTTTTAGTGCTTTTTTTTAATTTGGGGTAGAATTTCATAAGCTATCAAATGGTGTTGGTTTTTAATCAATGTTTACATAGTTAAAGTTCTCAAATTTTCATATATTCTTCAGCACATATGACTTTTGTTCTAACAAATTTTTAATTTATTTCTTTTGTCCTTGTGACTTGTTGGTGAATCATACGGAGCTGGAAAAGTGTTGGAATCAGTCACAACATCAATTTGGAGAGCAAAAATAACTAGGTGCACTCGTTTCATCCTTCATCTCTTAATCTTGTTTGTCATATCTTTCAATTTGGGAAATAAAATCAAATCTTGTTTGATCACATAATTGCAATTGGTTTTAAAAAAATCTTGTCTTCAATCACACTTCAAAAATTGGGTCTAAAATTAATCATTGTCTTCCATCACATCTTGATTTGGGAATAAAAAGAACAAGTGTTTGAATTTTTTTATAAACATTGCAATTTTTTTAAGGGAAATTAATCATTGTGAGTGTGAATCAAGTGTGTGTGTGATCACAAACACCTCACTTGGTTTGCTTTTGTCAAACCCTTTATAGGAGGCTTGCTAGGGGATTTCATCACCCCTGGGGATGACCTCAATCGAAGTGTGAATCGAAAGACATGCTTGTTTGGAAGTTAAAATTTTTGTCACTCTTGGCTAAGCCCCAAAGAACTTTATACCTTTGGGAAGTGAAGGTGAAGGGTGGGTTACCCATTTCTCCTAGTTGTGTGGCAAGATTTTGCTTTCAAATCATCCTTAGTCAACCTTGTGCAGACTAGCTTGAGACCTAATTGGCCATACCCCACTTGACTAGTCATAGGGCTTGTTGATGTGTCTTCCATGTGTGCTTGTTTAATAATCATTCTTACATTATTCAAATTTAAAAATTCAAACTTCCTTGTGTCTTGCGTGAGTGATTTATGGTTGTACATGTGTGATTCATTTAAACATTGTCCAATCAAGCTAAAAACCAAACACATAAAGTCACTCTACACATTCTTCCAACACATTCATATCCAATCACCATCAACCCTAATCAATCCAAGTCTTCCAATCTAATCATTCCACATCATCACTATCACCAACCTAGTCCTAGTCACGAATTATCAAAATGGTCATAATCATAAACAAGCCCAAATTCATAATCCAAGGGGGCACAACTAAGAATTCCTTTGATGGAAATATGAATGTAACCTCTTCTCCAAAACAACATCATCCAAATTCAATATTTTTGAATTTTTTGAGAAGCCCAAATCTAAGCCATCAAATAAAATTGACCAATCTAATCCATCCACTTCTTCGCATGCCAATGCCGCATCAACACATCCATCAATATCACTAGAAGAACATAGGAGCCCAAGTCTACCTTGGCAAAAAAATCAAGAGCCTTTAAGTCTTAATGCCACCTTTGACAAGGGAAATACCAATCTAGCACATGCACCCTATAACTTTATCATACCATCATCCAATCAAAATCAAAACCCTAAGCCAACACCTTCCACCTCTACACCTCCAACGGATGTGACCCAAGGGCTACAAGCAAGGAATCAACTGTCGCCATGTCATTCAACACGTATACCTGAACATACAAAAGAATCCTCAAACATCATGCCAAGTCCTTCAAGCCAACCATGTCATCCACAACCCCTTGAGCCAATTCCAGAGTCTCCCCTCATAAGTCCAAGTCACCGTCTATCATGCTCCTATGTTGTTGACCATCAAGAATATGACAAGTCTCTCCATGAGAAATCCCCTTGCACCTCCATTCCAATAAGTCATGAGGTATTTCAAGAGCACAATCCTAAACATGCGGAAACATTACCCCCTCATCCACATAAAGATCAACACCCTCCCAATGATCCCATTCATAACATACCTAGTATTGTTCATGATCAACCTTCCATCTTTGATCAAGACCCCTTTTATGATCAAGAAGACCATGATGATCCTCTTAGCCAACTTTATGCATTCCATGGTCAAGAGCCTATCACTTCACCTATCCATGAGTAAGAAACATCCCTTACTCCTATCTACCCCCTACCTAGTCCTATCCATGATCTATTAACATCCACTTCCTTTGATGCGACATATGCCTCCCAAGCACACATAGAAGATCAAACAAATACATTGGATCTAAGTGAACACAATGCTAATCAAGATCCTAATGATCCTCCATCACCCACTATCGACCCCATTGCAAGTCCTCCATCATATCTTGATGGTATTTCCACCCTCATTCATGAATGTTCCTCCTTAGAACAAAAAAAACCATTATTTTCCCTTGCTTCATTTTCTCCATCCAATAAGGAACTTGTGTCTAGTGTTCCACCTACACCTAGTCCCATTGTCCATTGCACACTCCAAAACATGAACCACCAAGGTAAAGGTCTAGACCTTCATGAACAAGATATTTTGGAGCCCGTCCATGTCAAAGTCCCTCCACGCTCTTATGGCCTTGGACCTACACCCCAAGGACAACAACCTAAAGATGTTGGTACTTCCTCCATGCATCCTAAGTCCACTTTCCATCATAAAGCCTATCATATGCCTAAAACATATGTTGTCATTCCACCACCGTCATCCTATAAATGTCAAAAGCATGTGACCATACACCTTCCACCATCCACTCTACCACCATTACTTCCAACTCCTAATATCCCTCGATCCACTCTACCACCATTGCTTCCAACTCCTAATATCCCTCCATCTAATCTACCTCCACTTCTCCCAACACCTAATATCCCCATTATCCAATCGCCTTATCCCTCCATCCATAAATACCCTAACATTCCTAATCATGACCAACAAATGCACACAGTGTATAAACATGAAGCTTCCACTCATTCTACCAAACCCAAGGGATTCAAAAGCAATAATTCCAATGCCTCTACTATAAAGTCAAAAATCCTAAGGGTTCTTCTGCCTTAGGACATCAATACAAAAAGTCAAAGAAAAATTCATCTAAAAAGTTATGTAAGCCCATACCTCCAAAAGTAAAGGCCAAAACTAAAATGGTTTGGGTACCTAAGAAAAAAGAAATCAAGTCAAATGAGGCATTCACATCACAAAAATTCCAACCATCCACTTCCATCCCACATTCTCATTCCATTCAAAAGTCTCAAATTCCTAAAACCCACAAGCAAAATAAAAATCATAAAAATACTAAGTCTATGTGGGTACCTAAATCACTTCATCCACCACCTCCTAAGCAAACATCTCCATTGCTTCCTACACCCCATCCACATCAAAAGCTTCAATGTTTATCACAGTGTGTGCAACCATTGGTCATGATTCCCTTCCATTTCACAACAATTCCACATACCTCCATCTCCTCATCCTTCAACTACTATCCCACATATCTTCCCAATCACCTCCCTATGGTCCATGCTTTTGCATAAACCTTTCATCCATCCTTTTGTATAAGTCCTATACAATCCACATCATAATCCACTATTCCCCATCCATTCTTGCATAAGCCTTTCATAATCTTCCATCTACCTAATCCATCCCTTTCAGAGCATCCCTTACCAACATCTATGAGCATAATGGCACTTGACATGGTCCATGCAAGGACATCCATATCTAGTGAGACTACCACCTTTCATGGGACTAGAAACTTGAGTCCCTCCTATCCATATTCCCTTTCTATCAAAAAAAAAAAAGTAAAGAGAAATCCCTTCGTCCAATGGTGAAAACCTGGTAAACAGGCGCCCTGGATAAGTACCATGATGAAAACCTAGCAAATAGGCATCATGTGTACGTTGATCTTCTATGTCACTTTCACTTGGGGGCACAATGTCTTATCTATCCAACCTATCATTTTCATGTCATATCATTTCCATCCTACCTACCATCTTTAGCCATCATACATACCTATTATATTGAGTCCATTCATCCACCCTTCTTCTTTTGATCTTGATGAAGATATAGGGGCAAAATGTTGAAACATGCTTTGGATATCTTTTGATATACCTCATCCTTCCAAACAAGCCTATCATTATCCTATTGCCATAAGCTTTGTCATGAAAAATCCTAAGTCTTGTACCTAGAATGGGGCATGTTATTCCTATGCAACATAGTCTTTGGAAATCACATTCTTGCTCTCTTATGATGCATACATCCATTTCATTCACTATGACTTATCCTTTCCATCCATCCATATATCATGAGCCTTTTATCCCTTATCCCATCACCCACCCTTTCATCCATCAATCCCCTTTATCTCCTTGCACCTAGCCTTGGTTTTCCCCTTGTCATTGGTATCTAGCACAAAGGCTACTCAAATTTTCATCCTTTGACACCTCCAAATATTCTCAAAAATCCAAAAAAATCAACACATTTCAAAAATGCAAAAAAAATCAAAACATTTCAAAATTCCAAAAAAATCAAAACATTTCAAAAACAAAAATCAAAATCAAAATATCCCCAAAAATACAAAAAAAATCAAATATCCAACAAAAATCCAAGCAATAAAATCATTTCAATCACATCAATTCTTCTATCCAATCATTCAACTATTCCACCAAATCAATCATCTTCATCAAAACCATTGCAACCAATCCACTCAATCACAATCATTCCAATCAAATCAATTCTCCAATTCAATCAATTGATTATCTAATCAAATCACTTCAACCTAAATCATTCCAATCACATCAATTCTTCTATTCAATTCATCACATCCTATCATCCAATCAATCATCATATCATTACAAACAATTTCTTGAAATCAATCAAATCATCTTCAATCATTCCGAGCAATAATCCAAATGCAAGTCAATCCTTAATCCATACCAATCAAGTCAATCAATTTTGTCAAATTATCTAATCACATCCTTTGGTCTTGATCATAATCTTGTCGTAAACCAAATCAACCAATCAATCAATCAATTATCATCATCCTTGTGTTGCTCTAGGGACATGTTGCTCCCCACAATGACAACACTATCATCATCATCAATCAATCAATCAATCAATGGTTTATAGCTTGACAGGGGCAATTCCTTATTTGTTTTTGTATCATTTGTGCATGCTTGCTTGCTTGCTTGTGTGTGTTATCATTTTATCTTGCATTTGTATCAAATCTGTATCATTCTAGCTAATATTCATATCTTGTGTATGTTGGAATATCTTTTTGCATTATCCTTTGCATCTCAGGTCACATAATACCTTTTGTGCATTGGGACTTTAATGCTCTAAGCCTCTTTCCTCATACGTCTAGACAAGGTTGTATTATGCTGGGGCATGAGACACATCGTCACCTTGGTCCTTATACCTTGGTGCATAACGTCTAGTGTTACATCAAACATCATGGTTGCTCACCTTCATTACAGCATAACGTACCATTCATCTCCTTTATCCACTTTCTATCTTGCATCATTCATCTTATCCCTCCCTTTATCATTTCATTTCGAGAGCCTACCCGTGTTTGTTCAACTCGCCTATCCTCTCGAGGGGGCATCATCATTCCATCGCCATCCTATCTTTCTATCGTTATCCATTTTTCCTCTATCCATACCTTAACTTCTTTGAAATGATGTTACTCGACACAAATATCATCTCGAACATCATCTCAAAGAGGGGAAAAATGTAGATATCAAAAAATTGTCATCTTACGATACCTTGTCACAACATTGCATCATTTAGACACCTTGTATCATGTTTTGCCCTAGGTACCCATGTCATCATATATTTAATTAAATAAATTTTATTTATTTAATTAAATTCATAATCATTTCCATCCATTTCTCTAATGTTAATTAAATAATTTATATTATTTAATTAATTAAATCACTTATATCCTTCCTCTAATGTTAATTAAATAATTTATATTATTTAATTAATTAAATCATTTCCATCCATTCCTCTAATGTTAATTAAATAATTTATATTATTTAATTAATTAAATCATTTCTATTAATTCTTCTAATGTTAATTAAATAATTTGTATTATTTAATTGATGAAATCATAAATCCAACATTAATTAAATAAATCAAATATTTATTTAATTAATAAAATCTTTAAAATATCTTCTCGCTTTCTTTCCAAAATTGAAACTCATGTGCATCTAATTAATTAATTTAATTAGATAATTCATCAATTCTCTTTCTCATCTTTTTCAGGATTTATCTCCTTTGAAAGATAATCAAAATCTTTCTATTTTTTTCACATCTTATCTTATCTTTTTTTAATTCCTTTAAAACAATAAATCAAAATCTTTCTATCTTTCAAAAATCTTATCTCATCTCATTGTTTTTCCTCTTTTGACAAGAATCAAATCATTATCAATCTTATCAAATCTTATCTCTGTCCACATTGAAAATCTATAAATCAAACCTTTCACAAGCCATTGGAATCGAATCTTCAGACATCCTTATGTTGTCAAAATAATTCTTCATTCTCTTCATCTATCATCTTCATCAGGTTGTTATACTGTAGAATTGAGCAACCAACATTCCTCCAACAATCAACCTTGGAAATCTTGCATCCTTGTGCAGGTGGAGAAGAGCCATGGAGATCAATCAACACTAGTTTGAAAATCGGTTTGCAGTTTCTTTGTTTACTATTTTTATTTTCATTCTAGTTTGTACTTCATGGTGCTTGATAGGATTTAATTCATTTATTGTTTTCATTACATTAAATCTGATTGATTTTATCTACCTATCTACACTTATGTGTTGTCATTGAGATTTCAAAGATCTAAATCTGACCATTGTGTATACTTTAAAATTGATAATATTTGCATTCTCATTATTGTCTTATATGTAGATGATATGTTGTTTATTGGTAATGGTAAAAGTATGATTTCAAAGTTGAAGTTTTAGTTGTCAGCACAGTTTGAGATGAAAGACTTAGGTGTAGCTAGGTACATTCTGGGAATGGAAATCATGAGAGACAAAGCCAACAAAAAGCTTCAGTTAAGCCAGAGCAAGTATGCGAACTTGGTGTTGGGGAGATTCAAAATGCTAGATTGTAGATAATTAGTTGTTCCTATAATGCAAGGGACAAAGCTTTCTATGAAGGATTTTCCAAAATATCCTACCAAGATGGAGGACATGACCAAAGTACAATATGCAAGTGTAGTTGGAAATCTAATGTATGTGATGGTGTGTATAAGACCAGATATTTCCCAAGTAGTGGGAGTCCTTAGCCAGTTTATGGCTAACCTTGGATGGGTGCATTGGGATGTTGTTAAGAGAGTGTTTAGATATTTATGAAGTACTTCCAAGTATTCCTTGTGTTTTCATGGTTATCCTACTGGACCTTAGCATTCTATGAGCATTCAAGGATATGTGGATTCATATTGGGAAGGTGGCATTGACAAAATAAAATCCACCAATGGTTATGTGTTTATGATGCTTAGTGGTGCTATCAGTTGGATGAGTAAGTGATAGGCTATAGTCGCATTGTCCATGATAGAGGTAGTGGTAGCCACTCATGCTTGTAAGGAATTCATTTGGCTTAAGAGATTATGTTCTAATATTGTTTTAGATGTAGGACCGATTATTGTTTGTTGTGACAGTCAAAGTGCAATTTTTCTAGCAAAGAATCCTACCTTCCATGCTAGAACAAAGCAAATTGATGTTCAGTATCATTTTGTTCATGATATGATAGAAGACAGAAAGGTGAACTTGGAGAAGGTTGACACTTTGGTGAATGTTGCAGATGCACTGGAAAAACTAGTGAGCACGAAGAATTTCAGATGGTGTTCCAATTCCATGGGCATTGGGGCCTTGAGCAAGTGATTTTGTATGACTCTTGGCAGGTCTTCAACAAGTGGGAGAATTTTGGGATTAAGGTGTCTCAACCTTAGAGTCCAAACATTGATTTATTTGATGTAATAAATGTATTTATTTGTATTATTTAAATGCCTATGGTGTCATGTCACATATTGGGATCCATCGGTTGGGAGGAATCCATGTTGGAGGTGAATGGATGACACATGCTCATCCCAAATGGACATAGGTGTCCCACTTTGGAATTTGACATATGAAATATTATATGACGTATCATAAGGAATCTTTGAATGCATGGGTGAAAGTTGGCACCCAAGTTGGGTTATGATAGGGTGTAAGAGAATCAACTATTTTTAGCCAGTTATGATATATTCTCTTACATTTGTAAGTATTGTCAGCTATGAGAGATTCTATGACAACTACAAGATGTGTAAGGCATCTTTAATAAGCTATTTTTAGCATATTCTAGGCACCCAAGCTTGGAAGAAGACTATTTGCATGTTTGAAAAATGTATGGGGTGTAAGGGAATATTGTACAAGTGTCCAAATGCATGTCTAAGGTGTTAAATATTGTTGTTTTTGGATTTGGATGCCCCTCACCTTCTAGATGCTTCTTGAAACTTATATCACTCTATTTATTGAGTTCCTTGTGTTGTAGAATGCATAGTTTGTTTGCAAGTAAAGAAGTGTTGCCGATATCACTTTAGAATAGGTGTTCGTGTTGAAGCACTTGTGTAAAATATTTGTACTTGGAGAAACATTGTAATCACTATTTGATATGATAAAGAAGTACTATGCTTTTGGAGGGTGAGGTTTTTTACCAAAAAGGGTTTTCCCCATGGTATATTTGGTGTCACTATTTTTATGCATTGTTGCAACTATTAAAGGTATTAAAAAGATTTTTTTGTAAATCTCTCTTGATTAAATTAGTGTAGGAAGTTGTTTCCAGTCACTTGACTTTGGTTCCATGGTTCTTGGCTGGGGCTTTGGAAAATTAATTTTTGGGTTATGTTCTTCAATGTCTACACTCCTAGATTCTAGTCAAGTATTATCGAAAAGTCATAAATAAAACCTATAACTTAGTTTTCATGATTTGAAAACTTTCTTTGCAACTTTGATACCTTTGAAATCTTTTGCAATTTTTCTCTCCAAATGATTTTTAACCTAAAACCTGCAATCACACATCAAATGGAGAAAAATATTATTTTTTAGGGAATATGGGTTTGCCTTAGGTCAAACCCCATTTTGGTAATTAAACCTTGAAATGAATAAAAGCATGAAGGAATGATGAATGAACAAATGCAATGTGAAAACTCACCACACCTCAATTGAAACCTTGGATAAATCTGCAACCTAGCATGAAGTGGCCTTAATGAATGTAGATCTTGATCTTGAAACTTGATGTGAACAATGCCTTTGAAATGATTGATTTGATCTTCAATGCTAATCAACATATTAGCTCAAACAACATGCATGATGCACTAAATATTTGACATGACAATAGGAATCTTGATTGCCACAATAGTCTTCTATAAATCTACCCTTGAATGCCTTAGAAATGCTCTTGATGCTCTTAATAATGCTCACTTGAATGCTTTAGGATCATAGCTTGAAATTCTAGGATGAACTTAATGACCTTGTATTTATACATATCTTAAGATTAATTCCTTAAATTCAAATATCACAAGTTGACATTGAATCATGAATTTCAATTAATTAAAATATTACCAAAAACATATTTCAAGGAGGATTCCTAGGTGTAGGTGAGGACTCATTTTCCATGTGGTGAATGGATCCTAGCTTACTCACCTAGGATACACTTCAAACATGTGAAATGTTATACGAAAATAGGGTCCTAGGACCTAGTGAGGACCCATTCACCATGTGGGTCCTAGGTAACCTACTTAGGACACACACCTTCTAAAATTAAGTGTTGTGTAATGGAATTTATGAATTTCAGGTTATATCTCTTAAAATTTACATTTAATTAGTCTTGGATTTGAATTAAAGGGGCCAATTAAGGAAAATTAACCTCAATTAATTAATAAATCCCTAGATTAGTGTGAAAGTGTAAAGATACACTTTACAACACCCTAAATTAGGCAAAATTAAGTCCATTAATTAAAAAGGGGCCCTAAACTTAATGTGAATATGTTTAACATATTGCAACACTAAATCAAGACAACATTAGACTCATTTTATTATTCCCAAATTAAGTCAAAAAGGGATAATTTTTTTGTTAATACAATACCCAAACGTGTATAAAATTCATCAAAATATCTAGAGCAATATTCTCATCATTATCTGAACTTAATAATTTTATTATCTGATCTATAGATTTTCAACAAGAACTTTAAAATCTTTAAACTTGCTAAAAACTACAAATTTGTGCCTTATAAATAAATTCAAAAGTATAATGTGAGTAATCATTGATAAATAAAACATAATTAAAATATTTTTCAATTATATGTTTTCCTATTTACCAAAATCTTCATAGAAAAATGAAGTAACCTCCTCTGAGACATTCAATAGACTGAAATCTACAAGAAAATCATATGGTTCCTTATGATTCTTTATCTATATTTATCTAATATTCATTTGACATATCTACATATTTTTCTTCATTTGCAACTACTCTCTATTAATCCCTTTCTTCCTAGAGGTCCTCCATTTTTAGTTTCCATGTCTCATACACTAAGCTATTAAACTTGTCAATCTCTAAATAGGAAGTGTTTTTCGCAGCTCCTCTAACCACACTTAGATTATAAAATTACTAAAACAATACCCATGTTACAACCACAAAAGACCCACAACATTATAAGAAAGGAATTTCCTTCTAAATCAACTTAGAGATTTGATACCAAATATTGAATATAATTTTGAAAAATACAATAGGAATATTAACCAATGGTGTTTTAAAAAAAGCAAACATGTAATAAATAATATAATATTAATGAAACAATGGATAAAAAAACATAAACATGTAAACCATATGGACACTAGATTTATGTGGAGAATATTTTTTTGGAAAAACTCCACCACCAAAGGTATATTGAGCTTATATTGATCTTAAGAACAATATTACACCAATACAATCCACTCAATCTTCGTTATTCTAATAGCATCATAGATACTTAAGAAAACTTCACCTACACAACAATTTGTAACCTCTATCTCATACATTCCATAGGCAATGAAAAAGATAATAGGAAACCACAATTAGTTTTAGTATACTAGTGTCCATCAAACTCATGGTCAACAATTAAAAAATTATGACCCACTATACATTGAAAAAATGTATCCAAGATAGAAACCAACTAATGATAGCACCTTTGATCCCATACTCCTGGTAGGCACCACTCCTAAGATGAACACTCCATGATGAATATGCTAACTACCATAAATCCCATCAACTAAAATAATATTTTCCACTCTTCCCAATGTAATTCCTATCATTAAATTATCATTGTGGGCTCCTTATTCAATGCCATTACAATATTATTTGAATTCCACCTCTTATCCTTTTTTTTTATCTGGTATAGAATTGTTAAAATTTGAAGCTCATCTTCTCCTTTTCTTAGGGGTTATTGAAGGTTTTAATGTTCTATAAACTTATCTTTGATCAGTTTTATGTATTAGACATAGGATTTTTGGTGAATAGTACACTAATATTAACACACATGGCAACTTTTCATTGACTATTACGTGCTCAACAAGATCACAATAAAGAATACATATCCTTTTCTTCCAATTGATGAAATCTTGGACTAGATCCATGGTGCACAATGCTTCACAAAGATTGATCTCAAGCCAACATACCACAAAGTATTACTTCATCTCAAAGATGTGAATAAAACAACATTAAAATATAAGTAGTGTCTATATGAATGGACACTTATTCCTTTCAATATGATCAATGCACTTGCAAAAAATTTCATGTTCTTAATGCTTAACATCCTATGAATATCTTCCAAATCCATCATCATCTACTTGGAAGACATCCTCATCTTCAAAATACATGGGAGAAACATGTGGAGAACATCTCATATGTCTTAGAAACAATGCAACAACATAAGTCTGAATTCAACAATTGTACCTTTGGCATAACATAAATATAATATATGGGAGCTACATAATTGATTGTACATGCATCCATGTAGATCTAAGAAATATCAAACTAATTCAGGAGTGGTTGAATTTGTGCAACACTACCTAATTACACAAACTTCTCAAACTTGATAATTTCTACCATACATTTTTCCTTTGATTTTACATATCAATTGGTTGCTAAGTCAAAAAATGTGTGCCAAGGTAATGTTTGTTTGGACACTTGTGTAACAACATGCTTTTGAGGAGTTCAATCAATGAATCTACACAACAACTATTTTGACATGCCCAACATTGTATACGCCTTTGAGAATAAAATTGATGCATATGACTATACACTTGGTACAATACACACTCAACATGGGCATCTAATTTATTATCATTCAAAGAAATCCAATGACATGGTGCAGTTCTACTCCACCTATGAAAAATATTTGTATGAAATTGTTCAAGCTACTGAGTAATGGAAACACTACATTTGGGTAAGGAAATAGTCAGTCATTTTGATCAAACACAATTCAATTTTTTTCACACAAATCAAGTTAGAGAGTGTGAAACATGAAGTGGGTCACATACTTGAACAAATTTTATCTAGTGATAAAGCATATTAAGTGGAAAAATAATGAGGTACTAGAATATGAATTCATGTGCTCATGTTGTTGGACTCGTGCAATCAAAACTTGACCAACTAGAAGTATTTCTAATCAATAAATCAAAACTTTTTGTAGGCCTACACCATGCTCACACAAGGTAAACAAGTTGGTGAATTTCAAATGAATCATAAATTTATTTTCAAGCTTGGATAAATTTATGCTCTAGAAGGTGTACATCACCAATGAGTCATTTGGGAGGCACATAATATCAACATAATTAGACAATTTAGTGTTGCCAAGACCTTGTGTCACATCTTGACTTTTCTTGCATAAAATTTATTTGATAATAAATGGAATTGGATGAGACCAGTGAATAATGTGTTTTGGATGTTGAATACACCAAATACTAAGGGGGTGAATTAGTATTTTGCTAACACAATTAATCGCTAACCATCCAATTATTAACACATATCTAGCTACAACTGGAAACCAAAACATGAAAGGAATCATAACACATTGACATTAGGATTTTTATGTGGGAAACTCAAAATGGGAAAAAACATGGTGAGCATTAACTAACAATATATAATAACATATTACAAGATATTACAGGGCTTACTACTAGGACACACTGTCCTTGAAGGGCTTACAACCTAAAGTGAATACAAAATGGCTTACTGCCAAGATACAAAGAGTATGGCTCACTTCCAAAAGATGAACTAAAGAAGTATACCTTCAAAATGTTGAGATCACTTCTAGTTAAGCTCTAGAAAACCAAAATCTTGCTTCGGTTATAGGTATACAACAACTTCACACCATAATACTTCTCGCATAGCTCACATCACTATTCTCCATCTATTCAAACACACACTTTTTCATCTCTCTTTCTTACATAAGTACGTTCCACATATATACATGACTACATCTTCATACGTCAATTAGTTCGGCCTAATTGGATGTGAACCTACATACTTCAAAGTGAATTGTTGGTACAATTCAAAATTCTTTTTAGCACTCAAAACAAAATGTATCAAACACAAATCAGGTCAAATTGGACCTAATAAGGAACACTTTAAAAATTCATAAGACAAGCAGTTCTTAACCCTGTCACCCAAAAGAATGTCGAACTTTTGTCATTTAGATATCTTAGTCAAATGAACCAAAGTTGTTGAAAGCTCGTTCATAGCTGTAATTGACACTCTTGAGCAACATATCAAAAAATCATAGAATTATCTTTTACTGAGATAATTTTTAGATCAAAATATTAGATCAGTATAGATATATAGTTTACTTAGCCATTTACCAAACAATGTTGGCATCAATGACAACAAACCTAGAGGTCACCTTCTTCATTCTTCCAAAAATCTCCATCTTTTCCATTGATAGCAGCATGTGCCATAATTGAAGCTTTCTTCAAAACTAAAATTGTGTAGCAATAATGCACTCAACTCCCCCTTTCATATATACAAAAAAAAGAACTATTTTTGGGAAACAAAACACCCAAACACACCAAAATATAACATAGCCTTCTCTATACAAAATCTTCTCCCACTTTGACATCAAGAACAAAGGACGGGGAAAAATTAAAAGAAACTTTCAATCAAGAGATGGAGACACCTTGTAACTGCTTGAGAATTGCTTCCCAAGCCAGCTTTCCATCATCCCAAACTCCTTTTGATTTAGTAAGAGTTTTGTGCAGTGATTCTAGTTTTGATAGGCATTCTTCTCCTTCTTCTTGACTGGACAGAATTAAGTTCATCTTGTCAATTTTTTTTACATCTATCAATGCACTTGATACAAAGACATTTTTAGACATTACCAGGTCTCCAAGCTAGCCAAACCACCCTATTATATCTTATTTTTTCCTCTATATAATGAAAAACTTATTCTAAAGATATGCAATAGAAGGTCAACCAATATAGCTTCTATCATCTACAATTGTAATCTTCAAAGGAATTGGCAAGTTGAGACTCTATTGAGTTCATTAAGTCCTTAATACCTCTAGTAGCATCAAGCCACTTCATGCAGTAGACAAATAGCAACTGAGATTCCTCATCATAGTCTCTCACTTCTTTCAATCTTTGCAAATCTCTATCATGTGCAACTGCACACTTATCTTACAGAAACAACAATCTTTTCTCTAGAAGAATTGACTCCACTTCTTTTGTAGTCTATACCTTGAGATTAGATGTGTATTCCTTGACTAAATCAACTATAAGCTTTAAGTTCTCAATTGGTGCTAAAGAGTTATTAGTTGTGACACTAGGGTTTGTCTCCTGTAAAGCTCTAATAGCTTCATTTATCAGCTCATTTCCTTTTTGTTATGATTCAATAGCTTCTTGTGTGACAGAGTTGAGAAAAGTACCACTTAGTTTTATTTTGTCACTTGGTTCAATCTTGGTGCAATCTACATAACTAAGATGTGATGACAACTTAATTAGCTAGGGTGGAAGCACAGGTTGAAGTATCTTTTTCCTTGATAGAAAACCTTTGAGGGTGCTTCCAGATGATTCTCTAGTTGGCTTTGACAACTCAAAAAATTTGGGATTTTCTCCTTTACTCTTCTCATCTGGAATAGCTTTCTTTCCTTCCTCTTTCTTCTTTTCTTCTTCTTTTTATTCTTCTCCTTTTTCCTTTTCATTTTCTTCTTCTTATTCTCTGGAGGATTTTCCAACGGTTTTTATCTTTGTTTTCTTTCTCCCTTTTATCCTCATCATCCTTGTCATCATTATTCTTGCTTCCTTCACTTTCATTTTTATTTTTCTCATCCCTATTTCTGATAGATTCATGATGTCCTTTCTTATCACCGGTATGATCTCTATGTTGATCATCAAACCTTTTATTGGTTGTGTCTTTTGTATTAGTCAAAGGGGCAAGAGTCTCTAAAACACCATGTATCTCACCAAATTTTTTCAAGACTAGATTATCCATCACCTATTTGACATCAGCATGCATTTGTGTTTGAGTTGTATGGGACGAAGAGTTTGTTCTTGTCCCATAACTCTTTTCCAATTGTTCGATTACATCCTATATTTCTTGTCTTACTTGTTCCATTCTCTCTTGCTCCTTATTCATTAGCATATTGAATCTTTGATTGAATTTAAATATAGTATATAATTCTTTTAGTAGATTGGCAACTTCTATCTCAAAAAGAGAGGAACCACATGAATTTAAGGCATCATTTCTTATCTTATCTTCAATATTTACAACCTCTTGCCTTATGTGTACTAATTTTTTCCAGACATTTTTTAGTTAATTTGTTTTGTATAGTCTCCATACTTACATTGTAAATGACTATATACTAAATAAAGGCATTAATGATGGTTTCCTTTCCTTCCTCATTAACTTTATCAAACAACTCAATAGTTGGCATGAGACCATTATCAATCATTTTATTTACTAAGGCTCCTAGAACTAAAGATGGTTGATCACTTATCAGAGGAGATCCAGGCATGTCCTCCATAGGATTAGATGAGCCTTCTTCATTATTATTCTTATGTACATGAATTTTGTCAGTATCCTCTTCTTCCTTTGTCTCTTCATCCATGGAGATATCAACTTTTTTTTTTTGTTCTTCATTGGAGGTACTACTCCTTTTATTTCTTTTCAGTTGATGCTCTTCTTTCATGCCAAGATCTATTTCTACCTAAACAACATCATTTATATTTTTCTCCCTATTAGCCTTTTGCTTTACTCTTCTTCTTCTTGAAGCAAAAAATGGTGTAGCAAGAGGTATGTATTTTCTTTTAGATTTCTGGGTACTGGAACCGGTAGGGGTAGCAACATCGACTTATGCAGGGGAACTTTGTTCTTTGTTCTTTCCCTTCTCAACATTAGCAGTACTAGAAGTAGCAACATTGGAGGATAGTCTTCCTAATTTCCTAGGTCCAGAGGACTATTTAGTTGATTTAGCCTCTCTCATCAACAAGCTCCTTTAACTAATCTATATCATCCTTATTGAAATTTTTTCCCTTGAAGAATGCTTCAACCTTCCTTCTTTTGGATTTTGTAGCTTCTAAGTGCACTTCATTGGATTTTTCATCATATGTTCCATGTCTAGGTAAAGAGGGATCCCTAGGACTGCTCAATAGCATTTAAATATACCTCTCAAACAATTGCTCATCAAGTTCATATCCCTTTGTCTCAACCCATAGAGTTCTAGGTTCAATTGCATCTATGATACATTCATCTGTAGTTACAAGAAAGGTTACATCCTTTTCATATTTCTTCACTAGGCTCCTATGAATCTGATCTCTTTCATACATCTCATTCTAGAACATTGCAAACATAACAATTAGAGCATTGTTTTGTGCCCTGAAATCTCCAAGACTGCATAAATGATCAAAAATTTAATGTGCAACCGGCCTGTTGTGCTCCCATATTATGTCTTTCCTTCTTGGTAACTCCCTCGAGAAATAGAATAATAGACAAACTACTAATGTGCCGAATTTGAATAGGTGTTTCTTTTCCTTAGTCATACTCAAATTTTCCATAAGTTGCAGCCTAAGCAACTCACATAGATCAAAATCTTTCCCATTTAATACCATTTCAAATGCAGTGTGAATTGTCATAGTAGATACAAAATTCCCTTGATTGGTGAAGTAAATTTTATGTCCAATCATGATAAGCATACTTGACGAAAGGGTTTGAGATGGGCTTAGTAGTCAAAGCTCTTTCGTCAAATGTAGCACCAGTCAACTTCATGACCGTATCATTCTTTACAGCCTTTAGAACTGGAATGGATCTAGTATCACAAAGACCAATTATAGCTTGAATCACTTCCTCATTGGTTACCCTTGGTATACATGTCCAGAAAAATCTACTATGTACTCTACTAAAAGCCATCCTAGCAAATTTTTCCTCCATCTCATCAAAATTTTTTGGAAACTAGTTCTAAATATTCAAATTCTTCCAAACTAGGTTTTCATATTCTAGCTTTAGCAATAGATCATCTCCTGTCAATTCACTATCCCATAGATCCCTAAGCTCTTGGTGATCAAATTCCTCTAGCTTCTCATGAATATATGTTCTAGTGTCTTTAATGGGTAACACATTGCTCGGAATGCATGAGAATGCACCCACAGGATCCACTTCATAAAATTTCCAAGAATATCTTCTGAATTTGGGTTAGGGTCTCTCAAATACTTCCAAAATGGTAGGAGTGGCCATTTCTTCTCAAACAACTTGAATATGCTTAAGAAAAAGCTGCTTCAACTTAGAATCCAAAAGATTCAGATAACAAAAAATAGATTTTCAATCTTTGTCGAGAACTAGGGTTTTGATGCAAAATACATTGAATCACCTTCAACTCTCTTGAGAAAACTTTGCTTCTTCCCAATTGTGTAAATGTGCTTTAGCTCAACTTAGTTTCTTGCTTTATGACTTATAAAATTTTCCCTAATTTGCATTTAATGCATTCCAACCTTAAAAGTTGATAAACACTTTATAAAGTACACTGTAAACCCAAAAAGGTTTTGCAATTCTCTAGGTTTCCATATTTTATGTCAGAGACATCTTCAACATCTTAAAAATGATAGATTACATCATATATCCTCATGTCACTGCTTGACACCTTATATATTGGGGGCATTTTTAGATTTCTCTGGAACTGCTCCACTTGAAGCCACTACTGGGTTCAGTTTTTAGAAGAGGTATCTACACCAGATGTATGTACAAATTCTTTTGACTTATAATTTTTCTCAAGTTCTTCCTTTTTCCTCCAAATATTTTCCATTTCTTTTCTCACCTCAGTAGGATCCACTTTGTTCACAGGTTTTTTATTTTGTTCTAGATTAGGTTTCTTCCCAAGTTTGCTTCTACAAAATTTTGAAATATGTCCTAGTTTGTTGTAAATGTAGCACACAACATATCTTTGATCAAACTGATTTGCATTTATCCTTGATCTACACTAATTATCCTTATGTCCAAAGACATTGCATGTATAGAAGTAACCTTCAAAAGAATAAATCCTCCTACTAGCATTGAATTTGGTCAACATTATCTAGCTTCTACACTTTGTAGCTCTATGTCCAAACTTATTACAAGTAAAGCATTTTCCAACAAATAATCCAATATTCTAATTCATTCTACTTCTACATTATGTTTCCCTATAACCGAATTTATTGCATGAGAAATAAAAAACATTAAAATATGGGTACCTTTGAGCATTAGGTTGTTGAATAGGAATCCTTCTAGTATTGCTCCTTTGGTTCTTGATCTATTTATTATTGCCTTGAGTCTTCCTTTGATTTCCCACTTTGTTGGAAATTTGTTTTTCCTTTGAACTTTGTCCTTCTTCAAGTCCTAGACCACTTTTTTCCTTAGAAGGTTTATGAAATGCAATGAACTCATCAAGCCTTGTAGAACTTGTTTTGATTTTTTCTTTATGAGCTTTTTCTCTTTCTAGATAAGATCTTATAGTTACCACTTCTTGTTCAAGCTTTGTACATTCATCAATTTTATTATGAATTTTAGCTATTTGACATTCTTCAACTCTTTTATTTTCTTCTACTTGCACCTTTAGTCCAGTAATGTCTTCATTAGCCTTTTTCAACTGATCATTGACTTCTCTATGCCTTTCTTTGATCTTTTTGATTTGTTCTCTTAATTTTCTTATGCATTCATTGGATTCTTTCAAGTTTCCTTTCAGATTTTCTTTCTCATCTTCACTTTTGTCCAATTCTTCAAGAGCAACATGGAATTCCTCAGATGTAGAGATTTCTTTCAGAGGAATAGGATAGCTTTTGTTAGCCATGTATTCAAATTCTTAGACCTTCCTCAAGCTATAAGATTTCTTCAAAGGAACCAATCTCTTATACCAATTGTTGAATACATTGAATATTGAGAGGGGGGTTGAATCAGTATTCTACTAACATAATTAATTGCTAACCATCCAATTATTAACACATATCTAGTTGCAACTGCAAACCAAAACATGAAATGAATCATAACATCTCATAACACATTGACACCAGGATTTTTACGTGGAAACCCAAAATGGGAAAAATTCACGGTGAGGATTAAATCACAATATATTATAACTAGTTACAAGATATTACAGGGCTCATTGCTAGGACACACTATCATTGAAAGGATCACAACCTAAAGTGAATACTAAATGGATTACTGCTAAGATACAAAGAGTATGGCTCATTGCCAAAAGATGAACTGAAGAAGTACACCTTCAAAATGTTGAAATAATTTATGGTTAAGCTTTGGAAAACCAAAATCTTGCTTCGATTGTAGTATACAACAACTATCAAAAACTTCACACTGTAACACTTGTCATATAGCTCGCATCACTGTTCTCCATCTATTCACATGCACACACACTTTTTCATCCCTCTTTCTTACATAGGTATGTTCCACATATATACATGACTACATCTTCATCCATCAATTAGGTCAGCCTAATTGGATGTGAACATACATAATTCAAAATAATTTATGGCACACAAAATAAAGTGTATCAAACACAAATCAGGTTGTCCCAGATCTAATAAGGAACACTTTAAACATTCATAAGACAAGCAGTTCTTAACCATGTCAACCAAAAGAATGCCAAACTTCTGTCATTTAGATATCTTAGCTAGATCAACCAATTTTTTTGAAAGCTTGTTCATAGCTATAACTGATACTCTTGAGAAACATATCAATAATTCATAGAATTATCTTTTACTAAGAGAATTTTTGGATCAAAATATTGGATCAGTATAGATATTGTGATATCCTAAAGTTTAACCTATTCTAAGCAATTAAAATGCAATGGAAAAACATAAGGAAGCACCTCAAGATTAGCCTAAGGAATTTGTAAATGAAAAGAGAAAAAGTGTAAAGTGATTGCAAATGGTTATACCTTCCCTTTGTAGTTGAAACTCCTTGGTTGGCCCTTGATTTTGATGAAAATTGTATGCTCCTTGATAAATTTTGATACAACTAAATGAAAGACTTGACTATGTGCTTGAATGCAAATACAAATAGATGAAATTGATGGCTAAATGAGTGCACAAAATGGTAGCATTTTGTTGCAAATGCCTAAGTCCTCCCAAATGCCTTAGAGGAGGGGGTATTTATAGAGAAACTTGAATTCAATGGTTGAGATTTATCAAGATGAAGGGCTAAGGTGAGTTGAGGACTCACAAGCCCTCACATTTTGACATGTGGAATGTGAAGTGGATAAAGGTAGGATGATGTGTAGGTGATGTGGAAGGGAGGCACATAATGTGGAAGAAGGACAAGTACCTTCCAAGTACATTGAGAGATGAGAAGATTCCTTGGAGGAATAAATGTGAATTAAAAATTCATATGCTTGGGATAATTTAGTGGATAAGAGAGGGTCTCCAAAAAGGTGGGAGTTTGTCACATGTGAATTGATGTGACAAGTCAAAGATTCTAGAAGATGCATGGGAAAAGGGGATTCTAGGAGGAATAAAAGTGAATTAAAAATTCATATGGGGAAGAGAGGAGCCCTGGATGAATAAAAAGGAATTAAAAATTCCTTAGGGGATGGGAAGAGTTGACCAAGGTAATAATTAGTTTTAACTAATTAGTAATTAGAAGATAATTAGGGGTTAATGAGGATTAGAAGCCAACTTGCAAAATTTGGAGGATGTGACACATCCTAATCAAGGATTAGGCATGTGCACATCCTTAATGAAGATATTAGGAGATGGATAAAGATTAGAAGTAAATGACATGTGAGAAATTAAATAAATGTAATATTTATTTAATTCATTTGATGAAAAGAGGATTAAGGAGGGTAAGGTATTTAATTATTAATTAAATACATTAGGGATTTGACAAAATAAAGGATTTTTTTTTAGACTGCAGGAATTGGGTAGCACGACCCCCTATAAACTGTAGTGCGCCTGGTAAACTTTTTAACGTGACTGGTGGTGCTAGTGCGACATGCCCTCTGGTACCATGGGGGTGGGGGAGACTAGAACTTGTGACCAACCTCCTGCTACAGGAAAGATTTAGCCAACTAAGCTAGGGCCCCAACCCCCAATTAAGGATATTAATTAAATAATAGTAATATTACTTAATTAACGCAGATAAGAGGATGTTTAGATGAAAAGTGGTAAATTTAGATAAATCAAGTGTCCAAATTTGGATGCCTATATTTTTCCCCTCTTTGAGATGATGTTACTATTAATGTGTTTTTATGCACTTCTCAACACACGCAGTGTGTAGGTGCACTACCTCTCTTGAAAGACAATCTTCCACAATCAGATTACAGAACACTATCCCAAGGTCTCTAATGTCAGGTCTCAACAATGCTTGGAATGTCTCAGTTGTTTGATGTGATTTGCTAGAATCACACGGCAGTATTACGCAGGAATTACAAAGCATGGGGAGGTTGGATCTTGAAATGGAGTTCTTAGGATGGGAGAGTTGTTATGAATTGGCTGTAGGTTCAAACAATAGTCTTGGACTCCATTTTGTCATTGGATTTGGCTTTACAATGTGCAATGAACCTTAGCATAGTTCAGTCATTAAAAAAAATAAAAGGAGGCAAGGAAGAGGGAAAGTTCCTAAATCTGCAACTAATTGTGAATAGTGATGATGGAGTTCCTGCAATGGGCAACTTCTTAAAACAATATCCCACTTAACCAGAGATCTCACAGTATCATGGAACTTGTGCTATCTTCTAAGGTCTGCAAGTGTTTTATCTTTCATTCACCATGTGCATTCATGAATAGAGATAAAAGTTTTAGAGCAGCTTTGAATTCAAGTCCAGACTAACTTTACACAGCTATCTACCATCAGCAAACAACAAAAAGTATGGACTAAGAAGTCATCAACACAATAGGAATTTTCATGATCACAAGACAACATTCCTAAAATTTACCAAAGTAAGGAAATAGTTAACTAGAACAGTAACAAAACCTAAGCAGAACATCTAACAATGGAGATTGAATCAAGCAACATGTGAGAAACTCAGAAAATGCACCAAGTCAATATCTTTTTTTTATAAATTTCTACAACATGACTTTACAACTCAAATCCCTTTGCAAATGAGAGGAGAGCTCTATTTATAGTGCCCAAAAGATCTAATGAATGGCCAAGATCAATTCTTATTGTGTGGCCAAGATTCATTACAAAATACGGTTTCACCTACCCCCCAATACATCACAATTTAAAAAAATTTTTTGTCATTTTCCCTATTTTGTCCTCTACTGACGGTACTGTAGCACTTTTGTCTTTTAGCCGATTGTTGTTTCACTGTAGCTACTCTTCAGGGAGTTCTTCATCCTTGATGGGGCTATCCTCTTTCCTTTTAGAAGCTGTGTATTCTATGAACTTGAGGATGACCACCTGGAGCTTGTCTATTTCAACAATTTCATATCACAATACCTAGTAGCTCCATTCTTTTGCGTTATCTTCCAGCCTTTTCCAATCCTCATCATACTTTTCACCTTGGTCTCTGAATAGCTCTAATTGATCGAAGGCATGGGCAGCGAAACTCATGAATTCCACTGTGATTTCACTAGACATCCCGTCCTCCATCTTTTTCTAGAAGTAGGGCTTTATCTTCTCCAGATCCATTTGCACTATGGGCATGTCGTACTCCATCATCAGCTTGAGATAACGAGTGCACTCTACCTGATTTCCTTGATCCATTCAGTGTCTGGATCCACCTTGCTCATGATTTATTCTAGTCTTTCCCTCCAGTTATCAAAGTCTCGCTGCCACACATCCATCAGCCAGTGATCGTCTTTCTTAAATGCAAGCTCCTTTTCCCACGTGGCTTCTGGAAATTGAAGGATAGCCTCGATCCTTAGAAAGGTGGAGTCGTGGGTTGTAGGGAAGTCAGTGCAGAGCTTCCTCGTGCCCTCTAGAGACTGCAACAGGTCTAAGAACTTCTTGGCTGTTCGCACAACCCGGCTAATTCCCATGTTTCTGACGTACAAGACCTGTCAGAACTAGTCCTCTATGGTCTTTTCCAAGTTCTTCCTTCTTTCCATCTTATCAATCTACTCTTTGGATAGCACCTAAGGTGCAACTGTGGATGTGGTAGGCAGGTCGTCCACTGAAGACCATTGTTGTATGTAATTTGTTAAGGCCGTGACCTGTGCCTTGAGCTCATCCTTCAAGATCTTATCCTGCTTTATCAAATGCACCATCGTAGCCACTGACTCCTCAAGGTGCCTGACTTTTTGCTCTTTGGTGGTGGTCCCTAAGTCTTTGGTGGAGATGTTGTAACTCACCCTAGACTGGCTAATCATAGGTGTTGCTATTTGCACTGCTCGAGACCTGGAAGCATCCATCATTACCCTGGATCATACTTTGGGCTTCTTCTCCTTTGTCATGATTTGAGCTCTAGCCAATATGGCCTCTAACCTCACCCTTGGGTCCTCTAGTACAGGGGTTTTTCTTCTGAGCTGCCTCTCTAACCATTCGGGCACAACAAATTTTTCCTTAGGTGAATTATGGCCACCCTCGCCCCTCTCGATCAAATCCAAGGTTTTCTCTCATTTTTCTTCTAGGGACTTTTCTTTCTCCTTGGCAGCATCTCCCTCTTTCTCATCCGAGTCCTAGATGAACACGAGGTGTTTGATAGGAAGCACGGTGGACAGTTCCTGCATGGGACCCTCTTTTCCAGTTGTCTCTTCTTCTTTCTTTTCCTCATCACACTCAGCTTCAAGGGTCTTGACAACTTGGGTTCCACCCTTAGTTAAATCCTCTTGTTGTTTTTTTGGTGGTTTCCCTTCTCCATCACGGGATGACCCTTTTGCTTCTACCTCGGTGTCCTTCAGCTGTTGTGCGAGCTCCTCCTGAAGGTCATTGTCAAAGGTTTGCATGATTACCTTAGCACCGTAGCTATCTTCCTCATCCCCACTCTCAGAAGAGCATGTTCCCTCCTCTTCATAAACCACCCTGTCAATGGTTCGGTGTTCATACTCCAGGTGCTCATGGTATTCATCGGCTTCCTCCTCAACAGGCTTTGAGGATTCCCGCTCTCATTCCTCCCACTCCTTAGAGATTAGCATTGTGGCTTCCATAGCCGGTGGCCCTGTTGGTGGTTGTGAAGGTTGAACAGTAGTGAGGACTTGTGCAAGGGCTACTTGAAGAGTTGGATCCATTAGGATTTGGGAGAGCTTAGAGGGAAGATTCTGCATATGTCTTGAGAGAGCCTCAGACATGGTGGCAGTGGGAATAGGTGTTGTTATGGGAGCGATGTGATTGGTGACATGGCAGAAGGGGGAGTAGTCATGGAAGAAGAGGAGTCGATAATTATTATAGACTTGGCCGGAGGCGAAGGGGCTAGATGGACAAAAATGTCCACTGCCGATGAGGATGCAGTGATCATAGCCAGGGAGGTAGGTGGTGCAATAGGAGGGGCAAGGAGAGCCAAGAGAGGTTCCAATTGATCTGTACCCTTTGCTTCCTCATCTTGGGTTCAAGGTTGTTCCACGGCACTCCCTGCTTGTTTGAGCCTTTTGGGAGGTGAGCCTCCCATTTCTTTCCTTGCATAGACCTTGGGGTCTGGAGACTGTTCTGTTTCTGTCTCCTTTCTCTTCTTGGATCTGGTGACCAGAGGAGACTTGGAGGTCCTGCTAGTTGAAGTGGTGGCAGCAACATCCTCTGTGGCACTTGGCTCACTTTTGAGCCCTTCATAAGTCAAAATTACTCCTTGGCACTTTAATTGGGCTACTTGCACATCAACCCACCCTTTAGTATGAGCCAAGATTGGCTGGGTTATGGTATCAAGGTCATTGACCTCCTGCTCATCCTAGTCTATTGTTGGTATTGTTAGATTGGCAACTGTAGGGTACCTGGGGTGCATGATGGTGGCCTCATCTTTTTCGACTTGGTCTGGTAAGGGGAATGGCTGCACCCTTCTTACAAATTGCACAATCATTCGCATATAGTGCCTTGCACATACCTCTTTATCATCCTGGCAGTCTGCCCAGAAATCCTCGATGTGGTGAAGATGGGAAAACCCCGGCCCTAGCGCCTTTCTGACATGACCATACGGGTCTATCCGCGGGCAAGCAGTGTGTAGGTAGAAATGGTAATCTTTTAGCTCTTTTTCAAAGTTACCAGCACACTAGGAAGTTTACAGTTTATACATGCCCTAGCCCAGAGTCATGGGATAAGAAATCTTTGCTATGTGTTTGCTGTTGAAGATTTCCTGTAGGTGTTGGAGTTGCCGAGAAAGCTCTAGAAGGATGATTCGGTCGTTGGGGTATCAAGGTAACCTGTTTGGCCTTTTAGTGAAGCCCTGGGCATAGATGTACGTGAACTTCAAATATTGGATGAAGAGAAAGGCATACTATTTCAAAAATGCCTTGGCACTGTGGGCGACCCTCCTCTCAAAGTCTCTGGCAATCATTTTGATAATATGGTCGATGAAGGCATCGTTTACTCTATAGTATTCCCTTTTGAAGTTCTGTTATTGGAGCTGCGGATACCTATCATGGGCCTTGAGTCTTCACCCTTGCTCCTAATTGGGTGCCACAAACAACCCGTTGTACTGCCTCCTATTCGCTAAGGAATAGATGAGATAGGAAGTCATATAGAACTTGGAGCTCTTTTTTACATTGACAAACTGCTCATGGAAGCAGTTGCTTATGATTCCTCCCTAGTAAAACGAAGTCTTTGTGGTGATGTCCTCATTTCCATGAAGAATTTTCTCAATGAAGTACACCATCCATTCTTGGAAGAAGGCCATGTAGGAAGACCCATAACTCTGCTTAGCATCGTGACTAAGTCATGGTAATCATCATGGAAATCGGTACGAAAGAGTTTGTGAGGAACCTTTGCAGCACTGCCCCACTTTTCTTTGAGCAAATGCTGATTGATTGACCTCTTACAGCCCACCAGATTATCATCCCACACTACTTGGCATTCTTCTATGGTGGAGACTTCCATCTCCTTAAAAGTGGGGATATGGAAAGTCTTTGTGATTCCCTCAGGTGACATGTCGGCGAGAATGTTGCCCTCTTTATCAATGATTGTCCTTGTTTTAGATTGATACGCCTCCCAACAAGCCATGACCAACTCGGGGGCCATGAGGGATGGAGGGAATCCAGCAGCCTTTGCTATTCCACTTTGTCTTATCAATCTTGCGTTCTTTGTCGTTGGATTGACCCTGACCCTTTGTGTGAATTCGCCAATATCGACATGGCCTATGTTGGTGTCAGTGATTTCCTTCCAATCCATGGTAACTTTTGAGTGCAGAGGCTTGCCCTGAAACTATTATTTCATTTGGTCCTTGTCCTCTTTCCCTTGAGGGGTCTTTCCTGACTTCTTCCCTTTTTCCTTCTCGGCGAATGCCCCTGAAGGTCCTGCATTTGATTCCATATATTCTGCAAGCAAAGGCATAATCAGTGTAATGGATCATAAAAGCATTCATGTTAGTTGAAATCCCAAAGATGAAATTCATTTTAAACAATCTATTAAGCATAACATGACGTTTCATCTCCCGATGTTATTCATCTTTTGATTAAGAGAATTTTGATAGTTTGGGCCCGGAGGGCCAGACTTCCTCGGTAGGAATGCTATTTGGAAGGGCAAATAGGGTGGAGGGCTCCCAAAGATTCTCTTCGATTAGATTTTAGTACTTTAAGAACTTTGTAATGAAGGGGACCGAAATTAAGCACATGGTTCGAAGTTAGATTTCAAATTTGGGCTAATTTGGATCGGTTTGGGAGAATCCAGAAGTCTCAAGCTGTCTGGAGATGGCAGTTTGGAACAGCAGATTGAAAATGGAATTCAGGAGATGAAACTCTGAGGTCTGTAGTATGGCAGGTCAAAGGGTGGTCAACATTTTGTAACTTCACTTTTGAGTGTTCGAGTTTGTAGTACCGGGAAGGTGTTCATATTTCACTGTTTGGGATGACTATTGTTGGGCAGAAGTCTGGAGGGGGCAGCCCGACAATTAGGGCTCGATTGATTACAAATCGACATGAGGCCTCCGTGGCGGGTACAATTTTTGTGAGGTCTGCAAGTCTTGCCGACAGCTAGGAGCAAGACCGGACCTCGCACGGGTGTTTATATTTGATTTCATTTTGAGTTCAGTGGTGACTAGGAAGGCAGAGCCCGGAGCTCGGAGGGGCGGGCAAGAATTTTGTTTGGAACGGCGGGTGAGGGAAGGAGTCCCGCACAACGGAGCTCGGAATGGATGAGGGCGTTTAGCATTTGGGATGACAAACGTCAGATAGAAGTCCGGAGCTTTGGGTCCGGGCGGAGAGGAAGCCGTCATTTCATTTCAGTCTTGAATCGGTGCGAAAATCTGCCTCAGAGAAAGGTCTTGGCGAAAGCCTCACATCTTGCCAATAGCCAGGAGCAAGACTGGACTCGGCACAAAGGCCCACTGTTCAACTTTGTTTTTAGTCCCATAGCAAATGGAAGGGTAGAGCCCAGAGCTCGGATGGACAGGAGAGAATTTTCGCTTGAGATGGCGGATGAGGAAAGGACGAAGATCTGGCGTTCGAAGCCCGAAAGGGGAAAGGTTGCCCTAAGTTTAGTCGGGATTCCAGCAAAGAATGGAGGCCTGGGGCCTAGATGGTGGGGCTCCACCAGAAACTCAGAGGCAGGCATGGCAGAATCCGAAAGGAGCCCTGGAGGGCGAGCCCCGGCGGACGGGTGGTCTGGGAAAGTTCATCATTTTGACACGGCGGCATCCTTGCTGACTTCCGAACAAGGAAGTCCGACGGCACGGGCCCGAAGGGGGAAATTTCCATTTGAAAGAAGGTTCATTGCTTTAGTTTGGATGGCCAAGACAGGTCTCAGGGCTGAAGGGGATCATCTCTCTGTGGGAAGAACAGCCATGGCGAGGTGGAGCTCTAGATCGGTCATGAGGGCACCCTCAAAAGTTTTTTTAAATTTTCAAAACATGGGTTTTACTCATGACACTATGGTTCATCATTCATACATCATTTTGATGTTCATTTTCTATTTTAATCCTTAGAAATATTAAAATAATGCTTGGGAGGGTGAATGGAAAACCTACCTAGAATACTCAATGAGGGGAGATGTGGGATCCACTCACGATCGACAAGCAAAGGCAATGGACGAAGATCACTGAAGGCTTCAAAGACGTCGGACTCCTATGGCGAGCTCTAATTATTCTCTGCAACACTGTAAACTAAAAATGACAGGCTCGAGTGGGTCTTTTATACCCCTAATTGCCATTAATGACCCTATTAAATGTAGGTATGGCGAGACAAAGGTTGGTGAATTTGAAAATTGGCAACAGTGGTGGGAGACCCGGGGTCCAACGGCCGGGGGGCATAGGACAACGGTCGCTCAAAGATTTTGACTCAGTTGGATCGGCGGCAGCAGAGAGAGAGCTGGGGCCTGGAGGGCAGAGTTCTGCCAAAGACCCGCCGTCAAGGATGGCGGAACCATCACAAAATTTCAGACCCAGAACTCCAGAAGATCAGGCCCGGAACACTCGATGGTAGTTAGGATTTCCCGCAAACTCTTCAAACCGTAAACATGGTGGTAGGACCCAGAAGGCGGGATGCCGCCAGAGGTTCACTGTGAGGAACGACGAAACACTCTCGGAACCTCAGGAGTGGAACTCCAGGGTCCTGGGCCCGGAGAGTTAAATAGCCGTTGAGATTTCCACGGATTGCATACGGAGAACAGGAGTTCAGACCCCGGGGTCCGGGAGGACGCGAACCAAGTGCCGTTGGGAACAACAGGTGCAACAGGGAAACCTGACAAGGGAAGCCTGAATGGCCAGGGCCGGCAAGGCTCGAGGCCGTTGGTAGGGTCAAACTACCAGAGGGACTCCGCAGGGCACCAGAACACGAAAAAATTAAAAGGGGAAGGCACGATCAACTTATGGTGGGACTTTAAAGCAACATTGACCATCTGGGACACCAAAAAAGGGGGCACGCAAAATGAGGCAGTGATAAAAACAACCCTACAAGGCGAAAGAAAAGAGGGTCCCCATTTTGAATGGGGCATGTGTGCTTAGGGTACAACAAATGGCGACTCTGCTGGAGAACACTCCCGAGCATTCTAAGGATAAATATTCATTCAGGACCCAGAATCTGTAGTTTCATAGACCAAGAGTGGCTTCCAAAGATGAATATGGGAGAACGAGATCCTTAATTGGGTCAGTTTATAGTACATCTCAGAAGTGTGTGTAGTGAGTTCATTCCTTTCCTCGGGATAGTGACTAGGGTTACCAATTCAACTGAGCGAGCTACATAAATCGTCTAACACCAAAAGTAACCTGGACATTGCTCCCCTGTCAGTCAGGCGTCTATAGCCCCAACGGAGTTGTCACTGCAATTTCATGGATATTGCTCTACAGCGGGCCGAGCGTCCATAGCCCCGGTAGAGTTACTTGAACACCCATATGGTCTCTTATTTTTTAGAATTCCTTTGCTCTTTTGCTTCGATATTTCCTTCAATGTTCATTCTCATTTATCATTCAGTTTGACTGTGTAAGCACTGAAGCCTTTGATGGGTTTGAGATTGCAGTGGTCACTGGAGTAGACTTGAGATTTTTCACTCACTAGGGTGTCATAACAACCATGGCATAGTCCTTTAGAAATGATTATTATGTGTTTTGTGTAAGATCCGAGATGTGTGTAAGAAGATCCAATCCAGGGCGAAGTTCTAAGCAGAGTTCAAACAAGGAAATCATTCACGGGCAGCTTTCAGAGACCGATAGTCAAGAGTGAATGTTTAGCCAAAGAACACAAAGGATGGACAGCAAAGTAAACCGCTTGTCGAGCAAGCACGACCATTGCTAAGGGGTAGGAAACAACTTTCTGAAATAAAACTTCTGGGAGGGAGAAAATAAAAGATCGACGTAAAACAAAAGACGCAAGCACACCAGAAAAACAATCTACCCTAGCCTATGTACAAATATTTACAAAGAAGAGCTCGAACAACTCAAGCCTGGAAGTAATGCTTCAAGTGCTGCCCATTGACCGGCAATGAGACGTTCTCACCAGTTAAGGTCTTTAGGCGGAAGGCATTGTCTCCCAAAATCTCAGCTATTTGAAAGGGGCCAAGCCAGAGCTTGTCGAATTTGTTGTGTCCCCCTTTCTTTTCGTGGGCCTTGTCCCAATACAGGACCAAATATGCAATCTTAAAGGCTTTAATTTTAGCTCGGTAGTCGAACCATCTCTTCACTACACCCTAATGTTTGGCAAAATTTTCTATTGCACGGTGTCGAACTTCCTCCAAATGCAAGAGCTCAGTTAACCGAGCTTCTCTACAATCTCCTCCCTCATAAAAATCATTGATGAACTGAAGAGTAGGAATCTTCAGATGGATAGGAAATATAGGTTCTAGGCCATAAACGAGGTGAAATGGGGAATTGCCAAGGGCAGCCTTATGGTGAGTGCAATCTGCCCAAAGGGAAAAATGGAGCTGGGTATGGCAGTCCTTGGAATTCCTATCTAGGAGGTTTTTGATCACGGTAATCAGGTTCTTATTTGTAGACTTGGCAAGGCCATTGCCCTGGGGGTAGTAATTGGATGAGAACTTAAGGGTAATTCCGTAGTCAAATGCCCAACTAGAAAATTTTAATGAGGTGAACGCAGGTCCATTGTCACATACCAAAGCATAAGGAAAACCAAAGCGATTTAAAATGAAACTTTCTAAAAAATTAGTAACTACTTCAGTTGTGCATTGCTTACATACGATCGCTTCTATCCATCTAGTATAGTAATCAGTAGTGGTAAGAATATAACTATGTCCCACAAATGATGGAGGGCTTAACAGACCGATGAAGTCGAGACCCCATTGCACAAACAACCTTACCTCCAGTACAGGCTGCAGTGGGATAACATCATTCTTTTCCCTGGTGGCAGCGGTCTGGCATGTGTGACATGAGCGAACATGAAAATGGTCATATTTGAAGACAGTTGGCCAATAATACCCTACTCTCAATATCTGATGTGCTGTGGAAGAACCAGAACCATAGCCCATGCCAAATTTGTTGTGGAACTCTCTTCAGACTCGATTTGCTTCTTCCTTGCCAAGGCATCTTAAATAAATACCTTCATGATTTTTTTTGTAGAGAATGGACCCTTGTAGCATGTAACCATAGCTCTTCAATCTAAGGGCCCACTTTTGGGCTCCTTGCAGGTGCGGTGGACACTTATAGTTCAACAAATAATAAACAACATTCTTATACCACTCTCCTGAGGAGACATCCTCTAGCTAGTACTGCTGCACAGTGAGTTCGGGTCCAGCTTCTGCTGCTATCTCAACGATCGTGTAGGGGAGTGCCTATCCTCTCACTAGCTTCATTGGTTGGATCTCCATGTCATATTCTTGGAGCAGGGTGACCCATTTATCTCTTCGTTCACCCAATTCGTTTTGCATGAGCAGCGTTTTTACTGCTGGGTCCAGGACAATGGCAAATACCTTATTGCCCAGGATGTAATGTCTAAATTTCTTCACCCCTCTGACAAGAGCATATGCATGCTTTTCAATTTTGTGATATCACAATTTAGCATCCTTGAGGGGAGCACTCATAAAGGTGATCGGGTGCTCATTTCCTTCATCGTCCTTCTGGGTCAACATGCTAGCACATGAATGCTCTGAAGCGAACGAGTAGATGTAGAAAGGCTTCAGATAATCTAGGCTAACTAACAAAGGTGCCTCGACGATGGCCCATTTGATTTCCTCAAAATCTTGTTTGGCATTGGGTGTCCACTCAACTTTTGCATCTTGTTTCAACATAGCATTGAGAGGTTTAACAATCTCCGCAAAACCCGTGATGAATTTCCTGACGATGTTGATCTTTCCAAAGAAGGATTTCAATTCTTTCTTGCTGCCTAGGGGTAGAATTTTGAGTAAGGACTCGATATGTTTAGGGTTTATAGAGATACCCTATTCTAAAATTGATACAAAAGGTTTGGGACTTTGAAAGAAACACAAAGTTCTCAAGGTTTGCAAGACACAATCCCAACCACTCTTCCAGGCACTTTGATGGAGACAAACCTCAATAATGCACCAAATGACTTATTTTCCTTCCTTATGGACCCAAACCCTAGGAACACTCTTAAGAGACCCAAAAAAACTTGTTTTGAATGATTTCAAAGCCCAACCCTTTCACTTAGACACAAAACCAATTTTTCACCTTAATTAGGCTACTAGCCCAACTAGGCCTCTAGCGAAGGATTTTTGACTTTGCACTCAAAATTTCCAAAGGAACCTCCAAAATAATGATTGAACTAGATGTGGTTTGTGATGATACATAACATACTAGATTCTTGATGGCACTTGTTTTGGAGCACACCAATCAAAAATCTGCTGTTTCCTCCAATTTAGGCCTAATTAGCCCTCTTTTTCAAAGCAACCCCTCTTTAAACTCAACCCTTGACCATGAAACTTTCAAAAGTCCCTTAAAATGATTCAAAACCAAGGATTCCAAGTTTTTAGGTCTCTATGACACCTCTAACATGCTCAAACACAAAACCCTCCTTAACTTGCCTCAAAAACTAGGGCTTCTTGAAAACTAACCTTCCAATAACTTCTAGAACTTTCTCATTGACTCTACACCACTAGGAAAACATATTTAGTCTATCCCAACTCAAAAACATGCCCCTCATTAAGGCAGATCTTCTGCTGCTATACCCTAGCCTCCATCTTCAAGCACTTTTCATAGTCAAATCTTGGTGTACACCATAGTATTCATCTCTCCTGCACATTATATTGTTAGTCTAGTATGTTACATGTTAAATATGATCCATTTCACAAGATACAGTCATAAACTCCCATGAAATGGATCATTTATCTATGAAAAACCCTCAAATTAGTGTAAATTTTGTGTTCTTTTTTAGGATAGTCAATATAAAATGCAAGGAAATTAATTATCACGACTTTCAAAGCCTTCAATGGTGTTAAAATATGTAAACACAAACTCCTAAATCATCCTACTAGACATAGATTCAATAGAGATCAAGTATTTAACAAAAGAACACCATAAAAGTGCCAAAAACTATGTTTTTCACTATTTCCAGAAAATAGTTCGTAGAATGCTTGCTCCAAACGTCCAACCTCCATACAAATGATTATTTTGGCATTGTATATCCTTTCCCCAACTGATCCAACCATTTTGGATTGATTAAGTTGCATAAAAGTGATTAAAACTCATAAAAGCTAGTTACCTGCCCAAATTGGAATTCAAAAATCTAAATTTTCCAACTCTTATTTTATTGATTCCTACAACCTAAAAACTATTGAATCTCTAACATACAACCTTATTTGACATAATTAAAGCACCATATTCCTATCTAACCTCCTAGAACATGATTGTTCCATTTTCATTAAAATTTGGTCCTAGGATCCTTATTAGGACCCTTAGGACTTTTGACCTATTTAATGTGTTCACCCATTCCAAAGGCCATTATAGGCTCCAAGATATCATAATTTATGCTTTGAGGTGATTGATAGGTCTTCAAGACCCCTACATTCTCCTGTCTCCTAAAGAGTTCCTTGAAGAGCTTGGGTGCTCTTGCACCATTCTCTCTAAGAAAGAAAGAGTTCTTGCCCCAAGAAGCATCCAACTTGTTGCTCCCATAATACTCCTTGTTCCTGTATGTTTTCATCTTCATATGATAGGGCATGTAATCTCCCAAAGTCACTATCTTCCTCTTCTTCGAATCTGCACTCATGTCATTCATCATGTTAGTGTCAAAAATCTGTTTTGTTTGTCCTTTTTGTTGCTTGATAACAGCCTGTCCTTGTACCCTGTTTCTGCCTTTATTCCACTCATTTCCTTGTGAAAGAACACCACTCCTATTACCCTCAACAATAGGGCATTCAATACTCCCAATCTTAATACTGTCCAAGTCCCAAATATTCTAATTTTTAGGACTGTACTCTTCATATATTTGCTGTAACTCATCATTCCTCTTCCAACCAGTATCTTACCCTGTCTTACCTATCTTACCCTACTTATTCACCTGCAAATGTTTCTCAAAACAAATCATAAAACTTTCATTTGACTACTCCAAAGGAAAAGGCACTAATTTATATCTAACATCTCCTTTGTGAACCAAATATGTGTTATGGAATCCATCATGCAATGTCCTTCTAGCATACTGACATGGTCTCCCCAAGATGATATGACCACAAGTCATTGGAATGACATCACAAAGCACCCTATCATGATATGATCCAATTGAGAAATCAAAAAAATCTCTCTTACCAATCTCTACATGTTGTCCTTGAGTTACCCAAGTGGCTTTATAGGGAGTAGGATGATCAAATGTTTCAGTCCCTAGCTTGGTTATCATATCAAGTGAAACTATATTGCTATGTGACTCTGAATCTATGAGCAATCTACAGATCTTACCATGACTAAGACAATTTGTTTTGAAAATAGTTACCTTTGGTTCTTGATGAAGTCTTTCTCCTTGCTTGATCATAAGAAACTCACCATCAGTCACAGGGTCTACCATGAATGTTTTTGGTTCCTCCTTCTTGTCTTCTTCTTGTACCAAGTTAGCTCTCCTTTCTCTGCCCCTATCAGCTTGTTCCCATTTAGAACACTTGAAGGAAGGATGCCCTGGTTCATTGCAACTGAAACATCTACCTGTGAATGGTCCTCTACCTTGTCCAAATCTGCCTCCTCCTCTAGGAGTGTATCCACCTGTTTGATAAGAAAATACCTCTTTACCTTTGTCATTGCTGCTCTTGTCATTACTGCCTTGTCCTTGTTCTCTATTACCTCTGCCCCTGTTTGAACTACCTCCTCTTCCACCATTGTTTGATCTTTCTTGCTTCCTCTTCACCTTTTCCTCAGCTCTAATGGCCAACTGAAAACATTCTCCCATTATCCTTGGCAATTGCAAACCAATCTCATCTTGTAGATTGTACCTCAAGCCATTGATATACCTGGCTATTTTCTCATCCTCTTCTTCATAACCTCCTCTGATACTAAGCTTGTGAAATTGATCAGTATAGGACATAACATCTAAGTCCTTTTGCTTTAAATTCTGCCTCATCCTTTTCACATGAATGGTATAATCAGATGGTAGGAACTGCTCTTTGACCAAACTCTTCATCCTTGCCCATGTAGAGACTTTTGCCAATCCCCTAGCCATCCTATCATTCTGAAAACTAGTCCACCATGTCAATGTTGTACCTCTTAACTTGGTTTTGGCAAACTTAACCTTCCTCTCTTCATCCATCTCCTCAAACTCAAAGTAGTTCTCTAAGGCATCAAGCCATCATAACACCTCTTCACTATCCATCTTCCCTTGATAGATAGGAAAATCTATGTGGCTCTTTCCTCCATGACCTTGTACTGCCTTCAACAATCTCAGTAACCTCCTTTGCTTAGGATCCTCTGTCTCATTTGCTTGTTGTTCTTGATTTACCCTCACATGCTCTTCATCTTCATTATTGTCTTCTTGGTCTTCTCTCCTCCTAATCCTCTCAAGGTTATTTATCCTTGCTTGCATGGTCTCTCTCTCCCTTCTCCATTGCCTTTCTTCTCTTGCTCTGGCCTGCTCTCTTGCTGCTTCTTGTTCCCTTCTTTCTCTTCTCTCCCTTTCCAAGATTTCCTTCAACTCTTCCAACTCTCTTGCCAATTGGTTTTTTGGTGCCATTGTTGATTCTCCAATCCCTAAAGGACCTACTCACTACTCTAATACCACTCTAATGCAGAGGGTCTGGGACTTTGAAAGAAACACAAAGTTCTCAAGGTTTGCAAGACACAATCCCAACCACTCTTCCAGGCACTTTGATGGAGACAAACCTCAATAATGCACCAAATGACTTATTTGCCTTCCTTATGGACCCAAACCCTAGGAACACTCTTAAGAGACCCAAAAAAACTTGTTTTGAATGATTTCAAAGCCCAACCCTTTCACTTAGACACAAAACCAATTTTTCACCTTAACTAGGCTACTAGCCCAACTAGGCCTCTAGCGAAGGATTTTTGACTTTGCACTCAAAATTTCCAAAGGAACCTCCAAACTAATGATTGAACCAGATGTGGTTTGTGATGATACATAACATACTAGATTCTTGATGGCACTTGTTTTGGAGCACACCAATCAAAAATCTATTGTTTCCTCCAATTTAGGCCTAATTAGCCCTCTTTTTCAAAGCAACCCCTCTTTAAACTCAACCCCTGACCATGAAACTTTCAATTGTCCCTTAAAATGACTCAAAACCAAGGATTCCAAGTTTTTAGGTCTCTATGACACCTCTAACATGCTCAAACACAAAACTCTCCTTAACTTGCCTCAAAAACTAGGGCTTCTTGAAAACTAACCTTCCAATCACTTCCAAAACTTGCTCATTGACTCTAAACCACTAGGAAAACATATTTAGTCTATCCCAACTCAAAAACATCCCCCTCATTAAGGCAAATCTTCTGCTGCTATACCCTAGCCTCCATCTTCAAGCACTTTTCATGGTGTACACCATAGTATTCATCTCTCCTGCACATTATATTGTTATTCCAGTATGGTACATGTTAAATATGATCCATTTCACAAGATACAGTCATAAACTCCCATGAAATGGATCATTTATCTATGAAAAACCCTCAAACTAGTGTAAATTTTGTGTTCTTTTTTAGGACAGTCAATATAAAATGCAAAGAAAATAATTATCACTACTTTCAGAGCCTTAAATGGTGTTAAAATATGTAAACACAAACTCCTAAAGCATCCTCCTAGACATAGATTCAATAGAAATAAATTATTTAACAAAAGAACACCATAAAAGTGCCAAAAACCGTGTTTTTCACTATTTCCAGAAAATAGTCCGTAGAATGCTTGCTCCAAACGTCCAACCTCCGTACAAATGATTATTTTGGCTTTGTATATCCTTTCCCCAACTGATCCAACTATTTGGGATTGATTAAGTTGCATAAAAGTGATTAAAACTCATAAAAGTTAGTTACCTGCCCAAATTGGAATTCAAAAATCTGAATTTTCCAACTCTTATTTCATTGATTCCTACAACCTAAAAACTATTGAATCTCTAACATCCAACCTTATTTGACATTATTAAAGCACCATATTCCTATCTAACCTCCTAGAACATGATTGTTCCATTTTCATTGAAATTTGGCCCTAGGATCCTTATTAGGACCCTTAGGACTTTTGACCTCTTTAATGTGTTCACCCATTCCAAAGGCCATTATAGGCTCCAAGATATCATAATTTATGCTTTGAGGTGATTGATAGGTCTTCAAGACCCTTGCATTCTCCTGTCTCCTGAAGAGTTCCTTGAAGAGCTTGGGTGCTCCTGCACTAGAAATGATTTGCCTGAGCAACCTACCTTCAGTCGCACCGAAAATGCACTTCCTTGGGTTAAGGGAAACCCCGAACTCCCTATACCTTTGAAATACCTTGCATAAATCAGAGACATGATCACCCTGCATTTTAGAAAACACGGTCAAATCATTGATGTAGATGATTATGTACTTTCCAATTAGATCCTTGAAGGCGATATCCATGGCACGTTGGAAGGTAGCTCCGGCGTTGATGAACCCAAAAGGCATCCTCCTGTACGTGAACGTTCCCCACTTAGTGGTGAATGCCATTTTGTGATGATCCTCATACTGTACCATCACCTGGTTGTATCTGAAGTACCCATCTAGAAAAGACATCATCTGGGAGCCATTGACGATCTGCAACACCTCATCCAATGAAGACACTGGATAGTTGTCTTTCTCTGAGGCACGGTTCAGATTACGAAAATCTACACACAATCTAATCTCTCCATTCCTTTTTCTAATCAGGACCAAATTGGCCACCCATGTGGAGTGTCTCACTGGAAAAATAATTCTTGCCGAGAGCAACTTCTGCACCTCCTTGTAAACGATAGGTTCCAACAGGGCATTGATAGGGCATTGCCGCTGGCTGAATGGCCTCACTTTTGTTTTGAGAGGGATGGTATGCGTAATGACAGAAGTGTCATATATTTTTAAATCTTCGTAGCTCCATGCCACCACATCATGGTACTTTTACAACGCATCTGTAATTCCCTTTTTTTCCTCTGGCATGCACCCCTTGCTGATAAAAACATTCTTGATCTCCTCGGCTATCCCAAGGTTGTGAGCATCGCACTGGTTGCTTATGACTTCCTTTTTTGTTTGCTAGTTCTGGTCTCTGATCTGGTCCAAGTGAAATATATGTTTCAGCTAAACCATGCCCCTGGGAATCATATATTTTTTTAGATTAATAACCCCCTCTATGTCCAGTTTGGCTTCTTGCGGATCAGCTTCATCAATTATTTTAGCTGCAAAGACATCGGAACTTGTGATGAATTCAAGAATATGTTTGTCATAATTGAAGACTTGCAAGTGGGTAACATTATCTAAGACTGATGGTGTGGATGTCAGCTCAACGGTGAATTTCTTGAGACTAGATAAAGAGAGGGGTTGTAAAGTGCTGGCCGCTTGAGCCAAAGCATCAGCTGTACGATTCTGAGCATGAGGGATCAATTGTATATTGAACACATCTAAGCCTTTCAAGAGATCCCAAATGCTATGCCTATAGTTAGTAATTCTTCTATCATGACAAGAATATAGCTTCCTGACCTATTTAACCACTAGTTCAAAATCCCCAAAAACTTGTAGCACTTTCACATTTTTCTTCAAGGCCATGAGAAGGCCATGGACAAGGGCTTCATATTCTGCTACATTTATTGGTGCAATAGAACTACAATCTGTGGGCAGCAAGAAAGGTCTTACCCATTGGACTGATGAGTTCAAACCTAGCTCTGGCTCCTTGCTTGGACTTGGATCCACCAAATCAGAGTGTCCAGCACGTGGAAGGTTCTTTATCTTCGGGTCCAATTAAGTTCTTGCTCCCTTTCAAATGGGTGACTGGCTCTGTGATCTTAGGGGAATTTTTTGGCTTGATGTAGTGATCAATAGGTGGTTTTGCTGGTGCCTCCTTTGACATTTGTATCTGAGGAGTAGCTGATTTTTTAACATGTTCAATTATCGTTTGACACAAGCAACAATCAATCTCGGAGTGGGCAACGTTGTGAACCTTGCACCAGTTTGGTAACAAGAGATCCTGTAAATTCATTCGGGCCCCTAGGTTGAGCTGATCCCTTGCGCATTTTTCCATAAACTCCTAGAAACCACTGAGTAGTCCCCAGTTGTCATCCTTATTAGGTTCATCATTGACTTCTATCAACATTTCTATGTCTAGGGGCATTTGTGTAGAATCAGTCGAAGGACTACACAACACTAAGAACACTTCGTCAGCATATTCTTCCTGAAGCTCAACCTCATTTTGGCAAGCCAAGTGACAGTAATTACCTAGTTATGTCTCAACGAATAGCACCTCGTTGAGATTGTTGTATTATGTGATCATATACTTCATATGGGGTTTGCGGTCAACATGGATTTGGTTTGGCAGTCCTTTCCAAGGCAGCCACATGTGAGAAAGGTCTGTGGTAGTATACCCTTTCAATGCCCTAGTGAATTCCCTCCCCAAGATGATCCCATATACATCAGGAATGTCAGCCACTTGAATGTAAATGACTTGTTGTACCCGTGGGTCTATAGCAATCTACATCGGGATACGGTTTATTTCTCCCACAATGTTGATCTCTGTTTTGTCTAGCTGGGTCACCTTCCTCCTTGAAGGCATGGGAGTGATACCAAGAGTCTTGCATACTGCCAAGGGCATGACATTGGTAGACGCTCCTGAATCGAGTAGGCAGTTATGCAGGTTCTTCTTGAATATCCTAATGGTGGTAAGGAAAGGGGGGGTTTCCAACCTTTCTTGGAAAATGCCCTTGAGTGTGTCCATGTGAGCTACCTAACCTTTCTTCTTATCACTACCTGTATCCTTGGTCTACCTAAACGGCTGGTCCTTGGAAAGCTGCCTATTACTCTGCCCTGGTTCCTTCAATTTGTTTACTTGCAGATTGATTCACAAGAACATCCTTCCTTTTCCTGGTATTATCCTGCATCTCTGGTTCCTTCCTAGGTTCTTCAAAGGTAACTCTCTTGGCTGACGTTCCTGGAGTTAAACTAGAGAATGGAGTCCCATTTAGAACCCTAAAAAAGGCATGCCTCACGGCAGGGACTTTGAGTAGTTCAAAGGCGGATAAACTGATTTTTACCTTCTTGAACTCTTCTACTACATATTCACCAATTTGCTCAATTTTTGAACTAAAAGCTTGGCCTATGGAAAAAATAGGAGGTTGGACTTTCGTTTGACTAGATGGATCTTGGGATTGGCCTTGAGCCTAATTTTGTGATTGGTTTTGAGATCCATTCTTGTTGAGGTATTAGGTAGGTATATGGGGGATTCCAAGGTTGTTGCTAGCATTAGGATTAGGTGGAGTGGCGAAATTGTTTGGTGGGGTAGAAGTTGTAAAGGGTCCACCCGCCTATCTATTCCTAAGGAAGTAGGGAGTCGAACTTTGATGGAACATATGTAACTCATCTAAAAATGGCTCCTCTTCATCTATTGGACCATTATCTATTGAATTGAAAAGCTGAGCCAAAGTTTATTCATTACTTACCTCTTGTACTTCTTCACCTTCAACAGGAGCAGGCTCAACTTCGGGCTTGCTGCGGTCGCCTTGCAGAAACGGTGTTTGATTAACCACGAGATAGGAGGAATCGTATGGCTCGAATGGGATGATGTCCCTATAGCTAGCATTATCGACTATATTCTGCACTTCTACTTGGAATATTTTAGTAGCTGTCTGGAACTCGGGGCAATCTAACTCGAAATGTCTGCTGGTTTTGTGAATCTGACACCATCCGAAGAAGGTTGCCTTGGCAAGGTCTACTCCATTGTTTATTTTTTCGTTTCTTGCCAGTTGGTCGAAAGGCATAGGGACACCTTCGTTATTGGGCCTTGTGTTCCATGTGCAATTCTAGCTCTGAGAAGGTCTCCTTTCTGAACTCTGATTGGCATTTTGCCCCCTATCATAGTTCTACACAGAGGAAGTGCTTACTTCTCAATTATCCCTACTGTCCCTATTGTCTTGGTTGTCCCAGTTAATATTGGCTTGGAAATTACGCTAGGAGTCCTGTAACTGATTATTCTAATTTTTTAGGTGCGTCATTTTCGTGGACATTTTCTTTATCATCTCAGTCAGTTCCTCTAACTTGTCTTTCTCGGTCCCGTTCCCAAGCGACAGAGCTAGATTTTGGAGAAAAGTGGGTGGGGCTATTGGCTGATTCTGATAAGCTAGAGGAAATTCTGGTCCTGATAGGTACAATGGTGCCTAGGGCTTCTAGGAATACGGCTGCTATTGTAGAGCAGCCTAAGAATAGTTATATTGTGGTTGAGGCTACAAATAGGAAGGAGTGGGAGGCACATAATTCAGTGGCTGCCCCGGATGTGGGACAATGGGCAATTGAGGCACTTGGTTCATAAGAGGGGTCTGGTGAGCGAACACCTGGTTGAGCCCCTAAATCTACATCAAGTGAGCTACCGGCCCCAAAGAAGGCAGTGGGCTAGAGATATTCTGCCCCAAATCTGCACTGGCGACAATGACCTCTGTATAGGTAGTCACCAGGGTAGTTAGTGGTGGGCGCATTCTTTTCACCAAAGCCGACGTGAGGTTGTCCAACACTACATAGTAGACCAGGAGAGCCGCAACATCATTATGGAGGTACGGGTCCTAGAGCCTTGTAAAGGCACGATGAAAGTGGTCATTAAAGGATCTGATAGGTTCATTTATCTCCCTCCGAATAGACATAAACTACTAATAGAGTTCTGAAGGACTGATGGGGATCTCGTATTTCTGTAGGAAGGCATCCTTTATTAAGTTCCATGAGGTAATGGATCCCCTCGATAGGTTGATGTACCAATAAAAGACTTCTTCCCCCAATGAATGCGAAAAAAGGTGGCATGCAATTTCTGCATGATCAACTTGCATTTCGGTAATTGTTGTCTCAAATATTTTGATGTGCTCCTTAGCTATTCTTTGTAGGTCACGCAAATGGAACTTCAAACAAAAGCCCTCTGGATTCTTGGGAATATCGTGGTAAGCAGTGAAATGTATCGGCAAAGGGTGATGTGCTAACCAAGCCATGGAGGGTGGCGGAGGTGGTATCTGTTGTTGGAAAATGGCAAGTTGGGGTTGTATCCGTAATAAAACAGCAATCTGGGGCTGCACTTGAGCTGTGGCTGATTGGACTGTTCCCTGGGCTGGAAGGGCCGGGACAGGAGCAATCCCCTGGCTGTCGGAGATAGGAGGTGCAAATGCAGTTTGAGATGGTTGGGTGGAAGACGAAGACCAGCCGAATGAAGTTGAGGGTGGAATGGAGGTGGATGGAATGGAGAAAGAGGAAGAGGAAATGCTACTTCCTTTACCTCGCTTCACCCTTGTAGGAGGCTGCAATTCTTCAAATTCTCCCTTGTTTGGTGGTGACCGTAGAACTCTCTGAAATATTTCTGGGGAGAATGATCCAATTTGATCCATCTTTACTTTTAACCCTTAGCTTGGTACTCCCATTGTGTGCCCTCCTTCTAGCACCAGTTCTATTGATGTGTTTTAATGCACTTCTTAACACAGGTAGTGCGAAGGTGCACTACCTCTCTTGAAAGACAATATTCCATAATCAGATTGTAGAACACTATCCCAAGGTCTCTAATGCCAGGGCTTGAAAATGCTTGGAATGTCTCAATTATTTGATGTGATTTGCTGGAATCAAAAGGCAGTCTTACACAAGAATTACAAAGTATGGGGAGGTTGGATCTTGGAATGGAGTTCTTAGGATGGGAGAGTTGTTATGCATTGGCTGTAGGTTCAAACAGCAGTCTTGGACTCCATTTTGTCATTTTATTTGGCTTTAAAATGTGCAATGAACCTTAGCATAGGTTAGTCATTAAAAAAAAGAAAAGGAGGCAAGGAAGAGGGAAATTTCCTAAATCTACAACTAATTGTGAACAATGATGATGGAGTTCCTACAATGGATAGCTTCTTAAAACAATATCCCACTTAACTAGAGATCTCACAGTATCATGGAACTTGTGATATCTTCTAAGTTATGCAAGTGTTTTATCTTTCATTCACCATGTGCATGGATGAATAGAGATAAAAATTTTGGAGCAGCTTCGAATTCAAGTCTAGACTAACTTTACACAACTATCTACCATCAGCAAATAGCAAAAGTATGGACTAAGAAGTCATCAAAACAACAGGAATTTTCATGATCACAAGACAACATTACTAAAATTTACCAAAGCAAGGAAACAGTTAACTAGAACAGTAATAAAACCTAAGTAGAACATCTAACAATGGAGATTAAATCAAGCAACATGTGAGAAACTCAAAAAATGCACCAAGTCAATGTCTTTTCTTTATAAATTACTACATCATGCCTTTACAACAACTCAACTCCCTTTGCAAATGAGAGGAGAGCTCTATTTATAGTGCCCAAAAGATCTAATGAATGGCCAAGATCAATTCTTATTGTGTGGCCAAGATTCATTACAAAATAGGGTTTCACCTACCCCCCAATACATCACAATTTAAAATTGCATTTTGTCATTTTCCCTATTTTGTCATCTATTGATGTTATTGTAGCACTTTTGTCTTTTAGCCAATTGATGTTGCACTATAGCTACTCTTCAGGGAGTTCTTCATCCTTGACGGGGCTGTCCTCCTGCCTTTTACAAGCTATGTATTCTATGAACTTGAGGATGACCACCTGGAGCTTGTCTATTTCAACGATTTCATATCAAAGCACCTGGTAGCTCCATTCTTTTGCATTATCTTCCAGCCTTTTCCAATCCTCATCATACTTTGCACCTTGGTCTCTGAATAGCTCTGATTGATCGAAGGCATGGGCAGTGAAACTCAGAATTCCACTGTGATTTCACCAGATATCTTGTCCTCCATCTTTTTTTGGAAGTAGGGCTTTATCTTCTCTGGATCAATTTGCACTGTGGGCATGTCGTACTCCATCATCAACTTGAGATAACAAGCACACTCTGCCCTGATTTCCTTGATCCATTCAATGTTCGGATCCACCTTGCTCATGATTTGTTCCAGTATTTCCCTCTGGTTATCAAAGTCTCGCCACCACACATCCATCAGCCAGTGATCATCTTTCTTAAATGCAAGCTCCTTTTCCCATGTGGCTTCTAACAACTAAAGGATAGCCTCAATCCTTGGAAAGGTGGAGTCATAGGTCATAGGGACGTCGGTGTAGAGCTTGCTTGTGCCCTCTAGAGACTACAATAGGTCTAAGAAATTGTTGGTTGTTCGGACAACCCAGCTAATTCCCATGTTTCCGACGTATGAGACCTGTCAGAACTAGTCCTCTCTGGTCTTTTCCAATTTCTTCCTTCTTTCCATCTTATCGATATGCTCTTTTGATAGTAGCTGAGGTGTTGCTGTGGATGTGGTAGGTAGGTTGTCCACTGAAGACCATTGTTGTATGTAATCCGTTAAGGCCACGACCTGTGCCTTGAGCTCATCCTTCGAGATCTTATCTTGCTTTATCAAATGCACCACCATAGCCACTAACTCATGAAGGTGCTCGACTTTCTGCTCTCAAGTGGCAGTCCCCAAGTCGATGGTGGAGATGTTGTAACTCACCCCAAACTGGCCAATCATAGGCGTTGCTATTTGTGCTGCTTGAGACCCGAAAGCATCCATCTTTACCCTGGATCAGACTTTGGGCTTCTTCTCCTTCTTTGTCATGATTTGAGCTTGAGCCAAGATGGCCTCTAACCTTGCCCTTGGGTCCTTTAGTACAGGGGTTTTTCTTTCGAGTTGCCTCTCTAACTGTTCAGGCACAGAAGATTTTTCCTTAGGTGAATCATGGCCACCCTCGCCCCTCTTGGTCAAGGCCAAGGTTTCCGCTCCTTTTTCTTCTAGGGACTTTTCTTTCTCCTTGGTAGCATCTCCCTCTTCCTCATCAGAGTTTTGGATGAACACGAGGCATTTGATAGGAAGCACAGTGGACAGTTGCTACACGGGACCCTCTTTTCCTATTGTCTCTTCTTCTTTCTTTTCCTCATCACACTCAGCTTCGAGGGTCTTGACAACTTGGGTTATACCCTTAGTTAAATCCTCTTGCTGCTATTTTTATAGTGGCTACCCTTCTCCATCACGGGGTGAGCTTTCTACTTCTGCCTCGGTGTCCTTCAGCTATTGTGCCAACTCCTTCTCAAGGTCATTGTCAAAGGTTTGCATGATTACCTTAGCACTAGAGCTATCTTCCTCATCCCCACTCTAGGAAGAGCCTGTTCCCTCCTCTTCATAAACCACCCTGTGAATGGTTTAGTGTTTGTACTCTAGTTGCTCATGGTATTCATCAGCTTCCTCCTCAACAGGCTTCAAGGCTTCCCACTCTCGTTCCTCCAACTCCTTAGAGATTAGCATGGTGGCTTCTATAATTGGTGGCCTTGTTGGTGGTTGTCAAGGCTGAGCAGTAGCGAGGAATTGTGCAAGGGCTGCTTGAAGAGTCAGATTCATTAGGATCTGGGAGAGCTCAGGGGGAATATTCTACATATATCTTAAGAGAGCCTCAGGCATGGTGGAAGTGAGAATAGGTGCTATTATTGTTTCCAAAGGGAGCGATGTGATTGGTTACATGGTAGTGGAGGAAGGGGGAGTAGTCATGGCAGAAGAGGAGTCGATAATTATTACAGACTCGGCTGGAGGCGAAGGGGCAAGATGGACAAAAATGTCCACTGCCGGCGGGGATGTAACGATCATAGCCAGGGAGGTAGGTGGTGCAATAGGAGGGGCAGGGAGATCCAAGAGAGGTTTCAATTGATTTGTACCCTTTGCTTCCTTCTTTTGGGTTGAGGTTTGTTCCGCAGCGCTCCCTGCCTGTTTGAGCCTTTTGGGAGGTGAGCCTCCAATTTCTTTCCTTGCATAGACCTTGGGGTCTGGAGACTGTTCTATTTTTGTCTCCTTTCTCTTCTTAGATCTGGTGACCGGAGGAGACTTGGAGGTCCCGTCAGTTGAAGTGGTGGTAGTAACATCCTCTGTGGCACTTGGCTCACTTTTGAGCCCGTCATAAGTCAAAATTACTCCTTGGCACTTTTATTGGGCTACTTGTCCATCAACCCACTCCTTAGTATGAGCCAAGATTGGTTGGGTTATGGTATCAAGGTCATCGACCTCCTGCTCGTCCTAGTCTATTGTTGGTATTGGCAGATTGGCAACTGTAGGGTATCTGGGGTGCATTATGGTGGCCTTTTCTTCTTCGACTTGGTCCGGTATGAGGAATGGCTGCACCCTTCTTACAAACTACACAGTCATTCGCATATAGTGCCTTGCACATACCTCTTTATCATCCTGGCAGTCATCCCAGAAATCCTGGATGTGGTGAAGATGGGAAAACCTCGGCCCTAGTGCCTTTCTGACATGACCATACGGGTCTATCCATGGGCGAGCAGTGTGTAGGTAGAAATGGTAATCTTTTAGCTCTTTCTCGAAGTTACCAACACACTAGGAAGTTTGCAGTTTATACATGCCCTGGCTTAGAGTCATGGGATAAGAAATCCCTGCTATGTGTTTGCTGCTTAAGATTTCCTGTAGGTGTTGGAGTTGCCGAGAAAGCTCCAGAAGGATGATTTAGTCGTTGGGGTATCAAGGCAACCTGTTTGGCTTTTCAATGAAGCCCCGGGCACGGATGTACGTGAACTTCAGATATTGGATGAAGAGAAAGGCATACTATTTTAAAAATGTCGTGGCACTGTGGGTGACCCTCCTCTCGAAGTCTCGGGCAATCATTCTGATAATATGGCCAATGAAGGAGTCGTTTACTCTATAGTATTCCCTTTTGAAGTTCCGGTATTAGAGCTGCAGATACCTATCATGGGCCTTGAGTCTTTGCCCCTATTCCTGCTCGGGTGCCACAAACAACCCATTGTACTTCCTCTGATCCGCCAAAGAATAGATGAGATAGGAAGTCATATAGAACTTGGAACTCTTCTTTAGATTGAAAAACTGCTCATGGAAGCAGTTGCTTATGATTCCTCCCCAGTAAAATGAAGTCTTTGTGGTGACATCCTCATTTCCATGAAGAATTTTCTCAATGAAGTACACCATCCATTCTTGGAAGAAGGCCACCATAGGAAGACCCATAACTCTGCTTAGCATCATGACTAAGTCATGGTAATCTTTGTGAAAATCGCTATGGAAGAGTTCATGAGGAATCTTCGCAGCGCTGTCCTACTTTTCTTTGATCCAATGCTGATTGATTGACCTCTTACAGCCCACCAGATTATCATCCCATGCTGCCTGGCATTCTTCTATGGTGGAGACTTCCATCTCCTTAAAAGTGGGGATATGGAAAGTCTTTGTGATTCCCTCAGGTTACATGTTGGCAAGAATGTTGCCCTCTTTATCAATGATTGTCCTTGTGTCGGGTTGATACGCCTCCCGACAAGCCATGACCAACTCAGAGGCCATGAGGAATGGAGGGAATCTAGTAGCCTTTACTATTCCACTTTGTCTTATCAATCTTGCATTCTTTGTTGTTGGATTGACCCTGACCCTTTATGTGAATTCGTCAATATCGACATGGCCTATGTTGGTGTCAGTGATTTCCTTCCAATCCGTGGTAACTTTTGAGTGCAGAGGCTCACCCTGAAAATGGTATTCCATTTGCTCCTTGTCCTCTTTCCCTCGAGGGGTCTTTCCTAACTTCTTCCCTTTGTCCTTCTCGGCGGATGCCCCTAAAGGTCCTGCACCCGATTCCATATATTATGCAAGCAAAGGCGTAATCAATGTAATGGATCATAAAAGCATTCATGTTAGTTAAAATCCCAAAGATGAAATTCATTTTAAACAATCTATCAAGCATATCATGACCTTTCATCTCTCGATGTTATTGATCTTTTAATTAAGAGCATTTTGATAGTTTAGGCCCGGAGGCCGGACTTCCTCGGTAGGAATGCTGTTTGGAAGGGAAAATAGGGTGGAGGGCTCTCGGAGATTCTCTTCGGTCAAATTTTAGTACATGAAGAAGTTCGCAATGAAGGGGACCAAAATTAAGCATGTGGGTCAAAGTTAGATTTCAGGTTTGGGCTCACTTGGATCGGTTTGGGAGAATCCGGAAGTCCTGGGCCAAAGAGTCGTCTGGAGATGGCAGTTTGGAACAACAGATTGAAAACGGAATTTCGAGAAGAAACTCCGAGGTCCGGGGTCCAGCAGGTCAAAGGGCGGTTAGTAGTTTGTAACTTCACTTTTGAGCGTTCGGTTCTGTGGTACTGGGAAGGCGTTAATATTTCATTGTTTGGGACAGCTATTGTTGGGTAGAAGTCCAAAGGGGGTAGCGCGGTAGTTAGGGCCCAGCTGATTACAAATCGGCATGAGGCCTGCATGGTGGGGTACGGTTTTGGCGAGGTCTGCAAGTCTCGCTGATAGCTAGGAGCAAGACCAAACCCAGCATGGGCATTCATATTTTATTTCATTTTGAGTTCGGCGGTGACCGGGAAGGAAGAGCCCAGAGCTCGGAGGGGCGGGCGAGAATTTCATTTGGAACGATAGGCGAGGGAAGGAGTCTCACACAATGGCACCTAGCATGGATGAGGGAATTTAGCGTTTGGGACGGCAAACATCTGACGGAAGTCCAGAGCTTTGGGTCCGGGCAGAGAGGAAGCTGTCATTTTGTTTTAGTCTTGAATCGGTGCGAAAATCCGCCTCGGAGAAAGGTCTCGGTGAAAGCCTCATGTCTCGCCAATAGCTGGGAGCAAGACCGGACCCAGCAGGAAAGCCCATCATTCGACTTTGTTTTCAATCCCATAGTGGACGGAAGGGTAGAGCTCGAAGCTCGGATGGACAGGCGAGAATTTCCGCTTGGGACGACAGATGAGGAAAGGACAGAGATCCAGCGTTCGGAGCCCGAAAGGGGAAAGGCCACCTTGAGTTTAGCTGGGATTCCAATGAAGAATGGAGGCCCTAGGCTCGGATGGTGGGGCTCCGCTAGAAACTCGGAGGCAGGTATGGTGGAATTTGAAAGGAGCCCCGGAGGGCGGGCCATGGTGGACGAGTGGTCAGGGAAAGTTTGCCGTTTTGACATGGCGACATCCTTGCTGACTTCCAAACAAGGAAGTCTGACGGCACGGGCCCGAAGGGGGAAATTTCCATCAGAAAGAAGGTTCATTGCTTTGGTTTGGATGGCCAAGACAGGTCCCATGGCTGAAGGGGATGATCTCCCTGCGGGAAGAACAGCTGTGGTGAGGTGGAGCTCCAGATCAATCATGAGGGCACCCTCGAATGTTTTCTTAAGTGTTCAAAACATGGGTTTTACTCATGATGCTATGGTTCATCATTCATACATCATTTTGATGTTCATTGTCCATTTTAATCCTTAGAAATCATGAAAATAATGCTCGGGAGGGTGAACAGAAAACCTACCTCGAACACTCGATGCAGGGAGATGTGGGATCCACTCACGATCGACAAGCGAAGGCAATGGACGAAGATCACCAGAGGCTTCAAAGATGACAGACTCCTATGGCGAGCTCTGATTATTATCTGCAACACTGTCAAGTGGAAATGATAGGCTCGAGCATGTCTTTTATACCCCTAATTGCCATTAATGACCCTGTTAAATGTAGGTGCGACGAGACAAAGCTTGGTGAATTTGAAAATTGGCAACGACAGTGGGAGACCTGGGGTCTGACGGCCGGGGGGCGTAGGATGGCGACCGCTTGAAGATTTCAACTTGGTTGGATCGGCGGTGGCAGAGAGAGAGCTGGGGCCCGGATGGAAAATTTTTGCCAAAGACCCACCATCAGGGATGGCAGAACCATCACGAAATTTTGGACTTGAAACTCTGGAAGATTGGGCCCGGAACACTCGACAGTAGTCAGGATTTCCCAAAAATTCCTCAGACAGTAAATATGGTGGCGGGACCTGGAAGGCGGGATGCCGCCAGAGGTTTGCTATGAGGAACAACGAAACACTCTCGGAACCCTGGGAGTGGAACTCTGGGGTCTCGGGCCCAGAGAGTTAAACAGCCATCGATAATTCCACAGATTGCAGATGAAGAATGGGAGTTTGAACCTTGGGTTTAGGAGGACACGAAACAAGCACCGTTGGGAATGGCAGGTGCAACAGGGAAACCTGGCAAGGGAAGCCTGAACGGCTGGGGCTAGCAGGGCCTGGGGCCATTGGCAGGGTCAAACTGCCAGAGGGACTCCGCGGGGCACCAGAACACAACAAAATTAAAAGGGGAAGGCATGGTCAACTTATGGTGGGACTTTAAAGCAACATTGACCATCTATGACACCAAAAAAGGGGGGCACACAAAATGAGGCGGTGACAAAAATGACCCGACAAGGCAAAAGAAAAGAGGGTCCCTGTTCTGAATGGGGCATGTGTGCTGAGGGCACAACAGTTACGAAGTAGCAAGATTTTAAAGAATATTAAAATATATAACCTAGAAGAAGATGGTTAGATTGGGAAAGATGCCCCAGTCATCAAAGGGATGACTAGGAAGAAATATGATGGGGGTGAAGATGAAGATTAGGGATTGAGGATGCCCCCTTGAGAGGACATGTAGGTTCAAGACAACATGGGTGTGCTCTTGAAATGGATGAGATGATGTAAAGGGATGGATATGAAAGGATGAAAAGGTGACAAAAGGTTGGGAAGCACAAATGGATGCAAGGATGAAGATGATGTTGCCCCAGTGAAGGTACAAGCCAAAAGGGGTTGATGATGGATGGAGTGTTGTCAATGAGGGAATGAGAGATCCCAAAATAACATGAGGATAGGGAAGGATACATCCCAATGAGTGGTATTGATGAGGGAAGGATACATCCCAAAACACCACTAAAGGATAGGGAAGAAAACCTCCTGATGATGATGAAAGTGTTGTTGATGAGGGAAGGATACATCCCAAAACAACATCTTGGATGATGATGATGATGACGATGAGGATGATTGGATCAAGGCTTGAAACAAGACTGTGAACAAGACCAATGATATGATTAGTTGATTTGTACTAGATTGAATGGATGGGGATTGGATAGATATGTGATATGAGGATGAAGGATGAGTGGATGGGGGGATTTTGATAGATAAGAGGATGCGGGATATATGCAAGATGATGGAATGAAAAATGAGATGCAATCCTAATGCAATTTTCTATTTTTGGAGCATTGATTTTTCCTATAGCATAAGACATAAGATGCCAAGGTATGAAGAACCAAGTCCAATTTGTGTTGAATGTATAAAACACACACAACAAACAAGAAGGCTATCCCAACACCCCAAAGTCACGATGACCTTGGTTGGGCCAGGTATTGGGATAACCACAAGCACACAAGGATGCCCCAACATAACACAAGACCTCATGGATCTTGGTAGGTACTACGTGGGACAACCAAGAAGACAAAAATAGACATAAAAAGATCAAGATATGCCCCTATGTTGACCAATCAAAGTGCACCATAAAATGATGGATCATGGCGGCCTTGAAAAGTGATGATAGGGAGCTCAAATGATAAATAAAATTGAAACATATCAAAATATCACAATCGATTTCAAATGTCTGTTGCCATAGGATCAAAAGGGATGGATTGGGTTGATGAGGTCTATTAGGAAGGATGCATCCTGTTGAGACCAAAGATGGTGGATACTAAACTAAAAGATCATTATGATGCAGGATGCTCAAAATCGATTGGATCTCATGATACAAGTGGATCTCGTTTGTGAAGAAATGGCTAGATAAAGGCATAGCTTGATGAAACAACACAAGGAAGACAAGACACAAGACTAACACACCCTAAAGACCTAGGGGCTTGGGGGATGATCAAAGACTAGCCTTGTCTACGTGAAAGCGTAGAGCCCTCATAGTTTGATAAAAGGCTATCGACTGAATATGGATAAAAGCAAAAAGAGGATGATGAAGAATGAAGGTGGATGACAAGGACCGAAGAGACAAAAGTAAAGACTGATGATAGACGATAAAGGAGTGGATGGATAGAGCAGAAAGATAGACGCTAGACGATAGAGGAGCCCCGAGGGTGGATCAAGTGATTGACCTTGCCTACGTGAAAGCGTAGGGGCAATGTAGTTCGAAGAAAGACCAAAGATAAATGATGGATAAAGGATGATGATAGGATGAGGGGAGGATGATAGGATGAGTGGATAAAAATGTAGGACTGATATGATGAGATAGGATAGACCTGTGGGATTGGATAGGATGATGATGATCACATAAAGCTCAAGGATGGGATAGTTATCCAAATCATTAAAATGACTTGGGAGGATGATATGATAGATAGATGAGTGACAGGGGATTGGAAATATGTGGAAGAGAAGTAGGAGTGATGATGATTATATAAATGGCATTGGTTGCATGGAGGGAGGCCTATAGCTAGATACCATTGAGAAGGATTGTGAAATGGGATGAGGATAGAGGATGAAAGAATGGATAGAGATATAGGGATGGGGGATGGGAGGGATTGTTTGGATGGATAGGAATATAAGGATTGGGAGATGAAAGAGATGCTAGGATAGATGGATATGGAGATAAGGATGGGGAGATGGAAGGGATGTTGTGATAGATGGATAGGGAGATGAAGGGATGTTATGATAGATGATGTCTCTAAGGACTATATCACAAAGGAAGCAAATGCCTCCATGCTAGATATGTAATATATGATGAGGCATGAGGGATGGAAGATGAGTGGATGGGAAAAGGAGATAACTAGAGGAGGATAGGATGGGTGACCATGGATGAAGGGAATGTATACCGAGAGGTGGCCAAAGCATGTATAGATAAGTGCCCCTGTTTTGATCAAGATCACAAGAAGGATGGAGGGATGGGAGATAAATGGGATATGATGGTAGGATGCGGAAGATAGGTGGGATGGAGGGGATTTATGAAGAGGATGGATAACAGGGAGATGGGTGCATAGCTGGAAGCATAGCGGATGGAGGGAATGCATATTAGGAAGTTGCCCCCAAGTGCAGATGGGGATTTATGCATGACACCTGTTTGCCAGGTTTTTATCATGGTATTTATCCAAGGTGCTTGTTTGCCAAGTTTTCACCATTGGACGAATTATTTCTCTTTACTATTTTATTTTTTTTATTTTTTTGAATTTTTTTGGATTTTTTTTTTGACTTTTTTAGATTTGTAGATAGCAAGGGGATGAAAATGGATAAGGATAGGCATGTTGATAAGGGGATTTAGAAGATATGCGATAAGGATATGGATGAAGGACTCAAGCATCAAGTTCCATATGAGGTATTAAGAGCCCATGTTTGAAGCGACTATTGGATGTTAGTACAACCTTATTAGGATAAATGGATTATGCAAGAGGATGAATTAGAGGGATTTGAGAGGGGAGATACCTGGGATAATGGATGAGATGCTGAAAAGGGTGTGGATGGAATGATGGGGTGGATATGTGATGGGGAGATGTGTTTAAGACCAACATTGGAACATGTGGTGGTGGATGTGAAAAGATAAGAGGATTAATGGATGGAGAATGTGTGGATAATGGAGGAGATTGGGTGGTGAACTTTGGAACATAAGGACCCAAAAAAGACTGAGGAGATGAAAGGGGTGTATGAATAGCTTTTGGATTAGCAACTTTGGATGTTCTTATAGATTTTTCATTTGATTGCATTGCATATTTTTTCTTTGGGATCCACATGGTTTTGATCTTTGCTTAGGTGAGCCTTTGAGGCCTACGGATTTGATTTAGATTTAGATTTTTCTTCTCTTCTCTGTGTCTTTTGGAGTGGATATGGGGAGCCTTAGATTCATGTGGATGTTTGGATTTATACATTTTTTCTTTAACAACCAAAGTTCTTTTAGTAGCAATGGGATGTGTGTGAGGAGATGGATGATGTGGAGTGATGGAGGTAGGAGTATGGGGATTATGTGTAGATGGAGGATGTTTAGGTATGTGCCTTTGTTGATCCTGTTTATGGGATATGTGAGAGGAATGCTTATGATGGATGAGATGGATAGGTGATGAATGGATGAAAGGATGGATAGGATGATATGGAGGAGGTGATTTTAGGATATAGGGGCCCAAAATAGACATAGGACCTAGAGGAAACATGAGCATGGTAGATGGAGGGATGTAAGGAACCAAAATGGATGGAGCAGATGAAGGAGGAATATGGATGGTTGTTTTGAGGCGATACGATAGAGGAGGAGGGATGGCGGCGTATGATTTGGTGGAGCGATGGAAAGAGCCTATGTTTATTTTGGAAGAGGTTCATTGAGGACATTAGAGGTTGTACCAAAATCTTTAGATTGTGAGTCTTGGGAAATAGGTCCAAGACCTTGCATGCAGATTTGTTCTTTGACTTGGATAGGCTCTAAGATACCTTGCTCATGAAGGCCTAGACCTTTTCCTTGATAGTTCATTTTCTTTAGCATGCGATCCATGATAGGATTTGTGTTATTCTAAAAACATGATGTGAGTCCATTATTAGGTGGAGGATGATGGGTGGTAAATACACTGTGTTTTTCTTCTGCAAGGAGGCCACCATGGAAGAATGTGAGAGTAGCAAGGGGATATGCAAGCAGTGTGGGGATAGCAGTTTTAGGCAATGATAGGGGATCATGAGAGGGAGATGATGGGATAGCAGCATTTGGATGGGTGGTATCCAGAGAGGGATCAAGGGATATGATAGGATCTAGATTTGTGGTAGTGGGATCATGCAATGGAGATGGAGCGGTGGAAGCTTGAATGACAAGGGGGTCATGGGATGGGAGGGATAGGGGACTATGATCTTGAGGTGGACTAGATGGGATGGTAGGATCTTGATCTAGAGAAGGGGATATGTTGGCATGCTTTGGATCAAGCTCTTGGCATGACTCCCTGTGTGTGGGAGGCATGATAATGGAGTCTTGTAGGGACTCTTCAAGGGGGGAAGATGGAGGGATGGAGGATTCATGAAGCTCAAGGGAATGGATTTTGATAATAATAGGAGTGGGAGGAATGGATGGGATTTGTGTGTCGTCGATGGGTTCAGCAGCTCTTGGGGTAAGAGTTGGGTGTTCAATGGATTCAGTAGATGTGATGGTAGGAGATGGGGGCTCGGTGGATTTAGAGGATGTGATGATAGGAGATGGGGACTCGATGGATTTAGAGGATGTGATGGTAGGAGATGGGGGCTTAGTGGATTCAGAGGATGTGATGGTAAGAGATGGGGGCTCGGTGGATTCAGAGGATGTGATGGTAGGAGATGGGGGCTTGGTGGATTCAGAGGATGTGATGGTAGGAGATGGGGGCTTAGTGGATTTAGAGGATGTGATGGTAGGAGATGGGGGCTTAGTGGATTTAGAGGATGTGATGGTTTCATCACTGATAGGTGTTGGGTGGAGAAGGGTCTCGTCATTAATGATTGTGGATGATGGGTTGGGATGGCATGATTTCGTAACTTCAAGGTGTGGAGTGGGAGATGTCTTCTTTGATATAAGTCCTTGGAGAGCTTCTGGAGTGAGAAACTTGAATACTCTAGGCTGAGATGGTGTGGTAGGAGTGGATGAAGGATTATGGATTGGTGGGGGATTAGGACTAGGGATTGGTGGATTAGGATTAGATGGGGGAATGGGTTTGGATGCAAGACTTGGAATAGATGGGGGATTAAGATTAGATGAAGGGTTAAGAAATGGTGAATTAGGGCATGAGGATGAGGGTGGTGGATTGTAGTAAGGATATTGAGATGGTGGATTAGGATGGGAAGATTGACGTGGCGGATTGAGATAGGTTGGTTTGAGTGTTGAATTGGGATAGGAAGGTGTGAATGTTATATTAGGATAGGTTGGTGTGGATGTTGGATTAGGATAGGAAGGTGTGAATGTAGGATTAGGGTGAGCAAATTGGTATGGAAGATTAGGGTAGCGAGTATATGTGGATAAAGGATTGAGATAGGAGGATGTGGGTAGGGATTAGGATAGGAGTATTGTGATGGAAGACTAGGATAAAAGGATGATGTAGATGAAGGATATGATGGATATCCCTTGTCAAAGGTAGCATAAGAAAAATGATTAGGCATGGATGAAGACATAATGGGATAACTCAAAGGGGTGATTGGATTTTGGAAAGTGGGTGGAGAAAGCTTACTAGCAATGATAGTGTCAAGGAGATCTATGTCACATTCTTCTTGATCGACAAGCCTTTCATTATCGTTGTCAATGTAATTAGGGTTTCCCTTGACCACTATTGATAGAGGATAAGGATTCATGATGGTGAAAGGATAAAGAGGATGGATAATAGATTTTGGATGGGAATAGAGTAAATCTCAAATCAGGATTGGACTAAAGCTCAGATTAGGACGATTGGATGAAGTGATGGGATTGATTCTAACGATTAGATTTGATTATCAAAGGATGATTATGACACCAAATCTGCTTTGAGATGGAAGTAGATTTATTGGGTCGAAGGCGATTTGATAGGGATGTGATTAGATTGGATTGGATTGGATAAGATCGAATGATGGATCAAATAGGATGATGAAAGGGATTGTAAACCCCGTTCAGAGATTACCCTAGGTGATGTAGGATACTGAGTGATCATATTAAAGGGTAAATGGAAGATTACGACACCAAATCCACTTTGAGATTGAAAATGGATTGATTGGGCAGACAATATGATTAGCTTAGGATGGATGACAATCCTAAGTGGATGTTGATGATGACGATCAAATCAGACACTTAGGTCAACTTAGATAATAACCTAAAAAAAAGTTCAGGGGATTTGGATGATGATTTGATTGGAGGAATGGATGATAAAAATGGATGAATGAATACTCAAAATGAGTAAACGATTGATCAAAATGGATGAACGATTACTCAAAACGAGTAAATGACTACTCACAATGGACAAATGATTCTCAGAACAAGAAGATGAAGGTTTGGAATAGATGAAATATTACTTGGAACGAGTAGATGACTGATCAGGATTGTTGAATGAGAGTTCAAAATTATTGAATGAGGTTTGAAATGGATGAAAGTTTACTCAGAACGAGTAAATGGATTATTGGAATGGCTAAACAAGGGTTTGAGATGATAGATGAAGGTGTGAAATGGATGAACGTTTACTCAGAATGAGTAAACGAATGACCAAGATGATAAAACGAGAGTTCAAAATGATGAAAGAGGGTGTGAAATGGATGAATGTTTACTCAAAACAAGTAAACGGATGATCAGAATGATAGAACACGAGTTCAAAATGATGAAAGGAGGTGTGAAACAGATGAATATTTACTCAAAACAAGTAAACGAATGATCAGAATGATAGAATGAGAGTTTGGAATGATGAAAGGAGGTGTAAAATGGATGAATGTTTACTCAGAACGAGTAAACGGATGACTAGAATTATAGAACAAGAGTTCAAAATGATGAAAGGAGTTGTGAAATGGATGAATGTTTACTCAGAACGAGTAAACAGATGATCAGAATTGCTAAACCAGAGTTTGAGATGATAGATGAAGTTTTGAAATATATGAGTGTTTACTTGAAACAAGTAAATGAATGATTGAAAAGGGAGAACAAATGTTCAAAATGGGTGAATGAAAGGTTGAAATGACTAAAGCTCAGATTAGGGTTTTGGTTAAGCTCAGATTGGGATTGGATTGAAGCTCATATTAGGATTGAATTGAAGCCTACATTGATTGGAGGATGTGATGGGATTGATTCTACACCAAATTCTGGGGTCTAAAGAACGTAAGGTGCTGACAATCAGATCTTTCCAGATTTGGCAATTTTCAAAAATTCTCAAATTTTGCCATTTTAGGAAACCTCACGGGTGTACTTTTGAGAGTCCAATTTTTTCATAAAAAATACCCAAAACAAAGATAGGATGAATTTTCAGCTAACATCCCCAATTTGAGGCATGCATTTGAGTTATTGACAAAAATGATTTTTCAAGAGATTGAAAAAAACACTAAAATGCGATTTTGAGGGTTAAAATGGAAGTTCAAGGCCCCAAAAATGTGGCAAAACAAAGTCTGAGGGATTTCTATTATGTTAGAAATCCACATGCCATCTCATAACAGAACCACTTGTAAAGTTTTAGCTTAAACGGACACCCGACTCAAAAGTTATGGCCTTTGGAAGTTTTGGCATAAAAATGAAAATTCTCAAAATGAAGTCTAGGTGATTGGGATGGATAATTTGATGATAGATATGGACTCTAATGATGTTCTAAGTGCTAGAATTAGGTTTGGATTGAAAGAGATGATGGGATTGGTTTCACTGGTTGGATTTAGGAACTGGATATGTTTGTTTGCCAATTTTTTATAGAGGGGCGACTATGCCCCCTTCTAGGGTGACTATGGCCTCTTTTAGGGCAACTGTGCCCCCTTTTGGGGTGACTATGCCCTCTTTAGGGGTTCTGGGGTGACTATGCCCTTTTTCAGGGGTTTTGGGGCCACTATTCCCTTTTAGAGGGGCAGATTCACCCTTTTTAGGGGTTTGGGGGCGACTATGCCCTCTTAGAGGGGTAGATTCACCCTTTTTAGGGGTTCTGGGGCCCTATGCCCTCTCAGAGGAGCAGATTCACCCTTTTTAGGGGTTTTGGGGTGACTATGCCCTCTCAGAGGGGTAGATTCGCCCTTTTTAGGGGTTCTGGGGTGACTATGCCCTTTTTCAGGGCAGATTCGCCCCACTATGGGGAAAATTTTCCCTACTGCTTTGTGGACTCTTTAAGTGGGTAAACAAGCTATAAGAGATGGGTGATTGGAATGGGGTGATAGATTATCAGATTGAGGAAATAGATGATTGGATTGGGAAAGTGAATGATAGGCATGGATGAACAAGCACTCGAAATTGGTAAATGATTGTTTGGAATGGATGAATGATTGAAAGCTCGAAACAAGTAAACAATTGATTGGAGGGGATGAACAACTCTTAGAATGAGATGGATTCTTGGAATGGATGAAAGAGTACTCGAAATGAGTAAACAGAAGATCAAAAGGGATGAAAGACTACTTGGTCAAATGGATGTCGGAATGGCTAAATGAAGGTTTGGAATGATAAAATGGAGCTTTGGAATGATAAATGGAGCTTTAGAATGATTAAACGAAGGTTTTTAGAGGTTTAGAATGAAAAAACGGAGGCTTGGTATGATGATACAAAGGTTTAGAATGATTAGATGATGATTAAGAGGCTAAACAAAGCTAAACGAGGTTATTTTGGTTGCTCATGAGGGAAAATTTGCCCCTTTACAGTAAATCAGAGGGTGCAGTCGCCCTTCTGTGGTAAATCAAGGGGTGCAGTCACTCTTCTGTAGTAAATTAGGGGTGCAGTCACCCTTCTGTAGTAAATTAAGGGTGCAGTCACCCTTCTATAGTGAACAGGGACTTGGTTTGATGAAAATGGTTATGGAAAGGACTTTAAAATGACAATAATAAGGCCAATTTGTCAAAAAATTTACTGGTTTCTCACAAGAAAACACTTTCAAGCAAACACAATCCTATGATTAGTGTTAAGGGTATAGCCAATGTGGTCTTAATCTAGGATGCACAAGGTGTCTAGGGAGTCCTCAATATACTCTCGATATGTGAGGCACAACCGTGAACACCAGCCTGTCACAAGCATAAGTTGGGAACCCCAGTGAGATACTGAAGGGCTCAGACCAACTCTTCACGTCTATCTAGGTATCACCCTAGCTTTGACACTGCTAATTACGATGTAACTAGATTGGGGTACAACTTTCACTCTCCCCCCTTTATATACCCCACCGGTACGCGTGGTTCGAATCGTCCCTTGTGGTGATGAAATCCCCAAGTAGGTCCCACTAGAAAAAAAGCACTAATCATTTCCAACTACTCCCCAGGCTCACACGAAGTTCAAGGGGAAAGTGAAAATAAACTAATGCTCGCTTTGGGTAACACAAAGAGATAAACACAACAAGCAATGAATATTACTTCCCCTAATTAAACTATATTCTCATATTAATGAAAAGAACAAGGATAGCTTTAAAAATTTGAGCAAATGGATAGTCCCTCAAGCAAATGTTAATTGTTTTATCCCACTTTCTTCATCAATTTCAAAAGAATATGTTGCAAAAAGTTAGCAAAAACACCAATATCCTTGCAAGAAACAGTGTCAGGGGATTAGTACCTGAAAACAACAAAAATTGAAGCTAAAATGATAGTTTTACCTTCCAAAATATGTTGCTTTGTAGTGACAAGAGGGCGCAGTCACCCTTTTGTAGTAAATCAGGGGATGCAGTCACCCTTCTGCAATAAATCAAGGACGTAGTCGCCCTTCTGCGGTAAATTAGGGGCACAGTCACCCTTCTACAGTAAATTAGGGGGCATAGTCGCCCTTCTACGGTAAAACAGGGGTACAGTCGCCCTTCTGTGGTAAAACAGGGGCACAGTCACCCTTTTGCGGTAAAATAGGGGTGCAATCACCCTTTTGTAGTAAATCAGGGGGCACAGTCACCCTTTTGCAGAAAATTATTAGCACAAAAAGTAAGGGGGCGTAGTCGCCCTTCTGCAGAAAAGTGTTAGTACAAAAATTATAGCCAAGGGGGCATAGTCGCCTTTCTGCAGAAAAGTGTTAGCACATAAATTTTAGCCAAGGGGGTGTAGTCTCCTTTCTACAGAAAAGTGTTAGCACAAAAATTTTAGCCAAGGGGGTGTAGTCACCCTTTTATAGAAAAGTGTTAGCACATAAATTTTAGCCAAGGGGGCGTAGTCGCCCTTCTGCAATAAATCAGGGGGCACAGTTGCCCTTCTGTAGTAAATCAAGGGGCACAGTCGCCCTTTTGTAGAAAATCAGAGGGTGCAATCGCCCTTCTGTGGAAAATTAGAGGGGCCAGTCACCCTTCTGTGGTTACTAGGGGGTGTAGTCGCCCTTTTGCAACGTAATCCTGTAAAAAGCTAAACAACAACAAACATGAAATATAGGAGCCTGCTTGTGGGTCCCACTGGGCGTGCCAGAAATGTGATATCCTAAATTTTAACCTATTCTAAGTAATTAAAATGCAATGAAAAAACATAAGGAAGCACCTCAAGATTAGCCTAAAAATTTGTAAATGCAAAGAGAAAAAGTGTAAAGTGATTGCAAATGGTTATACCTTCCCTTTGAAGCTAAAACTCCTTGGTTGGCCCTTGATTTTGATGCAAATTGTATGCTCCTTGATGGCTTTTGATACAACTAAATGAAAGACTTGACTATGTGCTTGAATGCAAATACAAATAGATGAAATTGATGGCTAAATGAGTGCACAAAATTGCAGCATTTTCTTGCAAATGGCTAAGTCCTCCCAAATTCCTTAGAGGGGGTATTTATAGAGAAACTTGAATTCTAAAATTCAATGGTTGAGATTTATCCAACAAGGTCAAAATGAAGGGCTAAGGTGAGTTGAGGACTCACAAGCCCTCACATTTTGACATATGGAATGTGAAGTGGATAAAGGTAGGATGATGTGTAGGTGATGTGGAAGGGAGGTACATGATGTGGAAGAATGACAAGTACCTTCCAAGTACATTGAGAGATGAGAAGATTCTTTGAAGGAATAAATGTGAATTAAAAATTCACATGTTTGGGATAATTTAGTGGATAAGAGAGGGTCTCCAAAAAGGTGGGATTTTGTCACATGTGACTTGATGTGACAAGTCAAAGATTCTAGAAGATGCATGGGAAAAGGGGATTCTAGGAGGAATAAAAGTGAATTAAAAATTCACATGGAGAAGAGAGGAGTCTTGGATGAATAAAAAAGAATTAAAAATTCCTTGGGGGATGGGAAGAGTTGACAAGGTACTAATTAGTTTTAACTAATTAGTAATTAGAAGATAATTAGGGGTTAATAAAGATTAGAAGCCAACTTGCAAAAGTTGGAGGATGTGACACATCCTAATCAAGGGTTAGGCATGTGCACATCCTTAATGAAGATATTAGGAGATGGATAAAGATTAGATGTAAATGACATGTGAGAAATTAAATAAATGTAATATTTATTTAATTCATTTGATGAAAAGAGGATTAAGGAGGGTAAGGTATTTAATTATTAATTAAAAACCCTAGGGATTTGACAGAATTAAGGATATTAATTAAATAATAGTAATATTACTTAATTAACGTGGATAAGAGGATGTTTAGATGAAAAGTGGTAAATTTGGATAAATTAAGTGTCCAAATTTGGATGTCTAGAGATACATAGTTTACTTAGCCATTTACCAAACAATGTTGGCATCAACGACAACAAACCCGAAGGTCGCCTTCTTCATTCTTCCATCATTTGATGTATAGATTAATGTGTTTTCGTGGATGATAAATTAAATGTTATATTTAAAATGCATGCTATTGTGATTAAAATGATGACAAATTATTATGATGCAAATATTTTGATTATGGATTATGGTTTTATGAGCTAACCTATTGACAATATATTGAGTAAAAATGAGTGCAAGAACAAGTTGAAGGTGAGAGCATGGTTGAGGTAGAGATGACCTAGTTTCCTAATGATAGTCAACATGATCGAAATCCTATGCACACACTCACATATTTGCATTCATCCTGCATTGTGTATGATTATGATTGCATTGTGAATACGCATTTGTAGTTATGATTTAAATGATGACCATTTCTTATGCATGTTTTTTTACAAAATTAATTTATTTGGGAAATAAAAAATATATATTTTCAAATATTTGATCATGATAAATCTTATAATTTATATTTATATATTATTAATAATAATAATGATATTATTATTATTATATATATAAATATAAAATAACTAATCAACAAAAAAAAATTAAATTAAATTAAATAATTTTATTATAATTAAATAAAATGTTTAAAATTTAAATAATTTGCATGATACATCATGCAAGAGGTGAAAGTTCAATTCTAAAATTAGATGGAAACTCCAACTGGAATATAACAATCACATGAAAATAATAAAAACCATAAATAAGAGAGAGCCAAACAAAAGAAGAGGAAGATTATTGGCAATTATAATTGGCATTGACCAAGGATAATTGGGGAGTTGGGCAAAGGGTTTTCTTTGAGGCAGACCTACAAACAAGTATTTAGGCAATTTGGCAACTCTCTTATCAGGTAGGCCACACTTCATTATTTCTTGAAACAATTGTATAGTATATATATGAGAAAAGTGTTCTTTTATGGCATAATATAAATCCATGGTGTAAGAGTGCATGATAAAGTCTTATGTTAGTTTTCTTTGCATATGCTTCCATTACAAAACTTGGATGTCGACCCTGATGCCTCAATTTATTCCCTCAACCTTCTTGTAGTTTCTCATGGCACCTAAACGTAGGTTTTAGTACCTTTGATTGCATGGATCTGCATACGTTATTCGATTTCCATATATATTTGTGTGTGTATCCTAGTATGTAGCACTAAAATTCCATAGAGTCGCCTATGTTGCAGAAATACTGCACTTGAACCATAACATCATACCATGTTATAGATATATTGGCAGCTTTTTCCTATATCACATGGATTATTTTATATTTTCCTTGCAACTTCTATGGATTTATTTCCTTAAAACTCATGATCATGATCAGTGGTTTCCTTTTATCGGCATCTTCTTTCAAACTCATATAAATATTTATTTGATTTTAATATATATATATATTTATTGTGTGTGTTTATGTGAGTTAATTATACCTATATTAAGGGATAGTTTGTGACTGTAAATATATAGGAATTCTTGTTGTTGTTATAAAACTATTGTGTTTCTATTTTGAATATTAAAAAGTAGTATACACATATTTATATATGTATAAATATACATATATATGTGAAACTATATATATAGTGTAAATTTTCCACGTAATACTAGAAAACATTTTATTTTTTTGTGATGATTCCATAGTGAAATTGTAAAACTAAAATATGAAACTACCATTTAATTGTTATGGATTTGATTCCTTATTTGGGTGTGTTATGAACTAATATCTTATGGACTTAACTTGCATGACATAAAAACATAGTTAATATTGCTTGTACATTAAATATTGCATGAAATTAAGTATAGTATGTCTATAATATAGTTCCATGTTAATAATAAAGATTGCATGTCAATAATGAAATTGCATGTAAATTATACATTTAACCCTTATTATGCATGAAAGGATTGTAATAATAAAATATCTTTATATAATCATATTGCATGAAAAGAAAAAGAGTTATTTATTTTTATGATCATTATGCATGTTATTGTCTTCTATATGATATTTGGTTTTTGTTGATGGTGTTTTCTGCACAGCAACAACTCAGACAGAAAATAATATTCTATCTCTCTTGAAAGATAACCTTCAACAATAAATTGCTGAAAATCACCCCAAGGTCTCTCAAGTGTTAGGTCATGACAATGCATAAACAACTCAGATAATATGTGAGAATGCTGGTAATTACAATTGGACCTTACTACAAGCAAACTGTATCTTTCTAATTTATCAAATCTTGCAATATGATGATCTTAGATCCTAAATCTAACCGAATAATAAAGAAACGACAAAAGATGAGGGTACAAGGGATATAATGAAATCTAAACTATTTCTAGGATGAACAATGCAAATGACAGATATCTGGAATGGACAATCTCAAATAACCAATTCCTACTTAACCCACAATGCAATATCACAAGAACGGTGCAATCTTCTAAGGCATATAGATTTTCAAATCATAGACATTCATCCACAATCGAACTAAGCACAAATAGATGTATGGTCCAGGTTGACTTCACCAGTCTACTACAATTAGATAGTTACTGGGAGTATAGACCAGAGATTGCTACAAACATTCCAAGTATGAAATCATGAACATTATTCACCAAACTAATCTAATTCTAAATCTAACACTAATCCAATTTCTTCAAGCAATTTCAAATGATGGAACAACAAGAACCATGCAAGATAAACTAACACAAAAGAATTCACCAGAGAAACCACAATGCCTTCAATTGTATTAGATCACCAAAATATAGCAACAATTCCACTGTTCTGTTACAACACTTGCTCAAGAGAACTAACTACTATCTCTAATATAGAATACTCTAGATCCTTCCTTAATCTAGCTTGTCTCTATTGTTTGTCTAACTAACTCTTTACAAATGAGGCAGGAATGCCATTTATAGAGGATCCTCAAACATGTTAGCCCAGCCAAATATTTAAAAAATAAAATAGCCAAAACAAGTCAGCCTCAGGACTTTCAACATAAGGCACACATTAAATTCTGATACATCATCAAGGTCGGCTGAAACACCCTCCTCAATGCAGCTCGGATACACACACGCCCTATAATAATAATAGGGAAGCACAAATCTCAAAGTTGGCATTAACTACCGCCTCACTTATCCTTGTTCTGATCCACCGATTCATGAACCTTCAAAAACACCCTATCCAACTTAGCAACGAGTGGCAAGGGTAGGATTTTGAGCCGACATTTAATTGATTCAATTTCTTCCTTCGACCCTTGACCGTTGTATCCCAATCACCCTTATATGCTAAGTACTTATCCATCACAACCAGATAAGTAGTTGCATCATCTAATTGGTGCCTATTACAACATTTTCAGTATTAGGGGCACAGACGTCATGCCACTATTCCCTCAATTGTTCTAAGCTCAAGTACTTGGGAGCAATCTTCCTCTTGCCAGTCATTATTTCAAAGAATGCTATACATCCATCATAAACACCAGTAAGATTACCATCCATCTGCTTCTTTTGTTTATAGATGAAGAAATAATTCCATTAACCACTCCCAAGGCTCATTAACCCTAGATGAAGAAATAATTCCATTAGTAACCAACCGATCCCTACTATACTCTATGATCACTTTAGTTTTCTACAATAGAAGATCAATATCCTCCTTGTCCTGAGATAAAATATGCTCTAACAAATTCTTAGCTCTTATTGCATCCTTTCCAGTTGAAAGTATTTCATTTATTGCATCATCTCCCTTGGTCTGTACCTCCTTCAACCAATATATTGTAGCCATGGTAGAAGCTTTCATCTTTTCTATTTCAGAGATGGTCTCTTTTGGCAAGAAACGAGCAGTAGCAGAAGGAGACGGGTGGAAAGATTGCAAAGGCTTCATTAAATCTTCTAGACATTTCCTTAGCCTTTCATTCTCTTTCTTTATCTCATGTTTAGACTGTGCTTCCTTCCTTAATCTCCCAATTATCACTGCACTAGACCCCTCGTATTCTTCAATATCTTGCTCCATAGAAGCGGGTCCAAGATTGATAGTCTGTACATTATAATCCTTCCCTGTGACCTCATCTCTACTTTTATTAGTAGTAGGGGTAGCAATATGAATAACCCTGTTACTCGCTTCATCTCTTTCGATCTTTGAAACTACCTTGGCCATCTTCTTCTTCTTACCTTTTCCAATCTTGGGCAACATTTCATCCCAATCAAGAGGAGTGTCCTCAACAATGACCTGTTTCCTTCTAATCTCTTTATCTAACAAATCCAGAACAGCAGGATCCACCCAGACTTCATCTTTCTTGACCTCTTCATGTTGTTCCACTATCTCATCCTTTTCCTTTTCAGGAGATTGATCACCTTGATTCCCTAACTCAGGTTCTTCTTCTTGTAGGGGTGATGGAGTCTTAACAAGGACATCTTCCTTCTAAGGGGATATGTTATCTTTACTGCTCACAGGAGAATCCTCATACTATACCAATGGAGAAGGGTGCATTTCCACATCTCCTACTTCAAGCTCAGCGGCTGCACCATAAAGTTCCCCTTCCTTGAATGATTCTGCCTCCCCACTGGTCTCATGCTCTTCATGAATTATCTGCTCAGGTATACTCGATGGGGGAGAGGTAGCCTTATGTTGTTCCACAAGGGATGCCATTGGAAGAGGATTTGTCTTTTGCATGGTCTCCTTGGGAGATGGGGTCCTTGACTTCCTTGAATAAACCCTAGTTTTCTCTCCCGAGCTCTCCACATCAACCACATGAGGATCCACCTTATCCTTAGAAGTTTTCTGATCTTTATTCTTAGAAGCCCTCGTTATTCTTGTCCTCTTTGGCTCAGGAGGAGCATCTTCTTTCTCGATTTTCTCAAGTTCCTCCTCTTCTGTAGACTTACCTATTTTCAACGTTCGACTCCTCTTCTTTCCCTTGGTTTTCCTTTTATGTTCAGGCTCACTCTCCTTAGGGCCTCTGATTTTAATTTTAAAAGGTGAGCTTACCTTAGTTTTTCCTTTGGAATCATCTTCACCAGATTCCTCTGAGGTGGAAAGAGCATTCAGATTTCCCATTAAATTAAAGGTACAAGGTACCTTCTTGCTTTCCAATTCCCATACTTTATGCTTCAGCCATGACTTGGTAAATTTCATAACCAGAGCCATTAATTCTTCCAGCTCAGTTGTCTCACTTTCTGACCAGTTTATCTCCCCAATGGATCTGTCCTTGACTGATTCATATGCATGATCTTGGACCAAATTCCCGTCATCCTCTAACTGGTTAGGAATCAACTTGACATTATACATTCTGATTACATCAACTGGAAGCCTAGAATATCTTTTCTTTCTCACCTCAAAGTCATCTTTGATGTTTGCCCAATAGTCCTCTAGATCATCTTTATGGTGATATTCTTTGGTAGCTTTCTTCTATGCTTCGCCGGTAATATCAAAGTTTGTCCTCTTAGAATGAAAAGAGAAACCAAAAGTACTCAATTCCTCTCCTAATGCATGAGCCGATTAGATTGAAGGGCAAACCTCAACTATACCAATTTTTAAAGGAAAGTCCCCACCAAACCCTATCTTGTGCTTTTCCCTTTTAACAACAGCATCGAAATCACATATCTGCCTTGTAACCTCCAAGAGTATGATATGGTCAGTGGGATATCTTGGCAGTCTATATGGAGCAGTCAGACATCCATCAATTCTGATATAGGAGAAGGTGGGGAATTGTATAAACCAAGCTCCGTATTTTTTTATCAACTCCTTGGCTCCATCAGAAATTCTCACATGTTATGTGTTTTGAAGTAGCCTAGTAATATGCATAGTAAATGCATCATTTGCTCTTCTATAATTCTGATTCCCTAGGTGCAACTCAGGGTACACTTCATAGATGGCATCTTGTCCAAATGTTCCTTTTTGGATTCAATCCCCTGTATGGGTAAAATCTAGCAAGCACATATATCACATAAGATGACGGTGAATTTCTTTGTTTCCAATACATCTCTTAGCTGCCTGTCAATCATTGCACTAATAATCCCTGCCCAGTGGTAATTAATACCTTGCTCAATCCTGTTAATAACATGCACCATCCAATTCTCCAATGCCCCATCACTCCTCAACCCGGCCACCTTGCTTAACAGTGTGATTGCATCATAAATATCTTGTCAGAACTTGACCCTATGTAACTGCTTAGGCAGCTTGGAAAAATGAGACTTCGGCTTCTCCAACCAGGAATTGATCATTTGCTGGGCTTTGGTTGGCTCATCCTCATAGTAAGTCCTAGCTAATTCCATGTCCAAGGCACACACACATGGTAGGTCTGGCATATCAAATGCCTGGGCAATGGAAACTAGATTAAAGTTGGCCAACACCCTTCCATCAGTGCTAACAATCCTTTGTGTATCAAAATCATAATGCTGGGAACATTCCAATATCAACTCGTAGCATTGAACTACAGGAGGAAATCCTGCTACATGAACTAGTCCGGACTTCACCATTGCCTTGGTCAGGGCTGATAAATCCTTTTGAGCTGTCCTTTCCTTGAACTCTTCATATTTCCATGCTCCTACATTGGTGTCTGAGACCTCTACCAAACTAAAGCTATCTTACTATCTGGCATCTGACTTTTCACATCCAGCCTTAACCTTTCATGTCTGTAACCGAAGACCCTTCTGTGTCTCCCTTGGCCTTTCCTACCACTGCTTTTCTTGATTCAGCCTGTATTCACAAAAGGAACCTCATGAAAATACAATTATCATCCATATTTCAATCAAAGGTTAGTCTCAAAACCATATGAAATAATTAAGATCAATCATTAATCATCAATCTTGAAACTCTGGGAAAGTGAAGTAATCCAAAAAAATCTAGTCAGGGAAAAATTTGGAGAAATCTGACCCAGACGGACTCCTACTGCCAAGGCATCATTCATCAAATAAATCGTTAATACAGACAAAAGAGATGTGTGATTATCATGAGATTCATTCATTTAGCAATGAGAAATCATCATTTAACATTTAATTCATTACCCCAACTTTGAAAATCAAAACGAAGTGGAACTAGGCAGAAAACTAGAAAAATCCGGAAAGGTCGGATTTCCGCAGGCAGCTTGAAATTCTGGGAACTCATCATACTCCAGGGAATGGAAAAATCTGGGAAAATCTAGGTGCACTAAAATTCTATGGACACCTCAGAAACATGACGACCATTCGATGCGTAGACCATTAACTGAATATTCATACAAACCTCCCTATTCAAATCCCACGAAGACAAACTCGATCCCAATAAGCCAAACTTTGATTGTACCTAAATTTAAATTCCCATAACTCTTAAATGACTAATCTTCATGACGAAACAATGATGCCCTAAATTCAATAACCAGACTTCCGCCACGAAAGCTAGGGTAAGTTCAAAGTTTTAGATACTATCCCTCAAATGATAAAACTAGGGCACAGCAGGATTCTCAAGTGTTGCAAACAAGGTAGAGCCAGATGCAGGATAGGAAGGTCACGTAAAATCCACCAAACCGAACAACCCTGAGCAGACATAATGGAACCCCACCTTCACAAATTAAACCAGATTACGCACAAACAAGGTACGACCTCAAAAGAATGCCTGGGCACACCCAAAATTTGACCAATAAAACAACAAAGATGTGCAATGCAGGCATTGAAAATTTGCAAAAAGATGGACCAAACCCTAAGTAACCACCAATCAACAACTTGAAGTCAAAAATGACTTACCATAGATTAGCTCCAAATGAAACTCGAGCCCGAGGAAGTCGCTGCGAATCAAGGTGCCCTAACGACGAAAATATCAACACAAGCACTGAAGGAATCCACACTCAAGAAAACCAAATCCAATGACTAAGGCTCAAAATGAACAATCCCAAGCACTAGAGTAGATGACAAATGAATAATGAAATCATGAAGAGCACTAAAAAACTTTAAATCCGCTCACAATCATGCCAGAGAAGACGTACCTCAAGCATTAATGGCTGATAAGACATACCAAAGAAATCCAGAAACCCGAGCCCAAAACAAAATTTCAGAAAAAACTGAGCCAGACGGATAATGTAGGTGTGCATGAAATCCGCGGATAAGGCATCCTTCGGGACTCCGACACAGTCCGGAAAAATTCGGGTGACCCAAAAAATCCCGGATTCATCCAAAAACCTGAACTTCGAAAAATCCGATAGTGACCAGACGATGGACCAAGACCCAGGAAAATCCGGGTGAACCAAAAAATCTCAGACCCAGGTCAAAACTTGGACTTCCATTAAAAACCAAGTTTGATCAATTCAACCTCTAGGGTAAGACCAAGGCAAGCAAGACCAACATCCCAAGACCTCGAAAAGACAAATCCAATAAAAACCAAAGGTCCAAGAGACATCCGAAATCAAAAAGAAGGGTCCCCACTCCAAGTGGGGCGTGTGCAAAATTGCACAATAGTTTCTACCTTTTGGGATGGGTGTTGAATATGGTCTAACAGAGGAGAGTAGATTTTCTTTTCTAGATCTACCTACCTTTTTTTGTTTTATTTATTTGGCCAAAGCTATGTGTACCATTGAAATAAATGGATGTTATTTTATTCTCTCTTTCATATCCTAATAGTAGGGCATAGCATATTCATATGTGACATGCATGTAGATATATTGGATTGCACTCGATTCCATCCTGCCAGTCATTTTTAGGTTCCCAGGACTCTCATGCAGGGTAGAGTATTCTTCATGTTCAGAAGAATTTTGGGGAAGTGTAAGCTTCGTGTTTGGGAAAAAAGGCTCCAAGCCATTTTCTCATCTCTTGGTTTGCGGATGACTATTATGGTTAGTGGTGGTTGAAGACTCTCTAGTGATTGTGTTTCTTTACTTATATTCTTATGACCACATGTGCACGAGATCCTGAGTCATATGTTTGAATAAATTATATCATGTACTTTAAATACTTGACTAGATGGTATTTCATGTTATGATGTAACCTTATTTCTTGTACTTAATATTCTAGATTAGGCACTTTTACATGTGAAATGTATTATGTCATTGTATACGCTAAAGATGTTTCATTACTAAAATGAAGAAAAATAGGGATGGATGTTAAAATGGGGGTATAATAAACCTATATTTCATCTATTTCATTAGGAAATGAGACCCACACAAAGAATTGATTTATAACCCTTAGGTGAGTCAACTCATGGTGTGAATCTATAGATTTCCTTATGATTAAAGGACAGGGGTCAGGTTCACAAGGCACTTTTGGGAGCAAAACTAAAAATAGTAAACTAACCCAATCATGCCAAATTAAGCTTGAAACAACAATATTAAACTCAAAATAAGTAGAACCAAAAAATAAATTGTAGATATGAGAAGGGAAAATTTGTGTTTACTAGTCACCAAAAGTGACATTTCAAAGGTTGACTGAGACTCATTTTCCTAGGGAAAAATGTCTCCACTATCAGGCTTGTTCTACAACTTTTGGGAGCCTCTAATATAGATTTGAATCTTCCAATTCTTCCAAGTGACCATTTCAAAATGTTGGAAAAAATTTTATAGGTGAGTTTCTATGAGATCTTCAAGAGATCTTCGAGCTTTCTTCCACCTAGATCTGCAAACACAACATGAGGGAAAAAAATATTTTTTTTGGTGAATGGGTATTTACCTTGGTCAAACCCCATTTTGGTAATAAAACCTTGAAATGAATAAAAGCATGAAAGAGGGAATGAATAATGAACAAAGTAGTGTTACCACTCAACAAACCCTTCAATAAACATTAGAATATAAATTTGCAACTTATATGAAATGGCTTCAATGGATGTGGATTTTTACACTTGAATCTTGCTTGAAATAAAACTTTGAATGCTTGATTTGATCATGAAACCTACATCACAATGTTAACTCCAAAAACATACATGATGCAAGAAGAATTTGACATGACAATTGGATCTTGATTGCAGCAATAAAACTTTGATAAATCTTCTCTTGAATGCATTTAATTGCTCTTGAAATATCATAAACTTGTTAGGTTTCTTAGATAAAAAATTCTAGGTGAAACATAGTGAAATAACCTTATGTTTATAGATAGGTATCCTTAATTTCCAGAAATTCAAATATCACAAGCCAACATTGAATCATAAATTTGAATATATTAAAATACTACCAAAAATATAATTCAAATTTAGGTCCTAAGGTCAAGGGAGGACCCATTCGCCTATGGGAGAATGAGTCCTAGGTCCCTAAACCTAGGACACATATTGCTCAATGTGAAGTGTTATGTTAAGACATTAATGAATGTTGGGTTTCCTCTTCGGAAAATATAATTAAATAGGCTTGGAAAATGAATAAATAAGAAACCAATTCAGGAAAAAATAAGCTCAATTAATTAAGAGATCCCTAAATAAGTGTGAAATTGTAAAGAGATACACCTTACAACAATAAATTAAGGCACAATTAAGTCCATTTTAACTAGGAAGGCCCAAACAATTGAGAAAATGTAAAAGAGATACATTTTTCATCATCACAATTAGTCCCCACTTTAGTGAGAGGATGATCTTGTGTCACTCACACTAAATTATACACTCAAAACATATGTATGCAATAATGACAAGGTAATCATACAATATCAAAGAATTAAAAAAATGAAAAAAACAAAAAAGGGTGGATCAAGCCTCAACTGTGCAATGTGATGTGGAACACACCTCAACTATTTGTCTAAAATTTTCACAAGCAGAACTCATTGTCCACTTTGCAAACAACATGCACTCTCACACTGGCTAATGCAACTTCGGTTGTTCACTAGGTGAGCCCCCAATGGTGGAAAATAAGAGAATCTTATTAGGCTCCCATACCATACCAAAGCTATCCCTCTGAAAACTTCAATAAGGTACCACAAAACAAAACAAAATATAAAAGGGGTGGAAAATGATAGAATCTTATTAGGATCTCATACCATACCAAAGCTATATCTCTGATAGCTTCAGTAAGGCACCACAAAACAAAATAAAACTTTGAGCTTCATATGGCATAACAAGCTATGTTATGCTAAGAACCTATGAGAAAACAAGGCAAGGCTCCACTAGCAAGAAAAATGTGCTATGCTTGGTGGCCTTGAAAAGGGTTTGAGCTTCACAAGGTTAGAAAGTTTCATTATGCTAAACACTTATGAACCAAAAAAATGAAAATAAACATGTTCAAAGAGATTTTTCTTAGTTCATGTAAGGTCTCCTCTTAGGGAACACCATGCCTATTGTCTCCAAGAGAGGACAAGTCAAGGATAAAAGATTCACAACTAAGAGGAAAGTCATATGCCAAGAAAGGTCACACTCTTGGAGGACATAAAACCCAATGAGGCCACCAAGAAAAAGACACATTGCAAGAAGTAAGAAGATCACACAATTAAACATGAGGAATTTCAAAAAAATTCAAAATAATAATGCCAATGTATTCCCCCACATTAAAGAAATTGCTAAACACCATGTTGTGCGCAATTACTTTAAAGTAGAAAATAATCAATGCTAACAAAAAAGAAGACCCGAGGGCTTGTTTGGAAAGCCCTATGCCAATTCATATGTTTCCAAATGAAGATACATCATGAAAAATAGAGGAAGGGGTTGCCAGAAAAATGAAATCCCAAACACATAAGGGATCTATAGATTTGGGGTTAGTATGTCTTTGCTACAATGTTTTTATAGATCTCAAAAATCTCATCAATCCAAAAATACTCACAAAATAGGAAGAATGACACATAGAGAGAAAAAATAAAGAAAATTATTTTAGTTCAACATGGAAGAGACCTAAATTTATCGACATTCCAAAAAGAAAACACAATACAAGTGAAAAGATAAAGGTTGTACGACATATAGAAGAATGTAGGTACAAATAGAGGAATGCACATGAAGATATACATCAAACAAAACAATACAGGGGGATCACATCACACACATGCAATCACATAAATAACATGAAAAAGAAAATAATGACAAATCCTACCAAGACACATACGAGTCAACCTATAGCAGGTCATTTGCATCTCAATCTTGTTTAGTATATGCGGAAGGTAGATAACTAGCCAAAGGAACAACAACAAGTGCCAAACTAGGACAAGCACCAAGTTCAACACTCTATTTACAAGGATCATCATTTAATATCATAGAAAAGGAAACAATGGATTTAGCTCTTTATGCACTTCCTCATCAATCTTAGCAATTTCATTATCATCATTCAAGTTAATCACAATAGTAGGTCTAATGACACTATCCATTGAAGGTTGTTGTTTTTTATGTTGTGGAGAAGGTGGAGAGGTGTCATGCATTGCTTGAGACAGCTTTGGATTTTTGTTTTCTATGTTGTTCTTTTCTAAGGTGTAATGCAAATATGTAAAAGCAATTTTTAGATTTCAAACAAGATAATTTTCTGATTATGCTATGTAAAAGCCTAAAAATGATGTCTTGTAAATGCAATTTTTAATTCACACAATGCACTAAATTTATCAAATGGGGTGATCCCACAATAGTGGTTTACACTTTTTGGCCAAGCTTGACATTGAACTGAATTTTTTTAACTAAATCTTCACTTTCGGGCACCTATAGCTTCTCAACCATGAGGAATTTGAAGATGATGCAAACTAGTGATTTGTGAAATTTTGTGTGTAGATTCTAAATATATATGTTTTTTGAAATTTGGAATCAAATTGCATTTTTTTCCATCTCCTTCGAAAACTAGTTTTTAAGAGTAAACACCATTTTTAAAGAGTGGTGTGTACTTGCTAACACAAATTTTTTTCTATGAAAGATAAAATTCTATATTTTTCGAATTTAGATGAACATAACTATGATATCTAGTGCATGCAATTGGTTTCATAGTGTTTTATTGAATATTTTTTCTTAAGTAAGTTTTGAAGTCAAAATAGTTACAATTTAGACATAGGTTTACTTGCTAACACAAAAAAAATTATGTATCGAAATTCAATTTTATTTTCTTTGGTGGATTAGGGACATCAATATAAAGTGCATAGCTATTTTTTAGTTTTTTTTTATAATTTATATTTTTTCATGTGTGCAGAACAAAGAGCTTGATTTTTAGTGAAAAACCTACATTCACAAAAAATAAAAAATAAATATAATAATAAAATTAAATATATGTAAAATTATACTTTTTGGGAAGCTTATAATGAGGTCTACATACTTACAAATTATTATTTTTTAAATGAATTCATTTGATCCCCCAAATGGTAAATCAAAAGTGGTTTTTTATCAACATTTTGATAGGTGTAAAAGAGACTCCATTATAGGTATGGTTGAAAACTAGTGGGGTTCTATCTAAAGGGATTTGATCTAAAGTGGTTTGATCAAACCCTCTTCAATTGGAATCCTTTAAATATAAATTTTTTAGGCTTAAATCATTATATTTTCTAAAAATATGTGATTTCAACAAAATTCAAGATGTCCTAAAAAGTGTAAACCACTACTATGGGATCACCCAATGATGCTTTATATGATCAATTTGAGATAACAAAAAATATGCAAACTATAACAACAAATTGAAAACAAAAAAACATAATACAAAAATAGAGATTTTTGTTGGCAACACAAGGGCAGACAACTAAGAGGGGGGTTGAATAAGTTGTCACATAATTTCAAACTTATTCAACTTATTAACCTTATTTTTAGATCTGGTGAATTAACCATGAAAGCATAAATCAACAACACATCAACAACACACATAACACCAAGATTTTTTAATGGAAACCCTATTAGGGGAAAAACCACTGCGAAGGTCAGTCCACAAGATTATACCTTGTTAAAAGTATAAAGAAATATGAATGGATAATGCACATGCATTCAAGCACACTGCCTAGAGCTCACTACTCAATTACACAAGGAAGACTCACTATCTTGCAAAAATATTTGGATTACATCCACAAGATTTGAACTAATAAAATAACATCTGCTTATGCTTGATTACAGTTCCAGTTAAGCACATGAGCACTTCTTCACTCTCTGCTCACTCTTCTTCACACTCTACTTCTACCTTTGAATGATCTAAACATTATTCGTACATAGGACTCACACACTTTGCATACTCATACCTTAAAATGATAAAAAAATTCTTATATATATATTTGCAACAAGAAATTACATTGCTACATGTTGGCCTCAATAAAATAATAAAATGAATACAAATTGTCGGCCCAAAATAGTAAAGATTATTAATACAAATCAACCAAGGTAGGCCACAACAAAGTGAAGACCCAAAATAAAATTCTTAAACATGAACCATCTTCAAAAAATATTCCTCGAAGATCCACAACACGCTACAACACCCTATTGGCCAAAAACATGAACATGTAAGAGAAAATTTTGAATCACGAGCACAACGATCAATGCGGACATGTAACATAGATAGAGCACAAACTAGAAACATCCAAAAACATCATGAATCACTAGAGAAGCATCCACAACAATTAACTTTCTAAAATTGCATCATCATTTAGGAAAACCAACTGAAGCAACATAATGACTATTAGAATACAACTTCTCATAACTCAATCAAATCTTCACGTAGATCTCTAAAACTTAACGTGGATAAACTAGATATACTCAACAAGTAACCCTTTATTCCTTAACCTTTGATCATAAATTTATTGAACAAACCAATAGACTAAACTTCACTTCACCACTAACAACCTACAACTTATTTCATTACAATTTTCTTAATATCCTTGACATATACAACTTCTAAGACATTAATTCCAATAGTGTTGACATCAATTACAACCAAATATCAGCAGCACAACCACAACATCCAAAAATCTCCCCCTATGGAATTGATGGCAACACATGATGTGAAAAGCACCATCAACACAACTATCTTTAGCACTTACTCCCCCTTAGGTTCTGACTCTTTTCTCCTCAATTCTTTTACACGACTCTTCTTCCTACATGAATCTTCTCCTTAGATAATTCATAGTTTTTCACATGGCTCTTCTCCCCCTTTGACATCAATGACAAAGATCTCTTTTCTCCACACAAGCTCTGAACCACATATATGAACATGTGACTACCCCCCCTGAGTACCAACCACCACAACATCAATTTGAATCAAGATATGACTATGAAATGAATGGATTGATGCAAGTCAATGCATCTTAGTTCTGATTAGGAGGGGTAATCACCCCTAGCTTCCCTCTGAGATACTCAAAAGTATCCTTAAGAAAATGCTTTGTAAAGATATTTGCAATTTGTTCCTTAGTAGGCACATACTCCAGTTTGACTTCCTTTCACTCACCTTCTCTCTCAAAAAGTGAAACTTGATAGATATATGCTTGGTCTTTGAATGCAGCATCATATTCTTAGAAATTTTAATTGCACTTGAATTATCATAGAATATAGAAATGGGCTCATCATACACAACTCTAATATCTTTCAACATCTGCTTCATCCATAATACTTGAGTATAATTGTTAGTAGCAACAATATATTATGCCTCTGTAGTAGATAAAAAATGGCATTTTGCTTCTTACTTAACCATGAAATCAACTTCTTACCCAAGAAAAATGCACCACCACTAGTACTCTTTATGTCATCCACATCACCTGCCTAATCAACATCAGTAAAAGCACTCAAAGTAAGATCATCATTTTTAGGATAGCATAGGCCAAAATCAACTATCCCCTTCAAGTATCTAAAATTCCTCTTCACATTAGTTACATGAGATTCCTTAGGATTAGCTTGAAATCTTGGGACAATGCATACAACATTCATGATATCTAGTCTAGTTTGAGTCTTGAATAAAGCAATTCACCAATCATCAATTTGTATCTAGTCTAATTTTCTTTTAGAGAATCATCATCTTGTGTCAACTTGCATCTGGTCACCATAGGTGTACCAACTTTCTTTGAATCTTCCATACCAAACTTCTTTAGAAATTATTTCACATACTTGGACTGAGATATGAAGATCCCTTTATCTAGCTAAATAATTTGCAATCCCAAAAAAAAATCATCTCACTAATCATAGACATCTCAAACGATCATTCTACATCTCATCAACAAACTTCATATACAAACTATCATCTCCTCCAAAAGTGATATCATCAACAAAGACTTCAATAATCAGATCTTTATCATGATCAATCTTGAAATATAGATTACTATCAACAATACCTTTATTGAATCCAAGCTTCAAAAAATACTTGTCCAATCTGGCATACCATGCTCTTGGGGCTTGCTTAAGTCCATACAATTCTTTCTTCAATAGACAAACCATATCTCCCTGATTAGACAATTGAAATCCATCAGGTTGCTCAACATACACCTATTCTTCCAATTTACCATTCAGAAATGCTAACTTGACATCCATCTAATAAACCTTGTAGTTTTTGTAAGAAACATAAGCAAGAAATAATCTCACAGATTCAATCCTAGCAATAGGGGAAAATGTTTCTTCAAAGTCAATTCCTTCCATCTGTGACTATCCTTTGCACACCAATCTTGCTTTGTTTCTAACAACTTCACCTTGCTCATTTAGCTTGTTTCTAAAGACCTATTTAGTTCCAAGTAAATTTATTCCTTAGGTCTAGGAACAAGAATCCATGTATTATTCTTCTCAATTTGTTGTAGTTCTTCTTTCCTTGCTTCTACCCAATGTTCATCTTTGCATGCTTCATTCACACTATTAGGCTCAGTCTTTGAAATCAGACAATATTCTTTTGCAATTTTTCTCCTAGTCTGAACACCTTTGTTCTTATCACCTATAATCAAATCTTCTAAATGATTTAGTCTTACATACCTTGGAGTCTTAGTATTTTCTTGAACTTCTGGCTCTTGTGATCTCTCTTCTACACTTGCACTAGTTCCTTCCTCTTGATTATCTTGATTCACCAGAATGATTTGAACTTGATTTTGAGTTTGAACTTTCTTTCTTGTGACTAAACTATTAATATGATCATCTAGATCATATCCACATGTTTTGGATGGTCTAGAAGTGTCTTCATCAACCTTGACATTTTCACTTTCAACTACTTTCCTCAATCTCTTATTGTAGCACCGATAGGCCTTACTCTTAGTAGAATAACCAAGAAAGATTCCTTCATCACTCCTAGCATCAAATTTTCCTACCTCTTCATCTCTTCTAATATAGCATTTACTCCCAACGATTTTGAAATATCTAATAGTAAGCTTATGACCAGTCGATAGCACAAAAGGGGTCTTACCAGTATCACCTTTGACTTGTACCTAGTTGAGGATGTAAACAACAATACTCACAGCTTCTCTCCAATAGATATGAGGAACATTTCCTTCCAACATCATAGTCCTAATAGCATCTTGAATTTTCCTATTTTTCCTTTGCACAACTCCATTTTGCTGAGGGGTCCATGGGGTAGATAATTGTCTCTTTATTCCATGCACTTCAGAAAAATAATTAAACTCATGGGAAGTGAATTCACCACCTCTATTTGATCTTATAAATTTAACCTTTAGACCTATCTCTATCTCAACCATAGCCTTAAAAATATTTAATTTCTCCAAAGCTTCAAATTACTCTCTTAAGAAATTAACCCACTTCAATCTAGAGTAATCATCAATAAGTAATATGAAGTACCTATCTCCTTGTAAAATTTTGACTCTAGAAGGACCTCACAAATCAATATGAAAAATCTCTAACACTTCATTTTAATAATGTTTTTTGCTCCAAAATGAAATTCTAGTTTTCTTCCCTAAATAACATTCCTTGCATATAGTATTAGTATGATTTACCAACTTAGGAAGATCTCTCACTGCCTGAGTAGAACTTATCTTGATAATATTGTCAAAGTTTACATGACCCATTCTCATATGCCATAACCAAAGTTCATCAAATTGAGCAATCAAACAACTATTACTAGTACCATTCAGGTGAAAGATGTTACCTTTTGTTTTTGTACCTAAAGAAATCACATTTTTGAAACTTCCCAATATTCTACACTTTCCATTCTTCAATTGAACATTGTATCCCTCTTCAACCATCTATTTGAAACTCAAGAGATTCTACTTCAAACCTTCCACATATAGAACATCATCAGTATTATTCTTACCATCAAGAGAAGTGGATTCTCTACCATGTATTACACTAGCTTTCTCATCACCAAATCTTACAACACCACCATCATACTTTTCTAGGCTCACAAATTTTCTTTTATCACCTATCATGTGATGAGAGCATCCACTGTCAATCACCCATTCATCTTTCTCTTCAACTCTAATTGATAGAGATTTCTCCACATTTGAGCAACTAATAGATTCAATAGGTACAAGATCATTTTCCTTGACAACAATAAATACCCATTCATCCTCACTTGCATTCCCTTGATCAAATTCATCATCTATCACACCTTCATCGGCAGCATAATAGCACTTTCTTTGAAATCTAGGCTTGTTAGGTCTTGGCTTAGGGACCCTTTCCAAACACCTTGATGCAAAATGACCTATCTTATTGCAAGAAAAAAATTTAATAGGTAATTTCCCTTTATACTTACCTTCTCCTCTGGCTTCTCTCTTGACAATAAGTGCCTCAATCTCCTCTAGCGTTCTCTCCTCTTCTTCAATCTCTCTCATTTCCTCCTCATACTTGAATACCTTTCTAGAAGAAATTTCTCCCAAATCATATCTATGTTTATCTCTTTCATAAGTATTAGCCTTGAATGTGGATTCTATCTTAGGAAAAGCATCACCGAATTCACTCAACTCAAAATTTGTAAGCTTACCAATCAACATGTCTCTGGTTACATTTTTTACAGTCCAGAGCTGCTCAATAGCAATAGATTTGACTTTTTATGCAGCAGGAAAGGATCTAAGCACTTTAGCAACAATCTTCTATTCTTCCAATTTTCCACCAACACATCTGATACCACACACAAGTTCATTCACTCTTTGCATGAAGGTAGTAATGTTCTCATCATCACCCATTCTCAACATTTCATATTTCCCTTACAAACTTTGTAACTTAGAAATCTTCAAATTAGCATCACCTTCATACAAAGTTTCCAACTTTTTCCAAATCTCATAAGTATTCTTTAATCCATAACATTTGTCATCTCATAATCAATCAAAGCACTCAACAATGCTTCCTTAGCCTTGATATTGTACTCAACATCTCTAATCTCAACAATAGTAGTAGGACTATTCCGAGGAATAATATACCTATTTCTTGTAATGCTCTAGTATGGTTCACCCATGCATCTCATATGGCACAAAATTCGAGTCTTCCACAGAGAATAATTTGTTCCATCAAACGACTATCCTTCTTGCATGTCACCATCCCAGATCACCTCAAGTTGTTAAACTTATTTCGAGGAACTTGCTCTGATACCAATTGTTAGCAACACAAGGGAAGACAACTGAGAAGGGGGGTGAATCAATTGTCACAGAATTTCAAACTTATTCAACTTATTAACCTTATTTTTAGATCTGGTGAATTAACCATAAAAGCATAAATCAACAACACACTAGAAACACATATAACACCAAGTTTTTTTACATGGAAACCCTGTTAGGGTAAAAACCATAGTGGAGGTAATTCCATAAGATTATACCCTTTTAAAAGTATAAATAAATATGAATGGGGAATGCACATGCATTTAGGTGCACTGCCTAGAGCTCATTGCTCAATTACAAAAGTAAGACTCACTGTCTTACAAAAAGATTTGGATTACATCCACAAGATTTGAATTAAGAAAATAGCACATGTTAATGCCTAATTACAATTCTGGTTAAGCACATGAACACTTCTTCACTCTCTGCTCATTCTTCTTCACACTCTACTTCTGACTTCGAATGATCTAAACATTATTTGCACATAGGACTTGCACACTTCACATACTCATACCTTCAAATGATAAAACAATCACTTATATATATCTGCAACAAGAAATTGCATCACTACATGTCAGCCTCAATAAAATAATAAAATGAATACAAACTGTCAGCCCAAAACATTAAAGATTATTAATGTGAATCAACCAAGGTTGGCCACAACATAGTGAAGACCCAAAATAAAATTCTCAAAAATGAACCATCTTCAAAAATTATTCCTCGAAGATCCACAACATGCTACAACACCCTATTTGCCAAGAACATGAAAAACATGAACACGTAAGAGAAAATATTGAATCGTGAGCACAACGATCAATGTGGACATGCAACACAAATAGAGAATGATCTATAAACATCCACAAACATCATGAATCACTATAGAAGCATCCACAACAACTGAACTTTCTAAAATCACATCATCTTCATTCAGGAACACCAACTGAAGCAATAGAATGAATGTCAAAATACAACTACTCATAACTCAATCAAATCTTCACATAGATCTCTGAAACTTAATGTGGATAAACTAGATATACTCAACAAGAAACCCTTTAGTCCACAACCTCTTATCATCAACATACTGAACTTCACTTCACCACTAACAACCTGTAACTTATTTCATTACAATTTTCTCAATATCCTTGACATATACAACTTCTAAGACATTAATGCCAATAGTGTTGACATCAATGACAACCACATATCAACAACACAACCACAACATCCAACAATTTTGATGCCCAAAAATGTAAGAAAAACCCCTAACCAAGGACTCATTCGCCCATGGGTGAATGGGTCCTAGCTAAGGTTTTTGAAAAATGAATATACAAATTTCGTAGTTGATTCTTATGGTTTTCATATTTTGGATCGACACAAGTGATTATAGTTTGAATTTTCTATAAATTTAAGTCTAAATGTAAATGCAAAATAGTGATAAATGAAAAATTAGGAGACCTAATTTGATGTGCAATTTTAACTCAATTTTGTGTTTTAAGTTTTTGATCATGCAATGTTATGTAAATGCTTTGAAAAATGACCGTATTTTTTATATTTTCTAGATTTTAAAGATGCAAAAATGCAATCCTAAAACCCTAAATGAGATGCAAACTAATGCAAGTTAAGTGACCCTAAATGAGATTCAATGCAGCACAATGCAATGAAAATGAATGCAAATCTTAGATCTAGGGCTGAAATATAATCTAAAATCAGAAAGATATAATGCTCAAATGTCAGGTTCACCAAAATGAAATGAAGAAAAATAGGGATGGATGTTAAAATGGGGGTATAATAAACCTATATTTCCTCTATTTCATTAGGAAATGAGATCCACACAAAGAATTGACTTATAACCCTTAGGTGAATCAACTCAAGGTGTGAATCTACATATTTCATTATGACTAAAGGATGGGGGTCAGGTTCACTAGACACTTTTGGGAGAAAAGCTAAAAATAGTAAACTAACCCAATCATGCCAAATTAAGCTTCAAACAAAAATATTAAACTCAAAATAAGAAAAACCAAAAATTAAATTGTAGATATGAGAAGGGAGAAATTGTGTTTACCAATCACCAAAAGTGAGTTTTCAAAGGTTGACTAGGACTCATTCGCCCGAAGGGTGAATGGGTCCATTGTCAGGGTTTTTCTGTAACTTTCAGGAGACTCTGATATAGATCTAAAACTTCCAATTTATCCAAGTGGAGTGTTAGAATGTCGGAAATAAATTCTATAGGTGAGTTTTCATGAGATGACAACTTTTGCAACCTTTTCAACTTCAATTTTTCTTTTCAAGAGATCTTCAAGATTTATTCCACCTAGATCTCCAAACACAACATGAGAGTGAAAAAATGTTTGTTTTTGGTGAATAGGGGTTTGCCTTGGTCAAACTCTATTTTGGTAATCAAACCTTGAAATGAATAAAATCAGAAAAGATGGAATGAAGAATGAACAAAGTAACGTTACCACTCAACAAACCCTTCAATAAACCTTGGAATATAAATCTAAAAACTGCATGAAATGGATTCAATGAATATGGATCTTGACACTTGAATCTTGCTTGAAATAGTACTTTGAAAGCTTGATTTGATCATGAAACCTACATCATAATGCTAGCTCCAAAAATATGCATGATGCAAGAATACTTTGACATGACAATTAGATCTTGATTGTTGCAATAAAACTATGATAAATCTTCTCTTGAATTCCTTTAATGGCTCTTGAAAGTGCTCTTTAAATCTCATAAACTTGCTAGGTTTCTTAGATAAAAAAAGCTAGGTGAAACATAGTGAAATAACCTTGTATTTATATATAGGTATCCTTAATTTCCCACAATTCAAATATCACAAGCTAACATTGAATCACATATTTGAATATTATTAAAATACTGTAAAAAATATAATTTAAATTTAGGTCCTAAGATCAAGGGAGGACCCATTCTCCCATGGTAAAATGGGTCCTAGGTCCCTAAACCTAGGACACACATTGCTCAATGTGAAGTGTTATGTTAAGGCATTAATGAATGCCAGATTTTCTCTTTGGAAAATGTAATTAAATAGGCTTGGAAAATGAATTAAAGGGCTAGTGCAAGAGCACCTTGGGGTCTTCATGCCTCTTTGAGGATTTTTTTTCTTTTTTTGTTTGATTTCAAGAAGTTTGAGATATAATAAGTTTCCAAAAACCATTTTCATGTTTTTCAATAAGTTTTTGGGTTTGGAGTCAAGTCTTGTTGTAAAAACAAGGTCTCCTTCCTCACCATGTAAGCTTGGTTCATCTAGGAAAACTAAAGAATCAAAATGACTTGATGCAACCAGGTCCTTGAGGGGAGTTTCCTTGATAATTTGAAGTGTTTGTGGCATTTTACACCTTTGAAGACTCATTTCAATTGGGCTTATGAGAAGTAGTAGTCAATTGCCTTAACTAGGCAATTAGGGATCTAAATGGAAAAAGGTTAGTTTCCAACGTCCACCTAATTCAAATATTTGTTGGAGGATTTTGGGAAGGTGTGGGAAAGGTTTAAATAAGCTCTTTTGGTCGAGGCATGCTTGACGTTCAACAATTTGAAGATCTAATGCACACACTATGTTTTCTAGAAATTCTACATACAAATTCTTTAGTTTTTTGTGTAGTCCGGCCTCTGTACAATCTGTACAGGAACAAACTTGTTATGGTTGGATAGAGGGAAGTGAAAAATTTCATTTGAAAATGGTTTGGTGAATTTCAATCATGTATAAAAGGAGTTATCTTCATTTTAGCAGCAACAAGCCGAGAAACCCTCAAAATTAGGGTTTTGGCTGAAAATGCCTCTATCTTCCATTCCCATAGTGTAAAGTTGCTGATTATTGTGGGATGGAAGTTATTTATGTATATTTTCACATTTTTAAGGTTTTGGAGAATTTCCTATTGTGTGGAGGAGATTATACACTAATCTAGGCTTGGCATCCTCATGTGACAAGCCTAGTTTGTAAAGCAGAAGTTTGAGTTTTGCTTGTTTTATGAGATTTTGTTCAAGGTGGCACTTAGGAATGATATAAATGATTGTAATTAGCTTGTAGGAGTTTGAAACAAGGCTTTGGGGAGAGGGGGAGAGCCTAGATAGCTAAAATTTAGTTATGATCAACCAATTAGGCCTCTTGGGGACAATGGTACATTGGTCCATGATTGATTTTCCATCCACTGTTAAAGAAGATAGACTTTGGAATCTTGTAGAAGCATGTCATAGTTTCCTAAATTTAGTAGTTTGCATCTAATATAGACTTGTGGGTGGATTTTAATTAGACTGTCCTACTAGGAAGTGCTACAAGCATTTGAGGGTAAAGAGGCCTAGTAGTATGAGTGATGAACACATGGATTTTCCTAAGTGCTAAGTAGGATGTGATGCCCTATTTTGGTCTGTTAAAGCATATTATAAGTGGCTATAAGCCTCTCAATTTTTTGAAGTACAAAGACCCTTGGTGAGTTGGGTTTTTCTCTTAAGGGAATAGTGACTTGGAGAAGTCTTGGTAAGAGTATTTGAGAGAAGTATTACAAGAGGATATCTATCATCTAAGATTGGTGTCCTTCCCTGCTCGCTCTAAATCAGAGTGGTATCAGAGCAAGGTCTAATTGTTGAAGAGTAAAGAAGAATTGTGTGTTGAGGTGCTTGAATAAAATAATGCCTCCTAAAGGTGGGTCTACGGTAGTTGCATGGGAGATGAAGGCCTTGAGAGATAGGATAGAGGCCTTAGAGAGAAGGGGAATGTTGAGGAAGAGAGTACCTTAGAAGAAGAGGTAAAGGGTGGAGATGATACCAACCCTGAAGAGCAGATCCCTCCTAGAGAGAGATGGTTCAATTGATCCTTGAAGACCATAAGAGTAGAAGCCACCTAGGTAAAGATAGGCATCCCTATGTATGGGGGAATGATGAATGTTAAGGCACTCCTAGAATGGGTAGATGCCTTGAACAACTACTTTGAAAATAAGGAGATGATAGAAGATAAGAAGGTTAAGTTTGCAAAGACCAAATTGAATGGGGTTGCCTTGACTTGGTGGAATTATCACCAAGGAGAAAGAGTGAAAGAAGGAAAGAACATGATTACTTCATGGGAAAGAATGGTGAGCAGATTGAAGACACAATTTCTTCTTGCAGATCATGAAGTGCAAGTGTTTAGGAAGCTACAAAACCTGAAGCAAAAGGACATGGACGTGGCAACCTACACTGAAGAGTTTCATAAATTTAGCATGAGATGTGACCATAAAAAGAGTGAGAAAAAGAGGGTGGCCAGATATTTGAATAGACTAAGATTTTCAATTCAAGATGACATGAGTCTAGTGACCCTAAAATAGTAGAAGAATGATTTCAAGTGGCATGTAAGGTAGAAGAAAATTTGAGGAGAAAACAAGAGCAACAAGGAAGGGGTAGAGGCAGAAGCTCCAAAGGAAGAGGCAATTTTGGTGGTAGAAACCAACCACAAAGGCAACAAGGGGAGTCAAGTGGAAAGGAGGAACAAATTCAAGATTCAAGAGGAGGATTCAAAAGTAGGAGGTCTAATGGAAGAGGCTCCAATTCATTCTCTGGAAGGTGTTACACATGTAACCAATTTGGGCACCCATTTTACAAATGTCTTGAGAAACAAGCTTCAACATCCCATGGTGGACATAGGAGGAATCAATTGGTGCAAGAAGAGGATGCACAAAGTGTAAATTCACCTTCCAAACCTACTGATCCTGAATTTGGAGAGAACCTAATGATGAGGACACTTCTCAAAGTACCAAGTATCAAGGAACCACCACAAAGGAAGTACTTATTTAGGACTACATGATAATCTCATGGTAAATTATGCAAGGTAATTGTAGAATCAAGATCCACTGATAATTTAGTGTCTCTTGAAATGGTTGAAAAGTTAAAATTGAAAAAGATTCCTCACCCTACCCCATATAAGGTGTCATGGTTGAATAGGGAGCAACAAGTGTTTGTTAATGAGCAAGTTTGGGTAGATTTTCAAATTGGGGAGTATAGGGATAGAATTTTGTGTGATGTTACTCCCATGGATGCTTTTCATCTACTCTTAAGATGCCCATGGTAGTATGACAAACAAGCCTGACATGATGGGCAGAAAAATACATATACAATCAACAATGATGGGAAAATTTTCACCATGAATCCCTTACTAGATGAGGGAGTAGATAAGAAAATTGGGTATATCATTATGGTGGCAAGGGAAAAGGAGTTCTTGCAGACCTTGAAGGAAGAGGGAGGTCTAGTATTTTCCCTAGTTGTTAAGCCTAAGTGTAGGTCTGTTCTGGCTACAAACAAAGAAGAACCAATTCCTAGTGAAGTCCTGCCCTTGTTGGGGAAGCATAAGGAAATAGTGGTGGATGAATTGCCTAGTTCCCTACTCCCAATCAAATATATCAGTCACCATATTGACTTGATTCTAGGTGCCACATTTCCCAATAAGGCTACTTACAAAATGACACCAGCCCAAAATGAAGAGATTACAAAACAAGTGCAAGAACTATTGGATAAGGGCCTAGTAAGGAAGAGTTTGAGCCCTTGTGTTGTTCCAACTATGTTGGCCCCTAGAAAGGATGGTAAATGGAGGTTATGTACTAATTCAAGATCCATAAATAGGATAACCATCAGATATAGGTTTCCTATGCCAAGGATGGAAGATCTTATGGATTGTCTAGGTGGGGCTTGCTATTTTTCAATAAATGATCTAAAGAGTGGGTACCATCATATTAGGATTCGTGAAGGGGATGAATGGAATAAAACTTTCAAGACTAATCAAGATCTCTACGAATGGATGGTGATGCCTTTTGTCTTGTCCAATGCCCCTAGTACCTTCATGAGATTAATGAATGAGGTACTGAAACCCTTTAGTGAAAAATTTGTTGTGGTTTATTTGGATGATATTCTTGTTTTTAGTAGGTCCAAGGAGGAAAATTTGAAGCATCTTGAGATGGTCCTAAGGAGGATGCATGAAGAAAAGTTGTTGATCAACATACAAAAGTGTGACTTTATGAAAGAAAAATTGGTCTACCTTTGGTTTGTCATATCAAAGGGAATTTTGAAGATGGATCCATCAAAAGTTGAGGCCATTCTCAATTGGCCACCACCTAAAACAGTAGGAGAGTAGTTTCCATGGCCTTGCAAGATTTTATAGGAAGTTCATTAAGAACTTTAGCCAAATTTGTGCACCTATCATTGATACCATCAAAGGAGAAAAGAAGAGAAAGTTTAATTGGACAAATCAAGAAAATGAAAGGTTTGAGTACTTGAAAAGAAAGGTATCACAATAGCCTATCCTTACCCTTCCTGATTTTAATAATTTTTTTACCATAGAATGTGATGCAAGCAACCAAGCAATAGATGTTGTTTCAAGTCAAGAAGGAAAATCGATTGCATTTTTTAGTGAAAAACTAAATGAGGCAAAGAGAAAACACCCTTGTTATGATATTAAACTATATGCTATGGTCCAATCCTTAAAGAAATGGAGGCACTATTTGTTACAAATGGATTTTATTGTGTTTATTGATGAATGGGCAAGAAAAATTGAACCAAAGACACATGAATTGGGTTGAATACCTACAAGCATACACTTTCTCCATAAAGCACAAGAAGGGGCAGGCCAATAAAGTTGCAAATGCCCTTAGTAGAAGGGTCATGATGGTTCAAGAAATTCAGTTACAAACTATGGCTATAGAAGCTCTCAAAGCTATGGATCAAGAGGATGAACATTTCAAGGCTACTTTTGATGTTTGCAATCAGTTTTTAGATGCTTTCACAATGATTTTGTTGATTATGTGTTGCAAGATGGGCTATTGTTTAAAGGGGATCAATTGTGCATCCCCAAGTGTTCTATGAGGGAGAAAATCATTAGAGAAAAGCATAGTAGGAGTCTTGGAGGGAACTTTGGGCTTGAAAAAACTTTGGAGCAAGTGAGGAGATTCTATTTTTGGCCCAAAATGCAAATGGATGTGAGAAGGTTTGTGGAATCTTGCACAATATGCCAAAGAGCAAAAGGTACTACCTCCAATTCTGGTCTTTACCAACCTCTACCAATCCCAAATAGACCTTGGGAAAGCATAAGCATGGATTTTGTCTTAGGACTGCCTAGGACACAAAGAGGGGTGGATAACTAGTGTCTTTGTAGTAGTTGATAGATTTAGCAAAATGGCACATTTTATTCCTTGTAGATGCACTAGTGATGCCTCTAACATTGCAAGTCTATTTTTCAAAGATGTGAAAATGCATGACATTCCTATGAGTATTGTATCTAATGGGGACTCTGAGTTCATAGGTCATTTTTGGAGGACCTTGTGGAGAAAGTTGGGGACTAATTTGCAATATAGTTTAGCCTACCATCCTCAAACAGATGGGAAAACAGAGGTGGTTAATAGGTTATGTTGACACCAAAAATTGACGAGGTAACAGTGCCTTATGGGAAACTCAGTTTAAGGGGGACCTTTTGTGCTAAACTGAGTGACCTCCAGATTTTTAAAGAAGTCGACTTCTTCTATAATGGGTTTTGGAAAGGGAAAAGGAAATGAATATAATGAAGCAAAGACTAATCTAAGGCAATGCACCAAAATATACTGATGGGCACAATAAATCATAGATTTAGGGGCCTGAATAGTGTTGTTGCGTTCCAAAATCTCAGAGACTTAAAACTATAGCATAGAAAGTTTATTTATTGACATAAAATAATATTGTGTACATCCTCACTACTAAGAAGAGTCATTAGACATGATTTAGGTAAGCAAGCTTGTATTCAACATATACAAAAGTTCTTCAAATGAAATGCTTAAGACAATATAAAGCACAGTTTACAGTTTAATCAAAGCATGAAAAATAGAAAGGTCGAACAATTGGCACAGTTTGAAATTTTCTTGCAAATAAAAGTAAAAGAGGCCTGGTGTCTTTGCTAAAACTAGTGTGTTTTTCTCAAAAAAATTTGGACCTTCTCTCATCGACAGAGAGAGTATATATAGCAGGAAAAGAAAACTCCCACCGCTTTGGAGAAATGCAATAGAAAAGATCTTGCAATCCCTTGCAATGATGCCTGAATCAAAAGATTCCCAAGGCTGTTACAACAACATCGAGTTAGAACATAGCATCTGCTCATCCAGGTGTAGGTGCATCCTTCGTAATGATGGCGGTGGTCCCAGCCAGGCTCGAGGTGACAAGTGTCATCCACCACTACAAATGACTTATGATGAGCAGCACCCAATAGTATTATCTCCCTCAGCTAGCCTATTGTCCACTCTACAGATTAGTCGTAGGGCACGTGGCAGCCTTTCGCTGCCCGCATGAATCTTTCTCCCATTGCCTCCGAGAGATTGTGAAAATGCAACACGTGTCCAATGGGTGGAGATCCTTATCGTGGCAGAGGGAAAATTCAAACAGCTTGTCACAAAGGACGTGTGGTAGCATTTCATTGCCCGCGGTTGTTTATTTCATCCCCGCATGAAAAAATTGTGATCTGCCACCACATAGCATGATGTAGGACCCCCTGACACTTATTAGAAATGACGGCCCCGCAGAAGCCTTTCGCAACCCGAAGAGACTTTAAGGAAATAAGAAATAAAACCTCCCACAAGTGCGACACGTGGACACTCAGCACAGCTCCTCAGGACCCGAAAGGGAAGCCGTTACCCGAAGTTGCGAAGAGAAGATATGCAAAGTGGCAAATCAAAAATTGATGGAAAACCGAATAAACTCGGTGATGCATAGGCCAGCAGACACACAATACAAAAGAAACCCAAAGGGAGCTGCTAAAATATTTATTTTAATAGCTTTTGGCAACTATCAGGGGCATTTCGAATAAGGAACGGAGAACCCAAAAATCTCTCTGGTTCTGTAGACTAGAGCTTTATCCATAGGGCTAATAGAGTCAGAGTTTGGAAAGAGCCGCCTACAAGGGCGACCATTCATTTTCGGACAGCTTTGCCATGCTACGCAAATTTTCTTATGCTCTACGTAGATCAATAACTTCCTTGTGAGGCAGCACATCAGGTAGACCGGCGCCTGCTTGTATATGGAAAAGCAACCACGAGAGTGGATGAATGACTGCCTCAATGTTGACTGCCATTGGGGAGCTACTGAACTCCCTAAAAGCCTCTAGGTCATTTTCCTTCTGCTCAATAACTTCAACAATTTGTGTAGTTGTGGCAATAGAGCCATCCTCGAGGAATGGGGATGGCAGCCCCATCTTGCCTAATTCAGAGAAACTTCCCCGAATGCCATCTAGTGCCTTACCTAGAAAAGTTGCGACTGCCTTAGTGCACTAAAAAGCGGAGTAGCAATGAATAAATTTATTTGCTATTTGAGCAGCAGCGTCCCCATCTTCGATACCCGCCCCAGCAAGGATTTCATCTGAGACAAAGTATAGCTTGTTGAACAAGTTCTTCACTTCGAGAACCTTCTCTAGGATGAAACGTGGGAACCGCTCAATTGTATTGTTTGCCTCTTGATTGAGCCTTAATGCTTTGTCGATAAATCGGAGGGTAGGCTGCAATGTTAGTTAAAAGGTCTTGACTTTCTCCCAGTGAGAAATATATAATTGCCTAACCAACGGAATGATATCAGGTTGGGCAAGAGAAGGCAATAGAGAGACTTTAAGCAAAGAAATATCCGCGTCTCTTGAAATAAGGGCCTCAACTAATTCTGCCTTTTTCCTTTTTTCGAATGCCAGCTGCTCCACATAGTTGTTCATTTCTTTATTCCAATTCTGCTCAGCTTGAGAGTGGTTCACAGATTGCTCTTCCAAAGAAGCCTTTGTCTCTCAGAGTTCTTCCTCTAATTTAGCCTTTAGGCCTTTAAATTCGGCCTCTTTCTCCTATACTCTTTGCTCATACTGCTCTTGTAGGTGCTCCAATTCCTCACCCTTTTGTGCCATCCCCTGACTATGCTCAAGGCGGAGGCATTCAAGCTCTTCCTCTTTTAACTATAGGCTCTGTCGCACTTCTTGGTTTTTGTTTTGCAGTTCTTTTACTATGCCTAAGTCAGCAACCTAGGTTTTCACAATTTTGCCCTAAAGCTTGTTCCTCTCATTCTCTGCTGTCAGTGCCCTTTTAGTCATTCAGACGATATCTGCCTCTAAGGATTTCTCCTTTGTTTCCAAAAAACTCACCCTTTCCCTGGCTGCCCTGAGCTGCTCATCCTTCTTCTTTAACTAGCGACCAGTTTTGAGGAAGTCAGAAGTGACTACTTATTGTGTTTCCTCCATGATTTCAACCTTATCTTGTGGCCAGGCTACCTTCATGTCGAGTCTGACAACATAAATCTCATAGTCTTCGAGTTGTATTTCTCCTTGAGGCTTGCTTACCCTTGGATACATGGTTGCGAATTTTAATTCTTATCGGGCCTCATCATACAGAACTTGTACTCTTGGCTCGACAGGAACATTGTCATCCTTTGCCTTGCATTTCCTCATTCTATTCATGCGTGCCTCTTTTCCACAATCTATATGTGCTATGAATTCGGCTGGTGATGAAACTAGCCCACCTGCAAAAGGAGCACTAGAAGGCAGGGCATAGGGATAGGTAACCTTTGTAGCGCAGACATTTGCTTCTTCTGGAGAGTGACTGTTTATGGAGAAAAGTGCGGTATGTTCCATAGTTTGGTCTGAGAACTATCAACAGGGCTAGGCATTTGTGGTGGCTGAATCAGGGAATTAGCCATAAGGCTCATTGGCTGGGAAAGGGGAGTTGCTAACGGGGTGTCAACTTGTTGCAATGGAAGAGGATCTGTAAGCATAGTAGAAAAAGAATGGGCACCGACAGGGGGAACATTTTTTGAAAGCAATGCAAGGAAAGTATAAGCAGAAACAGTAGGCGTGAGCGTACTCAGAGGAATAATTACAAGTGGGTGGGCCTACGAAAACTGGGCAAATCCAACTGAATAAGTTGGACCAAAAGTAGAAGGTAGAGGGCTTGGACCTATGGCAGGAGTTGCCAGTAAAGCAGGGGCAGATACGAAGGAATGAGATGCAAGAGGAGTGAAATATACCTGTTGACTGGTCGATGGTGGTTCTAAAATGGTTCATGACTCCCCACAAACTTCGGTATCTAGCTAGTAGCAGGTGTTTCTCCTCCAGCGGGTTCTTGCAAAACCCCTCCGATAATACTTTTTGTAGACAGCCTTTTCGAAGGTAGACACTCACTAACTTCAGTAGCCGAATCCATCTATTGAGGCGTTAGCCTGGCTGGTTTAGTGGCCCAAGTGAGTGTATGTGATCCTCTTGATATATTAAAACATACGTTCGTGGCCACATCGGCAGCATGCCTGGAGACCTTGCCCCTTTGCGCTGAGGAGGACAATGCCGTCGCTTCTTCTTCATGCTCCTCATTCATGCTCTTCAGATTCCTCCCCCTCTTCGCTCCTATCAATACTAGAGTTCGGGCTAGGGTGGCCTTCCTTCCACCATCTTTCAAATTCCTGGTTATCCTTTAGCTGATTGTAAGGAGCATCCAACTATGCTACTTCCTGGTAATATTTTCAGAAATTTTTTATTTTTTTATCACTCCATTCCTCATCCTTCTTCAACCTATTATACATGTTGCACTCCATGGGAACATTATCCTTGGCCACATCCATAGAAAAGTAGAACTTGTGCCATGGGCCTCTAGTGTCTGGCATAGGGATTTGCACTAATTTGACAAAATTCTCATCTCTATCCGTTCGTGGATTAAGCCGCTTCTCCCTATATGGTTAGGAAACATGGGTAACTTTCATATGTGGCTCTGATAAGTCATTGAAAGTGTTGTATTCCCACTTATCATTTATAAGTACCAACCCTAGATGTGCTAGCTTATCCTCTAACAACTAGTGTGATTATTTTTTAATCAGAGTTACCGACTTGAAATTCTTCAGACAAGTGAATAATCCCTTCTTTTTGACCTTTCCATTACTACAGAAAGTGAAATCAATGACACATACCTACTAAAATATTTCCAGTGTGAGCACTCTATCCGTGATGCAAGCCAGGAGTAGGAAAGATTTGCCAGTAAAACCCCACATTTGAAAGATTGTAAAATCCCTGCCTAAGAACCAGTCACAAGCAAGGCTGTGGCTTTGCATAAATTCGGTCTGCTCGTTATCGAGCCAGACAATATCACCTTCTCCAATTAAATCATTCAAAATCGGGGCTATGAAATAGTCCACAAATGCATAATAGTCATATGATGCAGAAAGGAAAGGTGTCCATGTAGACATCGACTTCTTTTTATTTTGCTCATCAAAAATTGATAGCAGAAAAAATCGGGCAAAGAAATCCAGATTTTGATGCAGAAACATGTGGAGCAGGTAGGAAAGAAACCTAAACTTCCTCTCCACCTAATAATTCTTAATTTTTTGTTTCATTTCTTCAACCATGAACTCAACAAAATCATACCAGAAGAGTTCATGCTGCTTGTGAAATTGCATTGCCGGTTCCAGCTGAAAGCTTATCTTCTCATCAGAGTCTCAACCGCAAACAAATGCCGGCATAGACATGGCATTTTGGAGATCATCGCAGAATGCACCACAAGATAATGGGATACTTGGCGCTTTAGTGGCCAAGATACCTTTCTTACCAATCTCTTCTAACAAGAAAATCTGAGCTGATTTTCATCTTCCTCCATATTTTCTCTCTTTTTCTTGGGCGAAAGGGCTCGATAGTCTCCTTCCTTTTACTTGGATCCATGATACATAACATGTACCAAATGGCCTCTGGGCTGATATGCACCCTTAAGTTGTAGCCTTCAATGTAGTGGGTATCTGGATTATAGCGCTAAATAGCAGCATCAACCACTTCTGGGCAATAGTGCACTAATGGGTTCATGTATTGTGGGAGACCACTATACCAAACTCTACTTGTCATGGATTGGTCCGCCCTTAGTGCCGATAATCTTGCACAAGCTGCCTCTCTGAGGGACATAGGGTTTTTTGCAAGCCTTGGGTCATAGATATTGTCCCATTTTTCCTCAACCTTTTTCTGGTTACTCCATTTCTTGGGTCTATCCAGCTCCTTCGTGTAGGCTCTTTTCATCTTGCTGGGTATACTAGGCATAGCATACGCCACATCCTCATAGACATATACCTCAACTGAAGAACGAATAGCCGTGAATAGTTCCTGGCTAATTTCCTCCTGCATTGGTTCAGTTGAAGATTCTGACATTTTTCTTCTCTGAAGATTTTGTAAACTCCTGATCTACAACTATACTTGACTCTAGATAGATAGACAAAAAACAACTCTATACTTCTCCTTTTGTTTGTAAAAGGACTTTGAAATATTAAGCCTTTTCATGCAATAATAGCAACATTTCCCAAGGTGGTAGGCAAAAGCAAGCCTTTTGCATTTAATTCGGCATGTACTGTTAATCTTGCAACTCGTGCAAGAAGAACTGATTGCTATTCTAAGGCGGCTGGAGTTCATTATTGCATTTGGGTGATCATGTGATATGCCCTAATCTCCTTGGAACTTGAGCCTGCAACTGGCTTGCCAACCTTGCGTTAGCATGCGCTGGCAATTAATATCCCAGCCGAAATAATTATGCCAAGTGAACGATCACCACTTGAAAAGATAAGAGTATCGCCTTGGGCTCTGGGACGTGCTTGAGAGATGACACAATAGCCTATGGTCATACGTCCCTCCACCAACAAGCACTACCTTTTTAAAACTAATTAATCAACTTCATTTAATTAAGCACGCATCGAGCTGTGCTATCACAGATGTAACTCGCCTGAAAATGTGAACAAACACAGGCCCACCTTTCAAGATAGTAGCTAGCATAACATCACATTTTTTAGAGGCGGATTAGTATGGGTCTTGTCAATTTTTCTATAAATAGGCTAGTAGATAGTGAACAAAACATACTTAGCATTTGAAAAGTGATAGGTCAGTAGCAGAGTATTAAGCAAGTCTTTTCATAGGTTAGGTGGTGAACAAATTCAACATTAGCTCAGAAACCTAGGGACAGTGTCAGAACAATGGATACCCCAATTCGTCTAATCTTGTATAAGTCACAGACGGCGTTCCTAGGTGAGATTTCAACTAGGAGACTAAAAATGATGACAAAGAACAAACATTCTCTGGTTTTGGTAGCCATTAAGTGGGTCTTAGGCAAGGATTGCATAGAATATGAGGATAAGTATAGGGTGAATACCGATGTATGATCCCACTTTGTAGTGTCCATGTTGGACATTTGTGTTCCTCAGCCACTTATCCTGAAGCTGGTGAAAGAAATCTTTCCGAAGAAATACCTGAATGGTCTTGGTGAGGTCGTTGCACATGCTGCCTATGGGATAGGTCTGCCAACAGCTAGTGACCTGTGTCACTTTATTGAGGAAGAAGTTGTCATTTGGTTGCCATTCCTCAGCGGATTCCACCTGTAGACCTATGACCAGCACCAGCAGAGGGTTACTCAGGCCCTACACTTCCTGTTTCAGAGCTACAACATGATACCTTTCTATGACGTAGACTGGTATACTAACTTTAGGAAACTGGTGTTTCCACCACCAATGGCAGTTGTGCCAAATGATGCTGTCAATGCCACCGAGGAGCCTGTGGACGAGGAAGAAGTGGACGCTGCAGTGAATGCATCGATTGCTGCCAGTCATGCCTTCGGATAGACAACCCTTTTGCCTGCTTGTTCAAAATGTAACTCTCCTACTGTATATAAGCCTGATAAAAGGCTATCATATATAATATACCTCAATACTTGTAAATTTTGAAAAATGGCTTCCCAGCCATTTTTGTGATGAAAAGAACGTATATAAATAGATATCCATCTTTTTTAAAGAAAATCCATGCTCTTTTCTTCATTCTGTGTTTAAGCTTTTCTGGGTTTGCAAGTTTTATATGCTATTTTCGCACATGGGTGTATTTTTTGTAAAGCAACTTTGGTATTCCACCCATCAATGATAATGAGTTAATTTCATAGAACGACAACTGATTTTAGAAAAAAGAATCAGCCAAACAAATAGGAAAGAAAATAGAAGCGCTATTTACATATGTACAAAGTAGAGCTTAATGTCTAATGGAACAACTTAAGATGAATCCCATTGATCAGGATTCCTAATGGTTCCTGTTCCATATTCTTTAGCTCAAAAGCATTGTGTTGTTTGCACCGAATGATTTTAAAGGGTCCCTCCCATAGGGTATCAAATTTACCATGCTGACTTGGCTTTGTAGCCCTGCTGTCATACTTTAGCACTAAGTCTCCACTTTTTAGACCTTGGTCAGAAGCCTTCTTGTCAAACCATCATTTGATCACCTATTGACAGCTCATCATTGCTATTAGGGAATTCTCCCTTTTTTCTTGTACTTCCAATAGCTCGGCGAGCTGAACCTCCATGGCTTCATTTTGTTCTATCTCAAGGGATTTCAATAACTGTATTGCTAGGATCTCCATGGAGATAGGTAACAGTGCCTCTTTCCTATATACCAGTTCATAAGGCGAAGTCTTAAGGACTTGCTTAGGAGTTATGCAGTTTGTCCAGAGTGCTTTTCAAAGATTTTTATGCCATTCCCTCTGGTGCTCAGAGCCAACCTTTTTAAAGAGTCAGACTAAGCTCTTGTTCGTCGACTCGGCTAGACCATTTCCTTGTAGATAATAGTTTGATGATGTTTTAAGGAATATGCTATTCTTTAATGTAAAGTGACATACCTTTGTACCTAGAAATGCTCTGGCATTGTCCGAAATGATCATTTTCGGAGGGTCAAACCTTGTCACCAGTGCTTCGAGGAAATCTACAATCTCTGTTTCTGTTGCACCCTTAAGGGGAATAGCTTCCGTCCACCTTGTGAAGTAGTCCGTAGCAGTTAGAATCCACTTATGTCCGACACTAGAAACTGAGTTGATCATTTCGATGAAGTCTAGGCCCCATTGTGCAAATGGTTCGTTGGCCACTATAGGTCTGAGGGGCATTGCTAAATTCTTCCTTCTATTAGAGAAGAACTGGCATTTTTTACAAGCCCTTACCAGAGAGTGGGAGCCATTGAAAAGTGTAGGCCAGTAATAGCCAGCTCGCATGATCTTGATGGTGGTAGTTTTGGCAGAGAAATGTTCACCTTCATTGCTATTGTGGAATGCGTCGAGGATCCTCTGCGCCTCCCCTAAAGTAACGCATTGCAGGAGCACACAATTGAAATTCTTTTTGAAAAGGACTCCTATCAGTGTATACCCATGATTTTGAAGCTGGTAATACCTTCTTTTTTGGGATGAGAGGCCTAGCGGATACCTTCCGGTTTGCATGAACCTCACTCTATCAGTCAGTCAATCATCATTCAATGCTAATTCATTTATCAAGACGAGCTCTGGCTGCCCCTCTGCAGTAGGTACCTCCTTGTTTTGTGCCATATACTCACACAGTCCTCTGCCTTTAATAGTCTTAGTAGGCCTGACTTCAATGTCATATTCAAGGATCTTGGTGATCTAATTAGCCCTTTTTTCTATGATTTCCCCTTCCATGATGTATTCACGCACACTAGAATGTGTGACATATACTAGAACTTTGTTGCAGGAAATTAAATGGCGGAATTTTTTAAGTACCTTTACTATTGCAAAGGCCTATCTTTTGACAAAATTATAATTTGTCTCATATTCCTTTAGGGTTCGGGAATAGAACACCACTGGATGTTCTCCTTTTCCTTCACTATCCTTTTGGGTTAGAACAGTAACAATACTGGACTCGCGACTAAAAGCATACATTATAAAATCTTTGCATTGATCTGTATTAACCAGCACTGGGGCTATGGAGATCACTTCCTTGACCTGTTCAAAAGCCTACTGAGCTTCCGTTGTCCACTTGAAAGCTTGATCTTTTTTCAGCATTAGGGTGATCGGCTTAATCATTCCCGTGAAATCGGAAATAAATTTGCTGATGAAATTTACTTTGCCCAGGAAAGACTTGACACCTTTCTTATTTACTGGAAGGGGAAGTTCTTTGATAGCCTTTACTCGTTCGGGGTCAATTGAAACACTTTTTTTAGACACAACATGCCCCAACAGCTTACCCTGCGATACTCCAAATGCATATTTCTTTGGATTCAGGGAAATCCTGAACTCCTGGCACTTTTGAAAAACTAATTCCAAATTATCAAAATAATCATCCTTAGACTTAGAGAACACAATAAGGTCATCCAAATAGATTAGAATAAACTTATTGATTAGTCCATTGAATGCAACGTCCATCGCTCGCTGGAATGTTGCTCCTACATTGGATAAACCAAAAGGAATTTTAGCATATGCAAATGTTCCCCACTTTGTGGTGAACGTAGTCTTGTGCTGATCTTCTTCTTTAACATGAATCTAGTTATAGCCAGAGAAACCATCCAGCAGAGAGAACATTTCCGATCCTACCACAGTTTGTAGGATTGCCTCCATAGAGGGCAAAGGATAGTGGTCCTTCAGAGATGCTCTGTTCAGGTCTCAGAAGTCCACACATAAGCGGATATCACCATTTTTCTTTCAGACTGGTACTAGATTCGATACCCAAGTACTATGTTTGATTGGGAAGACAATGCATGACTCAATGAGCTTGTTCAGTTCCTATGCCATCAGGGCCTCAATTTTAGGGTTAATTGGCCTTTATTTCTATCATACTAGTTTCACACCTTCTGTTAGCTCAATAGTGTGTTGAATGATGCCATGATCGTAACCCTCCAGATCATCATAGGACCAGGCCACTACTCCATATTTTTCGCAAAAATTGATAAACCTTTCCTTATCATGGTGTGAGACATTTTTTTCAACTCGGAGATTCCTACCATCGGAGACCTAAAGGTCCTCATAATCACTTTTGTCTGCCACGAACTTCTACTTATCATTTCAGGCGTCATTACAATCGAACAAGTACAAGACTAACCAACCCTTTCAGAAGTTTATTTGATTTGAGCTGCATAATTTGTCCTTCATAAGCCTCGACGATCTTTGGTTGAAGCTGATCAGCAAATTCCCCTGAGTGCTGGATAAATGAAGTGATGTTTTCATCACTTTCAAAGACTTGCCAACTCTAATCATTATCGGGGATCACTAGTCGGACTAATACCCGTACTAAATATTCATTTCGAAGCAAGTTAGAGATAGGATAAAACTAAGCACCAATCACCACCATACAATCTGCATCACTATTCTGCCTTCGAGGAATGGTCAAGATGTTGAAAGATTCGAAACCTTCAATCAGGTCCCAGATTCGATGCCAATAGGATCTCATACGGACATTCTTCACTATAGAAATTCCTCGGACCTGATTAACTACCAGTTCAGAATCTCCAAACACAATCAATTGCTTAATACCCATTCATTTCACAAGGCTTAGGCCTTGGACTAACCCTTCATATTCAGCCTCATTGTTTGAACATGCGAATTGAAAGTGGAAAGACCTCAACAAATTTTCATTTTGTGGGTATATTAGACATACCCCTACTCCAACACCTACTTTGCTTCTTGCTCCATCAAAATACAATGTCCATAGCTCATTTGCTTGGTTACTGTTGGATTCTTTGGCAACCTTTGGAAGAACTTGGTTTTCAGCATAAATCACATATGTGCCCAATCCTGTAGCATGATAATTCCTGAAAGGGTCATTATTTATGTGTTCCTCAACAGAGCATCTTCCTTATCATTTCAGTCTCCATTCACCTTCTCTTCCTCTAGCAATTCAATACTGTACATTTCCTACTTGGTGATAGAGGTATGCGCGGCTTCAAAATTGATCAGGGCCTCATCCACCACATGTTCAGAATGTAAAGCCTCCGATTCTATCTTCATTTTTGCACCATGCTTGGTCCTAAGTATCAGATGTGACCAATCTAAAGACAAATATTTTCCCACTTTTGAAGTAAATTCTCAGAATAGACAGAGACCAAACAAAGGAGGAACATCTATGATCACCATATCTTGCGGGACCATGATACTGGGGTAGGCAAATAGAGTTAAAGGAAGCGCTTTGATGACACCTACAGTATCAACTTTATTTCCATTGAGCTGCATCACCCCCTTCTTCATAGGTTCATAGCTGAGTCCCAAAGCTTTGGCTATCATTTTTGGCATAACTATTGTACTAGCGCCAGAATCAATCATAGCGTTGTGTAATAGTTTCTTTCTTATAATGAGAGTTAAGAAGAAGGGCTGAGGTTTCGACCTACTTCTGTCTTCAGCATGGGATTCATTCGCTTTGTCTGTAAGAACCTTAGCTAGTGGTATTTGATAAACCACCTATGTACTGGCAGACAGCTATGTTGGTGCTGAGTTGATCTCTTGCTGAAGCGCCTTCTGTAACATAGTCTTATGTTCTGGGATAGCTAGAATGTCCCATAAAGACACATTAGTGGATGATTTCTTCAATTGCTCTACCACATTAAAATGTGGCAAACTCGGAGATTTCTGCTCCTTGGTTCTTGTTATAATAATTTCATTCTGTGGTTGAGAAGGTGAAGGGACGGTCGAAGCACTGGGAATTTGATCAAACACACCTTTGCGTTGTGGGCTATCCGAAAGTGAAACAATAGGTTCATCGGTGAATCTCCTCTTTGAGCGTGTGTTATAGTCTAATTGCACCTGCGGTGTTTCAGATATGAATGCGTCATTAGCAAACACCGTTTCTTCTTCCTCCATCCAGGAGAAGAGTCCATGATCAGGAGAAATATTGGACTCTTGTTCTAAAGACATTCCTTGCATTTGCACGGTAAGGACCGCGCTCTCCATTGGCGAGGCATATACGTATCCTCCATTTTCTGTTGTAGTATCTTGACTGCATTGCTCTGCCACCTTCTGTTGTAAGTTGCCATGCAGACAATTTCGGGGCATATACACATCATTGCAGGGGAAACACCATGGATTGATGTCATCAATAAGATTGTTTTGTCCCGCGGTTAATTCCCTACTCGAGCTTGGCAACGCACTCGTTAACGGAGAAGGCATCGGCACTATTTGGTTTGTAGTCGAAGTTGGTGGATTAGTACGAGGTACACCCTGATATTGATTTTCCTTATAAGTAGACCTCCCGCCTTGATAGTTTTGATATGCGGGTTGCGGGGGCATTGCTTGGTTTCGCTTGAGAGTTGTTATGTCGTTTGCCATGGTTCGCAACATCTCCTTGAGGTCGCTTATTTCATCTTTGGAAGAACCCGATGTAGAAGCCAAGCTTTCAGGAGCGGCATCATTTGAGTACATCGACTAGGGAGTTACTGCCGCACTAGTCGATGCAACCTCTTGTGTACATATTGTTATTTTAGGACATATCAGCATAATAGGTTGGGGAGGCAATTTTTCACAATCTATCAAATGATTCTCAGCTTTGATAGTGGTAGCATAAGCATTTGGTAGAGTGGCTCCTCCCAAAGACTTGATCATCACAAAAATGTTGGGATTAATGGACTGAAGATAAAATATGAATGCCAACTCTGGAGTCAGGCGGATAGTCACAGGAATCCTCTGCCAATTTGAGTGAAATCGGGCATTGAAGTCCATCAGAGCCTCCTGGGGTGCTTGTCTTATGATAGATAGCTGATAATATAACGAAGAACAATCTCCATCGTTTGAGAACCTTTCATAAAATGGATCTCTGAGCTCATCCCAAGTGTGAATTGAATTAGGAGTCAGCGTTCCGTACCAACCTAGAGCCTTGCTTTTGAAGGACGCGGCGAGGAGCCTCAGGGCTACATTCTGCACTATAATACCGTGTACCAGACAAACATCTGCTACATCCTGCAAATGTTCTACTGGCATTTTTGAGTTGTCTCTGGCAAATTTGGGAATAGCTTTCAGGGCTGAAACCAGGATAGCACCCCAAACAGCGGGCGCTACCGGGGCTAGCAAGGGACTTCCAGCATTCCATGCTACGTAGTTTCTATTCACGGCCGACAACATGGTGAGAGGAAAGGGTGGTGGGAATGGAATGGTTACCAGCTGATTTGTGGCCTGGACTATCCCTAGCGGAGGTACTAGTAAGCCTGGGTTACTTGCGGTCTGGGATCTAGTTACAGGCTGATGGCTCATATACCCCTCTATAAGGCAATTTCATTAGTTCGGGTCCCACCAGGCGTGCCAGAAAAAGGACGATGCCAAAAATTGATGAGGTAATAGTGCCTTATGGGAAACTCAGTTTAAGGGGGACCTTTTGCGCTAAACTAAATGACCTCTGAATTTTTAAAGAAGCCAATTTCTTTTATAATGGGTTTTGGAAAGGGAAAAAGAAACGGATATAATGAAGCAAAGACTATTCTAAGGCGATGCGCCAAAATATACTAATGGGCATGATAAATCATAGATTTAGGGGCCTGAATGGTGTTGTTGCATTCCAAAAACGTCAGACTTAAAACTATAGCATAAACAATTCATTTATTGACATAAAATAATATTGCATACATCCTCGCTACTAAGAAGAGTCATTAGATATGATTTAGGTAAGCAAGCTTGTATTCAACATATACAGAAGTTCTTCAAATGAAATGCTTAAGACAATGTAAAGCACAGTTTACATTTTAATCAAAGCATGAAAAATAGAAAGGCCGAACAATTGGCACAGTTTGAAATTTTCTTGCAAATAAAAGTAAAAGAGGCCTGGTGTCTTTGCTAAAACTAGAGTGTTTTTCTCAAAAAAATTTGGACCTTCTCTCATCGACAAAGAGAGTATATATAGCAAGAAAAGAAAACTCCCACCGCTTTGGAGAAATGCAACAGAAAAGATCCAACAATCCCTTGCAATGATGCCTGAATCAGAAGATTCCCAAGGCCGTTACAATAGCATCGAGCTAGAACACAACATCCGATCATCCAGGTGCAGGTGCATCCTTTGTGATGATGGCGGTGGTCCTAGCTAGGCTCGAGACGACAAGTGCCATCCACTGCTACAAATGACTTATGATGAGCGGCACCCAATAGCATTATCTCCCTCAGCCAGCCTATTGCCCACTCTACAGATTAGTCGTAGGGCACGTGGTAGCCTTTCGCTACCCGCATGAAACTTTCTTCCATTGCCGTCGAGAGATTGCGAAGATGCAACACGTGTCCAATAGGTAGAGATCCTTATCGTGGCATAGGGAAAGTTCAAATAGCTCATCATAAAGGACGCATGGCAGTATTTTGCTGCCTGTGGTTGTTTATTTCATCCCCACATGAAAAACTTGTGATCCACCGCCACGTAGCATGATGTAGGACCCCCTGACACTTTTTAGAAATGACGGCCCCGCAGAAGCCTTTCGCAACCCAAAGAGACTTTAAGGAAATAAGAAATAAAACCTCCCGCAAGTGTGACACATGGACGCTTAGCGCAGCTCCTCAGTACCCGAAAGGGAAGCCATTACCCAAAGCTGTGAAGAGAAGATACGCAAAGTGGCAGATCAAAACTTGATGGAAAGCCGAATAAACTCGGTGATGCACAGGCCGACGCACACACAATACAAAAGAAACCCGAAGGGAGCTGCTGAAATATTTATTTTAAAAGGTTACTTGGTAATCTCTTGAGGTGTTTGACAAAGGAACATGGTGTGCAATGGGATTTAGTGTTGCCTCAAGCAGAGTATGCATATAATGATTCTATCAACAAAAGTATAGGTAAAAGTTCCTTTGAGGTAGTATATGGAATGAATCCTAGAGGTATCTTTGAGTTGAGGGATCTGAAAGGAATGGAGAAAAGAAGTGTTGAAGGTAAAGAGTTTGCTATGGAAATGAATTCTATCCATGATCAAGTGAAGGAAAATCTCAAGAAAAGTGTGAGTCAATACAAAGAAAGGGTAGATTTGAAGAGAAGGAATGTGCAATATAAGGTGGGAAATCTCATTTTTTCCTACTTGAAGAAAGAGAGGCTGCCTAAAAGAAAATACACAAATCTTCACATGAAGAAAATAGGCCCTTGCCAAATAATTCATAAGCTAGGGAAAAATGCATATGAGATAGCACTCCCTCCTGGAGTGGCTATTTCTCCTGTCTTTAAAGTGGATGACTTGTACCCCTTTAAGGGATCTTTGGATGCAGGTGTAAGTTTGGAAGCTGATGAAGACTAGGTGTAGGACCTTCCACCATCTGAGCCTTTAAGACTTGAGGCCATTCTAGACACTAAAGAGGTAAAAAGGACAAGGAAAAAGTATATAATGAATATCTTGTTAAATTCCAGGGTCTTCCACCTGAAGATGCAACTTGGATGAGTGAAAAGGATATCAAACAACATGGTTTTGCTTTGCAAAAACTGATCTTAGGTGGTACTTGAGATCTCTTACACCCTGGGTGCATGGTGCAGGAGCACATTGGCATCTTCATGCCTTTTTGAGGCTTTGTTTGCTTTTTTTGTTTTATGTCAAGAATTTTGAGATGTAATAAGGTTCCAAGAACCATCTTTCATGTTTTGTAATAAATTTTTGCGTTTGGAGTCAAGTCTTGTTGTAAGAACAAGGTCTTCTTCCTCACCATGTAAGCTTGGTTCATCTAGGAAAACTAAAGAATCAAAATGCCTTGATGCAACTAGGTCCTTGAGGGGATTTTCCTTGATAATTTGAAGTGTTTGTGGTGTTTTACACCTTTGAATCCTCATTTCAATTGTGCTTATGAGAAGTAGTCTAGTCAATTGCCTTAACTAGGCAATTAGGGGTCTAAATGAAAAAGGGTTAGTTTCCAACATCCACCTAATTCAATTTTTTTTTGGACATTGCAAAGGTGTGGGAAAGGTTGAACTAGGCTTATTTTGGTCAAGGCATGCTTGATGTTCAACAATTTGGAGATCTAATGCACACACTCTATTTTTTGGAAATTTTGCATATAAATTCTTTGTTTTTCTATGTTAGTACGACCTCTATACAATCTGGACGGGCACAAACTTGTTATGGTTGGATAGAGGGAAGTGTTTGATTTCATTTGAAAGTGATTTGGTGAATTTTCATTAGGTATAAAAGGAGTTATCTTCATTTTAGAAGCAGCAGATCGAGAAACCCTCAAAACTAGGGTTTTGGTTGAAAATGCCTCTATCTTCCATTCCCATAGTGTAAAGTTGCTAATTATTCATGGGATGGAAGGTATTTATGTATATTTTCACATTTTTAAGGTTCTAGAGAATATCCTATTGTGTGGAGGAGATTATACACTGATCTAGGCCTTGCATCCTCATGTGACAAGCCTAGTTTGTAAAGAAGTTTGAATTTTGCTTGTTTTGTGATATTTTGTTCAAGGTGGCTTTTAGGAATGATATAAATGGTTGTAATTAGCCTTTAGGAGTTTGAAACAAGGCTTTGGGGAGAAGGGGAGAGCCTAGATAGCTAAAAGTCAGTTATGATCAGCCAATTAGGCCTCTTGGGGACAGCGGTACATTGGTCCATGATTGATCTTCCATCCACTGTCAAGAAGTAAGACTTTGGGGTCTTGTAGAGGCATATCATAGTTGCCTAAATTCAGTAGTTTACATCTGATACAGACTTGTGGGTGGATTTTAATTAGACTGTCCTACCAGGCAGTGCTACAAGCATTTGAGGGTAAAGAGGTCTAGTAGTATGAGTGATGAACACATGGAGTTTCCTAATTGATAATTAGGATGTGATGCTCTATTTTCGTGTGTTAAAGCACATTATAAATGGCTATAAGCCTCTCAGTTGTCTAAAGTACAAAGACCCTTGGTGAGTTGGATTTTTCTCTTAAGGGAATAATGACTTGGAGAAGTCATGGTAAGAGTATTTGAGAGAAGCATCACAAGAGGATCTTTGTTATTTGAGATTGATTTCCTTGCCTACTCGCTTTGCATCAAGGGCCAATTAAGGAAAAAATAAGCCCATTTAGCTAAGGGAGCCCTAAATAAGTGTGAAAGTGTAAAGGGATACACCTTACAACATTGAGTTAAGGCACAATTAAGTCCATTTTAACTAGGATGGTCCAAACAAGTGAGAAAATGTAAAGGGATACATTTTTCGTCATTATAATTATATTTCTATATTTATGTTAAAATGAGTTACTATTTATATTTGTGAGATAGTTTAGGGTTTAGAACCTTACACCTTGGCAATGCTATTATAGTTTTACTAGCCTCACATGTGTATAGACATTAAGTTCCATGTCAAGTCTTATATTTGTTGTTGCATCACCAAGCCCATGAATATGAAGCTCAAGACCTACACACATGAATTTTTGTAAAGGCATTGGAAATATATCAACATAGATTTCATGAGTGAGCTTCCTATGACAAAGCACCTAAATGATAGGTACTTATTGTAGTGGAATATTTTTGAAGATAGCCATCATGGTTTCTCATAAGAAAGGAATCACTATGTGTCTCTTATTCAAATGTATAGGTTCATTTTGAGATACAAACATATATTGTGTATGATTGCGACCTAAGATTCATCAATACATTTTAGAAATCCTTGTGGGAGGGATTGCATATGCAATCAAATTAGTCCATAGTCTTTCATCTACAAATAGGTAATTAGTCCATAGTCTTTCATCTACAAATAGGTAGTGAAATGAAGCTCGTGAATCACACACTCATGCACCTATTTCCTATCTATAGCTATGAACAACTATGCAGTTGGGACATGGAAACTAACTATAATCCATCATGCCTATAATAGAGCTTTGTATATTTCTAGACAAGACATATTCATTTCTAGACATGTCTTGGGTTCCATCCTACAACAACCCTTGACATATATTATGGCATATTGTTGCACCTAGATCTGAACACATAGGTATGTGAGAAGTGGATAAAGTGCAAATATTTTTGTAACATATTCAAAGTGTTTACCAATATGTTCAAAACAAATATCATGCTAGTCAAGTAGAAATACAAAGAGCACCACAATGTGCATTTGTATCTTAGTCATTCAATTTTGGTGAAAAATTTTAGTTGCATATTCAAAAGGAATACTTGAACTTGGGTTTACACTAGAAGATGAAGCCTCTATGTCATGGTCCATACACCATCCCGTGCAAGCATGGTTAGAATGATTATGGATGTGATCTCTTACAATGCTTGGGTTTACAACTAGTGTTTAATGTAGAATTCTTCAAGCCTTACTTCCATCCTCTTCTTCAGCAAGCATCAATTCAACATCCTTCAAACTTGAAGCTTAAGCACTATCATGTGAGATAAGATCATTCAAATTATTATTATACTTGCCAAGGTTCACACCATCTATCTAGATTGGCTAGGGTAGGATAGTATACAACAAACAAAGTGGTATAACATTCAATATCTTTGTGTTCAATTTTTTACAACTCGCTAAAGTTTGAATGAGGCCATTACTTCTCAAGAAAAGGTGAATGATCTAAGTGCACTCATGTAAACCTCTAGGAATGTGTGTCTTAATAGTCAACACTTATATGCCCTCCTCAAGAACATGTAGTTTCATTGCACACAAATGCACATGACTTAGTGCATTGATCATTACATGCCACTATGCATGACTTGACATAGCTTCACATACACACCTGGTGACATTAGCATATCTATACATATGAATAACTTTGACAATAAGACAAAATGCTAATTATTAGGATCCTCAATTGATAGGTAGCTAGAAGGACAACTACTTTGATTGTGTTGTTATAACTCATTTTTTTCGTAATTATGATGTATTCTATTTGTTAATTCAATCTTTCACATTTATGATGATGACAAATAGTCATAGGCAAACTAGTTTGATGTGTTTCCCCTTTCTAGTCACAAGGATGTCCATTTCTAGCCACACCATCTATAAAATCCTCATGCCCTACTCATTGCTAATTATAAATAGAAGTAGTACACATAATTGCTAAAGTCCTATGCTTGCATGTATTTCAAATTTTTATTGGTTTTACTATTCTTTTTTTTTTTCCTTCACATAATCCATAAACATGTCTTTCTAAAGATAGGGTTATCTCTTGGACCACTTGGGATCTTGATTAGATTGATGTGAATGCTTTTCATATTGTAGGAATTAGCCATATCATGTCCATGAGTTACAAGATCACTTTCACACATTAGGATTAGTTCTACATTCATGGAGATCACTTTTACACTGGTAAAAATGACTCTAAATAATACATAATCAAAATTATAAACAATATTTTTTGACATTTGAAAAGAAATTGCTACTTCAAAATCAAAAATAATACCCACACATTTAATTACTCAATTTTATACAATTATTAAAATATTTAACTTTTAAAAATATTTTTCGTACTCAATCAGAACTCTCTTATCTAAAATACTTTATACTAACTGATTAGGTTACTTAACCCAGATAAATTAAAGAAGAACACTTATTTCTCTACACATGTTAAAGCATTCGATAATAAAAAAACGAAATGCTTAAGTTGGTGAACACCATGAGATCTTCTAGAAGTTTGACGTTCAACTACTCAAAGTTGCTGCATGTGATGTCATCTTTGCATATCGTCGATATCATTAACAAAGTGTAATTCTAATCTTGCAATGTTAAAGCCTTATGAGTAAAGGATACATTTGAATTGAATCATGCATTATACCCACTGCAGAACAGACAATCAAAACGTTGGCCGTCCTCAAATTCTCCAGTGGAAAAGTGACATCAGTCATGGAATCTTGTCCCTCCCGGTTGTAGGTATAAGCATCGTGTTCCATCTTCACATCCGGAGTTGGAATAGCCCCTCCATATTTTACAATTTCTGCTTTGTTCAACCTCAATCCAGCTTTAATGGGGTCCACTGGGCCAAAGGTTCTAACTAACCAAGTACCAACTTTCACTGAACCTTTACCAAACAAAGCTGCAACCACCACAGAAACATCCACATTCATCAAAAAAACAACTAAAGTTTGCACCCACCACAGACAGGTCCATATGCTTTGGGTGTAATAATGGTGCCCAATAAAGTCGCTTCCTACCTGTCCCATCTTTCACCTGTTCCAGCCAGGCGTCGACCAATCTCAATTTTTTTATGCCAAACTATCCCGTTAAGTAATCTACAACCTGTTATTCCTTGAAAAATAAAATATCATGATGGAAACTTGAAAGCAAAGGCTAACCAATACTTTAGTTCTTCCTATATATCATTACATGAACTACCCAACTCTCCACACATTCATTCCTCTTCTCCATCTCATACTACTACCTACAGCATTGTATACCTCTGCAATTTAACAGAAACAGAGGATGGAGTCTACAAGCGCAGTGGCATTTCTGTCAATTGTCGTAGGGGTCGCATTTTTGGCCATTCCATGCCAGGCGACACAGTACACGGTAGGAGACAGCAGTGGGTGGGATACGAGCACCGATTTCAACACCTGGCTCCAGGGCAAGACATTCAAAGTCGGCGACAGCCTCAGTAAGAAGACAGAATTTCGCCCGATTCCATCATCCGTGCTCTGTTTTGTTTGTGGGCTAATTTACTTGTCCTTTTTTGTGCAGGTTTTGTGTATTCGACGTTGCACAGCGTGGATGAAGTGAGCAAGGCCGACTATGCCGCCTGCAGTTCCTCCAATGCCATTCAGTCTTACAGCAGTGGTAGCACAACGGTACAGTTGAAAACTGCGGGCACCATGTACTTCATCTGTGGAACGCCCGGTCACTGTGCAGGGGGAATGAAGGTAGCTATTCCGGTGACGGCGGCCGCCAGCACTACGCCATCCTCCAGTACCCCCCCCTCCACCACCTCGCCCTCTACTCCTACTAGCACCACACCCACCACTTCTTCTAGCTCTGACAGTGCACCCATTGCTGCTTCTGTCAAGAATTTTGGGGTTTTCTTTGGAGCTGCCTTCGTTATGGCTGCTGCATTTGTCTTGTAATTTATTAGCCAGGAGAGAGACAGTGCGTTTCAGATTTATGTGGGTCGTGTGACATAGCTTTTGCAGGGCAGCAGTTCTTTGATGTAATAAATTATGTGGCATTTGTGATTTTATAGTTTTGTAATTTGTTCTCTAAATTTATTGGAACTTTAGAGACGGTTTGTCCAGAGTTACTGATTGTGTTTATTATTCAAAAAATTTATTTGAAGGTTTTCTCATTTATTGGTAAAGTTAAATGGTTTGTGAAGAGTCTGATTAAAGAGAAACTGCTTAATTTTTAAGGGATGTTGTGTTTATCATGAATTTGGAAAAATAAATATCTTAGAGACTTTAATTGTAGGTTGAAAGAAGTTGAAGTTTTGGTAATTGTAAATGATCTTTTTTAAAGGATGAAGTTGAAATTGTTTCTTCAAAGAATTTGGTAAAATAAATACATTCTAATTCTCAATTACAAGTTGAAAGTAGCCAAAATTATGTTAAATATAAACACTTGGTTCTTTTAAGGGATGAAGCTAAAATTGTGTCCAAAATTAATTTGGTAGAATAAATATCACTCAAATCTTACCTGTAAACTAAAAGAAGCCATAGTTCTCAAAGAGGAAAAAATTTGCATCCCTCTCCTCTCTTATAATTAAAATTTAGATGTCATTAGTGGGTCGCACCTAAGACAAGAGTCGTTTAAGACTTGTAAACAATTATGATATAGTAAAGTTAGCAAGCCAAATGAACACTAACCTTTCCATTTTAGCAAGACTCCATAACACATTTTTAAAAGGTCAACAAAGGTGCTAAATCTTTTAAGGAAAACTAAATTAAGAAATCTACCTTTATGGTCTAAAACTCGAGGTTCAATTTGCCACAACTTGTTGTCGAATAGGAGTCTTTTGTAAGATGAAATTGTAAACAAATATTAAGGGTCTTTCAAATTTGTGTTTACTATTTATAGAAAACTCAAAGAACTCTTACAATCTTCTAATTAACTAATTTTAAATGGCAAAGAGATGTTTAGTATTCACTCTCAAAACAAGTCCATGGGCATAATGTGTAGGAAAATCTTATCTTCAACATTGTAGGTAAATAATATTACACCAAGGCTTCATGAGAATTTTAGGTAATGTTTCCCTTATTCAATTGATAAATGGTGGATTATAGTTCTTATTACAATATTACAAACTAACAAACTAACATATTGAACCTACTACTCAATAACAACACTTGACATTGGCATTATTCTCTAGAAATTGGGCTCTCTCTTCACCCAAGAGCTTCTCAAACTTGTATACATGGAACCCCAAAGTCTCTTATCGACCTTAAACCTACAAGAAATAATGAATAAGATAGTCTCACTTCCATCTTGACTTTCTCCTTTTATCCATTTCTCTAATGTGGCGCCTTAATGAGAAGATCTCCAAGTCAAACCTTTCACAAAAGATTAAGAGAGAAATTATGAGCTCCTCCCTCAATGTTACACATAATTCCAAAGCCAAGAGATTAATTAAGATATGAAGTCCATCAACCAAGTCTCCAATGAAATCGTCCTCTAAGAGGAATTAATTTTGATATGTGAAACTCAAACAAGGCTCCTAAATCTAAAAATTGGCCATGCAAGACTCAAACAAACATAAATTCTCCTCAATTGCAACTTCTCCTTCACATCAACACACCAATTGGGCATCCAAGCATGTTAACAAGGGTGGAACATGTAACTTGCAACTCCCTCCAATATTAACTCATGTGCAAATTCATTCTAATAATCTTATGTGGCAAGTGGATGATTCCATACTAGTAGGGCGCCAATTTGAAAGGGAAAGCCATTTGAATTTGAATGTTTGAAGTTTGAAAGTTATTTAGAGATAAAAACAATAATAATAATTAAAAAAATAAAAATAAAATTGGTTGATGTTGATTACTCATTTCCTCAAGATGCTCTTGATTATATACCAACAATTAGAAAGAATGTGAACTCATGCTCATTAGGTGGCTTAGAACTTCATTGAGTTCAACCTACACCTCAAATATAGGGGACCTTAATTAAGAAGTATCCTAATCAAATCTCTATTCTTCCACTTAATTGGGTATCCAGTATTATTTCTTTCCTTAATCTCCCTTGTAACTCTTGATTTCTAAATGTATTATATCTCTTCCATTGGATTTTTTGGGGTGCCCTCCAATACCAAACCTCCTTCATGCCCTACGGGCATGATTGATATGCTTATGTTAATTATGTATTTCATCTTATAAGTTCCCTTAATGATGCAGAGAACACTAAACTCACACCCACAATCAAACTTCATGTTTTCTCAAGGTTTTTTTACAAGTTACCCAAATGTTGTTTCTTTTGCCTAGGGTATTTAACTCTATCAACAGTGTTTAGAGACCACACTATTCTCCATAACTTGTACCAGCCAAAAGATAATGAACCAAGACTTTGGAATCCTTTATGGAATGTCAAAAAATAGTTTCTAATAAAAAAATTAGGATTTTTCACCATACCAAATGGGAGATATGAATTCTTTTTGTTGTTGGAAACCCTAGTTAGGGTATAGGACTGTCATCACTAAAAAAACAATAATTTATGCAAAACTTAATGAAATGACTCCAAACAATTTTTTTTTTTTTGTATTTTATAGATTCATCATCCCCATGCCTGTCCTTGACCGTATCAGGTCGTACAATATGTACAAAAAAATAAATTCAAGCAGGAAATAGTGAAAATTTATACATGGCAGTCACTAATTTGATCATAACTTAAGAAAAACGCAATGAAAATTCATGAAACTAATTACATTTGAAAGAGTAAAATATTATTCAATTTTTTGAATAGGTGCAGGTTCGTACCAATCCGTACGAGGTTGTACATGTAGGTTTTCAGACTGTTACACTATGAAAAACACAGGAAAATGCTTCCAAAATGTTCATTTTTCATTCAATATCTTCTCCCCTTCCTATTGGTGTGAGATTACATCTTTTTTATCAAATGAAAACCTCCCACAACCATCAAAACTAACACCTAACTCCCACTAACCAACTTTGCAAAGTTGCAAGCAATTTTGGTTGACAATAATGACAATTTTTGCAACTTTTTACAACTTTGCTCCTAGACACTCAAAATGGTCCTAAATGATCCCAAATGGTCTCAAATGACCTTATTTACTCAAAACAAAGAAAAACAACCCAAAAATCAAATATTTTCAATATGACACAAAAATGCATCATAAGATGCCCCTGCATCATACTCCCTAGGGGAGAGAAAAATTGAGTTCCATCTCAAATATGAATCTTCTTTCTTGTCTTCCAGTTCCTTTGTATGATTGCATTGTTTTCTTTTTACTGGATCTCAACTACATTTGTTTCAATTGGTTCACTTATGATTTTCGATCCAACAACAGGCTTCTTGAGCCAAGGCCAACTTGGCGTTAAATATCCATGGTTTTCTGCTTGTCTCCCCATTCTAGCTTTAGCTTTGACTATTATTAGAGATTTATTTTCTCCTTTATCCACTTTGTCTTCTTTACCTGCACAGGAAACAAACATACTAAAGAAATCACATTCTTTGTTTGCATACTTCACTTCTTCATCCAACTTATGGTGTTTATCATACATTCTTTTCTCTTCATTATTCACAAAAATCTTTGGCTTCACCTCAACCTTACTTAGCAATTCATTTCTATTTTTGAATTGCTCATCCATTCTTTGATTCTCCTTGACACCAACATTCTCAACTCTTAGTTCTTCTCTTGAGAACCATGCTATCTCCTTATCCTCCATGACTATCTTCTCTCTTTGGACTATTCGTGAGTCCTCTAAAGCTTCTTTTGTTGTTTCTTTCTCTTCTTTTGGAACATCACCCACTTCAACATCAATATCACTATTGGTTTGAGTAAATTCAAAAAAAAAAATCTTCCATTTATTTTTTAACTAGTTTTTCAAACAACATGTTTTCAAAATTAATTACCTCAACCATTACTTCATTTTTCTCTTCTTCATACTATTGTACATTTGTCTTCTTACTTAACAACAAGCTTTCAATTCTTGTGCACTCATCCTTCAAGGCTGCTAATACATAATTCTTCCCATCTTTTTCCAACTCATATGTGTTATCTTTGTTGTTATACTTCATTTTCCTGCTATAATGCCACAACCTTCCAAACATAATGTGACATACATCCCAATGCATAATATCACAAAATATTTCATCCTTATAATTTCCTATTTGAAACTCAACTTTGTATTGCTCACTTACAGTCACCTGGTTACCTATTTGAAGCCAACTCACAAAATAGGGTGTGGGGTATTGTATTCTTTTCAAACCCAATTTATCTACCATATATTTAGAAAGAATATTATCCATGCAAGTATTTGAAATCATAACTTGATAGCATTTACCTTTGGACTTGCAAGTAGTCCAGAATAATCTTTTCTTTGCCATCTTGCTTTCTTTCTTGGCTATCATTTCTTCCTCCTGTAGCTTCTTTTCCACTTTGAACAATGCATTTAATAATGTTGATGCCCCTTGCCCATCTTCCTTCTTATTAAGATTCATTTTTTAACATCAAATCTCAATGAACCACATTATCCAAAATAATAAATCATTTCCCAGAGAGATTTCGGCTCCAATACCAAAAATGATGCAGAGAAAGCAATAAAACTAAACTCACTCGACACTTTCCATACAATGACTCATTAGCAACAATGACTTTGATGCATCTTAGTTCAACTTTGGAAACATTGCTACAGTGGCCTAATAGGAATTCAACCAAGAAACAACATGAAATATGAGATTATTGGATTGTATAGGCCTCCTACAACACATTTAAATGTTTCACCACCCATTCAAGAACAAGTAATGCATAGATCTTACTAAACCCTCAAGTAACTTAGGGTTTTATGACTGTTTTCTCACAATGTGAACACATAGAATTATATAACTCATCCAAAAATGAAAACTAGGAATTTTACTTTAAAGGATTTTTAGAACATATTCAAACAAATATCTTCACCAGTTTTTGGAACATTTGGATGGTTAAAACAAAAGATATAAATTTTTCAAGCTTGTTGAAAACCCTAGTCTAGTCTCAAACCTGCTCTTAGTAAAAATGCCATAACTCACACAAAACTCAAAAAAAATGCATGAAACCAAAAGAATTTGTAAGATAAGAAACAACATTAACTTCCCAAGGCATGTGTAGGTCCATACCAGAATGTAAATATTTGTACCATGCATGTTTCATACTGCAACTTTTCATAAAAATAAACTTACAGACATACCCTCAATGAAATTGCCATATCTCACTCAAAACTTAATGAAATTGATTCAAACAAAAAATGTTATAATCTAAAAAAAATCTTCAACCTTTCCAATTGATTTCAAGGTTGTACCATAAAGATTACATATTGTTAAATACACAGGAAAATGCAAGGGAAAACATGCAAAATGAAGTGTTTTTCGTTCCAGATCTTCTCCCCCAACCTAGCGCTCATGTGTACATATCCTATTTATTCAATTACATTAATTCCCATCACCCAAAACTAATTCCTAACTTCCCAAACCAAAAATGCATCTTTTAGGTGACAACAATGACAATTTTTGCAACTTTTAACAACTTTTCTCCTAAACACTCAAAATGGTCATAAATGACCCCAAATGGTCTCAAATGACCTTGTTTACTAAAAAAAAAGAGAAAAACAACCCAAAAATAAAATATTTACAACATGAAACAAAAATGCATCACAAGACACCTAGGCTACATCACTTAATTGCCCATCCATATGATTCACATAATTCAAACTTGGCGTACTTCTATTAAATATTATATTTATATTCTTGGAACACCCTTGGGACCATTACTAGATATCACATAAGGTGATGTAATTTTGATGATTTAGTTTAATACACCTATACAAGTAAGCTTGGACTTAGGAGTATGGTTTACTTTCTCTTCTCTTGAATATTTATGGAATCCCCTCCTAATGGTAAGCATCACCCTAGAATTGGGTTCCCACTCTCTTTATATCATTCATTATATTTAGGACTTAGTGTTTGATTCTTCCCATGCTTTGACAATAGTTTATGAATTCTCTCTCTCATCATGTATGGCCTATTGATCAAATTACTATGGTTGACCAATAAACACATGTCACACATCCATAGGCATGACATCACATATTACCTCAACAACATGGTACTCAATATGAAAACTTACAATACACTACTCTTTGAATATCATATGGTGGTCCCTCTATGTAACTAGGAAGTTCTATACATGGATTTGGATGTCCTATTTTATTTAATAAATATTTTACATCATGTCCACTAAAACTAAATATTTATGATCCAAACACAAATACTAAACTTGTAACATTCCCCTATAGACACAAATATTTTGAAAAATACTTGTTCTCTAAATTGACTCATTCTCTTTGAAATCACTCATTATTCTTTACTAGTTTCAACAAAACATTTTTCTTCATGAAAGATTATCTCTACTCAAGCACCTCAACAAGTGAACAAAATTACTCCTCACCAAACTCTACAATATGGACACCAAGCCATTCCCCTCATACTTTCACTTTGAATCTAAGAATACTCAAAATATTCATGACCCCTTCGGTCACAACAAAAGAAATATCCATCAAATTATCTCTAGTACCACATCCATAGCCACCACCCTCCCTAGAGGAACTAGATATTTCTTGTTCATAAGTCCAATCTTGATTAATGCTAGTTTATCCTTCTTTCATGCTATGACCTCTTCTAACATTGGATTTAACGGTCTGACCCAAAGGCGCCCATTGACCCATTTTCCTTTGGTGGGGTTGGTACTGACCTATATTACTTTTAATTGCTTCAGCAAGATCAGCCAGATGGTGGCCTCCTTCTCGGAGTTAAGGTTTGACTCCTTATTGATCTATGAATAGTCGTAGGGTGAACATGAATCTAAAAGGATAGTCCTATGGCGGTCTCCTCGCTTGGCTATCATTTATCAACAAGGCTCGACGTAAACTTCAACCATACCTAGGTTATATGGGTTCACTCGGCATAAAAGAAACTTGGATAAAGACGGACTAGAGACTTTATTTGGAAAAAAAAGTTGGATATGACACTCAAAATTGTCATTTCTCTTGCGCAGGGGTCTCCAGCAACCCAAAGGGAGGGGGATGGAACAAGTGGGTCAAGGTAAACTGGGGGGCTTTGCTTCATGGAAACCTACTAATAGTGTAGTCAGTGGCTTGCATCGTATGATATAATCTAGAATAGAGTGAGTTTCACTCACCATTGGTAAGTCAGTAGTAGTTAAGGGGGGGTGGAGTCAGTGGGATGGTAGTTCAAGATGGGGGTGGCATGGCCTATTGAAGGTTGGTCTCCTTAATGGGTGATCAGTGTGATGGGTGGAAGTTAAGACAACAAGCGGGGGATCATAGATGTTGGGCGTTGGGGTGGGAAGAGTAAGGGCAAGCAAGCAATTGAGGAAGTGGTGGGTAGACCAGTAGAGTGGGGAAAGGTAGTGTAGGGTAGACTTCAAGTGGTAGGTAGAGTTAAAGGATCACTCACTTACTATAACTATTCTGGCACTACCTTTGATTGTACCACTCACTGAACTTATCTTGCCACTGATGGTGGATGTGTTGAGTTGCCATTGATAAGAAGGTGGGTGGAGAATTTACGCGGCTTATCCAATACCCCTATCGGGTGTATTGGGCCGAGGGGCTAGACCCTATAGTTAGCTACCCCTGGCCTAGCCTTGGCACTGCCTACCCACCTAACGAATTATCTTCCTGTTGCTTTTCAATCCCTTGACTAGAATAACTACTATCTACTTTCAAACATAAATAGAACATGACTATACCTACCTTCAAACAGTTTGGGATGTAGCATATTTTTCTCTATCATTTCTCGATCCCCAATAGAGTGGGTGCCAAGTTGATGGTGGTGATGGAAATCCCATGTACCTTACTATTCCTTTCGAGGGAGACTAGATGCTATTTTTTAGAATGTTTTATTTTGGATCTCTCGAGGATGGGACCTCCTCTAGCAGATGGGATAGAATTCCTACCACCACCCCAGGAGGAAAAGGTGGAATAGTTCATCCTAAGGACTAACCATTTCATGTTGGTTTTATCCCCCCAAGAAATAGTATATAGGATTCCTGGCATACCATACGCTACCAAATTGGGATCAAGCATTCTTTGTACCCTTACTGGCTTTGGTGGGTTCCTCTCGACAAACTGCACATGTATTACTAGAACTTAATGGTCCAGCTCCCTTCCTCCAACCCTCTCTCAATTTTGAGGTACAAGCTCATAAATCCTTAGTCAGGTTGGGGAATGAGGTCGGGCCTTCTATCGTCACCTACTTTCCATCAGATAGCGGTTCCCAGCTCTCACCAACTATTGTTTGTAGTTGGTAAAGAAAAGGACGAAGCAAGTGCACAAGAGAGCATGATGAGGGGTTGATCTACTTCCACGTTCATTCTACGGTCACATTTGTTGTAATGAGCCTTGCTCAAACTGACCACAATTTGCCCTAATTTGCTGCTTGTAATTTTGTCAAACAATTCATGTGCAACCTTGTATCTTGTTGGTCTGAGTGCATAAATGATTTTCCAATTATGTCCAATGTATATACTACTTGCAAAAGAGTCCTATGATGTATAGACAAGGTCCTATATGCAATGCAGATTTCTTTTTGTATTTTGAAATGCAATAGATGAAGTATCATGACTTAAATGTGCAGCTACAGCTTATAGTCATTATATCAAATAGTTGACATACATCCTTAGATTAACATTCAATGCTCAAAAACAACAAGTGATAACTTCCAACTATTGATATGGTATTGAGAATGCAATCTTCTAACAATGATGTCAATGCCAATGCCAAGACTCTTGGCTTACAACTCATATAATGATTACAAATAGATCTGATACAAAATGTTCACCTACAGCAGCTACCATGAAATGCATCTAAATTATCATTAAGCTTGTATAAATCAAGAGGAACCTAGAACATGAAGTCGCTTTGAAGCTGTGAAGAAGAAGCAAGCAATACCAAATGAAATGAAGACTCCTCAAGCCCAAATTGAACTGCAGACTCAGCCGCCCCTATTCTGAAGATAATAATTTATATAAAATAAATCTCAATCTGCCACCCCTCCAAGATGCATCAAATATTATTGTTGGCCTCCAAGGAAGTGTGCGCTTCAAGTAGCAAGTGAATTCACTCAAGCATGAGTGAGTAATGACCAAAAACATGCCTCCATGATGCTAGTCTCCATGACTGTAATAAATATCAGACTGCCGGTGTAAACAAAATGTCAATATAATTCGACCTCCTCAATGATGAATTTGATGGAGAGCAAGATCAAAAACCATCCAATGCAACTATAATCGATATCATGCCAAAATTGGCCCTTGGCCACAATTTCTGCTCAATGAGAAGTCTGAAGTAACCTCTCCAATGGCTGCAACCCTTCAGGAGATATCTCACTCCCTTAGTTATGTTATCTATGGGGGTTATCGTTCCCAAAGACACTCAACTGCAAAGCCCTAGCTCCACAATGCTCATCAACAACAACAAACAACAAATGTTGGATGCTCAATAGTGAGACCTCAAGGTCTATTTATGCATTTCCTCTAGAGGTCGGCCTCAATAAAATAATAATATTTTTTTAACTTCTGGAAGGCTCCAATATATTTAAATTTAATTTGCACTTTATAAAATATAAAAATATAATATTATTAATAAAGTGCATCTCAACATCAAATTATAAAATAAGGTTTCCATAAATAGAAATAATAATGATATATGATGGAAAACCTTACTCTAATCAAATACTAAGCCAAGTAATCACCCAATGACTGCCATATGACTCTCTCACCATACCTCATTAGCCTACAAGAGCCATTAATAGGCTAATTCTGCTGATATGTCAATGTTAACTAGAAGGGGACATTATAGTCTGCCCCTCCTGAAATTGCTTGTCCCCAAGCAATCTCAACTCAGGATACTACAAGATCTCCTCACTCTCCCATGTCGCATCCTCAACTGGTAAGTATTTCCACTTGATCAAATACTCCCTGATAACTTGTTTCCGCAAAGTCTTCTCACGAACATCCAATATAGCTTCTGGCACCAAAATCAATTTCCCCTCATCATTCAATGGCGGCAATGTCGTGGAGGGAACCACACGATGTCCTAACGCCTTCTTGAGGCAAGATACATGAAATACATTATGTACGCTATTGTCAGCAGGCGATTCCAACTCATAAGCCACTTCTCCTACTCGCCTGATAATCCTGAAAGGACCATAATAACATGGCTTAAGCTTCTCTGCTCCGCTCCTCTTTAGAGTGGACTGCCTGTAAGGCTGCAACATCAAGTACACCATATCACCAACCTCAAAGGAGCGCTCAACCCTCTTCTGATCTACGTACTATTTTTGTTAGTTTTGTGCCTTTCGAATATTCTCCTGTAAAGCCCTCATAATGTCCTGATTATCCTATAAGAGATCACCAGCACTAGGCACACGACTGTCACACAACAAGAGGTCCAGGAAATTACACGCATCATATCCATACAAGGCCATGAATGGTGTCATCTGAATGGAAAGATGGTAAGTGGTAGTAGCAATACTCACAAAGATATAACCACTTGACCCACCCCTTTTGCTGCCCTACGATGTAGTTCCTCAGATACCCTTCTACCCATTTATTTAATATTTCTGTCTATCCATCTATTCATCAGTCTGTGGGTGGTAACTAGTGCTCGGAGAGAGTTCTGTCCCACATAGCCTAAATAGCTCCTACCAAAAATGGCTCATGAATCAGCTATCTCTATCATTGACAATGTTTTGAGGTAACCCATGCAGCCTAAATACCTCCTAGAAGAACAACTTTGCTACCTGAGTAGTTAAATATGTAGATGTGATCAAAAAGAAGTGAGCAAATTTATTCAAACGATCCACAACCACATAGATACAATCTCACCCTTGGGCTTTAGGCAAGCCAGTGATGAAGTCCATCGACAAACACTCCCACTTCCTGTCAGGGATTGGGAGTGGCTGAAGCAGACCTGTAGGGTGTGTTCTCCTGTTTATTTTGCTAACAAACAGGACATTCTCTAACATACTATAGCACATCTTATTTAAGGCCCTTCGAAGTAAACCTCTCTCGTACCTGTTTATAAGTTTTGAAATAGCCGAGATGTCCTGCCATAGGTGCATCGTGAAAGGCCCTCAGAATGATGATCTTCATTTTCGATCCTGGAATCAAATAGATCCTTCCCTTGTAAATGATAAGTTCATTTACAACTATGTACTTGTCATCTTGAACTGATCCATCAACAATCCCTGTAGCCCAACTGTCCTTAACATACTCTGCCACAATCAGGTGCCTCCAATCTTCTGCAATCCCAGCCATAGAACTCAAGTGGGGGTGTCGTGATAAAGCATCAGCCACAACATTCTGTGTTCCCTCAAAAAAGGAAATATCAAAGTCATATGATTGCAACTTACTCACCTATTTTTGCTGATGATCATTAAGATCCCGTTGCCCTAGGAAGTGCCTCAAGCTGTTGTGGTCTGTCTTCACTACAAATTTGCTGCCCACTAAATACTGTCTGAATTTGGCCAATGCATGCATAATGGCCAACATTTCCTTATCATATATGCTATATCCCCTCTCTGGACCGCGAAGCTTCGACTCTCAAAAGCAATCGGATGTTTGTCCTGCATAAGGACTGCACCAATTCCCTCACCTGAAGCATCACATTGTAGCTCAAAGGGTTTAGAAAAATTTGGCAAAGCAAGCATTGGGCATGTAGTCATAATTAGTTTGAACATCTCAAAGCAATCCTGCGCCTCTAGTGTCCAAACAAAATCCCCTTTCTTGGTCAAGTCAGTGAGTGGTGTTGCATGGCGTGAATAACCATTGAAAAATCTGTGGTAAAATCCACACAACCCCAAAAATCCTCTAAGCTGAGTAAGATTCACTGGTGTAGGCCATTCAACAATTGCCTTAATCTTTTCAGGATCCATACGAACTCCCTCAGAACTAATGATGTGACCAAGATATAGTAATTCTGTCATCCCTAAGTCACACTTAGACTCCTTTGCATACAAGGACTCTTTCCCCAAAATGCCCAATACTATGTCAAGATGTGCTATATGATCATCCCATGTTTTACTGTACACCAAAATATCATCAAAGAATACCAATACATACCTCCTCAAATGTGAATGGAATACCTTGTTCATTGTAGACTGCAATGTTGTTGGAGCATTAGTTAACCCAAATGGCATAACCATAAACTCAAAGTTCCCACAATGGCATCTAAATGTAGTCTTCTCAATGTCCTGTTCCCTAACCCGAATCTGATGATAATCGAACCTCATATTAATCTTAGAGAAGAAATGTGCACCATGTAACTCATCTATCAACTCATCAATTATGGGGATGGGATATCTGTTCTTAATTGTTTTCTTATTCAAGATTCTGTAATCAATACACATCCGCAATGTACCATCTTTTTTCTTAACCAACACTACTAAAGATGCAAAAGGAGACTTACTTGGTCTAATATGTCACATGGCCAGAAACTCCTTAATTTTCTTTTCAATTTCATCCTTGAGTCGCTTGGGATGTCTGTATGGAGTGACTATTATGGGATTGGCATCCTCCAACTCGATGATATGCTCGATCCCTCGATCTGGAGGTCTACCTGGAGGAATCTCGCTAAATACCTTCGTATGCTTAATCCTTAACTCCTATATATCTAGATGGTACTCTAGTTTTTGTTGTTCCCCTTATGTAGGCATCAACACACATTCTGCTGCCCACTCTACCATGTCATGTCTCACTAGCCTCACCATCCTCCTGAATGAGATCATCATGAAACTAGAGTCTCGGATTGCCTTAAGAACATGAGTCTTTCCATCAACCTGGAAAGACATCTCCATCTCTCTGAGATCAAGTGTGAATTTCCCAATATCATGTAACCATCTCATGCCAAGCACCATGTCAATATGACCCATGCTCACCACATAGAAGTCCGTCTTGAACTCATAGTTGTTCAAGCGTATGGGAAAGTCTGAAATTCTTCTATCACATTTGAGGGTATAACCATCTACAAACTTAACTCTTATTCCCTCGAATTCCTCTATTCGGATGCCTCTCCTATCAACCAAATGAGCATCGATGAAGTTGTGGGTTGCCCCTATATCAAGAAGAGTGATTATCTTTTGCCCTGCTAGGACCCCATGCATCCTAAATGAACCCTCCTGTTGGATGCTAGTGATGTGTGCATCATGTTGCCTTGTTGCTCCTTCATGTTCCTCTTCACCTTCATGCTTTTCTTCCTTGTGCTCAGTCCCTGAGTCTTCACAATCAGATTGCTGATCTGATTTCTCAAATTCAGAATCCTCATAATATGCCCACATTATTCTATTATCCTTTCCCTTTGGTCTCAAGGGACAATCATGGTTTGCATCATAAGGCCCCTTACAATAGAAACACAACTTCTTCTTCCGCAAATTATTGAGTGTGTCACGATCCAAAGGCACTGTTGATTTCCCCTTGAAGTCTAGTTTGTTATTTTTCTTAGGGAAAGATTTATTACCTTGATATGAAGAAGATCCTTTGGATGCAAACTTACTCTGTGGTGCTGACAGCTCCATACTTCTAGCCTTCTTCATAGCCGCCTGAAGAGTAGGAGGACCAAATGCTTTTATCCAACCTCTCATAGGCTCCATTAATCCTTCAATAAATAATAATACCAACCGTCTCTCGGAGATGTTAGGAACAATCACTGATAATTTCTGGAAATCTCCAATGTAGCTCTCCACACTTCCAACTTTCTTGAGTTGGGCCAAATCCCTGAAGTATGATTCTGGGTCTCTCCTATCAAAGCGTTCCACAAGTCTATCCACAAACTCTTGATAGGATGTAATCTGATTGTGTTGCAATGTTACTAATCCATGATACCACCAATCGTGTGCTACACCCTCCAAATGAAAAGTGGCATACTTGATGGCTTCCTCTTTTGTCATGGGTCGAAGAGCCAAGAAATTATCTAATTTATGAATCCATGACTGTGCAATAGTCTTGCAACTACCACCAAACATATGCAGTGTAAGCTTATTGGTAGCTTGCTTAAGATCTTCATTATGATTCCTAGGTCTCCTCTCCCACTGAGACCTGTAGTAGTCCATTCTTGTATGCACAAATCGATCAAAATGCATGAGCTCTCGTGCTTCTGGTGTTAATAGTTGTCATTCATCATGAGCAGCCATAAATGCATCAACAAAGGTTGGATCCTCAACTTCAACATTCTCTTCTGCTGCACGTTCTTCCCTCAAGAAGGTGGGTTGTATAGGTCTATCTGCAGTGCGAGAAGATGCTCTTAGTATTCGCCTCGAACCTGCTATGCTCTTGTCATCATCATGATCTTGGGGTTGCCTCCTAGGTAAGACCAATTGTTGTAGAGTGTTTTCAAGCTGCTGAAGTACCCCACATACCTATTACTGACCATCCCTTAGACCCCTCAAAGTATCAAGTACCTCTATATCATCATTTCTTCTTCCATTTCTAGGAGGACTTCCCTCTCTTCTTTCCTCCATAGGACCACCAATCTCTTTGTGTCTTGCTGCAACAGTTGCTAATAAAGTGTCTTGTTCAGGGTATGGTGGCCACTGTGTTTTTTTTCTTTCTTCTCTAGCTGTATATCTCTTGGTCTTGTCACTTTGTTGCATAAATGAAGACAATTTTTGACCCAAAGGATGGTAGGAAACCGCTCTGATACCACTGTAATGAGCCTTGCTCAAACTGACCACAATTTTCCCTAATTTGCTGCTTGTAATTTTGTCAAAAAATTCATGTGCAACCTTGTATCTTGCTAGTCTGAGTGCATAAATGTTTTTCCAATGATGTCCAATGTATATACTACTTGCAAAAGAGTCCTATGATGTATAGACAAGGTCCTATATGCAATGCAAATTTCTTTTTGTATTTTGAAATGCAATAGATGAAGTATCATGACTTAAATGTGCAGCTATAGCTTATAGTCATTATATCAAATAGTTGGCATACATCCTTAGATTAACATTCAATGCTCAAAAACAACAAGTGATAACTTCCAACTATTGATATGGTATTGAGAATGCAATCTTCTAACAATGATGTCAATTCCAATGCCAAGACTCTTGGCTTACAACTCATATAATGATTACAAACAGATTTGATACAAAATGTTCACCTACAACAGCTACCATGAAATGCATCTAAATTATCATTAAGCTTGTATAAATCAAGAGGAACCTAGAACATGAAGTCGCTTTGAAGCTGTGAAGAAGAAGCAAGCAATACCAAATGAAATGAAGACTCCTCAAGCCCAAATTGAACTGCAGACTCAGCCGCCCCTATTCTGAAGATAATAATTTATATAAAATAAATCTCAATCTGCCACCCCTCCAAGATGCATCAAATATTATTGTTGGCCTCCAAGGAAGTGTGCACTTCAAGTAGCAAGTGAATTCACTCAAGCATGAGTGAGTAATGACCAAAAACATGCCTCCATGATGCTAGTCTCCATGACTGTAATAAATATCAGACCACCGGTGTAAACAAAATGCCAATATAATTTGACCTCCTCAATGATGAATTTGATGGAGAGCAAGATCAAAAACCATCCAATGCAACTATAATCAATATCATGCCAAAATTGGCCCTTGGCCACAATTTTTGCTCAATGAGAAGTCTGAAGTAACCTCTCCAATGGCTGCAACCCTTCAGGAGATATCTCACTCCCTTAGTTATGTTATCTATGGGGGTTATCGTTCCCAAAGACACTCAACTGCAAAGCCCTAGCTCCACAATGCTCATCAACAACAACAAACAACAAATGTTGGATGCTCAATAGTGAGACCTCAAGGTCTATTTATGCATTTCCTCTAGAGGTCAGCCTCAATAAAATAATATTATTTTTTTAACTTCTGGAAGGCTCCAATATATTTAAATTTAATTTGCACTTTATAAAATATAAAAATATAATATTATTAATAAAGTGCATCTCAACATCAAATTATAAAATAAGGTTTCCATAAATAGAAATAATAATGATATATGATGGAAAACCTTACTCCAATCAAATACTAAGCCAAGTAATCACCCAATGACTGCCAGATGACTCTCTCACCATACCTCATTAGCCTACAAGAGCCATTAATAGGCTAATCCTGCTGATATGTCAATGTCAACTAGAAGGGGACATTACATTTGTAGTCCTCTCTTATCACTACATCCCGGTTACCTTCTAATCAGTGGTTGCCTAGTGTTGGGGCGGGTACTTGGGGTACTCATAAACAGTTATGTTGTTCCCCATCTATGGTAGCCATGTAAGTAGTCTGATTTTATGGTTACACCCACACTCTACTAGAGATTCCAAAAATCGTAGCTACTTGCTCTTTAGGAAAGACTCCATTTACTTAGTCGTAAATGCCCCACGATGCATCCTTTATAGCACAGGGTTGTGCCCCATCATCTAATCATAGGTTGGCTATAGTTCATGATGGGACAACGATTTCAGGAACAAAGGTTTTTGTCCATTTAAGGATTTTGTGACTTATTCACATACTTGAGGCAATTGGTTAGATGACAGTAGAGCTAGGCCCAATTCTTTCTACCAAACTAGACATGCTTTCCTACCCATATTCACCACTTGGTTGATTCCCTTAGGCCAAAAACACCCTATCCCGTTTTACTGGGGTTAGTCCTTCCAACCAAATGGAGCAGTTCTTGTATACAAGATGCATCTAGATATGCAATTTATCATTGATGTTCATTCACTCCTAGAGCTTTCTAAGTGTCCAATATCATAATTACTATATGAAGAGTTTGTTTAAATGCTAACTTTTGTTGTATCGGAGCCTTTCGCTGCCTCGACCTTTGGAATACTACTAAAGACTGCTTCAACTCCCCAACCGATTGAGTTCTTAGCTTCTACATTTATTCATAGTTGGGGGTAAACTTCCAATATTGTTTCCAATGTTGTTCACTACTTCCTTTGAACCAAGGAAATGAATCCAAGTGGCTATTTAGACCTTTCCCTAGCCCATTGATGGGGTGCTCTTAGTTGATTAGTAGTGGACAACACAAAATGCTTGCCATCTCCGGGCTTTCCATCACGCCTATGTTCTCTCACTACTCTCCCTCATAAGATTCATTCGGGGTGGACACTACTATTATTTTATGGGATCCCCCTACACACAGCTAGTAAGGTTCCCCTTCCCCTACCTACACATTGGGAGCCAAGGACATTCTTGCTCCTAGAGAATGGCCACTCTAGGATACCTGCCACAATGTTGAGCTACGGACTCTCCCTAGCCCCACACTGAGGGAGTGACGTACCTCTACCCTAAGCACCAGTTTTCAAGAGTTAGAGAGAAGTACAACTCATTAGAATACCAATGAGAGTTAGTAGTGAGGCCAGAGATGTTGGACATAATGGCTTTGTTTTCCCTATCCCCAAGGCCTAATTGGTGATGCTATAGTTAGCCCGACGATGGGAATCACCAATTCTATATGTAACAAAATCGTTACGATCAAGTTGAAAGGGAACTCCCACCCAATCAAGGGCCCTCTAACCCAATAAAGGGTCATCATCCCCATCGATGGATAAGGGCACAAACATCGTTGCTGAAAAGTGGTGGAAAATGGGAACTCGGTGAGAGGCCACTTGCCCTCCCCCACCCCCAAAAAAGGGCCATCCCACTGACCAAGGGTCCCACCTAATCAAGGGAAAAGGATCATCCCACCCAACAAAGGGTGATATGGAGGCTCCCCACCCCCTGACCCCGACATCGGGTCATTCTGGCAATGGAATTTCATCATGTGGAAAAATGTGAAATTTGATGTCATGAGGGTAGGTCAATTTTCCCCCACCCCAATTTTATTTCCCCACCCCCACCATTTGGGCCTCCAACCCCAAAGAAGATAGGGACCTCCCACCTAGCAAAAGGGAACTACCACACAATCAAGGGTCGTGATCCCCACCGACAGATAAGGGCACAAAAACCAAAAAGTGGTTGTTCTTGCTCTAGTGGAATATAGACAGAAGATAATTTTATGCAGTATATAATTGGTGGAAATATAGATAAAAGACAATCTTATGCAATATTTAATTGGTATAGACATAATACAATCTTATGCAATCTTTAACTGGTATAGGGAAATATAGACAAAATACAATATTTTGTAGTCTGTTGGAAATTAAGGTTGGTTACAACAGGAAATAAACCAAAAGGAATTCAAAAATTCCTCAAAATTCATTAGGTTACAACTAGAAACAAACGAAAAGGAATTTGAAAATTCCTCAAAATTCATTAGATTCAAGTTGGAAATAAACCAAAAGGAATTCAAAAATTCCTCCTAATTCATTAGGTTACAACTGGAAATAAACCAAAAGGTTAGCACCAAAGTGTTGCCTCATGAAATAGAAATGTTGATTGGTTATAGTTGGAAATAAACCAAAGGGAATTTGAAATTTCATTAAATGGAAATTAAGGCTAGTGAAAGTTGGAAATAAACCTAAAGGAATTCAATCTGGTTGGTGAAAGTTGGAAATAAACCAAAAGGTATTCAGATTTCATTCCAAACTAATCACGAGTATGATGTATAATGAAAAACCAATAATCCAACAAAATTCTGAGAGCCAAAGCATTAGTGAGGGAGTCTAGAGTTAAAGCATCGGTGAGAGAGTCTATAGAATTGGGAAAGAGAAATGAAGAGGCAAATAAGTGGTATAAATGGCTATTCAATCGAAAATAGAAAAGAGGATGAAAGAATGGTGTAATCATGCCCAAACTAATTGATACTCACAAATATCTTTTAGAGAAATATCTCTTTATATCAATGCTCCTTACTCTGAACTATTAATTGATATTTGGAAAAAGTGGGGAATAGGGACTTGAGATGAAACAATGCAAGGGGATAATGGTTATCCTTTCCCTCCACCGCCTTCTCCCCGCCCCCCTTCCTTCCTCCAGCAATACAAAAGTTGGGGGGATAGATCAAGGCCTTACTCCTTTTATTGGGACTTTGGATGCTCTCAGAGAAACTTGGCCTTAGCAATATATCCTCCCTCCTATTGTCACTGACCATTTGGCATAATTTTGAAATGTTTGATTTATTTTCGGAAGCTATTCAGCCAAAAACTATGAGTGACATTCTAGATGTTGGATCCCCATAGTTGAGGGGACAGTTGACAACTCCCCCATGAAACCAACCACCCCTAAATCAGTAGCTAGTAGTCATAATAGTACAACTACTGTTGGTAATCTCAATAGTGGTTATTTTTCTGCTATAAGATATTCTGCTGCTAACCTCCCATTTCTTCCTATGTTCTAGATTGAAGCTGGATCCTGAGAAAATGAAAGCAATTGTAGATTGACCTACACCAGTAAACATTGGATAAGTGAGATCATTCCATGGATTAGCTAGCTTCTATCGAGAGTTTATCAGAAGCTTCAGTAGAATTTGTAACCCCATGATAGAGACAATGAGAGGAGTCAACAAAGATTTCAATTGGACATCCATAGCACAAAATAGTTTTAAATTGTTGAAGCAAAAGGTGACAAAGCAACCAGTATTAGCATTATTGGATTTTGACAAGGTATTTCAAGTTGATTGTGATGCAAGTGGAAATGCAATTGGAGCAGTGTTGAGCCAAGAAGGAAGACCTATCACCTATTTCAATGAGAATTTAAATCATGCTAGAAGAAGATACTCAAATTATGATCAAGAATTCTATGCCATAATTCAAGCTTTGAAGAAGTGGAGACATTATTTGTTACCTAGAGAATTTGTGTTGTATATAGATCATCAAGCCTTGCATTATTTGAATAGTCAAGGAAAGTTGAATCAGATACATATGAGATGGGTTGAGTTCTTACAAAGTTATACATTTGTGTTGAAGCATAGGAGTGGAAAGTCAAACAAAGTTACAAATGCATTGAGTAAAAGGACTTTTTTGACAGAGATGAGAATAAAAGTATTGGGATTTGAGGAGTTGAAGCATATGTATGAAGATGATGTATATTTTTGCGAAGCATGGAAAGCATGTAAAGAACCAGTAGTGACAAACCAGAGATAATGGTTGGATTATTTCATTCAATAAGGTATGTTATTCAAAAGAAATCAATTGTGTATATCGAGGAATTCAATGAGGGAGAATTTAATCAAAGAAAAGCATAGTGGTAGTTTAGCAAGACATTTTCGAGTGGAGAAGATAGTGGCTTTGGTGAGCGAATATGATTTTTGGCCGCAAATATATAAGGATGTAAGGAAGTATGTTCAAAGTTGCATAATTTTTCATGTTGCAAAAGGGAGTAGTCAAAATACAAGATTGTATAAACCTTTGATAGTACCAGAGAGACCTTGGGAAGATTTGAGCATGGATTTCATATTGGGATTGCCAAGAACACAAAGAGGTTATGATTCTATTATGGTAGTTGTGGAAAAATTCTCTAAAATGGCACATTTTATTCCTTGTAAGAAGACCAATGATGATGTGCATGTTGCTCACTTATTTTTCAAGGAGATTGTGAGATTGCATGGATTACCTAGGAGTATTGTTTCAAAAAGAGATACTAAATTCATTGGATATTTTTAGAGGACATTGTGGAAGAAGATGAAGACATATTTGAAGTTTGAATAGTTTAGCATATTACCCACAAATGGATGGAAAAATAGAGGTTGTGAACAAAAATTTGGGTAAATTTTTGATATGCTTGGTTGGAGATAAGGAATGAAGTTGGGGTATAGTTTTACCATAGGCAGAGTTTGCATAAAATAATTCACTAAACCAGAGTAAGGGAAGACACCATTTCGAGTTGTTACTGAAGTAAATCCTAGAGGAGTTGCAAAGTTAAGGTACATCAACATGGAGGATAAAAGGAGTGATGAAACAAAATATTTTGCACATTTCATGGAGATGCTCCATATTCAAGTTCAGAAGAATTTAGAAGGCATGAACAATAAGTATAAGGAGAAGGAAGATGAGCACCAAAGACAAGGAATTTTTTGTTGGAGATAAAGTGATGGTATATTTGAGGAAGGAGAGATTTCTAGTTGGTACATACAATAAGTTGAAAATGAGGAAGTTTGGACCATGTAAGATATTTAGGAAGTTTGACTCTAGAAATGCATATGAAGTAGAGTTACCAGAGACATTGGGTGTACCAACTATTTTTAATGTGGCAGACATGTATAAGTTTCATGAAGGACAATTGAGTGGTAGTAGTGATGAAGTAAATTTGAAGGAGAAATTACCACATCAGGAATGAGAGGAGATTGAGCATATTTTGGATACCAAAACTAAAAGGAGCACTAGGAACAAGCAATACAAAGAATATCTTGTGAAGTGGAAAGGCAGACCAGTGGAGGATTCATCATGGATTTCTCAGGCTGAGGTGGAACATCTCAGTTTTCCTCTTAGCTCTAGAAAGTGAGGGACTTAATTTTCTTCCAACCCTAGGTGTCTAATGCAGGAGCACCCCTGGTTGTAAAGCAATCATGTATCAACCAAAAATAGTTCTTTTCTTGCATTGCATTTAGTAGTGGTTTTAGTAGTTCATTCTACATTTTACCACATCATTGTTTCTTAGCTTGCAGAGCATGACATAGAATCTAAACATTGACATCTATCACATATCCAGATTTTACATCATTTGCATTTGTCTACCAAAATTTATTGTTCTTAGAATTTCAATGTGATTACTAGTCAGAGCATTTAGGTTCAACCTGATTTAGATTTATTAGTTCGAACCTATTCCAGATCATGCAGAGCCTAATGGGACACCTTACAAGCATCTTGGGTTCATTAGGACTTATCTTGGAGATTCACGAGTCATATCTTTTCATGTGGAGTTACCTCTTCATATCTGAGGCCGATCTTCATACATAATCATTCATCGGGTTTATTAACCCTTGTGGCTAACACAAACCTATATGGGAGCTTGAGAAGCATATTTATATAAGCATTTTTTAATCATTATAGATCATTAGTTCTAACTTAGATTTTTAGGATCATTACATTTTTCGCATAAACCCTTTGGGGGCAAGTAATAAGGCCAGTTGGCCAATTATATTGTTGAATTCCCTTATGGAAGGCCTATGTGCCCTGGATATTCGCCATTGGGTGCCTATGTTGCATGTAGGATGATCAATTCAATGAAGTTTCATGTTCTCATATCAAAGTTTTGTGTTATTTCTACCATGTTGACTCATTGATGCATGGTTCAAATTGTTCCTTCTTGAACCCTCCTACTGTGACTGCACCAGGTAGAGAGAGAAATAAAAATAGAGAGAGATAGGGAGGAAGGAAGATGGGGAGAGATAAATAGATGTAGAGTGATATAGAGTGATAAAGAGGTAGAGATATAAAGAGAGAGAGAGAGAGAGAGCTCTATAGATAAATTAGAAGATATATAGATAAAGGGAGATATGAAGAGATATATAGGGATATAGGGAGATAATAGGTAGATAGATATGTATAATTAGATATAGAGGGAGAGGGATAGGGAGAGATAGGGAGATAGAGATAGAGGGTGAGAGAGAGAGAGAGAGAGAGAGAGAGGTGGTGAAAAAGACAAGTAATAGAGAGAAGGGGAGAGAGCTAGAGAGAGGGGAGAGATAAAGAGAGGGGGAGAGAGAGGGGGAGAGATAAAGAGAGGGAGAGATAGGGATAGAGGGACAACTATATCCCTCTATATTTATTTCCATCTCTTTATAAATTGTATCTCACTCTTCCTTTTTAAATCTTCTTATCTCTCCCTCCCTCTTGGTTTCATTTTTTCTTCACACAAACATGAACACATTATAGCATGAGTGTGCTATAATGTGCTTGTATTTTTATTTACTTTGGGTGTTGACAACCCTTAGAGTTGGATTTTCCTTGGGAATCCAACCCAAAGGGTTGGACTTACATGTTGACACCAAAAGGATTTTTTTTGTAAATTGTAAAAAAGTGACTAAATCTCGAGAATGCTCTCTATTAGGTTTACATGCATTTCAATATTGTGCTAAGAAAATACCATAATAATATTAAGCTCACTCTTACCTTTATAACCATGACATTTTTACATTTTAAATATGTTAAGGTTTTGATCTTTAATTTGTTTTTTTAGTATCTTCCACTTTTGTTGAAAACCTATGTATATTATTTTTGGTTTCATTTTTTATCTATTCATCAAATTTTGAAATGAATTACATTTTTTATATTCTAGATTCTATTCTATGCAATTTTTAAAAATATATATATTTTTGCTAAGTTTCTAAAAAACTTAGGGGGGAGCATGCTCAATTTTTTTATTTTTCAAGTGTGTCCACTTTGAAAATTAGTTCAAAATCACATATTTATTAAAAAAATAGAAAAAAAAAATAAAGCATAAAATACATGTTATCTAATTTTTCATCAAAGAGATTTTTGGAATACTAAAAAAACATTTAAATGGGGGAGCAAACTAGATGCTATGTTATATTTTAAAAAAAAAAAGGTGCACTTTACGTGCACCTCCTATTTGAACTACTTAATATCCATCATTTTAAAAAATAAAATAATATTTAAGAAAGTAAGTTCAAAGAACTACAACTCTTGTTCTTGTCGTGTATTCAAATTTGAGTATAACTACCTTCAATTTCTCATCCAATATTAGTTTTTCTTTAGTTTAGAAAAAAATAGTGGTAGACCCCCTTTTGGTCCCCCATTTCCATGCACTTACCCATGACTCATCTCAAGCCCTATTTGTAAGCTATTCTCCCACTATATCATAATTCTTGTATTATAAGCTTTCTTTTACACCTTTTTTCTTCCTAACATGACAACTAATTTGTAATGTTCTTAAATATACTTAATCTTCTTACCCCCTTTTATCCTACACACTATCCTATTTAAGGTAATCATGAAGAGAAGTCTTGCATCATTTCACCCCTCTAATAATTTTCATGTCAAGTCTAAGTCTAGAAATAAAATCCCCTTCTTAACAAAAATAGGTGCAATATTGGGTTTATTGTTACCAAAACATCACCATTCATTGATGTTGCCATGTCAACTTTTATCTAATTATATTTGATGATCCTAGAAAATTTTTTTAGGGGTTTTTGAGTAAATTCATATCTAATATGAAGCCACATAGCCTTATATAATATGAAGTCACATAATCTTAAATAAATTAGTAGAGAGACCATCAATATTGGGTTTTTTATTAGCTATGGAGAGGAGGGCCTCATCAAACTCTTATATTAAAAAAACCTATGCGGTATTTGTAGTGTTGATAGGTGTTTTGATCTCCACTTAGGTGAAAATACAAGATGATTTCACATCTCTCTTGAAAGTAATCAAATCCCAAAATAGAAAATGACTACCCTAAGGCCTCAATAATCAAGTCTTAACTTTTTGGATAATTTAGTTGTTTGTTTTATTTTACTAATCAAGAAGGAGATTGCAGTATTTGGATAAAATTTCTAACACATAAAAGTTAAATTGTACATAAATTATTATTTTTTTGATTTAACAATGCATTAACAAATTGATCTAAATATACATTTCTATAAAACACCACTTTTTAGCATATAACCAACAATATATCAACTTTCATCTATAAATTTTTTACTTTATAATAGCACTATTCAAACTAGAAAATCATATTTTAATCTTAAATTAAGTAAATCTAAAAAATTGAAAGAGAGGGAAAGAAAGACAAGGGCTAGAGAGAAAAAAACTAAAAATCCAAGTCTTTACCGATATTTTAGCCTCAATAATGGATAGAAAAGTCTATAAACAAAAAAATATTAGCTTAACTAGATAAGTCACATATTCACAAAGATAGTGCAATCTTCAAAGTGTTGGTGTGAACAAGGTATATTACCTAACTAGTTCTCCTCTTAGGTCCTATTCATATATGTTCACATGCTAAAATTACTTAGGGATTTAGGAATCTTTCTATAAGTCTTAGTTGTCCATGTGTGATCTTATCTTATCTTCTCTTTAATTGTCTCATGTGACCTATGGTTAAGACACTTGTCATGATCTTATCTTGTCCTATCTCTCAACCTTCCTTATATAAGCAAGGCTCCCATGTACATTATGCAATGTAGGGGTATGTACTACCATTTCAATACATTATTGGTCATTGATCATTATTGCATCCAATATCAAGAATTCTATTCTCTTGCTCTACTCTCTTGTGGAAGGATATTTTAGTTTGTAGGTGATTCTTGTATATTGGAGCTTATTATTAGCTCCTACACAAAGGATTCAAAAATCATGAAAGAAATATTCATTAAACACCCAATTATGTTAGATGCATATACCAACTGAGAGGGGGGTGAATCAGTTGTATACTTAAAAACATTCAAACCCTCAATATCTTTTCAAACCCTTATCATACATTAGCAAAATGTAAATATATGAAATAGTAATGTAAGCACATCCAAACACATAAGAACATCAAATTTACATAGAAAACACAAGAAGGGAAAAACCATGATGAGGATTAGCTCACATATATATGAATTGTGACACTAAATACAATAAGGCTCACTACCAAGGGCTCACTACCTAGAAAAATAAGGCTTGAACTTACGGGTGGCTCACTGCCAAGAATAAAGAATATAGAAGAATATTGTTACAAAGAGATTCACTATCTCAAGGTAACAGGATAAATCCACCACTGGAACTTTATGCCATCCACAACCTTTGGCTCACTATCTATAGCAACTTCAAGCACACTGCAAATGTAGACCCTTCTGCTCACTACTTCAGAGTCATAGGAATTAAGCTCACACTTAGATCACCACACTTAACCAAATTCACATCTTTCACACACCTTCTGCATATCCACACTCATTTCCAACAATTTAACTTGCTTATATATACCATCCATGACCTAAAGAATCCCAATTAGGTTGGCCTTAATGAAATGTATGCACCTAAAATGTGAAACACCAAAATAGGTCGGCACGAAACACCACCATAGTGGAAAGAAGTGAAGGAAAACCACACAAAGGGTTAACCATGACCCAAATATACATCACCACACTAATCATATCCACAATCCACAAGATACCTCGGTAAATAGCACTAACACACCAAGTCAGCCAAACCTGGACTAACACTACAAGCGACTACATACATGCTTCTCCAAGTCATACAAACCACACAACAACACTTCACAACATCCACACAACACCTCAAAATATTCTAGCATCATCAAAATATTCTACAACTCTGCCACAATCACCTAAAATTGAGAACATGATAACTCTATGCAACCAGTCATACTGCCACAAAACATAACTTACTAACCAACCTTGTGGAACACCTCAACACCTGAAACCTCAAGGAAAGTAAGTTACATACAATATAATCTCATTCCAAAATCTGTAATACAAGAAACCTTACTATAGAGAAATGTGAATCAATCTCATTTCTCCCAAACAACTTTCTACACAGACAAATAAACTATCAAAACACTATAAGAGTTGGTATAGAATAATTCTACACCATGTAAGATTTGGATGAAGAGTATAGCCACCCAAGATCTAGGAACTTCATGAAAGCACAAGATAGATTAATATGCAATGCTTAAGATTGCAATGGAATTGATTATCCAAGAATATGTTAATTTACAAATGAGACCACCTAGTTATATAACCAAGGTGAGACATAGGATTAAACATGATTATGAAAAGTGTCTTAATCCTATGACATGTGACTACATTTCATAACTACCTAGGACACATGTGTTAAAATTAAAAAGATAAGATATAATGGAAACTAACACCTTCTAGAAAGATCCCCTTCTAGGACCTAAGTAAACTTAACATGTAAATAAGTCCCCTAAGCCCCCTAGTAATGAATTAACTAGGAACAAGAATTTATTTACACCAACACCCTGCCTTAAGTGCAACTTAGGGAGTAGTTTATTATTATAAAAATGACACAAAGATGGGTCCTGGCTATGAGGCCATGTTAGGTACCCATGTACAAATGCAAAGAAATCTCTCACAAATGGAGAAAAGGAGAAAACCTAGTGGGGAAAAAATCCTCCCCATATGAGAGATGGAAAAAATGCTCCCAATGAAGAATGAGAAGGAAAAAATACCACACAAGGAAGAATTCTCCCCATAAGAGATAAGAAGAAGAGAGATCATGCAATCCCACCTCAATGTTGAGTCTCCTGTAATAACGGTAGAAGCTCAAAATTGAATGTTGAAGATGATCCAAAAGAATCGAACAACATTCCTCCCCTTAGGAAGAAACAAAACCAAGATAGAATGCAGGATATCTTCCCATTCCTGAAAGGAGGATGTGTAAAGAATGATGATGGATGATGTCTCTGAAGAATGCTCAAGTGTCTCCATGTCGATGCCGAAAGTTGTCACACTCCAAATAGGTGTTTTAGGCCACACTACCGAAGAGGACAATCCAAAATATCCTATAAATTATTATAGAACACAATCCAAAGACAAGGATACCTCCTCTAAACACAAATAAGCCTCCTCCAAATTCTATCCAAATGAACCCACACTCACATCAAATTGCAAAGAATGATCATGTAGAGAATGAACAAGAGTGTCAGATTGTTCCCTTGCAACAACTGAAGAAGGATCATCTCCATCAAAGAGAAGATGAATGCTATCAATGATGTCTCCCAAATCTGAAATGTAGGACTCACAAAACAAACCAACAATGTCTATCAATTACTCATCCCAAGTAGCCATCTCTGGAAGATGATGTATGTCTTGCTACATTGAATCACAAGGAACCAAAATCATGGCAACACAAGAATCCTTAGGTACAATAGTAGATGAAGGATATGGAATATCAATGCCTATCACTAGATCCTCAGTAGATGAAATAATACCAAGATTCAAATGACCATATTGAATCTCCTCAAAAGTGTCCACACTAGATGCATCAATGTGAACATCTACCGAATCATTTGGAGAAAAATGTGAGAAGGTGTAGACTTAAGATTGGTGATCAACCTCCCCAACTACAACTATATCTCTACTATGTAAATCCTATATTCTGATAGAATTTGGTGTGAACTCAACACTCTTGCTTTCTCCACCATGTGTGATCTAATAGATAGAAAGGATATTGGTTGACAATGAAGGAACACAAAGAACATCATTGAATGCTCTATCATCCAAGTCAATGGATCCATTCCCAAAAAGAAACATATATGCGTTGTTCGCCATTAGGATGTGTGGTGATGAACAAGTCTCAAATGAAGAAAACATACTCTCTAATGAAGCCATGTGATGTGAGGCTCTTGAATCAAGTATCCACCTCTCTAACTTAGAATCTGCAACTGCAACAAGTTCTTGCCCCTTATGTTGATTGGAATTTAATATAGAAGAAGAAGATTAACCCGTTGATGATGAAGAATCATTGATTTGATTATTCTTAAGAAGATGCTTCAACTCATCAATTTCTTTTGAATAACATTGATGTTCATCATGCCTTGATTTCTTGCAATATGCACATGTAGGCTTCTCCATCTTAGATAAATTCCATTTTAAGGGATAGGATTCTAATTCTTTATGTGTCTTATTCTTTTTCTTCTTTTGCTTCTTATGAATATTCAAAAATTATTTGTGTACATTAGATTCACTAGCCAACAATGGTTGTGAATTGGAAGACTTGATTAGACCCATGTTCATTAACTTAGCTTCCTCTTGGATTAGGAGATTTGCAAATTCATCAAACTTAGGATTAGCAAATGATGCTCCCAGAGAAAGTCGATGGGTATGAAAGACATAAATAAACACTGAATATTCAGGACCGAGCTTGGATAACACATTTAGAATCAGTTGTAAATCCTCCTTATGAATGTTGCAATCTTTCGGTTGTGTTCTTAGTTTCTTAACTTTGGAGATGTAGTCTTGGATGTGATCAAAATTTTTAGGATCAAGATTCATCAAACTATTATCAATCTGATATCCCCTAATCTTATTTGTTTTACCATACAATTTCGCAAAAGCCTCCCAAGCCTCTTTAGGTATTTTGTATGATTCAACATGAAATTGTAAATCAAATCAGACTAATGAATATATGCATCCAAGTGTTTTCTCAAGATCAAGCTCCCATTTTTCCAATTCTTTAGCATTAGTAGGTTGAGGAATGGTTTCCTTTAGATAGACTATTAGACCTTTCATTTCTCCATTTAGCTTAATTATATGGATTTAAGAGTTCAATTTGAGAAATTCCCCCATTGCAAGAACACATATCAAGCAAAAGAAAGCAATCAACCACTACAAGATTTCCCCCAATAATTACTCAATCAAGAAACCCCCAAGAAATATATGATCTATGTCACTTTATAATTAGTGTGATTACAGGTGCCACTTGCCAAAAATAATGAAGTGGACTTGATCTTAGTGCATACAAATTGCCAAATTTAGCCACAAGCTCAAAGTAAAATTTTTGCAATAGATGAGATAAATATGATCACATCACAGGAAATTAAATGAAAAAATATGCACTTTTAAAAAAATCACCTAAAAATGTTACTATATGAGTGAGAATGGATCCTTAGAAGTTCCCATAACAAGAACAACTCGATAATAGCTTTGAAAATATACAATTTTTGAAAAACATAGACACCAAAATCAAAAACCAATTATACCACTTTGAAGAGCATGAAATTATACCCCAAATAAAAAATAATTTTCTCAAAAAAATGAGCTTGTATGATTGAGATATGCCCTTTCGAAGTTGGACTACAAAATCAAAATTGTTGATGGAGAGGGGAGTAGATTGGAGCGACCTGCTAACAACCGTTTGGTCGTCAAATTTAAGATAGAAAATTACAATGGTCGTCTAGACATCAAATTTAACACAATGTTGGATGATGGTCATTTGGTTGTCAAATTTAATATAGTTTTTGACGGTCATTTGATTGTCAAATTTAAGATAATCACACAAAAAAAGTTGATTTTTTTTTTGTACGAAAATATGAAGTATTATGTATAAAAATAGGGGTTTATGGGCCTTCTGAATTCAATGGATAGGTTTATTTTGGCCCAAAATACTCCAAAATTATAGCTACCTTATGGATTTGACAACCACACTTCAGCTTCAAACCCTCATAGATTTGGCCTCATATGTTCGATTTGGATGAAACAAAAGGAAAAACTAACTTTTTCAAACCCTTTGATCTCAATGGTGAGCTCAAATTTGCACTAGAAATATCTAATATGAACATGCAATACAAAGCCACAAAGAGGAAACCCCTAAATTTGGTATTTCTTTCAACTTTTTTTAATTCTCTAGATCATAATTCGATGCAAGAGAAGAGCATACTCAAATTTTCAAGATCTACTAAGATTTAGAACTCAGATCTCTCAATAATAATGATAAGAAGCAATCCCACAATCTCTCATACCAATTATCGAATAGACGACTTTTGTTGCACCAAAAGATCAACTTGTTAATGCCTGATACAACCACTAGAGTTATTGAATCCATGAGAGGTGGTTAAGCCATGTCATGAACCTGAGCACTGCACTACACAACACAAGGAGACCAAGGGCGCACACCTTGCAACAATCCCCCCAATGCAAGCAAGAGGTTCAAACCCGTGACCTAGGCTTTGATACCATGTAAGAGTTAGTATAGAATAACTCTACACCATGCAATATTTGGCTAAATATTATATCCACCCAAGATCTAGGCACTTCATGAAAGCACAAGAGAGATCAATATGCAATGCTCAAGATTGCAATGGAATTGATTATCCAAGAATATGTTAATTTACTCATGAGACCACCTGGTTATATAGCCAATGTGAGGCATAGGATTAAACATGATTATGACAAGTTTCCTAATCCTATGACATGTGACTACATATCATAACTACCTAGGAGACATGTGTTAAAATTCAAAAGATAAGATGACAACTAATGATAACTAATAACTTCTAGAAAGATTCCCTTCTAGGACCTAAGTAAACTTAAAATGTAAATAATTCCCCTAAGTCCCCTAGTAATGAATTAACTAGGTATAAGACTTTATTTACACCAACAAACCCAACTTTTTACTGCATAATGATCCAAAACCATAAACTCTAGATATAGAGCCTCTGAACACCTTTGTTCATCATATCCAAACTGCATGAGCATATCTTCAACCATGAAGAAATGCGAAGCATGTCAACATTGAACACACCTTTGTTACATTGCATATTATTTTATTCAAATTTTCTCAAAAGCACTTGGAAACCAAGTGAACTTACTGCAACTACAACTCTTATCCATCAAGATATTAATGATAACATAGATGATAGTGCCACAACACCTTCTTATCAAATCACAACACATCCACATTGGTGCAAGAACTTGACAATAATCTCCCCAACTATGACAACACCAACATCCTTCCAACAACTCCAATATACAATCTCCATACAATTGACATCAATGACCAACGCCAACAACTGTTGACATCAATAACAACACCGACAACATACTTGCAACAAATTATTGGTGTAGCTTAACAATATTCTCCACGATATGGAAAAATGATGTATAGGTTGGTCAGAGAAGGTTTTTTATAATAAAAAAACTAGTGACATGAAGCATATCACAAACTCATTAATACACATCAAACTAGATGCCAAAAATACAATAAAATACTTGGTGTTTGAAGATCCAGTAAACATGGACAAAACAATTCTTTAATAATTTCAAAATAAAAATTATGCAACAATTTTCCAACCCCTAATTTGTTGTTAGCTATACATACATACAAATTAACTTGAGATTACTAATTTTTTTCTTTTAATATCAATGGCTAAGATCACTTTGGTCCAATATCTTTCATTAGATGTTTCAACATAAAAATAATATTAGTGACATGCACAACTTCCAAGATAAGTTGTTCTCATCTCCTTGTACCTTCCTTAACAAGCTCACTTGATACCAACAATAACTTTTCTCATCTCCATATTTAATTTTGGTATCAAGCTTTCCTATTTTTAGTAAATAATAACTTTTTGCAAGTTCCATAACATTAAATTATGGTAGCGAGTGTGTTGATAAATAAAAATTCACTTACAAAGAATGAATCCTTCTAGAAGCACCCTTCCTCAACACTTAGAATAAGTAAAGTAATTTGTAATGTGGAAAATCTCATTGGACAAGACATCTATAGTTGTATATACACCTTTTCACCTTGAAATGTAACACCTAGTCTTCACATAAAGATAATTTGATAAAGTTGATTCAATTGTAGTCAAAATGGTGTTCAATCATATTAAAGTTAATAATTATTTCTTGACAATCTCAAAGAAAAAATTATAGAATAAGACTTGTGAAAATTATTAGATAATTTAACGTGACAATATTTTTATCATAAATATTACTCATTTTATATTAAAATACATTAAAGTAAGATAAACCAATTTTTTTTTAAAATCAATACAAAATAAAAAAAACCAAAACCCTTACTCTACTATACAATTAAATCAATCAAAAAGAAAAGGTGAAGGGTCTTTCTTGATCATTAACTTTATGCACGAAGATGATTATGACAACTTATAGTGTACTCCTCCATAAAAACCACAAGTTTAAAAGTTGAAAGGGAAAAATTAAATGAGCCAAATTTAGTACACTTATATCCACAGATATTCTTAATCGCGTACAAATATCACGTCTCATAAATTTATTGAAATATAATTTATTTTAAGGTGTATGTTTTAGTTGTGCAATGCAACACGTGTTAAGTTTGTAAGGGAGTAGTTGTCATGTGCGAAATAATTCGGTGGTTGATCCATCCTTATCATTCGTTCAAACATGTTATCATATCCATCACTATTGTTTGTGTTATGATATCAGAGTTCGAAACTTTTGTGGTAGGACCATCACACTTTATTCACATTGGACCGTTCCTTCCACCATACAATTCCACCTTTTTTCGAAACATTATAATACCTTTGCTTTTATGAAAAACTTTCCTAGCCAAATGCACCTGAAAGGTGTGGAGGTGGGGATGCCCGTGAGAAGGAAATTATCATGGCCCTGTATAAATAAAAAAAATTGATATATGATAAAGATAGAAATATTGTTAAAAGGGGGCGGAGCGCTTAGTTCGATTGGCTAAAGCATCTTAGGTAAGAGGTAACGAGGTCTAGTTTCCCTTCCATCTCCATGGTACCGGAGGGCATGTCATGCTAGCATCACCAATCACGTGAAAAATGTTCCCCAAATTATAAGTAATTTTTGACATAATAGATATCATTTAATTTTTTATATGTAGTTGAAGAGATGTTTAAATGGATATCACTTAGTTCTTGATATTTAGTTGAACATCAAGAGACATCACTTAGTTCTTGATATTTAGTTGAAGAGATGTTTAAAGAGATGTTTAGATGTTTAAATATTTAAAAAAGAGATGTGTGGTCACGAGGTCTAGTCTTCCCTCGTTGTATTGTAGGGCGTGTCATACAAGCGATACCAGCGTCACCGGTCACATAAAAAAAGTTTATAGAACACACTGCAGTTTATAAGAAAGCTATCTGATTTTTACAGTAAAAGAATAAAAAATGTTTAAACAGATATTGCTTAATCTTTGATACTTATTTGAGAGCCAAACAGCCTTTTAACCAGATTCCAAGAAATGAGAAAAAACATTTGTCGTTGGAATGGGAGACGGAAATGAGTGGAAGGCGTGGGCACATGATGTCAAGGAAAGCGGTTGTCACCACTCCATCTCTGCGAACAACCATCCACATAGCTCATTTTTTGTTTAAGCTAGGCTGTTAGGCAACCGCCAGGTTACCTTTACAATTACGGCAAAGGAATAATATACCCCAAGGAAAGAAACCAGAGATCTTGCGTAACCTCTATATAAATCTCACACAGCCACATTGCATACATTCAATCCCTTCCTCCAGAAGAAAGCCATTGAAGACCTGCGGCATAATCTTGTGCTTTAACAGATAAGATGGGCAAGCCTGTAGCTGCATTTCTGTCAATTGTCGTAGCGGCTGTAACGTTGGCTATGCCCTGCCAGGCTGCACATTACACGGTAGGTGACGCTAACGGATGGGACCTAACCACTAATTTGGGCGACTGGCTAGACGGAAAAACATTCCACGTCGGCGACACCCTCGGTAATAAAAACAATATAAATTTCCAAGCCTTACCCGTGCTTGTGTTCTGTTTGGCTCGTCTTTCATGTCTAAACTCTTGGCATTTGCAGGTTTTAAGTTCACGTCGATGCACACTGTAGTGGAAGTGGGGAAGGCGGACTATGCCGCCTGCCAAGCTGGCAATGCCCTGAAAACTTACACGGACGGTCACTCTACTATTCCATTGAAAAGCGCGGGCACAATGTACTTCATCTGCGGTGTGCCAGGTCACTGCACAGGTGGAATGAAGGTGGCAATTGTGGTCAAGAAAGCCGCTAGCGGTGCCGCTGCCCCGAGCTCTGCGCCTCCGGCCGAGGCCCCCGCTGCCACCGCCAAGGCTCCAGCCGCCTCGGTCACGCCCTCCGAGGCTACACCTTCTGCCGATACTACGACGGCCGCCGCCACCGCTGCTTGTGCTAACCATATCGGTTTGGCTTTTGCGGCTGCTGTTGCGGCGGCGGGGTGTATGGTGTTGTAATTGTTTGATCGTCGCCACTCGCCAGGGAAGAGTCAGTGCCCTGAATTAGCATTTGGAGATGTAAATTGCTTGAAATTTGGCTTCCGCTTTTGTTGGTAGATTGTCTGTCAATGTCCAGGGGTCGAAGTCGTATAGTCTTTGTTTCGAAAGAGAATTCGTTTTCCATAGTGTCGATTCTGTCTATGTTAACCTTGTGAAGTTCGCGATTATGTTTTCAACCAAAAATACGTGTATGGAGAAAAATCCGGAATTAAAAATGTATAGGAGAAATTTTCATTTCAAATTTACAAGGATTTAATGAATTTTTTACTTCAAAGTGGACACATCTTTTAAAAATTGTATTTTTTATTATTTTAATTTTTAGATTAATCGATAATCAATTTTTTTATCATCTGTATAGAGAAAAGTCTAGATTTTAAAAATGTAATTTGTTTCAAATTTCGATAAATTGATTAAAAAAAAAAAAAAGAAACCAAAAACATTATATATAGGTTTTTGACAAAAGATGTAGACATTAGCAAAATAAATTAAAGATCAAAACGTTAACATAACTAAAATTTATAAAAAAAATACATGTTTAGAAAGCTATAAGAGATCAATATTATTGTGGTATTTTTTTTTAACTTAAGATTAAAAGATGTGCAAACTTCATAAAGAGGACACTCAAGATTTAGTCATTTTTTTATAATTAAAAAAAAAACACGTCTTTAAACATCGACATGCAAGTCCAACCTTTTAGGTCGGATTCCCAAGGAAAATCCAACTCTAAGGGTTGGTGATATTCAAAGTAGATACAAAAAGATTTAGAAAGATAAGAAGAATCAGAAAGGAAGAGTGAGATAAAACATATTAAGAGATGTAGAGAAGAATAAATAGAAATAGAGATAAAAGGATATATCTCTCCCTCCATCCCTATCTCTCCCTCTATATCTTTTTATCTCTTCCTCTCTCTCTTCCCCTCTCTATTCCTACCTCCCCATCTATATCTTTATCCCTTCATCTACCTCTCTATATATTTATCTCCCTCTATCTTCATCTCTACCTTTATCTTACTCTCTCCCTCTTCATAAACCCTCCCGCTCTCTCCATCTCTATTGTTCTCTCTAGATATATTTCCCCCTTCCTCTGCCCCCCCTCTCTCTCTCTCCATATTTCCTTATCTCTCCCTCTCTCCATCTTTATTTTTCTATCTCTAGACCTATCCCCCCCTCTCACTCTCTCCCCTATCCCTCTAGATATTTATCTATATCCCCCCCTCTCCCCCTCTCCCTCTCGCTTTCCCTCTTTAGAACTATCTCTACCATTCTCTTCCCCTCTCTCACTCCCTTCCCTCTCTATCTCCCCCTTTTTATCTCTACCTCTCTCTTTGTTTTCCCATATTTCCTTATCTCTTCTTTCTCTCTCCCTCTCTTGCTCTCCATCTCTATTTGTTTATCTCTACTTCTCTCCATCTCACCTTTTTTCTCTTTCTATCCATTTCTATATCTCTATATGTCTCTCTATTTTTTTTCTCTCTCTCTCTCTATCTATATCTTTATCTCCCTCTATCTCCATATGTCTTAATCTCTCTCCCTATCCCTCCTTATCTCTCTCTCCTTATCCCTCTCTCCCCCTCTCCTCTCTCTCCCTCCCCATATCCCCTCTCTATCTCTACCCCTCTCTCTCTATATATTGAGTTCTCTCTCCCTCTCTCCCTCTCTAAACTTATTTCTCCCCCCTCTCTCTCTTACTAAATTTCCCTCTCCCTCCTCTCTCCCTCTCTCCATATCTATGTGTCTATCTGTAGACCTATCTCTCCCCCTCTTTTCATCCCTCCCTTTGTACCTCCCTTTCTCTATCTCACCATTTCTCTCTCCCTATCCCTCTCCCCTCTCCCTCTCTTTCCCCTCTCCTTCTCTCTCTTTCTCTACCTATCTCACTCCCTCCCTCTACCTCTAACTCTTTATCACTTCCCCTCTCTCTTCCTCCATCCCTCTCTTACTCAATATCACCATCTATTTCTCTTCCTCTTCATCTCTACCTCTTTATCTCTATATTTATCTTTATTCGATGTGTGATTTTTCAAGGACTTTAACACACATAGGAATATTCTTCATTATTCTATTTTTGTTGTGGAGTCAAATGTTCAATTGATCAAATATGGGGGTAGACCATTGAATAAGAACTTGTGGAAAGATTGCAAGTCTTACCATGAGTTAATAATCAATTCACAATAAAGAGTAGGGAAAATCCACATGGTTCGTTGGATCAAATTGGTTTAATGACTCTCAAGTTGCACATAGTTTGTAAGCATACTTTTTACTTTTTAATTTATTTGATCATATTATTGACTTCTTAAAATATAGGTTAGTAGTGCTAAACAAAATTCCACCTTCTATGTGGTTGTTGCCAGGGTCTTTTAGGGTTGGGAAAAATATTGAAAACAACTGGAAATACTTTGTACTAGATGCAATAAAGAAATATGTTCTAAATGATTTAGTTGACATAATTGACTAAATCAGGTGATTTTAGTTCATTCCAATTCATTCTTACAAAAATGTTTCTATCTAACCACTAAGTGCTACAAAGCCTCCTAAGATGTTTATTTTTTAAATCATGTAATGCAAACACAAGGAACAAGAACTAATAAAAAAAAAATGGACAACAAAAATAACCACAAAAAAAAGAGCTAATTGAACAAAATTAAGTATAGCAACCTATTACTCTGTGATAATTATTCATATAACACATATACTAGCATTTGGTATGAGTTATAATTTGGCATGGGTGAAGCAAATCAAGATAACACATTGGTATTGGAATAAGCTAGAAAAATATATATAGTTACACAAGTAGAAGAAGATTAAAAAAATGTTATATTGTTGTTGTCCATAGCTATACATCACTCCAACAAGTGTTATGTGTGTCGTGGGGCTGAATTAACTATGCCAACATGTCTACGCCAATAGGTGAATGCTAGGAGAGGCCTCCATTATTTTTCCAAGTTTCTCAATCCTTCCAAGCTACATTATGCTGACATAATTTCTTAAGAACTCTTAAGAGAAAAAAAACTACCAAATTATAATAGAGTATTTTTTGAAGTTTGTGACATCAAAAAATGTTTTATTTGGATGTACAAGTTGATGCGAGGTCCCTCCACATTAACTTATCTTAATTTTGGTCAACTCAACATCATTTTACTATGTCGGAAACAAACACATTTTCGCAAAAATCGTTAATAAGTCTAAGCATGGCAAGAAGCATATTTCGTGTTTCATCCATCATGGGGCCAAACTAATTGTACCAAAATAGCTAAGTAGGTAGGTGAATGATAGGGGGTGATTTTTTTATTCCCTAAGTCTTTTGATCCTTCCAAGCTATGCTATTTTGGTATTTCCACTTAAGAGCCATGAGAGAATTTTTTTTCCAAACTATGACAAAGTAGTTCTCAAAGTTTGTGACACCTAGGAATGTTTCATCTAGACCTTAAGGTAGATATGGGGTCACTCCACATTAAGTTCCCATAATTTTGGTCAACTTGACATTGCTTGACCATGCGAAGAATGAATTTATTCTTGCAAAAAGTGCTAGTTAAGTGTAATGAAAAGGTGTAAATAGGCATATATTGTGTCTCGTGCATTATAGGGCCAAACTAACTATGCCAACACATCTAAGTGGATGGTTGAATTATATTAGAGGCCTATGTTCATTTCTTGGGTCTCTTGATCCTTCCAAGATACATTATTCTATTGTAGTGTCTTAAGAGTTGTGAGAGAAAAGGAAATGATTAATACACATATAATTCATGGAACTTTTTCAAATAAGAGCACTAAATTCAATATGGTGTGGTGCATAGCAAGGAGAGATGGCTAAAATTATCAATCCAATCAACCTTAAGGAGATAATGGATTTTCAAGTGTTGGACATAAAGTAAAGAATATGATAGTAGGATATATCCACCCATGAAAAAGCTACCCAACTTCTTTAACTTTTAGACTAATTTGGGTACTCTACTAGCAATCAAGTGTTTGGTTGGGAAAATGGATCTAGGTTCTAAATAATACCTTTCCCAATTTTTGGATTGGAAGGATTAGATATGATCTCAAATTGACTTGACTACAAATCCTAATAGGAATAGTTAGAATGGTGGATCAGGGTTCTAATCAAGTCGTGTGTGTAAATGGGGGGGTGATTGTGTATGATGTATTGTTGATTTATGATTGCTAATTGAATAATACAATGAACTAACTGTATAAGAGCGAATTCGCACCCTATGTGCAATTCCCCTTTTCTCCTTTTTCCACCTTAGAAAACCAAGTTTAGAGGCTTAATTCCACCTAAGCCCACTACTTGCATCACAATTGGTGAATATTTTGAGCATCGGTGGAGGTGTTCTATTGGGGATTCCCGCAGGACACATAGACGTTCGTACGACGTGCTTATGTCCCTGACAGATACCCGCGTTTGGAGCTTGTAGAGGTGTTACACTTCCCATTAGGGGTCGATTTGTAATGCCCTCCTTGACTAACTGACCCAAACATGGTCGTTTCTCTTCATCTCTTCTTCAAACTCATCCCTTGAACATGCATTTCACCTTCTTTTAAGTACTAGACTCTTCACATCTTCTACCATCTTCTACCATCTTCTACCATCTTCTGCCATCTTCTACACATCCCTTCACATCTTCTATGAACTTCTCCACTTCATTCACAAGCTTCACAAGCTCTTCTCAAGCTCTAAGAAGCTTCTTCACCATCTATTCAAACACTTTACACTTCACAACAACAACATCAACACTCCACCACTTCAGTAGAGCAAGTGTGGAACAAAACACCATTGCAACAGAGGCTTGAGTTCCTCTCATTTTTTCCCCCATTAGCCTTGAGTTCTCTCAGTGGAGGTGGTAAGCTTTCACTCCTCTCCTCTATTACTTGGTTGAGTAGCATAACACTATTTTGTAGTGCTTCAGTGCTCTTTACTTCATTTCTACTTTTCTCTCTATCTATCTAGCTGTCAGTGGAGGTGGGAACACCAAAATGAGGTCTAACTAAGGCAGGCCCCTATACAACCACCCAAAAATTTATTTCTTCCTCTTGTGTGCAGGTATTGAATACACTCACGAGCTGGAAGCTTCATCGTTTGCATGGTTGTAAGTATTCCCTTCCTTTCTACTCCTTACCCTTATCATTTATTCTTTAATTTACTTTAGTTATACTACACTTTGTTGTTCTGTAAGTTCTCAATAATTAGGATAGAAGCATTCACTTTGCTATTTTCTGTGACATTCTTGCTTTTTGGTCCCTATGAGATGCTAGTGCACCTCTGAGATGCCAGTACACTGCACTGTCGTTCGTATTTTATGACGTTGTCCTTTGGCAGAGAGCTCATTAGTTTGACCAGAAAATCTATGACTTGCTCTTTCAGATTTTGAAACTCTTGTCATTGTTCCATTGAGGTAGTATAGGGTAGTTCACCTTGTGAGGATATTTGAGTGAAGAGAACTCATGAGTAGCGAGTCCCCCTATATTACATTTTGGTGAACCCGACGTGAAGAACAGTGCTAAATTCAAAAAACTAGTAATTTATTTACCCCTACTTGGAGGGGTCATAACTTTTGACTTGGTGCTCGGAATTCAGAGTTGTTTGCACCATTGGAAAGGTCTCCTAGAGAACTTGTTTAGTCTCTCAAATACAGGTGCCTTTGGTAGTCAAATTTTAGGAACTGATGCAAGTTCCAACCTCAAATTACACTCCAGAGACCTCTGAAAATGCGAATTACTAAAACATAGAAAATACCAAAAAAATTGTAATGGATTTAATATCTTCTTTTATTAGTTTTGTATCTAATTTTGTTCAAAATGTTAATGATGTTCCATTTAATGCATGTGATGGTGACTTGGCTTTTCCCATGTGTCACTTGGTGTCTTTGATCCTTCTCATGAGATTCCTCCTATTTCAGAGGATATCTTGCTGCAAGAAGATGAAATCATTGATAATTTTCTTAACATTACTCTACCTTCTTTTCATTCCAATGCGCTCTCTTTTGGAGATGATGCATTTGTGAATGAAAAATATCTTCCTCATTCCAATGCAACCTCTTCAAGAGATGTTGCATTGGTGAATGAGGAATCTCATCCTTGTTCTAATGCACTCTCTTCTAGAGATGATGCATTTGTGAATGATGAACCTCCTATTCCTTCCAATGCACTCTCTTCTAGAGACATTGCATTTGTGAACGATGAACCTCATCTTTGTTCTGATGCACTCTCTTCTAGAGATGACGAATTTAAAATGATGAACCTCCTTCCACATCTGATTCTCCATGGATTGATGTTGAGAATTTTTCTTCAAATAATTATTCCACATTTGATCCTGTTTGGATTGATGTTGAGAATATGTCTTCAAATAATTATTCTACTAGTTGTGATGATTTTGTAAATGCATTTTATGTCTTTGCTGCCTCCCAAAGGCCTAAGAGACCCATCATTTACGTGACTCTAGCTAGTCCTTCTCCAAAAAGGGTTTTTTTCTATTGATGGTGGTTCCCCTGATCTTCCTAAGGGTTCCTCTTATAGAGTGGTAGCCCATACTTATGAGAATAGAACGAATAAACAACCAAGCCTTCTTCAAGCACCTAAACCTATGACTAAAGCACCTAGTGATTACGATCTTGTCGAGTAACCTTGGGTTCATCTGGATAAGATCTCACTATGGGAATTGCTTTAGTCTACTCTAGTTTATCAAGGTATGCTTCAAGAAGTCTTGTAAAAGATCCTCTTGCCTTCTTCTGATAGGCTGATAGATGCTAATGTGTTGATGGTGTATATTCAAGTGGATTCACTGAATATCACATTTTATCTGCAGGAGCTCCCGCCTTCAAAAATACAGAAGCAAGCAAACCCTCTAATGATTCTAGTCAACATTAATAAAATTGGTATTAGACATACTCTCATCGATGCTAGTTCAATGCTAAATGTATGTAGCATTGATCTATTGCCTAAGATTAATATTGACTCATCTTCTCTTAATAATTCTTCTGTTGTTATTCATGGGTTTGATAATGTTGGATGACAAGCTCTAGGTACAGTAGTATTACCTTTGCAACTTGGACCCATTACTGTACCCACCCTTGTATATGTTATGATAGGAAAATTACCTTATAACGTTCTTCTTGGTAGACCATGGATTCATGCTATGGGTACAGTCCCGTCTACCTTGCATAAATCTATTAAGTTCATTACTAATAATAAAGTAGTCACAGTTAAGACTGACCCTGATGCTATGCACCTATGTGAGATGGAATTTCTCGGTCAAGCTTCAGTTGTGTCTACCCTTATTCCTTCAGTGTCTTCCAGTGTGTTGATGTTTACTCCAGAAGTACCTACTATAAAGGATATTCTAGAGATAAATGTCCCTAAGGAAGATCCTTCTAAAGCAAGAAATCTTAAGTCTACTCCTTCTACTTCTCAAAGGAATGCATGTCTTGGTGATGATTGGGGTTCTTTGTACTTTACAGATTCCTTCATTTAGGAATATAAAGTCAACCTGATCCACTTAGACCTTCCAATAACATCATCCAAACCTGCTATCATAGACGATTGTTCTTTTGTATCGTGGGATGGTGTGAGAGAAAATTGTAATGTTCTTGGTGTTGATCCTCCTTCTAAGGAAGATAATCACACTTCTGTTAGAGAGGTTAACTCTGGTAGTCCTATCAAGAAGGATGATGTCGATCCCATAGAAGAGCGTGATCCCCCTTGTTGGAATAACACTCTCTATGGAGATCCTCCTCCTTTTTCTTCTATCTCTGTGCCTTCTTCTTATGAGAAGTCAAGCCTTTCTCCATAAGAGAAAGGGTTGCTTCATGCTCCTCATCCTTTATCTGAGCAAGAGCATATTTTTTGCAGCTTCTTAAAGCTTGCTTAATCACTCTTCCTTCTCCTACACATAATAAACTTCATAAACATGATATCGAAAAAAATTATTTTTTTGCATACCATCGAGTGCCTAGCCATTCCACTAGTGAATGCAAGGCCTTGAAAGGAAAAATACAAATTATTGATTCAGGTGCCATCAAACTCCTGTTTGATTGACGCACCCACCTTTATTTCACATGACAAGTGATATTGAGGTTTACCTCTTTCCTACATGTTCTAAGTATCTTTCATGGTTCTCCTCCCCTATATGTTGGGGGTAGTGATAACTTATTTCAGAGATGTGTGTCCTTCTTAAGGACCCCTCTCTTCACTATGCCTTTCAAAGTAAAGTGTCCCTTGAGTGGACCCCCTTTTTCTTTTGAAGGGTTCCCAAGGGACCCCCTTTGAAATTTTTTACCTTAAATGAATTCTTTGCATCTAGCTTGGGGGCAACCTGACTAGACCTATTTCACAACTTTGCATCTAGCTTGGGGGTAGCCTGACTAGACCTTAACTTTCAAATAGCGCATCCTTTGAGCAGACCCCTCTATTTTTGAAGGTTTCTTAAGGGACCCCTTTGAAATTTTTACTTATTGACGGTTTGCATGACCAACTACTTTTGACATGTTCTATCTGCAGGTAGACGTGTCATCGCTTTTGACATGTTCTATCTGCGGGTAGATGTGTCGCCACTTTTGACATGTTCTATCTATGGGTAGACATGTTGCTGTTTCTTGACTCTGTAGAGCCTGCTTTCTCAGGCTCCTCTATGAGAGAGATCTTGGGGGATACCTCCCTGCAAGACCAAGAACTTGTAGGGTGCTTTCCTTTGAGCTTTCTCCATGCAAGAGATCTTGGGGGTGGCTCCCTTACAGGACCGAGTACCTGTAGGGTGCTTCTTTTGGTATTCTTCATGCTTGAGTTCATGGAGGATACCTTCCCTACGGGACCGAGTACCTGTAGGGTGCTTCTTTTGGTATTCTTCATGCTTGATTTCATGGAGGATACCTTCCCTGCAGGATCGAGTACCTGTAGGGCACTTCTTTTGGTATTCTTCATGCTTGAGTTCATGGAGAATACCTTCCCTATAGGATCGAGTACTTGTAGGGTGCCTCCTTGTAGGTCTGCGGGCCTATAAGATGCTTTGTTGTTCCAACTTCATAGTTTCGAGCAGCTATGGAGTCCTTCACTTTTCCTGCACCTTTAGGTATGCCAAACTGAGTACTACTTCCTTGATGGTTCAGGTATACATTTCTAACTCTACTCTCTTCTTGATCTACTTTATTGAGCACTCATCAGTGTTCATGCTCACTAAAGTGGGGGAAAAATGTATAAGAGTGAATTTGCACCCTATGTGCAATTTCCCTTTTTTCTTTTGTCCACCTTAGAAAACCAAGTTTAGAGGCTTAATTCCACCTAAGCCTGCTACTTGCATCACACTTGGTGCCTATTTTGAGTGTCGATGGAGGCATTTCTATTGAGGACACCAACGTGACGCGCAGATGTTTGTGCAGAGTGCTTACGTCCTTGATAGATTCCCACGTCTGGAGTCTGCAGAGGTGTTACACTTCCCATTGGGGGTTGATTTGTAATGCCCTCCTTGGCCATCCGACCCGAACATGGCCATTTATCTTCATCTCTTCTTCACATTCATCCTTTGAACAAGAATTTCACCTTCTTCCAAGCACTTGACTCTTCACATCTTCTACCATCTTCTACCATCTTCTACACATCCCTTCACATCTTCTATGAACTTCTCCACTTCATTCACAAGCTTCACAAGCTCTTCTCAAACTCCAAGAAGCTTCTTCACCATCTCTTCAAATACTTTACACTTCACAACAAAAATATCAACATTCCACCACTTTAGTAGAGCAAGTGTGGAACAAACATCATTGCAACAGAGGCTTGAGTTCCTCTCATTTTCTCCCCCATTATCCTTGAGTGCTCTTGGTGGAGGTGGTAAGCTTTCACTCCTCTCCTCTATTACTGGTTGAGTAACATAACACTATTTTGTAGTTCTTTAGTGCTCTTTACTTTGAATTTCTACTTTTCTCTCTATCTATCTGGTTGTCCGTGGAGGTGGGAATACCAAAACGGGGTATGAATGAGGCAGGCCCCTATACAACCACCCAACAATTTATTTCTTCCTCTTGTGTGCAGATATTGAAGACACTCATGAGCTAGAAGCTTCATCTTTCACACGGTTGTAAGTATTCCCTTCCTTTCTACTCCTTACCCTTATCATTTATTCTTTACTTTACTTTAGTTCTACTACACTTTGTTGTTCTGTAAGTTCTCAGTAATTAGGATAGAAGCATTCACTCTACTATTTTCTATGAAATTCTTTCTTTCTAGTTCCTACAAGATGCTAACCTGCCTCCAAGACGCTAGCGCATTGTGCTGTCGTCCATATTTTGCACTATTGTCCTTTGGTCGAGAGCTTGTCAGTTTGTCTAGAAAATATTTGTGACCTTCTCTGTCAGATTCTGAAACTCTCGCCACTATTCTATTGAGTTAGTATAGGGAAGTTCACCCCGTGAGGCTCTTTGAGTGAAGAGAACTCATGAGTAGCGAATCCCCCTATATTACACTAAACTAAATGCAAAAAGACAGAATTAAATTCCAAAAATACAAAAGGTAGACACAAATGCACCTAAGATATAAATTTGAGCCTAATTTTATAGGTCTAAGGCACATTGCATCCTGGACTGTCCTCCTCTTTTTTAGATTTGAAAGTTTAGGTCTAAGGTTACCAGTCTGTATTTTCTATCTTCTAGGTGTTGTCAAAACTTCATTTATTATTCAGAAAATGCAGATTTCGTGACTTTTCAATTTGTAGGGTTTTTATGTATGAATGAACAAATAGCCTTCAATCCTCTTCCAACTCAATTTAGAACTATAACCCGTACACACAAGAGGAGAGAAAGGGTTGTGCCATAGAGGGGCTTGCCTAATTTTCAAACCCTATGTTGGTATTTCTAAATCCACAATAAAAAATTATGATGAAGGAGAATGTATCCTTTGTTGGATAGAGGCTAATTGATAAACAGGTAATGAATTGACAACCTTGCTACAACTCACCACTTAGATTTTATCTCCTTGATGGATTGAAGTCATAGTCATCACTTTCAAGGATCAATTGTTTCTTGACTTGAATTGATTTGGTTACCTACAAGGGTTAATACACATAAACAAAATGCATGTAAACATAAACATAAACTCATATAACACATGATATGATGCTTGAATGATGGAACACTATAATAATCTTGATAATTCTACTCTTGATTAATTTTAGGATGCTCAATTTTCTCAATAGACTTCTCAATTCTGATTCTCCAAATTGCTAGGTGTGCTTAGGATTAAAATGGTGAAAATATTGTATTTATATACATAATTCTTCTAATTTCCTAAAAACCAAATATCGACAACTGACAATTGAAATTAGAAATTCAAAATAATATATTATTGACATTGACATATTCAAATTTGGAGCCAAAAATTCTAGTCTAGGGTGTAGTACATGCCCTATACTAGATTATTGCTTTATCAAAACCAAAAGTGTCAGGGGGAAATATTAAATACATAATTTCATTTCCCATGTTTGATTTTTCAAAGATGTTTATAAAATTGGAAATTAATTCAAATAAGGGGGAACTAAACCTAATGTGAAAGTAAGAATATGTCAAGAGGGGTTCAATTATCCAAATATTGAAGAGATAGGATGAAATTGAATCTAAGGGATGCACTAGCTCCCCCAGGATTCAATATCACATGGCAAGACAACATAAGAATAAAGACACACACATGTGAATTGAAATGTAGAATGACAACACAAAGCATGCATGCCAAAGACATCACACATAACATAACACAATACAAAAACAAAACAAAGCATAATACAAACACAAAAAATAATGCAAATAGATAAAAACATACAATAATCACTAAGCAAAAACATAAGGTTTGTACTAAAGGATTCAAGTTAGTAAGGAAAAGATACCTCAATCTTGAAGTTGTCTCAAATACAAAATGTCATTTCTTGAATATGGTGTTAGAAAAGATAATGCTCTTATGAGGAATAACAAGCCCTGTTATGCCAAATCACTAATGAGCTACATAGATCCACTAAATAGAAAGTTGTGTTATGATAGGTGTCCATCCAATATGATGGGTTCCAAAAGGCTAGCAAGATGTTTTATGCTAGGTATCTCATGAAACACATGGATCCACTTGAAAGAAAGTTTGTAATGCTAGGTTCCCATGTTAAGAGGTGCTCAAGTTCATGAATCAACAAGTTTTGTTATGTCAAATCCATGGTCTCTTTTGAAAATCATGCCTTAGGGAGCACATAAATTTTAATGTCATGAGGGACCATTTAACATCACAGGGGACAAAAATCACCTTAGGGGGTGTACAAAGTTCAACATCATGGGATATGACTATCACCTCAGGGGGTGCACAAAGTTTAACACCATGGTGGATGACTAATCAAAAAGCCATGTCTAAAGGGGTGTTATAAATAACACCACCACAGAGAGTGATACTAAGTAAATTATGATATGCCAAAGGATACTACTCAATACATAGGAGATCACACCTTATGGACTATCGCACATGACACCACCACCAAGAGAGGACTACTCATGGAATGGTCACACCTTAGGGAGTACCAAGTGTAGTACTACTAAATATGAAATGATATAAGAAACAAGGCCACACCTTTATGTGATGTAAAATATCACTACTAAAAAGGGGCCATTTTATTTGATAATTGTAATATGTGGGGTAGTATGCCCCCCTTAAAATGTTAGTGTAATTGTTACACTAGTATTTTAAGGAGATACTGAAGAGGTAAAGTATCCCTTGTTTAAAGGAATACATTGTATACAATGCTAACTACTCGTGTCCCCGAAGTGTAAAAATAAGGGCAAGCCTATGTGGATTATATTACATTTCTCCTTAATGATAGAATATGACTGCACAAAAAATATCTTGTTCCCCTATGCATGGTAATGAGCATCTGATGAAACTACAACTACCACGTAGCAAGGAGAAAAGCCATAGCTATTTAGTTTATCATTTTATCATAGTAATACTTAAAATGATCCAATTTATCTAGTATTTTCTTTAAAGTACGAAATTCATTAGTACTATGATCAAATAATCTATGATATGCACAAAAGGACGTATTTTTATTCTTCCATTGAGTGCCTCTTCTTTCTAGCATAGGATGTAATTTAATGAATTTCAATTATAAGAGTGTTTGTAAGGTACACTCAGTTTCAGACAAAATATGTAGAGCGGGTGATAGGCCCTTTCTAATAGGTCTATGAGGTTTATGTGGTTTGGAGGATGGAGTAAATGTTTTATGTCAAGGTGGAGGACCTTGGTACCCTATTAATTTTATATCTTTAGATGGTATTTGTTCCATGAGGGTGTGAATTTCATGTTCATTCTTTATGTCAGATCCCTGTTTAGCAAGTATTTTGAATCCTTTCCATAGCATCTTTCTAAACTGATGGGAATGTTACTTTGTTTTCATAAGATGGAGGATCACTTGGTGTTATGAGCTCATCTTGGTTGTCATCAATAAGTGCTTTCATGTGTAATGGTTGAGGTATGAATTGTAAATCACTTTCTTTATGTGGGGTAGAAAACATGTAAAGTTGAGGTATAGTAGGTGTTGCTGATTGTTGATATGGATGAGTAGGCCATGCTGGTGAAGGATAAAGGACAATGTTGTTTTCACGATTAGGTATATTCTTTAAGAATTCATCCATGATTTCTTTCTCTTTCCTTAATATATCCTCATTAGGAAAATATACATTCGGAGATGAAGGATTGTGGGTCTCATCATGTGAAGAAGAGTCATTTCCAAACACAACATGAAACAACAACCAAATATTTCAAAGAGGATAAGATTTTACCAAAGCATTCAAACATTATGACAAGTCTATGCTTAACAGATATATGCACTAGGATATAGACAGTTACAAAACAATGATTAGAAAACTAAAAGCGGATCTAGACAAAGGACCTTGAGAGGTTACTATCACAAAAATATGAGCAAAAATAGCCTAGTAAAGGGTGTAGTGTGCCCTATACTAGCAAGTTATTTTTGATGAACTCAAAATTTGGATGTGTTCTATAGTGTTTAAGTACCCTATTCTGTGACTTTTTGAGTCTAACATAATAGATTTCTAGAAATTAATAGAATTGTGATTTTACAATATGAAAGACAACTATGAAATTTTTGCAGTATTCAATCAATGAATGCAATTAGAAATACAAATTTTAGATTGTACAATACAAAAATTCAATGATCCTATCTTAACAAATCAAAAAATTGAAAACTTTAAATGTTTTTGCGACAACTACAATGCACTTTTTCTTCTTTTTCACTAAATGCCAATGCTTAAATGAATGTTTTGAACACTTTTAGATTTTAAATATACAAATTTATCAATGCAATCTTGAACTATATATACTTTGTAATGATTGAAACTAACCATAGATTTCCTTTGGATGCAAAATGTAATGCAATTTTTTACCTTTTCATCAATTTTTTTGACAATTATGTATGCACTAATGATGGATGCAAACAATCCAAGATCTAATTTAGATTCCATAATATTTTTATTGTTTAAAATAGTCAATTTCACCAAAAACATTTGGTTGGGAAAAGGGATTCGGGTCTTAAATCATGCCTTTCCAATTTTTTAGATTAGAAGGATTAGAAATGATCTTAAATCCACTTGACTACAAATCCTAATAGGAAGAGTCATAATGGTGAATAAAGACCGTTCTAATCCTTATAAGTGTAAATGTGTGGATGTGATTGTGTGTGATGGATTGTTGATTTATGATTGTTAATTAACTAAATTTGAATAATGTAATGAATTAACTATGTAAACTATGAAAATGCAACAGTCTATTATGATTTATGATAAACTAAATGCATACAAAAAAAATTGAATTCTAGAAATGCAATTTAGGGTAGACATAGATGCACTTGAGATATAAATTTGGACCTAATTTTGTAGGTCTAGGGAAAAATGCACCTTGGATGTTCCTTTTTCCAAATATGAAAGTGCAGGCTTGAGTTCACTAGTCTATAGCTTCTATCTTCTAGGTGTTGTTGTTGGAACTTCGTTTGTTAGTGAGAAATATAGATTTCATGACTTGTCAACTTGTAGGGTTTTGATGCATGAATAAAAAAATCCTTCAATCCTCTTCCAACTCACTTCAAATTTGTAACTTGCACAAACAAGAGGAGAGGAAGGGTTGTTCCATATAGGGGCTTGCCTAAGTCAAACCCAATGTTGGTATTTCGACCTCCACAATGGAAAATTATGATGAAAGAGAGTGTATCCTTGGTTGGATAGAGGCTAATTGATGAACAAGAATTGAGTTGACAACCTTACTGCAACTTACCACTCAAATATGATCTCCTTGATGGACTAAATTCACACTCATCACCTTCAAGGATCAATTGTTGCTTGAATTGAATTGATTTGATCACCTACAAGGGCTAGTACACATTAACAAAATGCATGTATACATGAACATAAAATCACATAACATATGACATGATACTTGAAGGATGAAACACTACAATAATATTTCTAATTATTCTCTTGACTACCTTTAGGATGCTTAATTTGCTTAGTAAAATTCTCAATTATTCTTCTCCAAATTGCTAGGTGTGCTTAAAATTAAAATGGTGAAACTAATTTTTATTTATATGCAATTCTTCTAATTTCTCAAAAATCAAATGCCAACAGCTAACAATTGGAATTGGAAATTCAAATAATAAATTATTGACATCGCCATATTCAAATTTGGAGCCAAAAATTATGGTCTAGGGAATAGTGCACCCTAGACTAGATTCCTACCTTTTCAGAATCAAAAGTGTCAAGGGAAATATTAAATGCATCTATTTCCCATGTTTGATTTTTTTAGGATGTTTATGAAATTGGCAGTTAATGCATAATTAGGTCCAAGAACATAGAGGGGAGCTAAACCTAATGTGGAATTGTCAAGGGTTACAATTCTCGACGCTACATCAAGATATTAAATTAACATTATCAATAGGATGATTAGATATTATAAAATATTAAGATTGAATTCCCATCATTTTCTTAACATTTTACCCACCTTATGACTATATAGGTCACAACCCACTAATAAGTCAATAGATTCAACAAAATAAATTGAGAACACATGCACTCATCAAGATATTGCATCCTAACAATATAGTAAAAGAGTGCATCATACAAAAAAAATTCTTCAAGAGAATCATAAATAAGAAAAATAGTGCACAACATGTAGAGAACCTATGATATTTTTCCTTACAATCTCAAAGGACAATGTTGTCCAACTCCCAAATATTAAAGAGAGGGTTTAGGACTCTTAAGAGAGGGTTATAGTGATGTAGGGGCATTTCTCTCCATCCAAATTTTGGTTTGAATTTCATTTCAATTGTTCAATTTTGGGTTTTCTATAGTGTTTTGGTGGTTTGGGTGTTTGGATGTGTTATGATGTAGCTTCCTGTCACAATGTATTTTTTCTTCTTGTTGCAAGCAGTAGATGTTGTACTTCCTATTTCCTGAGTGACAAGAACTCATGGTGACAAGGGGATGGTTGAATAACTGCCTCCCAAACCTGATAGTGAACGTGTCAGTTTGGGTGCTTGTTAGTGAATTTGATTTATTTTGTGAAGACATTTCATTTGATGAGTTGGTGGTCATGAATGAAGCTCAACTGATTTGGTGTGATAATTTAGTTCCAACATTTATGCTTTAAGTCATTGAAGGAAGAAGTCAAACCATTTGTAAGAATTTTTTGTTTGGGAGGAGGCAGATGCCATAGAAGGGGTGATCATTACATGAAGAGGCCAATACAGAAGTGAGGGAGGCCATGATGAAGTGTAGAAAATGGGAAGAAGAAATGTGGCCCAGAGAAGATGGAGGAGCAGTGAAGGCAGTTAAGTTAAGTGAAATAGAATGAAAGATATAGGGGGCCAAGAGGAATGAGAGAGGCTAATAATGTTATGAAAAGAGGAGTGAATGGAGGAAAAATGAAGTGTAGTCAAATAGAGAAACAAAGGGCAATAATAAAGAATGAGAAGAGGTTTAGATTAGAGGAGGGTTGAAAGAGCTAAGAGACAAAAGACATAGAAACTGAGAGCAAGAAGATAGAAGTAGATGTAGAAGACATGATGAGGAGTCATGGATAAAGAAGAGACAAGGGAAGAATAAGAAGGGGTCCAAAAATCCATAGGATAAGAGCATCGATCCTTGAAGGATCTTTTTCATCTGTAATCTGAAATGGATTCTCTTGTATGAATAAAGATATTGTTTCATTGTGAGCATTTTTTTATTGTTATCAAATGTGTTCTATCACGTTTAGTTATAAATTAATGATGGAGTCTTTATTTTATATCTAAATTCTTGTCATGATATTATAAGCTCTTGTGGATTTCGTATTGATTATTGGACTGTGAGGAAAGAACCAACAAAATTGGGTTCAATTTATGAGAGTTTTGTAGAGCTGTCACCATCAATTGGTATCAGAGCACATAAGGTTCTATGTGTTGAATAGATCACCAAAGTGAGGCAACTTAGCCCAGACTTGTGGGTAGTAAGGAGGAAAAACAAGTGTATATGTTCTAGATTGATAGATGCCAAAGAGTCTGAGCAGAGTATACAGAGGGAGATATTGATTCCTGTGGGAAGATGTGATTGTAGTTTACTTGTGGGTTGTAGATTGATGAGATTACAAGAAGAGTGTGGCACCAAAAGACTGGGAAAGGGGAGAAGAAGGAAGCCCTAGGTGAGGTGTCTAGGGTGATCCCACAATACTAGTTTACAAATTTTGGCCAAACTGGACACTGAAATAATTTTTTCTAACTAAATCTTCACTTTTTGGAACCTATAGTGGCTAAACCGTGAGGAATTTGAAGATGATGTAAACTAATGATTTGTGACATTTTGTCTGTAGATTCTAAATATATTTTTTCAAAAATTTTGGAATCAAATTGCACTTCTTTTTCCATCTCCTTCAAAAACTAGTTTTTTTTTTTTGTTTGTAAACAACATTTTTAAGGAGTGACACTCATCGTATAATGCATAACTTTTTTTCCATGAAGGATAAAATTATAATTCTTTTAAATTTAGATTTTTAACTCTAATATCTAGTTCTTCCAATTGGCTAGATAGTGTTTTGTTGAAGATTTTTTCCTTAATCAAGTTTTGAAGTCAAACCAATTACAATTTAGAAATAGGTGGACCATATAACACGTAACTTTTTTTGTATGTATTGAAATTCAATTTTTTTTTGTTGGATCAAGGACTTCAATATATAGTGCACTCATATTTTTCAATTTATTTTTCTGATAATCTGCTATTTTTCCACATGTATAGAACATAGAGCTTGATTTTTGGTGAAAAACCTATGTAATAAAACTAAAAAAACAAATACATAATAAAACCAAAAAATATTAAAATTATATTCGTTGGATAGATTGTTCCAAGGACTACCATCATCTAGTTGGGTCTGTGAAGTCTCCTCCAATTTCATCCTCAACTTGAGCTTCGAAGGGAATAATTATGATGTTTTTATGTGCCAGAGAGTGGAAAGGTGGGAATAGGGGGGTTCGCTCAAACTAGGGTTCATTCAAACTCCCTTTCAAGAAGGGTTTTCCTTTTTTTTTTCAACAGGAATGGTGGGAATTTCATTGAATGGGTTCGCTCAAACCCTAGTTCTAGCAAACCCTCTTTTGGTTCGTTCGAACCCCAAAAATGAAATTTTTTGCCATGGGGTCATTTTTTTCAACTTTTCCTTCCTCACTCCAATTGTAAACCACTTTTGTGGGTTCACCCTCTAGAAAATGAAGGAATATTGGAAGATGCAAAAGAAAAATAGAAAAGAGAGTCTCACGAAGAGGGATAAGAAGAAAGAAAACAAGAAGATGAAAGATGCAAAAATTGAGAAAGAGTTAGCAGCATTTAGGAGAGTTTTGGAAAGATACAAAGAATGGCTTGAGGAAGGAAACCGAGATTATGTTTGGGTATGGCCAATGACAAGAAAATTAAAGTGGCTTGTGAAGGAGATTATTGAGAAGAGAAAAAGGTAGAGTCTAAAATCCTTAAGAGGAAAAGATAATAGGATGAGAGGGTTCTAGAAAGTTTGGGACAACAAGGAGTTTCCTATAGAGCAATATGGACCGAAAGTGGTCAAAGAAGTTCTCATTGAGGAGAACATGGGGAAAGTTAAGAAGTGGACCACAAAATAAGTGCAAGAAGAAGAGAGTGAAGGAAAGAGGAAAGTTTCCATGAAGGAGGCACTTATGTAGACATTGTGGTCTCTTATTTTATTGTCTAATGTTGTCTTTAAGCATGTGTATGCAAGTATGAAGAGCTTTACAAGGAAGGTCAAGAATGAGACCTTGAAATGGATAAGAGAAGGCTCTAGAAGAGCACCCATGGAAGGAGATGAAGATGAGAGAAGAAGAAACCAAATTGCAATAACCGGTATGCATGAACAAATTGTAGCAGTTTAGCAAGAAGAGGTACAATACAAGAAACTTAAATTTGAAGAAGAGAATAGTGATATAATGATTTCAAATGTTAATGTAAATGTTGAGGATGATGATGAATTTCAAGATTCCCTAGAAGATGTTGTAGATGAAGGTAAATAATTGATAAATAAAGAGGAGAGAAAACCCGAGCAATAGGGTATTAAGCAAGTCAAGGTGAGGGCAAGTGATGGTTTTGGCCATAAATATGAAGAAAAGAATGTTGGGGTACAAATGAATGGGGAGAAAAATAATATGGATTCTACATATCTAGTAAAGGATCATGGATATAGGGTGCCTATATGGCAAAGGAAACACTTTGAAATGGGGAAGAAAACAAAGGTTTAGGGTGAAAATGAAAAGAGGAAAGTTATGAAAGAATTCAAGAGGACACCTGAAGCTTTTCCAAGAAAACAGGTTGTTGAAGGGCAACTGTTAAAATGAAGTGAAGAAGTTGCATTCAAGGATTCTTATACAAAAGAGAAAGGAAAAAATGAGAGGGATATGTTGAGGAACAAGTGGGCACCAACAAGAAGGTCTAGTGTAGCTGATTTGAGCCAGATGAAGATAGAGCAAAGAGTGGGAAGCACAAGTGCAGAAAAGAAAGGAAAACAATCTAAAGATAAAGTATGGGTAGCAAAGCAAGCAACAACAAATCAATGGATTGTTGAGGAGATAATGTTCAAGAGTTGGAGTTATGAAGAGAAGAACCAACCCCTAGAACAAGGAGTCATGGTAAAGGATGAAGAAGAGGATAAAGATCAAGGGCATGTAGTAGCATTAGAAAAGAAGAGGCATAGTTCAAGCAAGGTAAAAGGTTAGTTATCTAATTTTGATGATGATAATTCTGAAGCTTTGAACAAAATTTATGAATATGATTTATATATGTGGAGGATGATGGATGAGAAAGGTGGGAGAAGAAGCAAACATCATAAAAGGAAAGAAAGTAAACATAGGAATATTGAGAAGGATAACAAGAACAAAAACAAGAAGGATGTGCATGAGGAATCAGATGAGAAGAAGAAAACTCAAGAATATGCAACAAATAGAAGGAAACAAAAAGATAATGTAGATGTAGAAATGAGAAGTATTGAGACAACTGTAATAGACAATAAAGTTCATGAAGAAGAGGGAATAATTACGCAAGTGAATCATAATGTAGTAGGAGGTAATATTGTTTATATTGGGACAACGATGGTCCAAAGTGAAGAAGATAAACAAGAGAGTGAAGAGGAAGACCTTGTAGAAAAGAACAAAGAGAAAAGAGCAACAATAAATGACAAAGAAGAGGATTTATGGAAAATATTTGCAACAATTGAAGAGAAGTAGAATAGAAAGCTTGGAGGCCTAGTGACAAATTTGTAGGTAGAGGTTATGACTAAAAATAAAGAAATTATTTCAGACATTGAGGCAGATTTAATAAATGATTTTGTGAGTTGGGGTGTAAAAAATGAAGCTGATAATGATATAGTGTTGCAGTAGTTGGTCTTGGATGTTGGGTGGTTGGAAAAGATGTTTGGTGCTATGGTAAGAATAGAAAACATGAAAGTATGTGTAGATGAGATAGGGGTTATTTTGTAGATGTGTGGAATGAATAAATTAAAAGATGTGGAATTCTTTATTTTCATTGTTGATAATTGGATTCAGGAAAATAGAAAGAGGATGATGAATGGGAGAAATGTTTTCATGAGTGAAGAGTCGAATAGTGGACCACAATATTGGATGGATGTGGCAACAATACTAGAAATATGTTGGAAAAGGTGGAAGAAAGGAAGAATTAATTGTGGAATTATGATCTCATGTGCAGGAGAACATACAATTTTTGTCCCCTGGGGAGTCTAATGCAGGGGCATCACTCTCCATCCAAATTTTGGTTTGAATTTCATTTCAATTGTTCGGATTTGGGTTTTCTATAGTATTTTTATGGTTTGGGCAATTGGATGTGTTATGATGTAGCTTCCTGTTGCAATGTATTTTGTCTTCTTGTCGCAAGCAACAAATGTTGTACTTCCTATCACCCCAGTGATAGGAACTCATGGCGACAAGGGGATGGTTGAATAACTATCTCCCAAACCTAACAGTGAATGTGTCAGTTTGGGTGCTTGTTAGTGAATTCAATTTGTGGTGCAAGGTCACCATGCCAATTTTAGTAAATAGTGTCTTATGTTTGGTTTTAGATGTTTTGAGTCTAAATGTCATGTAATAAGGTCATAATAGAACAACTACAATGTATTGAGTCACTTTGGTTTGGTTCTAAGAGAAGTTGTCATATTTTGTAAAATCTTGCAAATGTTGTCATGTGCAAGAATGCAAAAATGCAAGAAATGGGAAGTCCAACGGTCAAGTAGTTCAAAAGGTTGTTAGATTCAGTTGTGTGAGTTTTTTTTTGGTGTGTAAGGTTTAAATACAATTTTTATGGGTTGAATAAGGGTTCTGGAGTTGATTTTGGTTGGAAAGCAATAAGAAGCCTACATTTTTTTGTGTTTTTTGGTAAATTTGCTGCTACATGCTACTGTACAGCTCCGTACAGATTATTTTTGACCTAAAGTGCATTGGATTTGATGGATATATGAATTAAATTCAATTTGGTTTTTATTTGGAGTTTTTTCATAGAGTTTGAAGAATTTTATCAACATTTTATTGAGGACAATCTAAAAACCCTGTTTTGAGGGTTTGAGGGTGAAAAAATGTATTGTTGACCCATTCCACTGGTAGAATTGTTTGAAAATTGGTGGAATAGGTGAATTTAGGTAGGGATTAATGTTAATGTAGGTTTCAGGAACAGGGAGCAAGGTTTCATGATATTTTGGTGTTGCCCTAGTTGATTTTTTATGGGTTTTAGGCTTAAATGGATGGCTAAGAGTCAGAGTTTGATGAAAAGGTATTGGTAAAGAGTGGGAGTTGGTTTGAAGAGCATGTATAGACCCTATGAGATGTGTTTAGGGTGTTGGTAAGGTGGAACAAGGCTTGTAGTTTGGAGTTTCAATAAACCCTCTTGTAGAGAAACCTAATTAGGCCTAGGTAAGGGTTTGTAGTTTGATGAATTTGGAGGTGTTCCAATTGAAAAAGGTGGTTGATTTGAACCTTAGATAACTTGGTTGAGGTCTTGAAATATAGATTTGTGATTGGGAAAAATATTTCATGGTGGTTGCTTTGTAAAATAGGGCTAATTGAGCCACTTTTTAGTGTAGCAACAAAGATTTGAGGTTGATGGTCCAAAGTGACCCTATGAAATTTTGAGATATGTATGAGGATAATGGGTATTTGAAACATCTTTTGGATTATGGGTTTGAGGCCTAACTTTAAAGTTATGAAAGGAAAATAGGGTTTTCTAACCTACTACATGAATGGTGAGTTTGTAAAGGAAACCCATGAAGTTGGGATGCTATGTTTGGAAACTTGTTTTATTTGAGTTAGTTTTGAGTGGATTTGCATTTTTCCTCCTTGCTTTGCATCAAGTGGTATCAAAGCATAGGTTTGGTCTTTTGAAGGAGAAAGGTTGCAATTTGAAGTTGTAAGTTGAAAGGACGAGATGCCTCCTAAAGGTAGTGTAGTCCTTGCTAGAGAAATAAAGTTGATAAAGGAGTCACAAGAAACACTTTTAGCCAAATTTTCAGCATTAGATACAAAGAAAAGAAGAGGAAAGGCCACTGAAGATGAAAGTGACCAAGAGGAAGAGGTTGAGAATGAAAACCCTTGAGGAAGAGTCCAAGATGATGAAGAGGAATTGGACCCTGATGAGAGAAGGATGGTGAAGATGCTAAAAGCTATTAAGGTAGATGCTTTTGATGTGAAATTATATTTTCCAATGTATAGTGGGAATTTGGATGCAAAATAAGTGTTGGATTGGGTTGATGCATTGGACAACTACTTTGAGTACAAGGAGGTTGCAGAACAACAAAGGGTAAATTTTTCTAAGACTAAGTTGAAAGGCCCTACTTTAACATGGTGTAGCTATGTATAGGAGGAGAGAGTGAAAAAGGGAAAAACAAAAATAATTTCATGGGATAAGATGGTGTCAAAGATTAAGAGCCAATTCTTGCCAGGTGATCATGCAATACAAACTTTTAAGAAGTTGCAAAGATTAAAGCAGAACGAAAAGGATGGCATGGCCTACACTGAAGAATTTCACAAATTAAGCATTAGAGCTGGTCATGTTGAAGATGAAAATGAAAAATTAGCAAGGTATATGAATGGATTGAGATTTCAAATTCAAGATAAATTGAGTCTTGCTACTCCTAGGATGGTTGAAGAATGTTTTTAGTTGGCTGCTAGGGTAGAAGAGAATTTAAAAAGAAGGAAATAAAGATAAGGAAGAGGTAGAGGCAACACTAGTAGAGGAAGAGGTACAAGGTAGTCCTATGAAGACCAAGAAGATGCAAGTAAGAGCAAAGACCGAGTCATTGATCAAAGAGGTTGCTTGAGAGGTAGTAGATCGAGTTTTAGAGGAAGATTTGGTGGAAATGGTAGAGGATCAAACACATTTTCAGGGATATGTTATCATTGCAATCAGTTTGTCCACCAAGCATGGAAGTGTCCAGAGAAACAAGCTTCTACTTCAACTGGTGGTGATAAAAGAGTTTAGTTGGTGCAAGAGTAATATTGTGAGAGTGTTAACTCTCCTAATAAACTTGTTGCTTTAGAAGTTGGAGAATCCTTAATGGTTAGAAGAACACTCCTCAAAGCATCAAAGGAGGAGCCACAAAAAAGAAGAACACTATTCAAGACAACTTACAAATGCATGGGAAAGGTATGTAAAGTTGTAATAGATTCAAGTAGTATTGATAACATGGTGTCTATTGAAATGGTTTATAAATTAAGTTGGAAAAGATACCTCATGAAACACCTTATAAAGTGTCTTTGTTGAATGAAATTCAATTTGTTTCAGTGAATGAACAAGCTTGGGTTGAGTTCAACATAGGTGGATACAAGGATAAGATACTATGTGATGTGTTGCCTATGGATGTGTGCCACTTGTTGCTAGGGAGACCATGGAAGTTTGATAGAAATGAAATATATGATGGTAGAAATAATACTTATGAGATTGAGAAAGATGGAATTAATTTTACATTGAATTTGTTGCAAGAGGATGATAAAAGAAAAGGTAAGGCATCCAAGGTGATAATGTTAGGTAAGAAAGAGTTTTTAAAGCTTGAGGAAGAAAATAATATGGAGGTTGCAGTCACTTCAAGACTTGAAGATACCAAGAAAAAAGAGGTGAAGATTGATCTGATTTTGAAGGAAAATGAGATTGAGGTGGTCAAGAATGAACTGGTTTTGGAAGTTCAAGATTGGCTTAAAAAGCATCTTGCTACAATGGTAAGTGAAGTGTTCCATTCATTTTTTGCACAAGAGGTTGATGGTAATTCAAAGGTTGGTAGAATTGAGGTTTGTAAACCTAGTAAAATAGAGGTTCTAGGGGTAGAGAATTTGAAGGAAGAGATGAAGGGAAAAGGTGCAGTGATTCAAGGTGAATGGCAAGGACAAATGGGTGAGTTCAAGCATGTAGTGAGAGTAAAGAAGAGGATAGTTCAAGACAAGGATGGAAGAGATGTGTTTGCAAGTGTTCAAGTAGGTTTAACATTAGTTCCAAATGAAGAGAAGATTAGATAACATGAATCAAGTTATCTTACAAAGTTGGAGCAATGTCTAGATGGAAAAAAGTTCAATAGTGAAAAGAATGATACTCATCTTCAATACCTAATTCAGTGGAAAGGGTTACCAGATGGAAGAACATTTGGAGATCAAAGAGATGGATAAAGTTCTTTGGAAACTTATGAAATATATGTAAGAAATAATAAATTCCAATGAAGTGGAAAGGGTAGACCAATGGGATGTTGGAAATAAGTTTTGTCATTGATTTCAACCCAATATGGGCTATCATTAATGATAGATGTATTTCCAAAGTATGTACATACTCTAGGATAGTTGTTACATAGTTGTTGTGTGTTGATGCAAATATCTATAATGCGGTATAAGGAAGAATGGCGATCTAGATGTGATTTAGAAGATGACACATGTCCTGATATATCTACAAAATGTTTAATTTGATTAACTGCACATAGAGATCAGATGTAGACTTTTCTCTAAGGCATTTACAGTATAGACTCTATAGCAGTGTCATGGTTTTCTGGTCCACATCCTTTCCCTGAGCAAGATTATATCTTGTAGTTCATATGATATATTTTTCAAGTTATGAAAGTTCCATATCCAAGAAATCAAGTCATCCCACCTTCTACAGTGAAAGTTACAAGTAACAGGGTTCAGGCCTGTGCTTTGAAAGAGTAATGTGTTGATGAAGGCTTACTGGAATGATCAACATTCCTCCATAACTGAAGTATCTTCCTTGTGGTTTTTTGAACATATTAAATGGTGTCCAAAGAAAAATACTTAACATTATCAAGTGGTGAAGTGGTCCACAAGTTCAATTTTTGAATAACAATGTGCTACAATTTGATAGACATGCTCTATTCCTACAATTTCAATGAGTTTCATCATTTGCACCGGAATATGATGATCACATTCTTCAGGAGAAGGTTGAGTAGATACTATGCATGAAATATAATTATTACTTCTTGGTTTGCATGATAGTTTTGGTCTCTCCCTGGGATTACAAAGGTGAACTAATGGCAGTTTTGGTAGTGGTATCATTATTTGGGCCAGCAAACTTGTCTCCTTCATCAACAGTTGATCCTGAATAGTTAGTTCTATTTTGGTGAATGTTTTATGATGTGTTTAGATCCCATAATATGATTTTTTAATTCACAATTGGTTATCTTACAAATATTATACATAATTGGATCCGACCAATATGATATCAAACGTTTAAGTTCTAAAGGTCATCTTGGAGCCGACCTAATTAAAATTTTGAGTTGTTGTGGAGGATATATATATATCGATCAAATTCATTTGTAAAGAAAATGATTGAGTGATAGTAATGATAAGTAGAATGCAAAAGATGAAGTGTCCAAAATTAGTGTGAATAGATAATTGCGCAAAAAAGTGTCTGCAATATCAACATGTGTTAGATGCTTCTTCATAGTAGTTCATAATCAATTTTCTCATTCTAATTTTCATGTATCCTTCTCTAAGACAAAGAGTCTCTTCAGGTCCTTTGTATCTTTCTCTAAGGATTTATTCATTAATCTATAAGTCCATAAGTAGTGAGCTTTAAAACATTGTACTTCTTGTTAGGAGTGAGCTACATATATTGTGAGTTAATATTACCTCATTGTGGTTTTTCTCTCATTGGTTTTTCCATGTAAAAATCATGGTGTCTTTATGTGATGCATGCATTCTCTTCTATTATTTTCAATTAATGTGATGTGTTTTTAATCTACAAATGAGAATGGTTAGGTTTTTATTTATGTTGATTCACCCCCTTCTCAACACATCATTGTGTTCAACATGGGAACTAGTTCCACTCATATTTCTCAATATTTTGATCAATATTTGGAGCTCTTTTTTATTATTTTTAATTTTCACTAGGATGTTTTCTTCCATCTCAAGAGGATGTCAAGGAATTGTTGGAGGATTTTTTTTAGGTTGTTCTTCACCAAATTTTTCCTGAATTGGTGAATTAGGGTTTTCATGAATTAGCGAGTGATTTTTAATTACTAAAAATTAAACAACATTAGATCAAAAAAATTCCTAAATTTCTATTTAATTAAATGTTTACACTAAAAAACTAATAAATCTTACTTCTTTGACATTGTATATGTTGTGGTGGCCTTTTGATGACAAATTGATCAACACAACTATGTTTATGTACTTTTCCTCACTCAGGATGTACTATTGGACTTGAGTGAGAAATCAAGTTCAAATAATCTTAGCCTCTTTGTAATTTCTTTTTTACTTTGGAAATGACATGAGCATGATATAACATGCTTGTGTTATGTCTTGGATGGACCAAAAAGTGTTTGTGGCCACTTTTTGGTTCCCCATATTTCTACACATGCCCAATTGTGATTGTTTATGCCCTCATTTATGTTTTTATGATATTTCAAATGTTAAATCATTGCATTTTAAATGTTATTTAATACTTTTAAAAATTGATAAATTGAGAGAGAAAATGATCAATTTCTAACTTTAAATACTTTGCAAATTATATTCAATTTATTTCAATAATCATATATTGGAAATTAAAATAATTTCTTCCATTGGGGAAAATCAAGTTAGAATAATTGCTTGTTATTAAAATTGGGAAATAAGAGATGTTTTATTACTCAAAGAAGTAATTTAAATTACTTATTATCCTCGAAAGTAAAAAGGAATTTAAAAATTTAAAGTTGTTTGATAAATGTGATTTTGGTGAGAAGAAAATTAAAAAGGAAAATAAAATAAATTTTAAAAAAATAGAAAATAAAAGGAAAAGGAAAATGCATAAAATGAAAAAGGGCTTGCATTATTTCGTCTTCTCATTTTTTGCAAAAAATACTCTAAAAAGAATCTCTTCAAAAATGGAAAATGCATGAGATAGCTTGATTGAAGGATTGAATTTTATACGGTTTGGGATTAGAAAGGAGGGTATTATTGGTATGAATACATACATGTGGATTGCTTCTCCAAGTTTCAATTATATACATGAAATTGATGTTTTGTGAGCTCTAAGATTGGAGGTATTTCACTTCATTTTCTTAGATTTTGAATATGTTATCCTCAAATCCAAGTGTGCTTGATTCACGAGATAACCTCCTACGAAACTTTTCTATTTCGTAGGCCCGTGCACTCTAAGCACGCAAAATGAGGTAAAAATCAATTTGCTTTTATGCATGGTCCTGAGCCTAGAATTGTCCCCTCTAGCACTCATCTTTTGTCGTTTATTGAAAACCTTCAAAATGAATATTTTGTTGATTTTCATTTTCTGAGAGCTAGAAATTTTTTTGCCCATATAAGGGTGCTGATTTTCAGTGCCCCTACATGGGCAGTTGGAATTTTTTTAAAGTGTAGTGGGGTTGTTTTTTTAAGTGTAGCGGCACTATTTTTTAGTGCCACTACACATCCTTCTCACCCTCTAAATGTTAGAGTAGTGATTTTTACCACTTTTGCATTTTGTTTTTTGCTCCCATGTTTTTGAATATGTAAGGGCGAGATTTTTCACCGCCCCTACATTCTCCCATCCTCCACATGCATGAAATAAATGAACTTTTAGTTCATAAATGCGACCTTATTTATGACTTTAAATAAAATTTTTTAAGTCATTTTAAATCTTCATTTGTGTTCATTTAGCTACATTTCCCTCTTCTCCAATCAGTGTGATCTCATGTTGGATTCTCTTCACATATTTGCATAGGATTGAGAAAATTTGAGGGTGTCACTAGCGATTAGGGTTTGCATTTTTTCTCAAAATTTCTAGTATGTTTCTTATTTTCTGGACTCTCTTTTCTTTATAGGGTTTGTACTAGTTTTTCTTTGCCAATGTCATTTTAGTTTATGCGATAGTTTCTATTTGAAATTTTTATTATATTTTATTTTTATTTCTTCTTTTTTTCAATTTTTGTTTGTTTTCTTCCTGTATTTTAATTTTTCCCTTTCCATATATCCATGTTTGATTAGTTCCTTCAAAAATTCTTGTTTTAGCATTAAAATATTCCACTGTTACATATTCCCACAAACTTGTGTTTGGTGTAGAGGAGAGATTTTTCACCACCTCCACATAGAATAGACTTTCCAAAAGAATGGAAGGGTGGTAAAAAAGACTGCCAATGCATAAAGCTAAAATCACTTCCCATAATATTTCAAAGCATTGATTTATAGCATTCATACACCAAAATATTTACCAAGTTTTTCCCAACATGTAAAGGAAACATTTTTTAGTGTCTTTGCAAGAAAGTGAACTTCCTCCATGATGTAAGGGCACTAATTTTTAGCACCTCTGTAAGAAAGTGAACTTCACCCCAAAGTGCTTGCCTAGCTTCTCACATTCCCACATTCCTGGAAATGCATATTCTCCTAACATTGAATAAATCCATGTTTCCTTATAGTTATCCTCAATCTTTTATCAGGTGTTTTTCAAAAGCATTCATTGAAGGTGCTTATCAGTGATCTCTTGCACACTTAATGACAATTAAGGAGTCTCCTTCACCATCCAAGAAAGATAAGATGAATTATAAGTATCAAGGTGTTTATTCACCCATAGTTGTAATATCCAAGATTGATGAGATCAAGGATACTGAGATTGGACACCTTGACTTGCAAGAATTTGTTGAAGTAAAAAAAAAGCAGCCCTTGGAGAAGGATTTAGAGGAAATTTTCCACAATAATCTTCATTGAGTAGCCTTATTTCTAGTAGCAGCTCACTGTCTGTAATTTGTTCTACAAGTTGCCTCACACTATGTTAGAGATGATAGGAGTGTTAGAGACTCCTATGAGAAAATAATGATGAGGTTAGCTACATATTTCTTTGATGTAGTTTTCAAGGTCCCAACCATGGATAAGTATACAAATATGTCTATTCAATGTGCTCAGAAGGCTTATGATAGGGATCAAAATGAAGCCAAGCAGTTGATCAACACAAAATGGTTGAAAACTCCAAGGCCCACCATTTCTAGATGGCTTAAAGGTCTTCCATGCAGTGAATTCAAAGAGGATGTTCGTGACATGATCACTCTACTAAGAAAAGTGAAAGGATTACCAGTCGTATCAAATTTCCAATAATGGATGTACGAGTACATCAGGGTCATCAAGAGAAAGAAGACATATATTGATTGGGGTGCACAAATCAGTGATGAGATTTATGAACAACAAGTATCAATGTACAATCAACACTGAAGTTCTATATGACCTCATACCTAGTGTATGTTGCAGCTATAGTGAGACAATATCTGGGTCTATCAACAAAAGGAAATAGGAGTCTTGTGCCAGTGTATAAATTCTATCCTCATATCACTTTAAGGGAAAGCATAAATTTTTTTAGAAGAGTGAACAATGCTTTCTTCACACCTTTTCTTTTCATGTTTGATTCATCCTTGGAAAAGAAAAGGGTATCTGATGAGGCATGGAAGGTTGTTAAAAAATATGGATGTATTTTCTTACAATTTCCCACCTTCACATACTTGAGAGTAGGATGTTACACACGATGCCCCTATATGTTGCCAAGATATCCTTCTGACAGGTGGGTGTTAATGGAGTTATGTAGAAATATTATCACAGTGCACAAGGAACTTTAGGTTATTCATAAACCAGGAACCAAGTTTCCAATTGCTATTGGAAGATATTCAACTCAAACTATACATAAAGCCAAATCAGTAGCCTTAGAGATGCATATTATGACTATAAGGACATATAGATATAGACATGATTTTGATTATACAGGTGTGAAAAGAAAAATCAAGAAGATTCATAGCCATGTTTTTCGCTTTGAAGAAATATGGGAAGAATACAGAGACAAGGAAGATATCAGGAGAATGGATTTTTGTAGACTTCTTGTGGAACAAATCAATGATCTAGGCTTGGGAGATCTTACAAAATATTTTGAAGATCCTAGTGATGTTTTAGATGTTGCATATGATGATAAAGAGATATCAAGAAAACCCTTGCCTCTTATCCAATGGTCTAAGAAAGAAAATGTTTCCATTCGGTAGAGACTCACTCTCATTTTGCACAACACAAGTGAATGGTTGCAAAGGTGAGGAGTTCAAATGAATCCTTTTAGGAAAAAGTCTTAGGGACAAGTATTAGAGGGTGAATCTAGCCAACAACAAGAGCTCTGAACCAAGCATAAAGTAGGTGTTTCCCCCTCTTCTTCACATAGACTACCAAAAATTACATTTACCTGTGGGGAGAGTATAGCGCAAGCCATTGAAGAGGAGAAAACTACCAAAGAAGGGAAACTATCTAGAGAAGAACAAGAGCCTGAATTTGAAGAACAACCTAAAGAAGAAGAAAGAGGTGAAAGTAAAGAATCTAGAGAAGATGAATAATCAAATGAAGATTGAGAAGAGGAAGGTGGTGAGGAAGAGGAAAGGCATGATGAAGAAATGCGATTGTCTCAACAAGAGAACATCATTTATAATTCCCCTCATACATCATCACCTGTCATTTCCACCACACCTCACACACCTCTTATCCCCACTTCTCCTCCACCACCTCTTCCCACTTCACCTCCACCTATAATTGGTTTGCATGCACTTAGAGTAACAATACCCCCATTAGTGCATTTAGTTCTTTTCACTCCTTCCATAGGATCAATTTTGCAGAGTAAATTGATGTTACCTCTAGTTCCCCACCATCAATTCCAATTTTTTCTTCACCCTCATATGATATTTCCTCACAAGCTGATTTTGATTGGTTCATGAGAGAATCATTGCCAAGTGCATCAAATTTTATAGACTCCTAGAGCAGTGATGACCGACACAACACCAATTGTGACTGCAACACTTGTTTTTATAGATGCAGTTGCTTCACAAGAATTGGTGGTAGGATCTAAAGGTGATGTTTTCTCTCTTCCTCCATAGTTAGTTTCACAAGTATCTAAACGGAAGAAGTAGATAGTTTCTCCTAATGAATTAGATCTTGAGGAGATAGTTCTTCTAAAATCCAAAGGGAAGAAAATGTTAAAGATTCACTCTAGGTTACATGTGGATAAATCAAGATATAAGAATGTGGATATTGCAACACCCCCACAAGATAAGAGTGAAGTTAGCATGGAGGATTATACCATGACAAGGATCGAACTTGGGAAAATCACCAATGCATGTGTCAAAGAAGATGATCAAGTATTTTTAAATGTTTTGATGGAAAGGTTGGATATGATGGAGAAAACCAAGAACATATGCAAGGAAAAGGATGAAAACTATGCATTGATGTTGAGGAAAATCATAGGGACTTTAGAGAACATGCACTAGTGGCTATGATGAGTATTGAAGAACCAGTGGTCTAAAGGGTGGAAAAGTATTATTATAAAGGAAAAATCATTTATGAGTTTGTTGATAGAATAATTGAACAAGGTTCAAAATAAATAACTATTGCATTGGAAAATATTGCTTAGATTTCCACGATTAATATAGAGCTAGATAAAGTAGTAAGTACACTTTCTACTGAGCAAAAGAAAAATGAACAAAATCTTGAATCATGGTTGTAGTTAAAGGAGGTGAAATTGAGTAGGTAGTGTAGGTTGGGATCATTCCCAATAAAGAAAAGCATGTGGAGATTAAAGAGTCTATCAAGAACCCATACTTGTCATCAAGAATCACATAAAAGATGCTCAACAAGTACAATAATATGTTGAAGAACATCGTGTCATCTTGGTGAATAGAATTGAAGAGCTATCTGGGAGGCTTCTTGATGAGGATCATACATTTCTCCCAAAAAGTGAGATTGTCCAAGTTTACAAGGAAGCTATCTAGAAATAAGTGGAAGATGAAGTATTCTCATTGGATTCAATGGATTCTTTCTGCAACATACAGATCACCTTGGAAAATATCAAGACTCATCTGGATAGGTGTAAGAAGATTTTCTCTGCTACAAAGAAGTCTATTACAAAGGTTCACACAATCATTGACTATACTATTGGACTAGATGAGACAACGATGCAGAAGATCATGTAGAAATATGAAGATTTCACAGCCAAGAGCGAGGAACCATAAATCTTCTTACATTTCCAGAGATTTTTTTTATTCTTTCTCTATGCTTTATGTAAATAGGTCTTGAAATTTTTACATGTCATTTTGCAAAATGTAATTACATATAAAAAAAAAGATGTCCTCCTACAATCATGGATATCACATTTGAATAAGTCAATAGTTAGTTAGTGTTTTTCCTGGATTAGCTCTCTTATCTCATCTATAAATATGAGAGGGTTCTATTGTATTATTTACCTTTTGTCTTATGCAATGAAATGCTACTCATTTGTGAAGCAATTTTGAAACTTTGAGTTCTTATTGTGAAACTATTTTCAAATCAATAAAGAAGGCTAAATTGCATACCAAACTTTATGTTAGATCAATTTCAACAAATGTGAATGTTCTTATGTCTTGATTAAGGGAAAAATAGGTTTTGAATGGACCCAAAACCATTTACAATAGGTTTTGAATGGACCCGAAACCATTAACAAGGAGGTTTTGATGGGGACCCAAAACCCCCAGCTACAAAGAAATAAAAAACAACCAACCAACAACATACCAACAATAGAAAACCAATAAAAAATCAAGACAACCCAGAACTACAAGAAACAAGAAAGGTTTTAATGGGAACCTAAAACCCAAAACACACCCAAGTTAAATAGGGGACCTTGGACCCAAACCATGATTAAAGGGGAGCTTGGAACCCACTTACATTCATAAAATAGGGACCAGAGTCCCTCATATCATACTATAGACACACAAAATATACCGATTGACATTGTGCATCTGATCCTGATTACTAACATCGTTTCTTCCTGAATCATCCCTCGGTCTAACCATTTAATCAAATTCCATTATCTAATTAAATAAATCATTTTATCTAATCAAGTCATCTCTTTTGTTAATTAAATCAATTCTTTTGATCTAATTATCCCTATTTAATTAAATAATTAATTTTATTTGATTAAATCTCTAAAGTCTGTTCATTAAATTAAAAAAAAACCTTATTTGATTTAATCTAACACCATCTCTTTTAATTAAATATATCAAAATCCTTATTTAATTAATCTCTTGTCATATTCTTCTCTTATTAGAATTAAATAAATCCATAAATTTGAGTCAAATAGGTCACATCATCTAACCTCTCTCATTAAATTAATTAACCCTTGATTAATTTAATCTCATTTCATGTCCCATCCTCTAGATTTTGCAAGTTTCACATGAAAATAGATTTAATTCATTTGTTAAATCTCTATTTTCCTCACAAGGCGTCTTTTGGAATATTCTCTCAATTTGAATTCAAAAATTCCAAGTCAACATGTACATCCAACAAGGCATTTACTCCATCTTACATGTCCTTTGTGCTGAGCCAAGTGGAATTTATTGCAATTTCCCTTCCCCCTTGCATGTCATTTCAACAAATTTGAAATTCAAATATTTGCATTTATTGGCACATTCCCCAAATCTTGCACATCCTCCACCCATTCATAGATTGACAAGTGGCATCATACCATTGGATGAATGTTAGTCCCACATTTCCCAAATTTGGACATTCATCCATCTTGGAATTCTATAAATAAAGAGCTCATATCCTCATTTGATCATCCACAATTTATGCAAAGTTACCATGCTCAAATATCCATCAAATTTCATTAATCATTCTTGAATCATAGTTAGGTTTTACAGATTTTAGCGTGGAACACTCTTCAACATCACCAAAGTGGATCAAATCTTCATCAACACCTCAAGTTTTCATCTTAGGGATTGGGAAAGGGCCAGTTTTCACATCAAATTGGCACCAATTCCCCCATGGGATCACGAGTTTGCACATTTAATTAGGATTCAATCTTTGTTTTATCATTTTCTTTGTGTTCTTTAGTATTTTCTTCCTAGTTTGAATGTTGTAAATGGATTTCATGGGAAATCCTTGTTTTGGCTTGCATTCTCTTGTCTAACTTTTTTATTCTTGTTGTTTTGCAGGTACCAAGGTTGGGGTTCTCACACATACCAAGTTTTACGAGGGACCTCAAACCCACAACCCACAAAGATAACAACAATCACCACTAGGAAAGAGGCCAACCAACCATACCAACAAGAATAATAAGATCTCTTGCACCATCCCCACACACGAAGATCTGAATCACACTCCACCTCAAAAGGAGTCAACTTCCCTCTATAGGAGCAAACATCATGAAGAACCTTACCACCACTGCTGTCAAACTGTAACAAGAAATAGCCTCACCTCCATAGGAGTGCACACCACCTCAAAAGGTATTGAAATAGGGGTGACCAACAACAAGGACAACACGTCCTCCCATCCATAATCCCAAACTCTACCTCTAGAAGAGAGGGCTCCACCTCAAAAGAAGAAATAGATTGAAGAAAAAAGAAGAGAGCAACCCTCTTGGTAGCAAGGAAAACCATTACATCCATCAAAAAATAAAGACAAAGAGGGAACAAGAGATTCACAATGGTATACCCAACAAAAACATTGAATAAAGCAATATGGGCAAAGAAAAAGAACATGAGGAGCAACCCATTAAACTCAGCCAAAACCACCATAAGCCTTTCATCTAGAAAATACTACTCCAACACCTCCACAAAAGAAAAAAATACCTCCAAAGGAACATTAGAGGCACCCTTAATGGTCAAACAAAGTTGTGCCATGAGACCCCACAACCAGAGAAAAAACTCCCAAAAGGAGAGCTAAACCAAAGCCATAGAGGGGTCAATCCAAGAAATCATCCCCCAATCTCTACAAAATAACAATAACAAACAAGAGGGGAGAACCAACGATAGAAGAAAGGAAAAGATAACTGCTCCCACACAAAGATTCCCCATTGCACACCAGAGCAACACCACATCACAACCCATTGACCAACCAAGGATTAGGGGAGAAGAAAACCCCAGATCCACATGAATCAACAAGGGCATGAAATATAACCGCGAAGCACAACCCACCACGAGGACCAACACTACTCTAACTCAGAGGTAAAATGTAGAGAAAAAAGGAGGGAAACAAACCACTCAACAAGGGCCTCTAAAGGAGATATATGGTTAGGCTCACCACTCTCGAGGCTGACCAAACCCAAGACACACATCTAGGGCCTCTATGTAAAAACCACCCAAGAAGGAAAAAGAAGTAGATCCCCCAAAAAAAAGACCCTCATAGGACGCTAAGCCAAAGAGCTAGAGAGACAACCAGTTGGGCCCAGGTGAGCAGCATCAACACCAAGACTGACCAATAGTCCCACCACACACTCCCCACATATTGAACCATAGCCACACCAAGACAGGGGCCTTAGAGAAAAGGAATAGCCTCAAAGAATTCCCGCCTCCAATCACCAACCCAGTAGAACACTCTCCTCCATTCACATACAACAAGAGGGACCACCAAGAAAATCTAGAAGAGGCCTTTTGTAGAGAAAAACAAGCAAAAATCCATCCATTGCAGTAGGAACAACCACAATCGCAACCAGAGTAGAAGGAAGAGGGAGCCCAACCATAACATGCCTCCCATCCACCTTGTCATCCTTAGAACCCTCAATGCCCTCTGAAGATTCAAAATTTCCATTCCTACCCCAACAAGACCCTGCAACAACACAGGAAGAAAGCCATCGAAACCAACAAACATTGCAGAATAGACCACCAGAAAAGGTCGACAAAATCCCAATGACTAGAAGCTCCTAGCTACCAACAATGCACACCAGAGGAAAGGTGAGTCCCTTCTGCAACACCCAAGGATCCTTGTCTGATTTAGAGACCTCGTCCACTTCCCCCTCACCAGAATTTGAATTTTCTCTCCTACTTATAGCTGTCTAACTTGAACAAATGGATTCAACTAAATCTGTCATGTGGTGGATTTATCTTGTTGTATAGTCAACTTTATCCTACCAACGTGAATGTTCTTATGTCATTCTCATAATTTTATCTTATTATTGGATTGAATTGGTGGCATTTTATAAATTGATATTGAAAGGCTTTCAAGATAATTTGTGTACACTTTGTGCTACACCTTTTGCTTGGAATTACAAAATTGCTGATAATATTGACTATGAAATGAATTTTCACCTCCGTGATCCTTCTTGCTTCTTATCTTTTATCATACTAGTACTCCTAGAATTTTCTTTGACAAGTTAAAAGTATTGGAAATTACTACTTAGGTTTTATTTGAAGTTGTATCACATCAAGAAATAAAAATCATGAAACATTGTAAACATATTCTTTGAAAAGAAAAATCATGAATGTGACACACCCCCATATGATTAGTGTAGTGTACATATTATAAAGCTTAGAATAGTTTACTTTAGTTTCATTAAGCAGTAAGAAGGGTGCCTCCCCTTTCTGAGAAGAGAGATTTCATCTCAGAATAACTATGGCTGAAAATCAAGTTTTGTAATCTGTAAAGAGATTACAAAATTTTCACCCAACAAAATATTAAAATTTATTCCTTTCCATGGCCACTATAGTGGTTGCATATGGTTCCAATTACAAATAGAATTCATTGAATACTATTATATTTAATTGATTTCTTTCAAAATTTCAAAATTTCCATTTTTTAGCCATGACTATAAAAAATATTGTGGATTCCTAAAATTTAAATTTAAATTGAAGATAATGTTGTTGTTCATATTTGGATCAAAAGAGTATTCTTAGATTTTGAAAAAAAATCTTAATTAAAAAGTTAAAAATTTAAGCATTCATCAATGGTGGAAATGGGAGTTTTTTACTTTTACATTGAAAAATTATTTAGAAAATTTTGAATTGGGAATGAATTTGGATGAATTAGAATGGGAGAAAACATGACTATTTTATTTTTTTGTTTATAATCCAATTTTGTTGCATTTATTTCTATTCCACACTCAAATAGTGGTTTGACATTATTTGAGGTATAATGTGTAGGAAAGGAGTGGCTCTTGACATTGTGCTAAATTTCAAAGTAATTTTGAGGCTACAATGAATGAGAGTTATTAATTAAGCTATAATTAAAATTCATGGGGTAAATAAAATGAAGCAAAATATTAATTCAACAACATACCTAGAGCACTTGTAAAGGACTGGTATGATACATCAAGGACATGCCGCGTCCTAATGTAATTATATGTCACTTGATCCACTTGCATCTTCTTCCAATCACTTCTTGTTGGGTGAAGATATCTTTAACAACAAAATTTGGGACATATGCCAAAATTGTGGCTCCTAAGTTAGATAAGACACAAAATTCTCCACCGCCTTAACCAATGCATAATATTGTGTCTCCACCATATCATACTTGAGTTTTGTAGCCTACAATGATTTGCTAAAGAAAGAAATAGGCTTCTCCAACCCTTCATTATTTTTCTGTAATAAAATTGCAACAATTGTATGGAATGAAGAAAAATAAAATAAATGGAATGGATTTGCAAATTCATGATACTTTAGGACATGATCCTTCCTTATTTATTCTTTTATACTTTGAAATACTTTTGTTTGGTTTTCACTCCAAGAAACATATTCACCATTCTTCAATATCTTTGAAATGGGCCTTGCGACTTATGCAAAATTTGTCACAAATCTCCTTACAAAATTAACTTGTCCAAAAAAGGACTAGATACCCTTAATGGTTTTTGGTTAAGGAATTTTATCTATGGCTACAACTCTTTTTGGATCAATTATGATCCCTTCTTTTGATACAATGTGACCTAACAATTTTCCTTTAGTCACTCCAAACACACACTTCTCAGGGTTTAGATAAATAACAACTCCAAAGCCATAGATTTTTTTCCAAGTGCATGCAATGATCTTCTTCTTTCTTTGAATACGTAGTTAGGTCATCTTGATAAACAACCATGAAGATGTCTATGAAATCTGAGAAGGAAACATCCATTACTCTCTGAAATGTTGATCCTTCATTTGTTAAGCCAAATGGCATTCTGACATAGAAATAAGTTCCCCAAGGTGTAGTAAAGATAGTCTTATACTATTCAGACTCCTTAACCTTGACCTGGTTATACCCTAAAAATCCATCCATCATTGACAAAAACTCACAACTAGTCACTTTGTGCAACATCGCCTCCATATTTGGCAATGGGTAGTTATCCTTTAATGAAGATATATTTAGACTTCTAAAATCCACACATAATCTAATATCTCCCTCCATCTTCCTCACTGGAACTAATTTTAAAACCCATGTAGAGTGCCTTATTGGCTTGATGATTCCTCCATCCCCAATTTTCTTTAATTCTTATTGCATCTTGGGTGCTAGTGTAGGATTGATTGGTCTTTGCTTCTACCTAAATGGTTTAAAATCTACATTGAGAGAAATTTCATGTTGAAAAAAATTCTCCCTATAGGCTTTCAAGTCATCATATGACCAAGCAAAGACATGCTTATGTAGTGATAAAAAATGTACCCCTTTACATTTTCTCACTTGTTTGGGTCTTCCCAGTTAAAATACACTTAATTGTGCCTTAATTTAGTGTTGTAAGGTGTATCCCTTTAAACTTTCACACTTATTTAGGGCTCCCTTAATTAATTGAGCTTAATTATGCTTTAATTATCCCTATAATTCATTTACAAGCCTAATTAATTACATTTTCTAAAGGGGAAACCCGACATTAATTAATGCTTAAACATAACACCTTACATTGAGTAATGTGTGTTCTAGGAATTAAGGCTTGGGACCCATTCACCCATGGGCGAATGGGTCCTCCCCAAGATCTCGAGCCCATTTTTAAATCATGTTTTGGTGGTATTTTTATGATCCTAAATTCAAATTTCAAATGTCAGCTTGTAATGTTTTAATTTTAGGAAATTAAGGATAAATGTCTATATATAAATACAAGGTTATTTCATCAAATCAACTAGAGGTTTTGAAGAAAAAAATCACAAGAGAAAATATTATTGTCAAGAGCATCCAAAAGCATATTTCTCATCATTTGCTTCAACATTCAAGATATCAAGCATCATGTCATAGCTATGTTCATTCATGCATGTTTTTGGAGCTAAAATTGTGATGTAGGTTTCAAGATCTAATCCAAGCATTCAAGTCAAAGATTCAAAGCAAGATTCAAGTATCAAGATCTATATCCATTGAAGTCATTTCATGCAAGATCAACATCAAAATTTTAGTCCTTCAAAGGTTTAATCAAGCGTTTGGTGAGTTGCAACATTGAGTTGTTCATTCATCATTCCTTCATTCATTCTATTTCATTTCATTTCAAGGTTTAATTACCAAAACAAGGTTTTACCAAGGTAAATCCCCATTCACCCAAAAAAAAAAATTCCCCTCTCTTTGTGTGTTGCAGATTTGTAGGTGCATAGGTTAAAGAAAAGTTGAAGATCTCAAAAGTGTAAAATTGCAAAATTGCATTTGTTGTCACCTTTGTCGTCATCTCATAGAAACTCAGATCTTGGATTTATTTCTAACATTCTGACACTACTACTTGGAAAAATTGGAAGATTCAAATCTGTATCAGATGCTCCCAAAAGTTGCAAAAAACCCTGATATTGGACCCATTCACCCCTAGGAAAATGAGTCCCAACCAACCTTTAGAAACTCACTTTTGATGATTGGTAAAGACAGTTCTTCCCTTCTTAGATCTATAATTTAATTTCTAGTTTTTCTTATTTTGAGATTAATATTGTTGTTTCAAGTTTAATTTGGCATAATTGGGTTGATTTGCTATTTTTAATCTTTCTCCCAAAAGTGCTTGGAAAACCTAACCCCTTGTACTTTATGTTGGTATGTTTTCCATTGCGCCAAAAGATTGACCCATCAATGCCTGCTACAAACACTAGACTTACCCAGATCCACGGGAGGCGGTTAAACCATGTCATGAATCCCAAAGGGGGACGCTGGCGATTAGTCCAACAATCCCCCTGCAACATTACCCAAGGGGATTCAAACTCATGACCCAAGGCTCTAATACCAATTTTTGCTATGTTTTCTGTTGTGCCAAAATATTGACCCATCAACGCCCACTACAAACACTAGAATTACCTAGATCCATGAGAGGCGGTTAAGCCATGCCATGAATCCTGAAGGGGGATGCTAGCAATTAGTCGAACACTTTAGTTATAAGGAAATATGAAGATTCACTCTTTGAGTTGACTCACCTAAGGGTTGTAAGTCATGTCTTTGTGTGGATCTCATTTCCTAATGAAATTAGAAAAGTACAACCTTTTTTCCCTCTTTGGATCCACTTTTCCATTTTGGGAAACCCTAACTTTTTATATGTTTCAGTTTATATTTCCCAAGCAAAGAACCAAGCATAATTTTGATCTTAGGGTTTAACTATTTTATAATTTACATATTTTTAGTTGCATTCTTATTCCCTAAGTTTATTTCCTCCAAGTCTCATTCATGTGGAATTGTTGGTTTAGCATTATTTTTATCAGAGTTGTCAAAAAATATTTCTAGCAATACTAAACCTTTTGGGATCTTATTCATTTTTAGTTGAATTATTTCATTCCCAAAGATAGTCTCTTTTCCATCTACAACCTCCACAAAACCTCAGAAATCTATTTCCTATCTCTGGTATTCATCAACATAGTGCAAAAACTTTAACAAGTCAAAATCATTATTGAACACCTACCGATTTTGAATTTTGTCTAGGATGGATGGCCTTATTTGTACCTCAACTTTAGAGATACCAACAAAATTAATATCATTCGACCTTAGAGAAATATTGGCAAGCAAGTTTTCCATTGCATTTTTAGCCCTCTCCACCCAGACAATAGAAAAAGCATCAAACATCTCTATTGTATTTCAAACAATGACCTTATATTATTTAAGTATTTTATGTTTGGACACATAGTTGGCTTTGATTTGGGACACTACTAACTTAAAGTCTCCAAAGACTAAGTTTCTTACTCTTATGTTTGATTGTAAAATTTAGTCCTAATAATAAAGCTTCATACTCTACAACATTATTAGTGCGTTGAAATTTCAAGGAAAATGAATATTTGTCAGATTTACCATTTGGTGATATAAGGATCACCCTTGGACTTGATTGATGACAATTTAGGAACACAAACAACTTTATCAACCTCAACTTGACAAGAACACAACCAAATATTGCTTGTCCTTGCAACTAGGACTCACGTTTCCTTCACAAAAATCATGTTTCATAACACCAAAATAGAGACAAAATTCTTGTAGATTCCTCAAAACACATTAGACAATAACAAAATAATTGAATCAAAACCAATTCCCAACATTGACATCTCAAATAAGAGAACTTCTCAAAATAGACTGTCCCAACCGGCCAATATGGGCTTCTTGTTACCATATTCAATTTGACATACAACCATAAAGGGATCTACTGGACCTTCAAATTTTTTCCATGGCATGTAAAAAACTATGATTGAATTTATCCTCAATGACTTTATGGACTTTCCAAGAAGAAAATTCCAAACACTACAACTACTGTCCAATCTAGGATTGTGATAACTTTGCCCCAATAGGACAGTCAATAAACAATGGCCTCAAACTTATCAATACACCCAACCAAATCAGGAAATGAATTCACATACACCCAAACAACTTTTTAAATCAATATAACTCATGAAGAACTCAAAGACCACGATCAAAACTCATAAAACCTCACTGTACATGGTTTTTACTAGTCTTTTACACATTTTTCTGACGTAGGGCTTTGTAGAAACTTCCCAAAACCAAACCTTCAGAATCTAAAAATTTTAGATCACTTAAAATACATATCAAACTACCTTATTTCCAATTTATAGGATTTTTCATTAGCTATATTTGGAGAAACATAATTTCTATTGCTCATTGTTACCCTAGATCAGGGTTTTGACGATTTCAGTAAACTTGCAATATCTTACTCAAAACTGAATGGAAATAAATGAAACAAAAATAAAAATGAATTATACTCATAGATGCATCAATCCCAATGACTATCACTCAAAAATCAAGCCGTATGTGTTTGTACAACAACCTGAAAATGCATTTTACTAGTCTGAAATACAAAAAATGCAAAGTTTTAAGCATGCACAGGGGTTTCTAAATGATTTTCTTCATATTCAAACTTCCCCTCTACTTTAAAATGATGTAAAATTCCTTTTTAAAGGATTTTAATCTTCTCCAATTGAAAGAAGTTGATTGAAACTGCCTATGACCTTTGGCCTTCCACATTTGCATTTACATCATTTTGACAACTTTTCCACTATTTGCAATATTTTTAAAATAGACACCTAATAACCTCCTAGGACCTATTAAATCAACAATGTGGCCATTTAGACCTTATTACATCATGAAATCAACAATACTAAATAAAAATCCTAACTTTTCCTTATGGAGGCATGCTCATGCTAGGGTGCACCTGCACCACTCTCTGGCCAAAAAGAAGTCCAAGTCCTCTTGGATTGAATGTACAATCCTTCATTAATTCCCATCCTTGTAGTCTTATGTTCCCTGCAACAACTTTCATCTTCACTTTTGGTTTGAGTTGGTCTATGCCAACTTGCTTCCATTTTGTCTTGCCACCTAAAATATGCTTCTTCATGCCCTGATATGTTTCAATCTCCCTTTGTCCTTCTCCTATTTGTTGCATCTTGATCTTCAAATGGTTCCCTATCCAAAATATTAGTACTAGAAAGAAATGACACATTGTTTCTACCACAATACCTCCATCTTTCTTCAACTCTTTGTAAGTCTCTAAGATCAATTCATCCTTGATCTTCACTTTGTCCAATCTTGACACCAACTCAATATCTTCTCCTTCTAGAATCAGGTCCTTTATCACTGCTACACCTTCATATTCATGCTTGGGAATGGTAGCAATATCTTTGTCTTCATCCATGAATTCTTCTTTTGTATCTTCAAACTCTTCTTCCTCTATTATCTTCATTTGTCTTCTCCTTTTGACTATCTTCTTAATGGGCCATACCATCTTCCTTTTCACTATCAAATGCCAAATTTTTGCTTGCCTAAGCAACTGATCCATCCTCAATTGGGACTCCTGGAACTCCAAATCCAATCTTCTTATATCTTGCTTCAGTACTGCTATCTCTCTATCAAACTTCTCTTTCCTCTTTCTCTCTTTTATTCTTTTCTCTACCTGCAAATAACTTCTCAGCAAATCCATTTTCTCTTTACTCAAGCAAGTCTCTCCTTGCTTCTTGTCAAATTATTTTCCTCACCTAGGTCCTTCCACTTTTCCTCTACCTAGTCTCTCTACCACCAACCTGCACAAAACCACAAACACACAACCACAAACAAACTCCAAACTCTCTCTCAGCCCATACCTTTCTGAGCTCTAATACCAAACCGATGACAATGTAGGAATAAAAATAACTTTATCAAAATAAACTTGACAAGAACACAACCAAGTCTTGCTTGTCCTTGCAACTAGGACTCACCTTTCGTTCACAAAACTCATGTTTCATAACACCAAAATAGAGATTAATACATAAAATTATTGTAGATTCCTCAAAACACATTAGAAAACAACAAAATAACTGACTTAAACCCAATTCCCAACATTGACATGTCAAATAAGAGAACTTCTCAAAATAGACTATCCTAACTAGCCAATATGGGCTTCTTGTTACCACTCAATTTGAAATACAATCATAAAATGCTCTATTGGATGTTCAACTTTGTTCCATGGCATGTAAAACACTATGATTGAATGTCTCCTCAATGACTTTATGGACTTTCCAAGAAGAAAATTCCAAACATTGCAACTACTATCCAATCTAGGACTGTGATAACTTTACCCCAACATGTCAGTCAATAAACAATGGCTTGAAACTTATCAATACACCCAACCAAACCAAGAAATGAACTCACATACACCCAAACTCTTGGAAACACAAGGGCAGACAACTAAGAGGGGGTGAATCAGTTGTCATAGAAATTATACAAATTAAACTTATTCTCAGAAATGATATATAAACATGAAAGCATAAATCATCACCACATAAAAAAACAAAGTTAACATCAAGATTTTTTTATGTGGAAACCTTGTTAGGGGAAAAAAATGGTGGAGGTTCGTCCACAAGATTATACCCTGTTAAAAGTATAAAAGAATTATGAATCAGAATGCACATGCATTCAGGCACACTGCTTAGAGCTCACTACTTAAATACAAAAAGGATTATTGCCCAAAGGAAGACACACTATCTTACAGAAAAATTTGGATTACATCTGGGAGATTTTGAACTGAAAAAATATCATCTTCTAATGCCTAATTACAGTTCTAGTTAAGCTCATAAACATCTACTCACTCTCCTTCATAGTATAATTTTTCCTTCGAAAGATTAGAACATTATTCACACACAAGACTCACACATTTTTCACACCACTTGCACACATATGCCTTCAAATGGTATAAACAATCAATCATATATATCCGCAACTAATAATAACATTATCTACATGTCAGCTTTCACAAAATATAAAATGTGTACAAACAGTCGACCCGATCCATAAACAGTTTTCAATGTGCACCAACGAATGTCGGCCACAACATAGTGAAGACCCAAAACACCATCCTCAAACATGAACCACCTTCTAAAATTATGCCTCGAAGATCCACAACACGCTACAATCACCATGTCGACCATGATCATGAAAAAATGAAATCACAAAAGAAAATCACCAATCGTGAGCACAACGATCAATGCGGATCAACAACACAAATAAAGAATGATCTAGAAACATCCAAAAGTATCATGAATCACCATAGAAGAATCTGCAACAACTCAAGTTACTAGAATCTCATCCTCGTCTTTCAGGAACACCAACTGAAGAAACAAAATAATGGTCAAAAAATAGATACTCATAATTCGATCAAATCTTCATGTGGATCTCTAAAACTTCACATGGATAAACTAGATATACTCGACAACAAACCATTTAATCCACAACCTCTTATCACCAATATACTGAGCTAGCCAAAAATAGAACTTCATTGCATCATTGACAACCTGCAACTTATTTTATTACAATTTTCTCAATATCCTCGACATATACAACCTTAAAGACATTAATGCCAATAGTGTTGACATCAATGAAAACTAGATATCAGCAACATCAAAGAATCTCCCCCTTTGGAATTGATGGCAACACATGATGTGAAAAAAACCATCAACGCAACTTTCTCTTAGCACTTTCTCCCCCTTAGATTTTGACTCTTAACTCTTTTCACAATTTTTCACATGACTCTTCTCCCCCTTTGACATCAATGAAAAATATACACATTATCTTTCTCCACACAAGATTTGAACAACATTTCTAAACATTTGACTACTCCCCCTGAGTAGCAGCCACCAAAACATCAATCTAGATCATAAGATATGACTATGAAATGCACAGACTGATGCAAGTCAATGCATCTTAGTTCTGATTAGGAGGGGTAATCACCCCTAGCTTCCCTCTGAGATACTCAAAAGTATCCTTAGGTAAGGGCTTGGTAAAGACATATGCAATTTGTTCCTTAGTGGGCACATATTCCAATCCGACTTCCTTTCCACTCACCTTCTATCTCAAAAAGTGAAACTTGATAGATATATGCTTGGTTTTTTAATGCAACACCAAATTCTTAGAAATGTTAATTGCACTTGAATTGTCATAGAATATAGAAATAGGTTAATTATACACAACTCTGATATCTTTCAACATCTGCTTCATCCATAATACTTGAGACAATTGTTAGCAACAACAATGTATTCTTCCTCTGCAGTAGATAAAGAAATGGCATTTTGCTTCTTACTTAACCATGAAATCAACTTCTTTATCAAATAGAGCAATCCACCACTACTACAGAGTCAAATAGAGCAATCCACCAATCATGGATCTAGATGGTCTAAGTGTGTCTTCATCAACCTTGACATTTGCACTCTCAATTACTTTCCTCAATCTCTTATTGTAGCACCGGTAGGCTTTACTTTTAGTAGAATAACCAAGAAAGATTCCTTTATCACTTCTAGCATCAAACTTTCCTATATATTCATCTCTTTTGATATATCATTTACTCCCAAATATTTTGAAGTATCTAATAGTAGGATTATGACCATACCATAGGTCATACGAAGTCTTACCAGTATCACCTTTGATTTGTACCTGGTTGAGAGTGTAAATGAGAATACTCACAACTTCTCTCTAGTAGATATGCAAAATATTTCCTTCTAGCATCATAGTCCTAGCAACTTCATGAATTCTCCTATTCTTCCTTTCCACAACTCCATTTTGTTGAGGGGTCTACAGGGTAGATAATTGTCTCTTTATCCCATGGTCTTTAGAAAAATAATTAAAATCACTGGAAGTGAATTCACCACGTCTATCTAATCTCAAACATTTAATCTTCAGACCTAACTCTGTCTCAACCATAGCCTTAAAAATATTGAATTTCTTTAGAGTTTCAAAATTTTCCCTTAAGAAAGTAACCCACATCAATCTAGAATAATCATCAATAAGTAACATGAAATACCTGTATCCTTGTAAAATTTTGACTCTAGAAAGACCACACAAGTTAGTATGCACAAGCTCCAACACTTTGTTTGAATAATGTTGTTTTCTCCGAAATGAAACTCTAGTTTGCTTCCCTAATTGACATTCCTTGCATATAGTATTAGTAGGTTTCATCAACTTAGGAAGATCTCTCATTGCCTGAGTAGAACTTATCTTGATAATATTTTCAAAGTTTACATGACACATTCTTCTATGCCACAACCAACTTTCATCAACTTGAGCAATCAGACAAATTTTACTAGCAACATTCAGGTGAAGGATATTACCTTTGTTTTTGTACTACATGCAATCACATTTCCAGAACTCCCCAATATTCTACACTTTCCATTCTTGAATTGAAGATTGATTCCTTTATTAACCATTTGTCCAACACTTAAGATATTATGTTTCAAACCTTCCACATATAGAACATCATTAGTAAGAGAAATGGATCCTCTACCATGGATTACACCAGCTTTATCATCACCAAATATTACAACACCACCATCATAATTTTCCAAGCTCACAAATTTACTTTTATCACTTTCCATGTGATGAGAGCATCCACTGTCAATCACCCATTCATCTTTTTCTTCAACTCTGGCAGCTAGAGATTTCTCCACATTTGTGCAACTAGCAAATTCAGTAGGTATTGGATCATTTTTCTTGATAGAAATAAATATAGATTCGTCCTCACTTACATTCCCTTTAAAAGATTCATCATCTGTCACATCTTTATCAACAACAAAATAACACTTTCTTTGGAACCTAGGCTTGTTAGATCTTGGATTAGGAACTCTTTCTAGACACCTTGAGGAAAAATGACCTATCTTATTGCAAGAAAAACATTTAATAGGAAATTTACCTTTATACTTACCTTCTCCTCTGGCTTCCCTCTTGACAATAAGTGCATCAAGTTCATCTAGTTTTCTCTCTTCTTCTTCAATCTCTCCCATTTCCTCCTCATACTTGAACACCTTTCTAGAAGAACTTTCACCCAGATCATATCTTTGCTTATCTTTTTTGGAGATAGTAGCTTTGAATGCAAATTCTCTCTTAGGAAGAGAATCACCAAACTCACTTAACTCAAAAGAAGTAAGCTTACCAATCAACATGTATCTGGTTACATTTGTCATAGTTTGAATCTCCTCAATAGCAGTAGCTTTGGCTTTCTATGTAGCAGGAAAGGATCTAAGCACTTTAGCAACAATCTTCGATTCTTCCAATATTCCACCAACACATCTGATACTACACACAAGTTCATTCACTCTCTACATAAAAGAAGTGATGTTCTCATCTTCACCCATTCTTAGCATTTCATATTTCCCTTTTAGGATTTGCAACTTAGCAATCTTCACCTGGGAATCACCTTCATACAAAGTTTCCAACTTTTTCCAGATCTCATAAGCAGTCTCTAGCTCCATTACATTTGTCATTTTAGAATCATTCAGAGCACTCAACAATGCTTCCTTAGCTCTGATATTGTACTCAACTTCCTTAATGTCATATGTAGTAGAAGGACCATTCTATGGAATGATATACCTATTCTTTGTAATTTTCTAGTAAGGTTCACCAATGCATCTTAGATGACACTCCATTCGAGTCTTCCACAGAGAATAATTAGTTCCATCAAATCTTAGACTATCCTTCTTATATTTCGCCATCCTAGATGACCTCAAGCTATTAAACTTCTTTCGAGGAACCTACTTTGATACAAATTGTTGGCAACACAAGGGAAAACAACTGAGAGGGGGGGTGAATCGGTTGTCACATAAATTATACAAATTAAACTTATTGTTAGATCTAATATATAAACATGAAATCATAAACCATCACCACATCAGAAAAACACTTAACACCAAGATTTTTTACATGGAAACCCTGTTAGGGGAAAACCACGGTGAAGGTTAGTCCAAAAAATTATACCCTATTAAAAGTATAAAAGAATTATGAATGGGAATGCACATGCATTCAGGCACACTGCCTAGAGCTCACTGCTCAAATACAAAAGGCTTACTACCCAAAGGAAGACACATTGTCTTATAGAAACATTTAGATTACATTCAAAATATTTTGAATTGAGAAAATAACATCTGCTAATGCCTAATTACAGTTTTGGTTAAGCTCATAAAAATCTGCTCACTCTTCTTCACACTTTACTGCTGCCTTCGAAAGATTAGAACATTATTTGCACATAGGAGTCACACATTTCACACACCACTCATAGAAATATTCCTTCAAATGGTATAAATAATTGATCATATATATCCGCAACTAAGAATAACATCATCTATATGTCAACTTTAACAAAATATAAAATGTGTACAAACTGTCGGTCCAATCCATAAACAATTTTCAACGTGCACCAACCAATGTCAGCAACAACATAGTGAAGACCCAAAACAACATCCTCAAACATGAACCACCTTCAAAAATTATTCCTCGAATATCCACAACACGCTACAATCACCCTGTTGGCCATGATCATGAAAAACATGAGCTCACAAAAGAAAATCACCAATCACGAGCACAACGATCAATGTGGATCAACAACACAAATAGAGCATGATCTAGAAACATCCAAAAGAATCATGAATCACCACAGAAGCATCTGTAACAATTCAAGTTACTAGAATCACATCATCATCTTTCAAGAACACTAACTGAAGCAACAAAACAACTGTCAAAACATAGATACTCATAACTTGATCAAATCTTCATGCGAATCTTTGAAAATTCACATGCATAAACTAGATATACTCGACAACAAACCCTTTAATCCAAAACCTCTTATCACCAATATACTGAGCTAGCCAACAATAGAACTGCACTACATCACTAACAACTTGGAACTTATTTTATTACAATTTTCTCAATATCCTTGACATATACAACCTTAAAGAAATTAATGTCAATAGTGTTGGCATCAATTAAAACCACATATCAGAAAAATACAACAAAAAAAAAATTTTAAATCAATATAACTCATGAAGGACTCAAAGACCACGATCAAAACTCATAAAACCTCACTGTACATATTTTTTACCAGTCTTTTACACATTTTTTTGACATAGGGCTTTGTAGAAACTACCCAAAACCAAATCTTCAGACTCTGTAACTTTGATATCACTTAAAATACATATAAAAATACCTTCTTTCCAATTTATAGGAGTTTTCATCAGCTATATTTGGAGAAACATAATTTCTATTGCTCACTATTACCCTAGATCAAGGTTTTGACCGATTTTAGTAAACTTGTAATATCTTACTCAAAACTGAATGGAAACGAATGAAACAAAAAGAAAAATGAATTAGAATAATAGGTACATCAATCCCAATGATTTACACTTAAAAATCAGGTCATACGTGGCCGTACAACAATTTGAAAACATGTTTTACTAGTATGAAATACATAAAATTCAAAGTTTTAAACATGGACAAGGGTTTCTAAATGATTTTCTTCATCTTCAGACTTACCCTCTACTTGAAAATGATGTACAATGCCTTTTTAAAGGCTTTTCATCTTCCCCAATCAAAATAAACTGAATGAAATTTCCTATGACCTTTGGCCTTCCACATTTGCATGTTTTTGCACTTTTGCATTTACATCATTTTGACAACTTTTCCACTATTTGCAATATTTTAAAAATAGACACCTAATAACCTCCTAGGACCTATTACATCAACAATGTGGCCATTTAGACGTTATTACATCATGAAATCAACAATACTAAATCAAAATCCATGTGTTTTCCTCATGGAGGTATGTTCATGGTAAGGTGCACTTGCACCATTGATCCTTCCTTTGAACATGCACCATCAAAGTACATGGTCCAAAGGCCATATTCTTGAGCATGTATTTCCAATTCCTCAATTGTATGTACAATGTTTTCTTTTTCTTGGTGTGGCTCTACAACCTTGAAGTTTTCCATGTCCACATCAATGAAATGTACCTGATTTATTTTCCATAGATCCTCTCTAAGGTAAGGAGATCTATTTTCTCTATTCAAATTTACATCCCTACCATTTATAGGTATTATGGCATATGGAAAGTCTAATTTCATACTTCCCACAATCAATGTTGACCACTTTCTTGAGAGGAGCATTCCATATTGAGTTTGGATGTCCACCATATTTACATTCATGGTGTAATTTTTCTCAAGATATGCAACAAGCTTAAAATGTGTATAGGGAGTCCTCTTGAGTCCATACCAAAGAATTTTCCAAATTCTCTATGCATTTGTAATCCTAGTTCTTGCATGATAACTAGAGACATGACATTGGGAGAAGCTCCATAATTAATCATGCAATTTCTTACCAATTTGTCATTCATTTTAAGTGTTACATAAAATGGGTCCACCTTGTTGGAGCCAAAAAATTGACCTTAGTTTTTTAAATAATTACATTTTCATCCATCTTCCCATACTCACCATATGTTCCATCGCCATTCATTTCATGGCATTTGACATTAATGAATCCTCATACATAACCACTAAATAAGGCCTTTTGATCATAACATTAAAATGAATTCCCTCTCTGAAGTGTTCTCATGGAAACACAAGGCATGTTGCCAAGACAATGTCATATTGAAGAGGGTCTTGCCATAGTCTCCTCGAAAAATGAATGAAAGGCCGATGAAAAATATAGATGAGACCCCCATATGTCTAGGAGACATACTGAAATGTCTTTCTGCCAGCCTAAAGAACGACATGTCTAAGAGACTTAGATTTTTCGAAGAGAAAATCTAACATGTCTCACTGACAAAAAGTAATCATATGGAGTATTTTTCATTTAGGAAATAGAAAAACATCTCTCGAACATTGAGAGATTATCATAAAATAAATAGTAAATCACTGGTAAGAACAAGGTGGAAAAACGACAACATCGAGGAGACATTAGTACATTGAGGAGAAAAATAAATAATTCTCTTTGACATGTGAGGAGCAAGTGAGGATAAAATATCAGAGAGACATAAAGACATCGAATAGACATTGATCAAAGTCTCTTCAACATCCTAGCAATGACATATCGAGGAGACAAATGAATATCATGCAAACATTATCAAAGGTCTCCTCAACATTCTGGTGTGGGAACAAACACACACTATCGATGAGACAGGCTTGCCAGAGAGAGATATTCACTAGTCTCATTGATGTTCTAATGACAAGGGTCCACAAGGGAAGAGCTTGAAATGCAGCTTTCAAAGAGACCTTGCAAGATCGAAGAGAGAAATTTAAATGTCTCTTAGACATTTTAAAAGGATGATCAAGGAAACATCGAAGAGAGAAATGTACATCATAATTAAAGTCTCTTTGACAAATATGAAATAATGTTCCACCAGATTGACATGATTGATAAAGTTATCAAAGAGACAACTGCCATTAATGTTACAAGTTGATTAGAAAGGTGGCAAGAGCACCATTTATGAACCAGAGTTGGCTCAAGCATGCCAAATTTTGATAAGTATAACCCCTAAGAAGTCATAAATTATTGTGAATTGTGGTTGGATATTTGGAGGATGGAGTTGGATGATGGTGAGCAGCTTAGAAATCACAACATTCATTCAAGTGATCTTGGCTCAGTTGAATGTATTTTTCATAATTTAGCTTGAATTACAACATAAGTAGGGTTTAAAATGGATAAAACCCCTGAGAAACCAGAGGTGAAAAGGAAAAAAAAAGAGACTAGGCCACTGAACCAAGATTTGATAGACTAGTGTCCTGGGTCTGGGCCAAAATTGAGAAGAGAAACTCAATTAAACCCATTATGTGAAACATTGGAAGACAAATACAAAAATTTAGGAGATGTGTGGACTCTGTATAGGGGTTATGACTTGTTTATATATCATTATAGAAAGAAATAAAAACATAGGCCAGTTTCAAACCCATGGAACTTGAATTTGGGGAAGCTTGTGATACCTAATGTCTTCATTAACATAGAGCTGATTAAAGAATTGGCTAAAAACTACAATCCAAAGACAAGGGAAATTCACTCTCACGATGGATCACAATTCATAATTATAACATGAGACTACATTTGCATAGTTTTTTAATTAGATACTTCCCTAAAAAAAAATTGCAAATGAGAGATTTGATGGAGGAATATCACACTATGGATACAAGCTTTAAGAGGTGGAAGTTACATCTACACATGCTTAAAGGTCAAGGAAATCAACCTAGGATATTTTCCAGTGATGAAAGGCCCCCATTCCCTATGGATTCACTTGAAGAGTATTATCAATACACCTACTATTTAGCCGACCAAGTACTAGGAGTTGATGCCCCTACTAACATGACTATAGCCCCCATGGTTCTGGCTACGAACATCCAAAGCCAAGATTCCAAGCACTATGATTACACAAAATATTTATCTGACATCATTAATACTACTCTTAATGCCATTAATAACAATAGTGAGGCTACTAGCTCCAAACAATATTCACTTCTTATGCACATGATATTATATGAAGGGAAGGTAATGGGAATATGGGGAGAAGAATTGAGACTAAAATATTTGGATAGTGGTGGGAATTATAGGCCAGTACAGATGTGGACATCCATATGGGACAGTAGATGTGGGAGATCCCACAACTTGTATTTTGAAGAATATTTTGTCAAACCCTTATACAAGTTGCTTGACCACATGTGATTATAATTTTTCCTCGAAAATACAAAGGTTCCTTCAACCAAAAGAGAAGGGTCCCGAGGGAAAAATAAATCACAATTGTGGGGATTGGTATGCATTTGTAGATTGTACTGTTATCAGAGTGTATGAATTTGAGGTAACCCCATATTTACTGCCTAAGACTATGCCAAATAGAGTTGCATACCCCGAGACCATAAGCCAGTTGTCTTACCTAGCCTTCATGCACCTAAAAAGCTATGGAAGGAAAATTTTTAAGCCTTCTACTCTATTTTTTGGTGACTTCAATATCATTGCTGATATGGGGTATGACTTGGTTGGCAGCAAGCTAGATTATTTTGGCTTGCCGATAGGGAACAAAAGAGAAAAAATTAACCCTAAAAATTTCATTTATGATGCCAATATTTCACAAAGACTGAAAGGATATGAGCATGAGTTCCATGTGGATGATGTCATTAGGAATTGTGAGGAGAATCAAGTGATAATGAGGAAGGATGCCTAGAATAGAATTGTTATGGACGAGGCTTGGAGAATGAACAATAATCCATCCTATGTAGAAGCCTTTCATGATATTCAAGATACTATGGAAAGAATTGAACAATTAATTCTACATGAAGAAGAACTAATAAAGGTTATACCTCTTATAGCTTTTGAAAGGAGAAGAAATATCGGTTCTAGGAGACAAGCCGAGAATGTAGCACCATTGGCCATTTTAACCCATAGCCTACTCTAGAAGTAAGCTTCTCAGTTGACACCCCAATAATAATTGAAGATGATATTGAGGAGGAAGAGGTCACCTAGATCAACATTCTTGTTGTTCCCCAGTATGAAATGCCACCAGAAAGGAATGTAATCACATTTGAAGCTTCTAATGAGCTATCTAATGATGTGAGACATCGTTCCAGTCAATAATTCATTGCAAATGACACATTTGTTCAAACTTCTGAATTCAAGGCTTTCATTTATGAGTATAAAGGAAGAGTATTAAGGGAAAGGCTAAAAGACATCAACCTTGAGAAAGAAGTATATGCCTTTAAACAACTTCAACATGACATCGATGAAGATATGAAGAATATGACTGTTGAAAGAGGAAGAATGCTATTGCAAGAAGTTAGGGTTATGCTTCTTCTAGGGTGGGAGATCAACTCAAACATTATGTTTGACAACTTTCTAAAGAGGAAAAATAAGACCTTGCAATTGATAGATGAGGCTGGTGATAAGATATATACTGGATCAGGGTATAACCCTAATAATACTACTTTACAAATGTGGAAACTTTACCCACCAGGAAAAAGGCCTTCCCTTATTATTAATCATGATTAGATCTTTGGATATCTTTAGGTACAAAGAGTAGGGGATGTAGACCCTATGGAAACCACTAACCTGAATGTAAAGGTGGCCAAGTTTACAAAGGCTCAAATTCAAAAATTGGTTAGAGATAATAATGGACTAATGGAAGAGAAAGTGAGGTTAAAACATGAAGTGACTAGCTATAGGGATAGACTTCCTTCCTCCTCAGTGCTTTAATCACCACTGATTGAGCATGAAAGAAGGGTGCTTGAGGTGATGTCTGAGACCACCTATTGGAAACACATATATGAGAAAGCCCAGAAAGGACAAGAAGAGCTAAAGGAAAAACTAAAAACCACCACTTTTGAAATGACATCAGAGCTAGTTTGCAAGAGGTTTGATGATATGTTTAAGCATGTTAACAAGGTCTAGCTCATTCATGAAAAAACATATGCAACTCTATTAGAACACAATAGATTGTGCAACAAAATGAAAGAAGTGAAACCTCACATCAAAGTAAAGAAAGGAGATAATAAAACTATGCTCAAGGAATATCAAGAGCTCATGAGTGCACATGAAAGCTTCCATAACATTTTGATGTAGGAATTAGGTTACTTCAGTTAGTCGCTAAGTATGGCCCTACCTGACTTCTAAGGAAACAAATATGAAATATCAAGATACATGGAAGGATGAGATAGCCCATTACCTACCAGGTGTTCTCGATAAAATTAATGATGAAGATGAGGTACTCAAGAGGACACATGAGAAACTTGGAATAATTTTTGAACTTGAATATGTAATGAAGGATATTATACATAATGTAGACATTCATGCCAAGAGTGGATACATTGAGCATTTTTCAAAGATCAATTTATTCATTACACGAGTCAAATGAAAGAGGAGTACTAATAGGGATCATAGTTTTGTGGTTTTGGATACACTATCATAGTGCATGAGCCTTGAACAGGTCTTTGGTGATCATGGGCACTTGTTGAAGATTAACAGATCATGGTGCATCCACCAACAAACTTTTAAAGTTTTTATGTTTATGTTAATCACATTTTATTTAAGAAATAGTGTAACCTTTTGTGAATGGGCCTGAAGCTTGTTGCTTCTCATATAAATAGGGAAACCAAGGCTCAATTTTAATCATCATATCATATTCCACTTCATCACCATTAGAGTAGGAATTAGTAAGAAGATATATTGCACATTTCACCTATCCATCCATATCATATCAAAAACTTCTACTATAAGGACATATTTCGAAGGAATATAATGGAGGAGATTTTTCATAATTGGTGACCTATTTTGGTGTTCAATGTTGGAATATGGATTCGAGTGTTTTCATTGATGGAAACCTAAGTCATTATTCCAGTCCTCAGATCAGGATTTGTTCATACTGACAAGCAGAGTAAAGAATAGAGTATTACCAAAAGAGAGAATGAAGAACATGGTATCCAGTTAGTATGTCGATCTGTATGCTTCACTAGATTGTCATTTTTAGTTGTGGATCTTGGGGAAGGTTTTTAAGTATCTATATTATCTTATTGTTAATTTTTGTGATGTCAAATTAATCGGTGTATAAGTTAGGAGATTTGGTAGGATGATTTTCTGTTTATTAGCTCACAGTGGCCGACTTAGTGAATATGGCATGTCATGGATATTTGAGGTATAATTAATTAAGGTATCCTATGCTTGAAGATTTTTTGGTCCTAGCTATGTCATGGCCAACTTTGATGGGTACACATCAAATATTAAATGTGGATTGAGCTGACTATTGGAAAATATTTTTTATTTTGCTGAAGCCAACATATAGCGACTGAATTCTTGGTAGCGGGTATATATATGAGATCGGTTAATTAATTTTAAAAGGTAGATATATGTGTTCGATATTTGTTGATGTGTGTGCAAATATCAGAAGATCAGTTGAGAAAATTTTACTTGTATAGAAGAGGATTTTTGTGAAGTGAATTAAGGCAAAGCAGAGAGAAGTGCAAAATCAAATAAATTGTCTAGAATCTAGTCTATGAGCCTCACTAGAACTAAAACCAAGAATTTGTAGATGCTACTCTCTCAGTTCAACTCTTTGTTGTAATACAAATATGTTGTAAGGTAGTGAGCCTTCCTATTTTTGAGTAGCGAGCTCTAGGAAATGTGCTTGAATGCATGTGCATTCCCCTTTTTCTTCATACTTTTAACAGAGTATAAATTGTGGATTAACCTCCACTGTGGTTTTTCCCCTAACATGGTTTCCATGTTGAAATCTTGGTATTATGGTGTTTTGATTGTTTCCTTCATGTGCTTGCATATTTAATTTTGTTTAAATGTTATCAATGGTTTAAGATCTGGATTATAATTTAAATATTGTTGAACGCCGATTCACCCCCTCTCAGTGTTCCTTGATTCCAATAATTGGTATTAGAGCAAGGTTCCTCTGCATAATTTTAATAGCTTGAGGTGGAACTTGGAATGCAAAGGAATCTGGTGGTCTTCAACAATAGCTTTTGGTGGCAATTGATGATCTTGATCAGTCTAAAGAAGAAGTCCTAGAATTAAAAGCAAATCTTGAGGATGCTGAAAAATTCATTTAATCAGTGAAGGATAAAATCAATGAGTCAAGAGAAAAGAGGAAGGAAATATGTGATCAACTGAAGCAAAAAGGAAGTAAATCTTGGAGGATGTTCACTTGAATCATACCCTAAAAGAAATAACTGAAGAATGTGAAAAACTTGTTAGAGAAAATGCCACTCTAAAGCTTGAGATGGAATCTATGGTGATGAAGCTAACTAAGGAGATTTAAGAAAGGAAGAATAATGAGTAGAATCTGGCCTAGTCTTTACAAGAAAGATTTGAAGAATGCAACAAAGTTAATAGTTTATTCATTTAGTTGGAGATTGAATTGCAACAATCTAGAAATAATGAACAAGAGCTTGAAAGATAGTTATTCTCGGAGATGAACTCACTATTGCAAATGAATACAAGGAGAAGTTTAGGATTAGTTTTGCTAAGCTTGATGATCTGACTAAAGGAAAAAAGGATGAAAATGTCAAGCGAGGTCTTGGATATGAGAAGGGAGAAAGCTCAGGATCTGAACATAAGGATTCAAGACAAAGAAATCAGACAGACAAGGAAGAAGGTATTTGGTAAGACAACCCAATGCTCAAAATTTTAATGGTCACTACCTTGCTTGTAATAAATTTGGTCATATGGCTTCTTAGTGTAGAAGTAAAATAAATTCAAGTAGTTTATCATTTCTCGGTCAGTGTTTCAGTTGCAATAAGTTTGGTCATAAGTCAATTGAATGTAGAAGTATGTATATCAGTGTAAGGAATGTTAAATGCTACACCTATGGAAGATTTGGGAATATTGCTAATCAATGCAGATCAAGAGGAAATCAATGGAATGAATGGTCTAGACAAAGAAATCATGTGTGTTACAATTGCAATAGATTTGGTCACATTGAAAGATTCTATAGGAACAAAAACATGGATAGAAGAGGTCTAATATACAAAGGAAGAATTTCACAGAAAGATGATAAAGGAAAAGGAAAAGTGATTGTGGAAGAAATAAGAGATCATATGAAGAAAACACGAGTAAGGAAGAGTGATTATGATGAAGGAAATAATCCCCCACCGGAATCTGCTTCTGGTAATTCCTCTGGAAATTGATCTTAGGCCATTGGCCTAGGGGGAGTTTTTCAAGAAAATCCCTTGTCCCCCTATTGGTAGTTAGTACTTGAATGCACAAAATTGTCAGTAGTTGTGCTAATAGTTTACAAATGTATCGGTGATCACTTTTGAAGAAATTTAAGAAGTAGAAGGTCCATAGATGAATTCTTTTTTTGCTGACTGAGAAAAAAAATTATCCAGAACACCTAGGGAAAAACATTTAATTCGATAAAAAGGTTAGGTGTGCAAGTTATAAAAAGGTATTTGGAACCCTCATTTGTCACCTTGCATTGATGAAGAATAGAAGGAGAGCCTTTGTAGCAGAATTTTGAAGGAGTAAAAGTCAATTTGGGGACAAATTCATCAGGTATTTCAGTTGCTTGTAGAATTCTCACTTAATTTGGTACTCCATAGAAACTTGTTTGGTACAGAAAGGAAAATGAAGAAAATCAAAGGAATGGTGAATTTAGATTAATATAGCAGTGAGAATATTAGGGATGTGAGAAATATGTTGTCGGTTGATGAATTGAAATGGCTTGAAGGTGCGAAACACAAAAAGTTTGGACATTTGGAGTGAATTTCCCTATTTTGATAATGTGGAAGTCGTTAGGTTTATCTTGAATAGATTAAATGATAACATTCTAACTTTGGATAAACCCTATCTCATTTTGAAAGAGGTGATTAGGAATCTAACTGGATTATGCAATGTTGGGGATATACCAAAAAAGAAGTCAATTCAAAACAAAGAAGTTGAAACCCTAACTAGAGTAATTGGAGATCAAAGGGCTTTGATAATTTTGACGATCAAAGATATGATAACAAGGTACATTGTGCATGGAATTTAATACAAAATATTTTTTAGAAATAGGGCAGGCATAACTTTGGCAGGTGGAATTTACATCTCTCATAAAATGATAATGGAGGATCAAGATTTTGATCTGTGCGGATTGCTAAAATATCAATTGATGGAAACTGTGCAACTAACAAAGGAGGCAGATTACCCCTTTAGGTTCGGTACCTTGGTCATATTTCTTGTGATGTATTTTCTGAATTGCTTGCCATAGACCAATAATGTTGTATGGAAAGAGAATGAACCGGTTTGTAAACAAATTTTTGAACATTCTAATACTTTGGAAAATTGTAAGCAAGAGTATGCAAATTTCTTTAAAGAATTGCTAGGGAAGTTTGGAGCAATTAGCATTTCCATTTTGGTAAGAGCACTTGAAGTTGGATCCTCTTTCGATGAGATGGAGAGGAAGACGAAAAGAGCACAAGAAAGAGCAAGTGTGCAAAATGTATTACTGGAAGAGAGAATGAAGAATAGTGTATTCAGTTAGTATGTTGATCTATATGCTTCACTGAATTATAATTTTGAGTTGTGGATCTCGAGGAAGGTTGTTAAGTATCTATATTATCTTATTGTTAAATTTTGTGATGTCACATTAATCAGTGTATAAGTTAGGAGATCCGATAGGATGATTTTCTATTTATTAGCTCATAGTGGCCGACTTAGTGAATATGGCATGTCATAGATATTCAAGGTATAATTAATTAAGGTATCCTATGCTTGAAGATTTTGTTTTGGGTCCTAGCTATGCCTTGCCTGACTTTGATGGGTACGCATCAAATATTAATGTGGATTGAGCTGACTATTGGAAAATATTTTTATTTTGCTGAAGCCAACATATAGTGACTAAATTCTTGGTAGCGGATATATATATATATATATATATGAGATCAGTTAATTCATTTTAAAAGGAAGATATATGATATGTGTTGATGTGTGTGTGAATATTAGAAGATCAGTTGAGAAAATTTTACTTGTGTAGAAGAGGATTTTTGTGAAGAAAATTAAGGTAGAGCAGAACAAAGTGCAAAATCAGACAGAAGGTCCAGAATCTAGTCTTTAAGCCTCACCAAAATTGAAACTAGGCATTTGTAGGTACTACTTTCTCAGTTCAACTCTTTGTTGTAATCCAAATATGCTGTAACTCAGTGAGCCTTCCTGTTTTTGAGTAGTGAGCTCTAGGAAGTGTGCCTGAATGCATGTGCATTCCCCTTTTTCTTCATGTTGTATGGAAAGAGAATGAAATAGTTTGTAAATAGATTTTTGAACATTCTAATACTTTGAAAAATTGTAAGTAAGAGTATGCAAATTTCTTTAAAGAATTGCTAGGGAAGTTTGGAGCAATTATCATTTCCATTCCGGTAAGAGCACTTGAAGTTGGATCCTCTTCTGGTGAGATGGAGAGGAAGAAGAAAAGAGCACAAGAGATTGCTGATTACACTCCTCTGGCACATAAGACTCCAAAAATTGAGGGAAAAGGTAAAGAACAGGTGATTTTGGACATACCAGATGAGGAATCTGATGAGTACACTCAAAGGGAAGAACCATAATTAGTTGAACCGGATGTAGTAATGGCAGAAGGAAGCGAAGAAGAAGGTGTTTTATTCAAATTAAAGATACTGCCACTTGTTTAGGAGAAATATGGGATGCATAAAATTGTTGAAACATGGTTTGATATACCCTCATATGAGCAGGACTTGATCGAGAGCACACTATGTACTTATTTTGTGAACAATAACATTGATTTGAGAGTTTTCAAAATGTTTTTCCTGAAGAGATGATTGAATGCATTAAGGAAGCCATGGTCTCTGAGTCCCAGGACAGGAGAGAGGGAGAAATAATTCTACATTTGAAGAAGTAGTTTAGGCTATCTCTTATCAAACTAAAAAGGAAAATGAATGTGTTGTGGTAATGCATAAATACAACAAATAACATCTATAACTATTGTCTTCATTGGCCTCATGTAGTTGGGAGATACAAAGATAAGTTGGAGCAAATTGAAACTGAGCTGAAAAAGATTGGTCAGAATTATAGCATGTTTTAGGATTAGGATGGTGTAGTCAAGAAAATGATTCAAGAGTTATAGTCTGAGCATAGAAAAGTTCAATTCACTAGAACCAACCTTGTGGACACCTTTTGGAAAGTGAAGGATTTAATTGAATGCAAACTGGAGCAGTTAATTAAGGTTCTAAGGAAAGGAGAGAAATTAGAAAAGGCAATCACAATTCTGGAATCTCTAATCTAGATTATCAACCAGACATCTGAGAACAAAAACTTGATCTTAATCATTGGGATTTCAATAAAAGCTTGGAGGAAATTTCTTTCGAAAATGAAAGATAAGTACAAGATAATTTTCTCACTCAAGTAGCAGTTGTATTTCTTCAAATTTTGATCAAATTTTTGAATTAGCAAGGGGGGAGATCCAAAATATTTTTTTCATTGATGTCAAAAGGGGAGAGAGAGTAGTGAAAAATTCCTTATTGTTCTATGAGGGAGTTGTGTTTTGAAATTTTGAACTTTGGCAATGTAATCATATTGGTTCTGACACTTAGTCATTTTTCACTAAGTGTTGCCATCAATGCCAAAGGGGGAGATTGTTGGCATATGGCTTCTAGTTTTGTCATTTATGGCAACCTAAGTTATTATTCCGGTCCTTAGATTAGGATTTGTTCATACCAGCAGACAGAGTAAAGAACAAAGTATTAACAGAAGAGAGAATGAAGAATATGGTATCCAGTTAATATGTTGATTTGTATGCTTCACCAAATTATCATTTTGAGCTATGGATCTTGGGGAAGGTTGTTAAGTATCTATATTATCTTATTGTTAAGTTTTGTGATGTCACATTAATCGGTGTATAAGTTAGGAGATCTGATAGGATGATTTTTTGTTTATTAGCTCACAATGGCTGACTTAGTGAATATGGCATGTCATGGATATTCGAGGTATAATTAATTAGGGTATCCTATGCTTGAAGATTTTAATTTGGGTCCTAGCTATGTTGGGGCTGACTTTGATGGGTACGCATCGAATATTAAATGTGGATTGAGCCGACTATTGGAAATTATTTTTATTTTGCTGAAGCTGACATATAACAACTAAATTTTTGGTAGTGGATATATATATATGAGATTAGTTAATTCATTTTAAAAGGAAGATATATGTGTTCGATATGTGTTGATGTCTGTACAAATATCAGAAGATTAGTTGAGAGAATTTTACTTGTGCAGAAGAGGATTTTTGTGAAGTGAATTAAGGCAGAGCAGAGCGAAGTGCAGAATTAGACAAAAGGTCTAGAATTTGGTCTATGAGCCACATCAGAACTAAAACCAAGCATTTGTAGATGCTAATTTCTTAGTTCAACTCTTTTTTGTAATCCAAATATGTTGTAAGGCAATGAGCCTTCCTATTTTTGAGCAATGAGCTCTAGGAAGTGTGCTTGAATGCAAGTGCATTCACCTTTTTTGTCATACTTTTAATAGAGTATAAATTGTGGATTAACCTCCACTGTGGTTTTTCCCCTAATAGGGTTTCCACATTAAAATCTTGGTGTTATGGTGGTTTTATTGTTTCCTTCATGTGCTTGCATCTTTAATTTTGTTTAAATGTTGTAAATGTTTTAAGATCTAGATTGTAATTTAAATATTGTTGAACACTAATTCACCCCCCCTCTCAGTGTTCCTTGAGTCAAACATTCAATTTTTGTCTTAATTTTCATGCTTATCTATTACTCTACTGTCTCCAAAGTGGTTTCTTCAAGTTATTTAAATTTACAAAATTTACCAGAACACATTTGTTCTTGCTATGTGGTTGTTTTTAATGGGTTCTGGTGAGAGAATTAAAAGTCCTTTCAGTTAATTCACTTTAGTTTGTTCCCTCTAGGATTAAAAATACTTTTATAGTAACTAATCTAATTGGTTTCCCTTAAACTAAGTATTAAAATTCATTTCATAACATCACAGTAATATGAGGAAATAATATTGGGATCATTATAGAAGAGCATTGTAACAAAAAGAGCTACATGTTTGCACAAGGTGTAAACATTTAAAAGTTCCCAACAATTAGAGTTATGTTGAATGCTAGATTTACCTACCATAAAAATCTATCTCCATAGTCATCATCCATCCATCAACTCCACTCACCCAATGGATTAGACACTGGTCAACTTTAGAATATTTTATACAAATTCAATCCATACTCTCAATTATTCAAACATTTTCAGTAGGAATTAGTTAGTAAGTTTTGCATCTACTTCACCCCTGTGTTCCATAGTGAGAAGATTTCCTACATTAGAGATCACATTCAATACTTTCAAATCTTCTTTGTCACTTAGGTACAATTGCCTAGGTCTAGTAGAGCCTAAAGAGTAGGAGGTGATCAATCATTGTTTCCTCATTCGTTGACCAAAAACATATTAATATATTGGCACACTCTTATGGTCTAAAAACCTACATTTTTGAGACCTAACAGATTGGAGACTTTGCTGGGGAACCTACCCAATTTTTAATCCAAGCCTTTCATCATAGAGTCAACACTTTGTACAAGACTCCATTGGGAACAAGAAATTGTAAACTTTTCTCTCTTTTCTTAAAAGTGAGTGGTGACTTTGTAAGAAAAAGTGCATGATTCGGAAGTACAAATACACAACAACAAGGAAAAACCCTAGAGTTCAAAGCATTAAAGCATCCTATGAGATGAATGAGAAAAGATCCCTGCACCAAGAAAGCCCAAAGAAGAACAATGGTAGGTGGACAGATAAACATGGGTCTCCCCCTTCAAAGACCGATACAAATAAGGACAAGGACAAAGCAACATCAAATAAATCAGATGTAATGAATGAAGATAAGGAAAACTAATTAGAATAATTATTTACAATGTACAATAGTTTTGATCCATTGCAAGGATCAAAATTCCATAATAATGACTTGAGAAAAGATCCTAATACTCCCTTCAAACAAGAAACACTAGTCATCCTATTTTTCACTAGAAGGAAGACCCTCAAAAAATAGAGGAGTTCAATGCTCAACTTGAGGTAGAATGAATTCAAAAATAGAATGAATATGATTACAAGATGTCATTACAAGAAGGAGATGAGTTTGAACATGGATTCATGGATCACTCTACCCTTTTTGTAAATTATGAGAAAATGATTACTCAAGAAATAAAAGAGTATGTGAAATGGTAGGAAGAGGAGATTAGGAGAGGACAATAGTTGATAAAACAGAGTCAAGATCAGAGCCAACAAATGTCTCAATTAAACACCCATGCAACAAAACTGCCAAAATATGTTCCTCCACATAAACAAGGAGGTAACATCAATATGCTGGGGCCATCTTAGAATACAAGTGATCCAGGTGCTGGAAAAGCATCTTATAACACAAATGGTAACCCAAAGCAACATGCCCTACATAATGTGCCACCCCAAAAATCCCAACCAAAAAATACTAGCAATGTTCCATAGTCTCACCCCCCACTAGGACAACAATATGCTCCACACCAACAACATCATGTGCCACAATAGAATATTTATCCCCATCATGTGCCACAATAGTATGTGTATCCTCACCACAATGTCCAACATAATATATACTAATAACCTCAACATGGATATCAGTACTACCCCAATCCACCACCCCAGAATCCTTATCTGCAAAACCCCACAAGCATAAAGAGACAATTTGAATTGTCAGGGTATCAACTATATCCATGTCTCATTGATAGTAACTGGAGAAACACTGTCCCTAAATTCATAGTGAATAGTGCAATTACAACAAAAAAACACATTAGAAACTTCAATGCTTTTGTGCAAGATATAGGTATGGAACAAGAGGATGTGAATATGAGGTTTTTCATGATCTCTTTGACTGAAGAAGTAAGGGATTGGTTCAACAGCCTACCTGACGCTTCAATCACCTCTATAGCAAACTTCCAGGATCAATTTATAGAACAATATGGGAATCAATGTGCTCTTGAAATCGCTCTACATGAAATAATAGGTATTCAAAAACACTAGAATGAATCAGTTTATGATTTTAATCAAAGGTTCTCCAAGCTCTACAATAATATACAACATGGATCCAAATTAGCTGACCCAACAACTTTGAGTATCTATTTAAAGGCCTTTGATCCAAAAATAGGGTATGAAATCATAAACAAATGCACTAGAAATTTGAAAGAAGCACAAAAGGTGGCCTTAACCATTGAGAATAATAGAAAGGCTACTAGCATGATTGGAAAAAGCGATAACCTTAGGATTCCTCAAAATCTCAACAATCCCCAAAACAAACAAGAGAATCAGTATAGAAATGAAAGGCCAATATTGCATGATGTACCCTACAATACTACTTGGAAAGATGGAAAACCAATAGCAAAATCAAATTGGAAGGACACTCGTGATCCCTTGAAAAAACATAGAGAACATGCACTAGATACTACAACATGGTGTTCACCTTTCTATAGACCTCGTGTCCCTGAACATTGTGCAGTGGTTCAAGCTTGTCAAGATGAGTGGTCACAAGAGAAAGACAAGGATGGACACACTGTAAACATGTTAAGATGGAGGTCTCATAAGAATGGTGAAGGATACTCTTCTTCTAAGGATGGGTACAAATATGATGTTGATAATCAAAAGCATAATGTGAATATGGAGCAAGAGGTGTTTTTTGATTAGGAAGAAAACACACAAGAAGCAACATATGCATACAATGCAACACCTCAGTTTATATTAAGAACACCAATAGAGGAAGAAAAGAGGGCTATCATAGTTGTGTGCAAGTGAATTTTACCTACCTAAAGTGCAAAAACTAACTAATGCAAGATATTAAAATCACAAAAAAAACACTCAAGATTGGGCATACGATGAACTCAAACAAAATACAAAGAAAAGGAACATTTTACCTTGTTGAGTTGATTTCTTGGTTGGGCCTGTATACACCTAAAAATGGTCACATCACATAGTCTGGTAATTAATTAAATATTTTTAATATTTAATTAAATCTCTGAATTCCATCTGTGTATAAATAAATTTAAATAATTTATTTATATTGTTCATTATTTCATTTCGATTAAATAAATAAGTTTATTTAATCATCTTTTCGTATTCATTTCTTAATTAATTAAATAAACATTACGATTTAATTATATTAATTATCAATAATCTTGGCTTGAATATTTTATTCAAATAAAGATTAAGTATTATTTTCTTCTAAATTCAATTTTCAATTAAATATTCCAAATATTTAATTAATTATTTTCTAAAGTCACATTATAATTAAATATTCCAAAATATTTAATTAATTCTTCTAAAGTCTATTTGCAAATTAAATATGAGTCATCTATAGTTCTAAAATTAAATATTTCAAAAATATTTAATTTCATCAAACTCACATGAAATTAAATAAATTTATTTATTTATTTATTTAATTTGCATTATCTTCAACAATCGTGAAACAAACTCCCAAAATAGAAAATTAAATTCCTCTGTTCCTGTGCAAGCTTGTTCCCGTGGGTTGAAGACATGCATCCATTCTTCTCTCCAACCTCCCAACCTCTTCCATTTTCTTCTCAACCTCTCCATCTCTCACCATTCAAACTTACCAAACAACCTCACAGCCGTTGATTCTTTCCAGCCAGGATTTTGCTTGCAAAAAGCTATAAAAAGGGCTGTCGGGTCTTTGCAATCACATAGAAGCTTTCAATAGAATAACTATAGCCAAATTGCAAATAGCATAAGCCTTTTAGCATTCTCATTTCATAGCATAGCATAAGATCATAGCATATCATGGCCAATCATCCACATAGTTTAGTTTCAATTTACAGTCCCTGTGCATAATCCACAACCCCTGTGCATATTCGTCAACATTCACACCTCCACCAGCATATAGGATAGAGAACTTCCTTTGCATACTCATTCTACAAATTTCCATTTGGAGAAGCCAAGCTTACACAATCTGAGAGGAACATCGTCAAACAAATCTCTAGAGATAGAGGAAGATGGAATGCTTCTGAAGAAGCTTCATTTCTTTATTTGAAATAAAATTAATTAGCTTTCCTTCAGTTTAAAGTTCTATTATTTGTGTTTATTGTTTTCATTTTGATTGCATATATTAACATTACACATGGCCTATTGACCATTCAAATGTGTGCTCCTTTTTATGGAAAAACAACATGAAACCTAGCTCTAAATGATTGTGAGATGATGAAGAATGCAATGGTGCAAATGGGTAGTTGGATGGATGCAAATTTTGAGCTCAAATGGTGCAACAATGGTGGATTTTTTTGCTTGGTTGAGTGCTTGGATGAGTGCTAAGTGTGTTTGCAACAATGATTGAATGTTGGATGATAGATGCAAGTGAGGGAAAATTCCTCCATTTTTAGGGGAAGTTCCTCTAAACAATGGAGGGTCAAGATGAAGCCATGGTGGACAAGATCAAGGGCTTGTTGGAAAAACAAAGACACACAACTGAGAGGGGGGGAATCAGTTGTCACAGAATATTTAAATTTTTTCAAACTTTGCTTAACTTAATCTTAGATCTGATGAATTAATAGTAAACCATGAACAAACAACACATTAGACACACAAAGAACACCAAAATTTTTTACGTGGAAACCCTGTTAGGGGAAAAAACACGATGGATGTTAGTCCACAATATTATACCCTATTAAAAGTATAAGAAAAATAATTGGAATGCGCATGAATTCAGGCTCATTGCTCAAATACAAGAGGGCTCATCACCCAACAATACACAACAATACAGATTAGATCCACATGGTATGAACTGAGGAAATAGCTTCTTCAAAAACCTGATTACAGTTCTAGTTAAGCACAAAAAACCTTCTTCACACTTCACTCAAACTTCTTCTCACTCTACTCTACAATCAAATGATTTGGACACTATTCCCACATTTTCACTTTCTTTGGCATACATGCGCTCTTATGTACATAGTAACTTTGCTCAAAAAATTGCTCTTATATATCCACAACATGGAATTACATCAACAACCTTGTCGGCCAAAATATAAGACATATTTTCAATGTCGGCCCAAATTTACAAACAAATTTTCAATGTAGATCAAACACCGTTAGCTAATATCATGATGCAACCCAAAAAAATATCCTTGAGCACACCAAACATTCAAAATTAAATCTTCAAGGATCCACAACACGCCACAACCATCATGTTAGCCAAGAATATGAAAACCCAAACATACCAAGAAAAATCTTTGACCATGAGCACACCAATCAACACGGACGTGCAACAAAGATAGAGCACAATCTACAAACATCCACGAGCACCAAGAAACAATAGAGAAACATCCACAACAACTAGAATTTCTTGAATTATACGAAATGTAATCAAGAACATTGATAAAGACCATAGAAACACTGTCAGAACACAAATCTTCATAACTTGAACAAATCTTCACACGAACTTCTGAAACTTTCGGTGGATCGACTAGATACACTTAGAAATAAACCCTTTAGTCCACAACAACTGATCATCAATGTATAGAACAAGAAACCTTCATGACCTTCACAGTTCCATTGACAACTTGAAACTCTTCCTTTAACAATTTTCTCAATGTCCTTGACATATACAACCTTCAATACAATAATGCTAATAGTGTTGACATCAATGAAAACTACATATCAACAACACAACCATAGCATCCAAAAATCTCCCCCTTTGGAATTGATGGCAACAAATGATGTGAAAAACACCATCAACCCAACTCTCAATAAGCACTTACTTCCCCTTAGATTTTGATTCTTCTTTGTTGACTTCTTTTGCATGATCTTTTCCCCACAAGACTCTTTACTACAGATAAGCAACATCTTTTCACATGAATCTTCTCCCCCTTTGAAATCAATGGAAAAGATAAGCATTATCTTCCCACATACAAGCTTTGAACCACATATTTGTACATCTGATTACTACCCCTGAGTAGCAGCCACATAAACATCAATCTAGATCAGGAAATATCCATGAAGCACATAGATTAATGCAAGTAAATGCATCTTTTGTTAAAATCAGGAGGGGTAATCACCCCTATCATCCCTCTAAAATACTCAAAAGTATCCTTTGGAAATGACTTAGTGAAAATGTCTGCAATCTGTTCTTTGGTAGGCATATACTCCAGTCTGACTTTTCTCTCACTCACTTTTTCTCTTAAGAAGTGAAACTTGATTGATATATGCTTGGTCTTAGAGTGTAGCACCAAATTCTTTGATGTGTTAATTGCACTTGAGTTGTCATAGTATATAGAAATAGGTTCATCATATAATACTCTTATATATTTCAACATCTATTTGATCCACATCACCTGAGTACAGTTATTTGCAACAACAATATACTTAGCCTCAAAAATAGATAGAGAAATGGAATTTTTCTTTACCCTCAACCAAGACACTAGCTTCTTCCCTAGGAAGAAGGCACCACCACTAGTAATCTTCTTGTCATCTACATATCTTGCCTAATCCACATCAATATATGAATTTAAAGTAAAATCATCATCCTTAGGATACCAAATCCCAAAATCAATTGTTCCTTTAAGATACTTGAAGATTCTATTAATAATAGTCACATGACTCTTTTGGATCAGCCTGAAATCTAGCAACCATACATACAACATTCATAATGTCTGGTCTAGTTTGAGTTAAATAGATCAATCCACCAATCATTGACCTGTATCTTTTTTTATTTTCCTTAGGAGAATCATCATTCTGTGTCAACTTACATCTGGTTACCATGGGAGTACCAACAGGTTTTGAATCATCCATGAACAACTTCTTCAGTAGTTCTCTCACATATTTGGACTGAGATATGAAGATCCTCTTGTCTAACTAAGCAAATTGCAATCCCAAAAAGAACTTCATCTCTCCAATCATACTCATCTCAAATTCACTTTTCATTTCATTAGAAAACCTCATACATAGATTTTCATCTCCTCCAAAAATAATGTCATCAACAAAGACCTCAATAATTAATTATTTATCATGATCCAATTTGAAATATACGTTCTTTTCAACAGTACCTTTATTGAATCCAAGCTTCAGTAAGTAATTGTCCAATCTAGCATACTAGGCTCTAGGGGCTTTCTTGAGTCCATACAAAGCTTTCTTCAATCAGAAAACCATGTCTTCTCTGTCAATCAGTTGAAATCCATTAGGCTACTCAATATATACTTCTTCTTCTAACTCACCATTCAAAAAAGCTAACTTCACATCCATTTGATAGACTTTATAATTTTTATATGCAGCATAAGCAAGAAATAACCTTATAGCTTCAATTCTAGAAATAGGGGCAAAGGTTTCTTCAAAATCAATACCTTCCATTTGTAATACCCTTTACATACTAGTCTTGCTTTATTTTGGACCACTTCACCTTGTTCATTTAGCTTATTTCAAAAGACCCATTTAGTACCAATCACATTCTTATCTTTAGGTCTGGGAACAAGTATCCATGTATCATTCTTTTAAATCCACATCATTTTTTCCTTCATAGCTTCCATCTAGAGTTCATCATTGCAAGCTTCATTGACATCTTTAAGCTCAATCTTGGAAATCAGGAAATATTCTTCTTCAATCTTTCTTCTAGTTTACACACCTTTATTCTTGTCTCCTATAATTTTATTTTAAAAATGATTTAGCTTTACATACCTCATATTTTTAAGATTCTCTCAAACTTCTGATTCTTTTGTTCTTTTTTTTGCACTTGCACTTGTTTGTACTTCCTGACTATCTTGACTTACCATAACAAATTGAAGTTGTCTTACCAGAACATATGGCACAATTTGAAGTTGATTTTGTGTTTAAACATTCTTCTCTTTGTTTGTATTATCTTCATCTGAATCATATCCATAATATCTAGATGATCTAGCAAAATCCTCATCAACTCTGACATTTGCACTCTCAACCATTTTTCTCAATCTTCTATTATAGCATCAATAGGCCTTGCTTCTAGTAGAATAACCTAGAAAGATTCCTTCATTGCTTCTTGCATCAAACTTTCCTATATCATCATCTCTCTTGATGTAACACTTGCTTCCAAAGATCTTAAAGTATTTAATAGTAGGCTTCTAACCAAACCATCGTTCAAAAGGATTCTTACTAGAATTACCATTTACATTTATTCGGTTCAAATGTACACAAAAGTGATTACAACTTCACTCCAGTAGATGTGAGGCACATTTCCTTCAATCATCATTGTTCTAGCAGCATCCAAAATTGTTATGTTCTTCCTCTCTGCAACTCCATTTTGTTGAGGGGTTCAGGGAGCAGATAACTATCTTCTGATTCCATGCTCTTCATAGAAAGAATTAAACTCCATGGAGGTGAACTCACCACCTCTTTCTGACCTTAAGCATTTTATTTTCAAACCTTTCTCATTTTCTCCCATAGCTTTGAAACTTTTGAACTTCTCTAATGCTTCACATTTTTCTCTTAAGAAGGCAACCCATATCATTCTAGAATAATCATCAATAAGCAACATAAAGTACCTTTCACCATGGAGAGTTCTGAATCTTGAAGGACCACATAGATCAATATGCACCGGCTCCAGTAATCCATTTGAATGATGTTTGCTTGTAAAAGAGACTCTAGTCTGTTTTCCCATCTAACACTCCTTGCAAATTGTGTTAGTAGGCTTCATTAGCTTAGGTAAATCTCTTACTACTTGAGTGGAACTTACTTTGACTATGTTATCAAAATTCACATGACACAACCTTCTATGCCATAACCAACTTTCATCTACTTGAGCAATTAAACAACTTTCATTGGCAACATTTAGGTGAAAAACATTACCTTTTATCTGTTTACCTGAAGCAATTATATTTCCAGAACTTCCATGTATCCTACATATTCTATCTTTGAACTGAAGATCATAACCTTTGTCCACCATCTGTCCAACACTCAATAGGTTGTGCTTCAAGCCTTTAACATAAAGAACATCATCAGTGTTATGCTTACCACCAAGACAAATAGATCCTCTACCACGAATCACACAAGCATTATTATCTCCAAATCTTACAATCCCACTGTCATACTTCTCTAGATTTAAAAATTTTCTTTTGTCACCAATCATATGATGTGAGCATCCCCTGTCAATGACCCACTCATCTTTTTCTTCAATTCATCCTGCAAGAGCTTTCTCAACTTTAGCAGATTCAATAGCCACTGGACTATTTTCCTTGATAGAAATGAAAACCCAATCATTTTCATTTCCATTTTCTTTATCATACTCTTCATCAGTCACACCTTCTTCAGCAAAGTCGCATTTCTTTTGGAATCTAGATTTGTAAGGCTTAGATCTAGGAACTCTTTCAAGACACATTGATGCAAAATGAACTATTTTACTGCAAGAAAAATATTTGATAGGTAGCTTTCCTTTATACTTAGATTGTCCTCTACCTTCTTTCTTCACAATTAGTGCTTCCAACTCTTCTACCTCTCTTTCTTCATCTTCAAGTTGTTTCATTTCTTCCTCATATTTGAATTCCTTTCTAGAACTCTCTCTTGGATCATATCTTTGCTTTTTTCTTTCAGATATAGTAGTCTTGAATGCAGTTTCAGTCTTAGGAGTAGATTCACCAAATTCGTTCAACTCAAAGGCAACAAGTTTACCAATCAGTGTATCTCTTATCACATTCGTCGATGATCTGGTTTCTTCAATAACATGAGCCTTCACTTTGTAGGAGGGAGGCAATGATCTGATCACTTTAGCCACAATTTCTTCCTATTCCAGGGTACCACTAACACATATAATAGCCATCACTATTTCATTTACTCTTTGCATAAAAGAAGAAATATTTTCATCTTCACCCATCTTCAAATTTTCATAATTTCCTTTCAAACTCTGTAGCTTATCCATCTTCACATGTACATATCCTTCATACAAAGTTTCTAGCTTCATCCACATCTCATGAGTTGTCTTTAGACCTATCACATTTGTCATTTTTGAATTTGTTAGAGCACTCAACAAAGCTTCCATAGCCTTAACATTATTCTCAACCTCTTTAATCTCATCATTAGTGGAAGGACCATTCTGAGGAATAACATATCTATTCTTTGTAATCTTCCAGAAGGGTTCACCAATACACCTCAAATGACACTCCATCCTAGTTTTCCACAATGAGTAGTTTCTTCCATCAAATCTAGGACTGTCCTTCTTGTATGATTCCATCTCAAATCACCTCAAGCTTTTAAACTTTGTTAGAGGAACCTGCTCTAATACCAATTGTTGGAAAAACAAGGACAAAAAATTGAGAGGGTAGGGTGAATTGGTTGTCGCGGACTATTTAAACTTTTTCAAACTTAACTTAATCTCAAATCTGATGAATGAATAGTAAACCATGAACAAACAACATATCAGACACACAAAGAACACCAAGATTTTTTACGTGGAAACCCTATTAGGGGAAAAACCACAGTGAAAGTTAGCCCAGAATATTATACCCTATTAAAAGTATAAGAAAAATAATGGGAATGAAAATACATTCAGGCACACTGCCTAGAGCTCACTGCTCAAATATAAGAGGGCTCACTGCCCAACAATACACAACAATATGAATTAGATCCGCAGGGTACGAATTGAGGAAATAGCTTCTTCACAAGCCTAATTATAGTTCCAGTTAAGCACATAAAACATTCTTCACACTTCGGTCAAACTTCTTCTCACTCTACTCTGTAATCGAATGATTTTGAAACTATTCACACATCTGCACTTTCTCTAGAATACATTCACTCTTATGTACACACTAACTTCACTCAAACAATCTTTTTTATATATCTACAACATGAAATTACATCAACAACCTTGTCGGCCAAAATATAAGACATATTTTCAATGTTGGCCCAAATTTACAAACAAATTTTCAATGTTGATCAAACACCATTGGCTAATATCATGATGTGACCCAAAAAAATATCCTATAGTGTGCCAAACATTCAAAATTAAATCTTCAAGGATCCGCAACACGCCATAACCATCATGTCGGCCAAGAACATGAAAACCTGAACATACCAAGAAAAATATTTGACCATAAGCACATCGATGAACACAAATGTGCAAGAAAGATAGAGAATGATATAGAAACATCCATGAGCACATAAAAACAATAGAGAAACATCTACAACAACTAGAATTACCAGAATTATACCAACTTTAATCAAGAACATTGACAGAGACCACAAAAACACTGTTAGAACATAGATCTTCATAACTCGAACAAATATTCATGCGGACTTCTGAAACTTTCAGTGGATGGACTAGATACACTCCAAAATAAACCCTTTAGTCTACAACAACTGATCTTCAATGTACAAAACAAGACACCTTCATGACATTCACAATTCCACTAGAAACCTGGAACTCTTCCTTTAACAATTTTCTCAATATCCTCGACATATAAAGCCTTCAATACAATAATGCTAATAGTGTTGACATCAATGACAACCACATATCAGCAACACAACCACAACATCCAATAGGGCTAGGGTGAGTTGAGAACCCACAAGCCCTCACATCTTGACATGTGGCAGGTGAGGTGTCAAGGGGAGATGAGGTGGTAGTACTTCATAGTACTTAGGGACTTGGAATAGATCTCCTAATAAAGGAGGTCCTTGTCCCCGTATGGGTGATGAGATATGTGAGGAATTAAAAATTCTGCAAATATCCACATGAGGATGAGGGAAGGAATTAAAAATTCCTTAAAATTCCAAGGGGGATTAAACGTGAATTAAAAATTCACATGGGGAAGGGGTTTCCTTCTCCAAAAGGAGAAAGCAATAAATGAAGTTGACTTTGGACATATGCCATAAATGGCATGGGGATTAGGTTGACCTACTCAAATGATTAAGGTTTTGCAAAGATGGGATTAAGCAGGTTAATGAGTTGTTAGGGACAAGTGGGGAATTATGGAGGGTGTGACCCTAATTAAAATTAGGAGTGTGAACATCCTAATCATAGATTAATTAAATTAATATGGATTAGAGAAGATTATGGAGGATGGGACAAGGAGAGAGAAATAATGAATTTAGCAATTGATTTAAAATCATAAAGGAAAAATGACTAAATTAAATAAATTAGAGTATTTATTTAATTTAGAGAAGAAAGGGAGTAAGAGGTAAAGTATTTAATTATTTTAATTAAATACCTTAGGGGAATTAGAATAAGAGGAGACATTAATTAAATGATAAATCATTTAATTAATCTGGATGAAGGATGTAGGATAGAGGAATAAAAGGGGTGAATTTGACCATATGGAGGTGGTCAAATTAAGGTGTCTACATTTTTCCCCTCTTTGAAATATTGTTAGAATAATAGTGTTTCTAAGAAAAAATAAAATACAAATGACTCGATAGAAGAAAAGACTACAAGATGATGGCCCAACGTCATGGGGAAAGTCAAGTGCAGGAAAATTTGTGTAGGCTTTCTAATCATAAAGAATGAAGGAGGATACCCCAGTGTTGTAGGGAAATGGATAGGATGGAGGAACAAAGGAAAATGAAAGGGTATGCCCCCTCAAGAGGGCAGATGGGGAAGAAAAAGGGGCCCTGGGTGACTTCCCAATATGGTGAAACAAAGGGTAGCAAACGATAGAGTGCAAAAAACCATGAAGAATGAATTTTAAACGGAGGAAAACATATAGACGAGGTGCAAATTGCAGCCCATGGAAGAAAAGACAGGAATGAATTAATAAACGCTTAAATAAAGGGTAAAAATTACCCAAAATTTAAAACGCTAAATAGATGCAAAATTTGAAAATTATAAATAGTAAATTTGAAAATTACTATTTACCTTTTGCATACTTGGCAACTGACTAGACAAGAGAGAGAGAGAGAGAGAGAGAGATGAGGATGGCCAACAGGTCAAGCAAGGATGAGGGATTCATGGATGATGAGCTCATCCACTAAGGCAAAGAGGTGTGCAAGTATTACTACTACCAAGGAGCGCTATGCTAGGTAGGATTCAGATCCCACTTTATAATTTGAGTTGAATTTTTTATGCATAATTTAGCTGGGGATTTGGTAGACCTAGGGCACAGGTTTGCCATGGAAGGGTGGATTCGCCCATCCAAAAGGGAAATCAAGGAAAGGGGTGAGGTCATGATTTGTAGGGGTGGATACACTGGGGGAGGGGCGATTGTAAAATCACCTCCCCAAAAAGGGCGTTTCTGCAAGACGTAGGGGCGAGGGTGCAAGAGAACAGGCGATTGTGAGATCTCTTAAGATGAGAAAGGGTGAATTCAATTTCACCATAAAAGGTAGCAAACTTGCTCGTTAGGGGGAAAAGGACACAGGGGCGAATTCACAAAAATCTGAGGTAGGGGGAAACATGATGAAAAAAGAAAATGAACTATGAAAGATTGAGAAAATATTCTATGTGGATGCAGAGCTTTGAGATGATGAGGACTCACGAGAGGAATTCAATGGTGTTGGAGGTGACAGTTAGGGTGATGAATTCCCATGACCATGCAGCATTGGCATAGGTGGGGCTACTACACATGTTGGGGTATCCCAACATTAGAGCACATTGGGCACTCTTGATAGCACTAATGGAGAGGTAGAGTTGGAAGATGTTGACCTTCCATTTGCTGACAGGGGAGATGATAGTGACGTTAGAGGACATTTGGAGGATCTTGCAACTACCTATTGGAGGGAACTTGATTAGCAGGACATTGAGCCAGAATCTAGATAGCAGCCTATGAGCAATTTTTGGACGAGTCGAGCTCCCCATCCAAGGGAAGGAGGTAGATTTGGACGCGTGCCTAGGATTGGAGGTGCTTGCATTGCCATTATACCTTAGTGGCTTGATTATTGGGATTTTAATACCAAATAGGAGTGGATGCTTTTGTAGCCTCAAGGTTATTGAGGTTGTTAGACATATTGTTGAGCAACGGGAGGGGGAGTTTGCATGGGGGCATTCATGTTAGCCCAGCTATATTGGGACATGCACGTGGTTTTTTTTAAGAGAGCGTTCAACATCACACATGACTCTGCTTTAGGTATAGGCCTAAGAGCACATTAGCATTGTGAGGCTAGGAATTTTAATAGTGAGGACACAGGATGAGACATTGCTAGTAGCATACTAGTATGGTATAGAGTACGACTGGTGACTCCATTATCTGGATGTGAGTGTTCTGGAGGGATGGAGGAGGAGATTAGATGACTTGAGGGTTGAGGATATTATATGGATACCTTACCAAAGACAACTATTTTCTAGATCGAGGGATGATGAGAGGTAGCATAGGGGCTACTTTTTTACAATGTGCTACTTGATCGGGTGAGACCCATACATTATTGAGCTCCATAGACAAGAAGGATCATGAGGTAGTTGGGTGTTTATACTTAGGATATCCCCATGGGGCTGTAGAGATTTTGTTGAATTAGTTGAGAGCACTTGTGGCGTGATCCGACCATAGAAGAGTTTGCAAAGCAGATGTGGGAAGATCTACAGTTGGTACCATATTCTAGGAGAGGAGGGATGGAAAATGCAGGGATGACGGTATGGTACTTAGCATAGTAGACAAACCATAGGCCAATATGGATCACAACAATGCACTTTATTGTAGGGGCACTAGGATATGGATTAGAGGATGAGAGGAGTTTGGTCAGACAATAGAGGAGGAGGAGAGGTGGCTAGAAGAGGAGGGGAGGAGATAAAGATGTTGAAATGGGAGAGCCTAGAGGAGAGGAGAAGGTGAGAGTAGAGAGGGTGTAGACCATGGATGAGGATGCCCCAGATGTGCATCCATTAGTGATGGTTCCATATGTACTACCACCGCTAGAGGATCCCATGGTATTAATCACCAAAGGTTTAGCGAGATTGAGGATTACAGAGCATAGAGTCAGGGAGTTAGAGGAAAATCAAGATAGATTGTAGAGAGAGGTAGGTAGATTGCAGGCAGAGGGAGTTAGGGATTATGGGGCCTTGGTGGATGAGGTTGCACAAAGGGTGTAGGAGGCAGACGCAGAGAGGTATGACCTTAGGAGGTAGCTAGTAGAGAAGCAAAGGGGGATAGATGAGCTAAGGAGGGAGAGGGATGAGCTTAAAGATAGAGTAGAGTGTTCAAAGATGACAATAGGAGATGTAGGATTCAGGTTAGAGAGAGTATAGGAAGTAGAGGCACAGGTACGAGCCCTGTGGGATGAGAGGGATGCAATAGTATAGGAGATGTCATAGCTATGAGCATTGGTGGATCAAATGAGGATGGCTTAGAATGCATGGGAGAAGGAGAGGAGATTGATCACGATGTTGAGGGACAAATACATGATCGAGAGGGATTTGGCCAAGGCTTAGGTAGCAGAGGTGATAGATGCTAGGATAGAGGTAGTCTATTATATGTTTGCATACACTCAGGAAGTGCCAGATGTCACATAGAGAGTATCACCCTATATCAGATGTGACCTCAGATCCCAGCACCATCTCATTTAAGAGCACTAACACATGAAGGTACAATAGATTTTGTGAGAATCCACCTAGGGGTAGAGGTTTAGGGGCAGATTCCCCTCAGAGATTAGATGAGGGAAGCTCAGGATAGAGAGGACAGGGGGGACAAGATCCCAATTTTCAATAGGTGTAGAGTGGATATGTAGTGGATAGGGACAGGGGCTACATACTCTACAACACATATTAGATATGGATTATTCCATTCATTGATGTGGACAAGGACAGGGGCTACATACTCTACAACATAGATTAGATATGGATTATTTCATTCATTGATGTGGACAGGGACATGGGCTACATACTCTACAACACAGATTAGATATGGATTATTTGATTCATTGATGTGGATAGGGATAGGGGCTACATACTCTACAACACAAATTAGATATGGATTATTTCATTCATTAATGTGATTAGAGCTCTGTACCTATATTTTATTTGATGGATATCAATGTAAATGATAATTATGTATTTATGCTTTTATGATGGAGGTATGATGATAGGAGGCATAGGGGATACTTCTTTATAGTGTGATACTTGATCAAGAGGGACCCATACATTTTTGAGCTCCACAGACCAGACAGGGTCACGAGGCAATTTGGTTTTTAGTAGGATATCCCCATGGGGCCACATAGATTTCACTGGATTAGTCGAGAGAACTTGTGGGGTGATCTGATCATGGTAGAGTTTGTGAGGGAGATGTGGGAAGACCTACAGTTGGTACCATATCTTGGGAGAGGAGGGATGGAAGATTCTAGGACAATGGTATGGTTCTTAGCATGGTGGATAGACCATAGGCTAGGATGGATCATGGCAGTGTACCTAATTGTAGGGACACTAGGATATGGATCAAAGGATGAGAGGAGATTGGATAAACAACATAGGAGGAGGAGGAGAGGTTGCTAATAGAGGAGGGGAGGAGAAAAATATGTTGAGATGGGAGAGGGTAGAGGAGAGGAGCAGGCAAGAGGGGAGAGGGTGCAGGCCGTGGATGAGGATTCCCTAGAGGGAATCCATTAGTGATGGTTCCATATGTACTACCACCGTCAAAGAATCCCATGGTATTACTCACTAGAGCTCTAGTGAGACTGAGGATTGCAGAGCATAGACTGAGGGAGTTAGAGGTAGATCAAGATAGATTGTAGAGTGAGGTAGGAAAATTGTAGGTAGAGGGAGTTAGGGATTATGGGGCCTTGGCAGATGAGGTCGTACAATGGTGTAGGAGGAAGGTGTAGAGAGGGATGACCTTAGGAGGAAGCTAGTAGAGATGCAGAGTGGGATAGATGAGTTGAGGAGGGAGAGGGATGAGCTCAAAGATAGCAGAGAATGCAGAGATGAGAGTAGGAGATGCAGGACTGGTGTTAGAGAGAGTGCAGGTAGTAGAGGCTCAAGTACGGGCCCTGCAGGATGAGAGGGATGTGGTGGTACAGGAGATGTCATGGCTATAATCATAGGTGGATCAGATGAGGATGCATGGGAGTAGGAGAGGAGATTGATCATAGGAATGAGGGATAGATATAGGATCGAGAGGGATTTGGCCAGGGCTCAAGTAAGAGAGGTGACAGATGCTAGGATAGAGGCAGCCTATTATATGTTTTCATGCCATCAGGCAGTGCTAGATGTCACATAGAGAGTATCACCCTATATCAAAAATGTACCTCAAATTCCAACACCATCCCATTCAAGAGCCACACACACACGAGGGTACAACAACTTCCACGAGACTCCACGTAGGGGTAGAGCTTCAGGGGAAAATTCCCCTTAGAGATCAAATGAGGGCAGCTCAGGATAGAGAGGAAAAGGGGGACAAGATTTTGTTTTTTGATAGGTGCAGAGTGGATATGTAATGGATAGGGATAGGGGCTACATACTCTACAACATAGATTAGATATGGATTATTTCATTCATTGATGTGGTCTCTGCATTTGATCAGAGCTCTATACCTATATTTTATTTGATGGATATCAATGGACATGATGTTTATGTATTTATGCTTTTATGATGAACTTATTATGGACTTGTTGTGGACTCATTATGGTTTTATTATGGATTATGATGGACTTGTGATGGATATGATATTTTGATATTTATATGATATGTGATGGATATGATCGACACTATATGGTGTTATGTTATGGATGTTGATTTATGCGTATGTATATGTATGCGATTTATTATGAGATATGCAGATGGTTATGATGATGATGTGATGATTATATATTCATGTGACCATGATGATGTACGTTTATGCCTATGTAGATGACATGGATGAAATGAATTATGCCTAACACTTTGTGATGCAGGATGTGATGAATGATGTATGATTTTATGATATATTCTATAGACGTGAGACAAATGATTTGTGATGTAGGTGGCGATGTATCTAAACACTGTACAATTAATTTTCCTTTGATTTTAGTGGGAATTTTTTCTAGGAATATTATTATGATTTGATTATGATATGAAAATGCAATGGGATACAATGAATGAAAAATGTGGTGTATGTGTATGTAATAATTCTCTGGATGGATGAAATAAATGTAGCATAATGTAGTGTAAGCAATGAGATGGACAAATGTGTTTAGCATAATAACTCTAAACAACCTAAAATGATAATGCAATGAAATGATAATGGAATGAATTTAAGATGCTTAGAATAAACAATCAAGATCAATCTAAACAACTTAAAGTAAATCATGAAAATGATAAATGCACATGGGATGCAATGAACCTAAGATGCTTAGAATAACCAATCGATATTAAACCAATTAACTTAAAGTGAATCATGATAATGAAAAATGCAAAATGGGAGGAAATTGTACTCTTTGCATTTAATATGACATCAATCAAGATAAATGAATGATTGGATTCACCTATTTCTATGATGCCTATGTTTTTCCTTATAGTTATGTATCAATTTCATTTGCTTTGCTCATTTTGCATGTGATAAACCAGGTATTTGACAATAGAGATGACCTTAGTACTGTTAATGTAATGATAAATGCAACCTACGTGAGTGATGGGTGTAGTAATGTGTCACATATCAAGATGAGAATGATGTGTGTGATACTACACCTGTCAGAATTAGGGGAATCCTAAGAAGAAAATAAGAGGAATACGAGTTTTTTGCACAACCAAAATCACTAATCATAGGCTAGGGAAAGGATAGATGGGGGATAAATGCAATCCAATGGGATGATAAATGACATGTGATCCTAGTGCCATTTAGGAGCACTAATTTTTGCTATAGAATAAGACATGATACACCATGGTATAAGGAACCAAGGTAGATTAGTGTCTAATGCATAAAAAAACACAACAAATAAGAAGGCTATCCCAATACGCCAAAGTTGCAATGGCTTTGGTCAAGACATGTATTGGAACAACCACAAGCACAAAGGATACCCTAGCATAACACAAGACCACATGGATCTTGGTGGGTACTACGTGGGACAACCAAAAATATAGAAACAAACAAAAGATCAAGATATGCCTCTATGTTTACCAGTCAAAGCACACCACGATATGATGGATCATGGTGACCTTGACAAGGCATGATAGAAAGCTCAAATGATAAAGAAAAGCCAAAAGCATCAAAAGATCACAATAAATTTCAATTTTCCTTTGCCACAGGATCAAAAGGGTGGATGGGATTGATGTGGTCTGATTAGGAAGGATGCATCCTTTTAAGACCAAAGATGGAGGAGAGTCAAGATGATCAACATGATGCAGGATATTTGAAACTGATTGGACCTCATGATATCAATGGATTTTTCTTGTGAAGAACCAACTAGGATAGGGACATACTCGACAACACAATGTGACAATGACAAGACACACCCTAAAGACCTAGGGGCTCGGGGGTTGATAAGAGATTAGCCTTGACTACGTGAAAGCACAGAGCCCTTGTAGTTCGCTAAAAGACTGATGATTGACCATGGATAAAAGCAAAAAGAGGACAATGGAGACCTTGATGGATGACCAAAAATGGATAGAAAAAATACCCTAGGGGATGATCAAATGATTGAACTTTCCTATGTGAAAGTGCAAGGGAAACATAGTTGAACAAAAGGAAAAAAGACAAGATGAGACCTGATGATGACCGACATGGTGAGAATATCCTAGATGGGGACAGAAGACTGAAAAATGACACTGGTAGATGAGAGAAAGAAGCTCAGATTGGGATAAAATCTCAGGATTAGGGATAGCTAATGAAAATCCTCTAATGTTGAACCAAAATATAAAAAGCAGTAGATAAGGAAACACAGATGAAAGGAGTGGTTCGATAGGATATTAGGATGGGATGCGAGGATAGGCTTGAAGGAAGCATAAAGTAACTAGGATGCAAGGTAGATAATGATTAAGCCATCTACGAATGGTGCCTATTGTTAGGTTTTCACCAAACGTACTTATCCAAGGTGCCACCAAAGGTGGTTTTCACCATAGGATTGATTATTTCTCTTGACTATTTTTGTATTTTTTTTTACTTTTTGATTTTTTTTATATTTTTGACAATTTTTAACTTTTTTTTGGTATTTTTCAAGATAGGATAACCCAGCTGACTTAGGTGTAAAATCTCTTTAGGTGCATGATGTTGAGAGGCTCCTCCAAGATTTCCCCTTCAGGTGTAGCAAGCCTATATGCTCTAGAACAATATTTAGCTGTGACAACATAAGGACCTAGCCAATTAGCCTCAAAATTTCCTTTCTTGTCTCAATCTTGTTGAGTGCACCAATTCTCCTTGAGAACTAAATCATGAACATTAAATTGATGTGGATGAACTTTCTTGTTGTAGCTCCTTCTAAGACAATGCTGGTATGCTTGTAGATGATTGTAGGCCCTAATATGCTTTTCATATAGGAGTTTGAGCTAACTTAAGCATGCAACCTAGGTGTCTTCATCACTGATGAGGTTGTTCAAATATATTTGGAGTGAGGGGATCTCAACTTCGATTGAAAATATTACATCGACACCATAAATGAGGGAGTAAGGAGTGGTGCTAGTGGGAGTGTGGATGGATGTACGATAATCCGAGAGGGTAGGATGGAGATGGAGGTGCCAATCTTGACTAGTATTATTGACCACCTTTTTAAGGATTTTTATAAGAATTTTCTTGGTGGCCTCCGCTTGACCATTACCTTGTGGGTAATAGGGCATGGACCAATGATGCTGGATATCATATGTCTCAGAAAGGTGTTTCATAAAATAATTTTTGAAGGGCTTTCCATTGTCGGTGATGATGGTGGAAGGGATTCCATATCTATAGAGAATATGGAAAAGGATGAATTTGGAGATCTGAATGCCTATTATTTGGGAGAGTGGAATTGCTTCCACCCACTTGGTGAAGTATTCAGTGGTGGTGATGATGAAAGTATGGCTGTTGGAGGATGGAGGGTCAATCTTACTGATCAAGTGAAAACCCCATTGAGAAAAAGGCCATGGTGCTTTTATAGGCTGCAAATCTTGTGCTGGAGCATGGATTAAATCCGTGTGTTGCTGACAAGGTAAATATTTCTTCACAAAATCACAAGAGTCATGCTCCATTGTAGGCCAATAATAACTAGCTTTGAGAATCCTTTTTGCTAAGGCAATGCCATTGGAATGGGCCCCATAGACACCACTTTGTACCTCGTTTAATGTAGTGCAAGCTTCTAATTCATTCATACACCTAAGAAGAGTGCCATCATACCCATGGTGATAAAGTGTATCTCCTATGATGATGTAGCAGGAAGTGCATTGGACTAAGGATTTGCATTGATTTTGTGTAAGGTTAGGTGGGAAGGTATTATCACGGAGGTAGGTGTAAATGTCATGGTACCAGGGTGATTCAAGACCTATGATATGACACACCATATCACTATCAGGAACATCATATTTGGGATTAAAATTTGTTTAAAAAGGAACTCACAGTCCATTCGATCTTTGGGCATATCATTGAGGGAACTGATAGTAGCCATTGCATCAACTGCTTTGTTCTGGACTCTGGGGATCTATTCAAATTGGATGAAAGTGAAGTATTTCTTAAAGTCATCCACCATGTTTTCTTAGGGTAACAACTTGCCATCCTCTGTCTAAAACTCATCATTAACCTATTTGATAATCAGTTGGGAATCGCCAAAGACTCATAGATGGGTGATGTTCCATTGGATGGTGATCCTAAGGCCAATGATAAGAGCTTCATACTCTGCTATATTGTTGGTGCATGGAAATACTAATCTGAATGACTTTGGGATAGAGTCACCTTGTGGGGTAACAAATAATACACTTGCACCATATCCATTATATGTATATGATCCATCAAAATAGAGCATCCATGTATCTGCTTCTATGACTATGATGACTTCTTCATTAGGGAATTCAACTACTACTTTAGGATAAGTATCCACCAAAGGAGTGTCAGCTAACTAATCTATTGTGACTTGTCCCTTGATTTCCTTACAGTCCACATACTCTATGTCGATCTTGCTCAGTAACATGACCCACTTGGCCATACGGCTAGTCAAAGAAATTATAGATAACAAATATTTGAGTGGATCAACTTTGATATTAGCTTGACTGGATGAATGAGCATGCAATGATGAAGCTTTTGTGAGCTGAAGACTACTGCCAGGAAAGCCTTTTCCATTGGAGAATAGTTGAGTTCATAGCCCACCAATGTTTGATTGATGTAATATATTGCATGCTCTTTAGAGTACTCATCATGCTGAGCTAATAATGCCCCCAATGCAACCGACATAGGTGAGATGTACAACAAGAGTGGTTTACCTAAAATAGGAGGCATCAAGATAGGCGGATGAGCCAAGTACTCCTTAAAATTTTCAAAGCCTTGCTGACACTATGGATCCCACTTGAAGGTGGTGTCTTTACATAGGAGATGTGTGAATGATTGGCACTTGCTAGCTAGTTGAGCTATGAACCGTCTGATGGACTATAGCTTCCCTTGAAGACTTCGTAGTTGCTTGAGATTACATGGAGGGGGTAGTTCCATTATAGCTTTGACCTTTGTTAGATCCACCTCTATACTCCCTCTGGAGATTATGAAGCACAACAAATTTTTGCATGTAACCCCAAACACACATTTCTTTGGATTCAGGCGCAGCTTGTAGTGCTCTAACCACTCAAATATTTTTTTCAAAATAATAGGATGCTCTTCTCTAGTCTTCGACTTCCCCAATAAGTCATCAACATAATCTTCCATTATGATATGAATGAGGTCATGGTATGCTGATAGGTTTCCCCCACATTTTTTAGGCTGAAATGCATGAAATTATAGTAGAAGGTGCCCTAAGGAGTGGTGAAGGCAGTTTTATGTTGATCTTTTAGAGAAATTATGATTTGATTATAGCAAGAGAAACCATCCATAAGGGATATAATCTCATGCCCCATTGTGAGGTCAACCAACATATCAATATTTGGAAGGGGGAAACCATCCTTAGGACAAGCTTTATTGAGATCCAAAAAATCTATACAAATTATGGTGTTTTCATTTGGCTTGGCCACATGTACTATGTTGGATATCCAGTTAGAATAGCCAATAGGTCTTATAAACCCAACCTCTAATAGTTTCTCCAACTCTTTCTTGACAAGAAAATTCACCTGGGGATGCATCTTTCTTAGTTTTTGTTTGAAAGGTTTATCATCCAGATGAATGTCCAAATGGTGTACCACTAACGTGAGATCAAGACCAGGCATGTCTGAGTAATTCCATGTGAAATTGATGATTCCCTCTTTTAGCAGATTAACAATGATAGAATGTTCTTCCTCTAACAAGGATTTGACAATGTATGTGATCTTAGGGTCTTATTTTGTTCCCAAATTAACTTCCAATGTTTTTTTGGTCAAGATAGAGGACCATTCAAAAAATTGAGTTGAAACAAGGGGAAGATGAACATCCCCATCCTCCAGTACCTCATTCAGGTTTTCACTATTGGATACACCCTTTATTTTAACTTTTATTGAGTGAAGAAGTGCCTCAAAGAGGTTTTCACTAGATGATTTTTTTTTTTTTTGTTTCTTCTTACTTTTGCGGTTAGGGTGTCCATCTTCTCCCAATCTTATGAGATGCACATAGGTATCCACTAGTGGACAAGTATCAATAGGTGGACTACCTCATAAGTCCTAGCCAATGAGTTTAGGATGGCGAAGGGAAAGGATGATAGAAAATACAGATAGAAATTCAAACATGGATGAGAGATCTATGTCATTGTATGCAAGTATGATGAACTCTTCCTTCGGTATGTCCTCAAGAAAACCATTATCCACATTGACATTATTGGAGGTACTAGTTGATGGTGCAAGACCCTTTTGCTTTGTGTCATAGCCTAAGCCCAAATTTCTTGGTCACACAGGAGTATCAACAGGTTGTTGCCTTCCTTGTTCCTCTACACCAAGGTGCCCTCCTTGATAATTATACTTTTCAGCTGGCTTAGATGCATGCAAATAAGTATCCTAAAAATATTCCTTAAGAGTGGGAGAAGGTTCAAGCTCATCTCGGTATATCTATTGACTAATATCATCTTCTGGTTGATCTCACCACATCCTAGGAGATCAGAAAGTGCTAGACCCCACGTTGGTAGAACTGGGTGTAATTTTCTTCTCTTCTTCTTTTGGTGTGGATTGAGAAGGTTGGCCATAAGTACAAGGTGATGGTGGCATGGTTGTCACATTTAAAGTCGTGTGCATCTCATACTCACCACAACCTTTGTCTATGATCTGGATCTTGGCGATTGTGGATTTAGATGTGGAAGATGGAATGGATGATGTGGTAGATGATGGATTGGCGGATGGATGAGAAGATGATGCCTGAGGTGCCACCACTTCAACTCCTAGACAATAGTGAGAGTGAGGGAAGGAAGCTTCTAATGCTTGGAAATATTCAAAGGGTTGCAGATCAACATGTATAGTTACTTCTATCCCATTAAATGAGAACTTCAAACATTGATGGTAGGTGGATGGGACAACCTGCATGGCGTGGATCCATGGGCATCCAAGGAGGAGATTGTATGGAAGGTCTAGATCAAGTACATGACACATGGTATATTGTACAATGGGGCCAACCTAGATGGGAAGACAAATAGTTCCTTCGAAGTTTGGTTTTACATTGTCATATACTTTGATGGTGATAACCTGGTTGTTCAAGTGAACATGGGTGTAGCCTACCTATTTTATGAACTTCAATGTATGAAGATTAAGGGAAGATCCCTTATCTACCAAGATCCTTTTTACTTTATGTCGAGCTATGAGGACCTCAATGTGAAGGGGATGGTTATGGTTTAAATCGATTCAAGGCATATCATTTTGACTGAAGCCCAAATGATACATGGATGACAAGTGTCCTACCAAGGCTTGAAATTGGATAGGATCTATATCATTGGGGACATGGGTATCATGCAAAGATTTAGTGAGGATTTCTTGATGAACAAGAGAAGACTTAAGAAAGTCTAGGATGGATATTTGAGCTAGGGTCTTTCCAAGCTGATCAAGAATATTATACTGAGAGCTTACAGGAGCTAGCTGGGAGACGTGGAGGCTCCAAAAATGGATATGTGAGTGTGATGGGTTGTGACAACACATTGTGGGTCTTTGCCTTTAACGCATATCATGGACACATGTGGTTCTACTTGACTAATGCACATAACTATACCGTCATAGTTATAGGGTACATTCTTGTAGTTGACATTATTTGTGCTGTTATTTTGGCTATTTTTATTACTTGACCTGGGATTAACATTGGACACACTGACGCCTTGATTGTGTTTTGGGAAAACATTTTGATATATCTGGTGTTGACAATTAGATGATGTGGCTGTTTGCATCCACTTGGATATCACCATGATCTATAAAATCTTAGATGTACATTTTTAGTCCTTGACACTTATTTGTGGAATGACCTTTAATTTTGTGAAAATCACAATACTAGTCATTTTCTTTGTACTAGATAGGCTTTGGTTTAGACTCATCAAAAGGCTTGGTCATAAGATAAGTCACTAGATAACTTTCTTGAAGGAGCCTATTAAAGATGACACTTAAAGATTATCCCAATGGAGTGAATGTGTGTTTATTGTTCCCCTGATTCTGCTTATTGGACTGTTGAGGAGGAAGAGGTGCCCCCTGTGGCACTAATATAACATTATAAACTGATGGTTGATTAGGGACATATTGTGACCTCTGGGAGGTGTTAGCTACCTGAACATGCTTGGTGTTAGTGACACCATCATTGACAATGTTCTTATTTTTTTCCAGTAGCAGGACTTATCTCCAAATGACTTATCCTTATCAAGAATATGAATTATGATTTTTCTCTTAGCAATGAGTGCTCTCTCAATGATATGACCTTTTTCTATGACTTTCAAAAAGGTTGTGACACAATGAAGGTTGAAATTATGTACCATATCTACATGAGAATTTTCCACAAAAAGAGTCACCATGTCCTTCTCACTGAGTTGAGATTTCATTTGACTATCCAAAGAACACCACATTTGCAGGTAGCTTGCGAAGGTCTCTCCCTCACATTTTTTTTCTTTCAAAAGATCTAGGGTATCGATATCCTTCTCCAAATTAAAGGAGAAGTGTGTAAAAAAGTTCTATGAAAGATCCACAAAAGAAGAGATTTATCCCTTTGGAAGACCCATAAACCAATCTAGATCCACCCTAGTTAGACTCCTAGGGAATAACCACATGATATAATTGTCATTCTATAGGAATTCTTGACAGTGTCAGTAGAATTTCTGAAGGTGGTTCTTTGGGTCTTTAGTTCCTTTATAGTTGTCAAAATTTGGAATTTCAAAATTCTTAGGAAAAGGAACTTCAAGAGAAATCAAGGGATCAAATGGATAGGGACAAATCTCTTCAAACTTGAAGGATTTTTTGGAGGTCCCTGCTTGCAATTCTTTTAACGTGGCTTTTATCTCTTCCCATTCCTTATTAACAGGTTTCGAGGGAGGATTGGTCAGGTTGGCTTGACTAAATGGAGCATGTAGTTGATATGGTGTGGATGGAGTCAAAGTGGTTTGATCCTATGATGGTGGAGGTTGATATGAAGGGACTTGTTGATATTAATTGGGATATGTGGATTTCTAATAGGCTAGTGGGGTTTGATAATATGAGGTAGAAGCACCTTGATGATATAACGAAGGTGTTTGATAATAGGAAATGGAAGCACCTTGTTGGTATGAAGGAAGTGCTTGATAATATGAAGAGGTGGAGGCACCCTGTAGGTATGGCGATTGTTGTTGGGAATAATATGTATTGGACTAATAGTTGTAAGCAACAGTTGGTTATTGTGAGGCATATGGAGGCTATTGTGGATTGGATGACTGGTGATAAGGATTCGGTTGTAATTGTCGAGGATTTGTGTAAGAAGAATGTGGTTGGGATTGCTAAGGATTATGATAAGTAGGATTATGATTAGGATTGGATGGGGTAATGAAACCAATATATGTACTTTATGGGTGATAGAGGTATTAAGCAATAGTACTTCCTAGCATTTGTCTCGAGACTTGGGTGTGTTGAGATGGTTGCTAGTAAGGTGGTGGTTGTTGATAGAGAGGGGGAGATGGAATTTGATGATACTGAGGGACTTTTGGTTGGTGAGGAGGCAACTGATAAGATGATGTTGGCTAATGAGTGGGAATTTGCATTTGTTGAGGGGTTTGTGATGGGACACCTTGTGGTTGTTGTTGAGGCTATGAAGTGACTTGTGTTGCTTGATGTGGGGGATGTAATGGAAATAAAGTATGTTGTTGAGGTTGAGATGCAATCGTGGTATGCTATAAGGTTTGAGACGAAGGTTGTTGTGACACTTGTTAGTGAGGTGGTTGCAATGGGGTGGCTTGCTATGGGTTAACCTGAGGTTGATGCAAGGATGGGACATTTCCTTGAGGTAGTTGTTGAGATGTGAACATAGGTGGTGGTAAGCTGGATGTGGATATAGATCTAGGAGGTGGAGGTGGTGTAACAAAAGGATTTCCCCTGGTATTCACTAGTGGTTGACCCAGTTGGTTAGGTGGAAGAGGTGGAGTATACGGTATGAGAGTTGAGCTTTGTTCAATGTTCATGGGTGGCGGATTAGGGAGAATCTATGGCATACCAAAAGCAAGGTGATCATCAAGATTGGGACCTTGAGGAATGTTTGAATGAGGTTCTCCCATGACCGAAATTAGAACCTGAGGGGGTTGTACGAATTGATAAAGCACGACATTTCCAAATCTAGGTTGATACCAACCCTCTTGTGGTGGACCCTTAGGGATGTAGGAATTACTCACATTACCTTGTGAATTATGAGGATCTTGTGACATGAAGGGTGTAGGAGGTGTGATATTAACATACTTGGATAAGTCAAACCCAAATAGTGGCTTGATGTACTTCATGAGTAACATGGCGAGGATCTTATCTCCATGCTCATTGAGGAGGTGGTCTATCATTTGGAAATTAACAGGATTGTTGAGATATTCATCCACTGTGACCTCAGGTTGATTGAGCATGCTCTCATCAGTAGTAGGAAAAGTGGTATGGACCTTAGTGTTGGGTTGTTATGAGCCACCATTGGTGGGATCCTGAGGAATGTGAGGTTGGATACCTTGAGCCTGTTGTTTTTCCATGAGTTTCTTTGCTTGCGATCGAGTAAGGGGCATGAAAATGCAAAAATACTAGGATGCACTAAGATGATGCTATGCTCTAAGATGAACTTAAATGAATGACCTAGGCGATAAATAAAGGATTGATTGATTGATTGGATGGTTGGATAGAGGATGTGATTGGATTTCATTAGATTGATAGATGGGATGAGATGATCGTTAGGATTGTATATTAGATTAGATTGGACAATGAGATTGATTGAAAACCAGGTTCAGAGGTCAACCTAGATGATGTAAGATGTTAATGATCAAATTAAATGATGAAAATGATGATTATGACACTGAATCTAACTAGATATGGAAGTAGATTGATTGGGTCATGGATGATTACTGACTCGAGACAGATAACAATCATTAAGTGTGAAGGATAACGATTGGGATTAGGCACCAAATCCAACTTGGAGAAAACCTCTAAAATGAAGTCTAGGGGATTGGGATTTCTAAACCAATGATAAAAATGAAATCTAGGGTTGTTCTAAGGTGCACCTATATGATTTGATTGAAGGAGTGATGAATTTTTGAAAATATAGATGGACTGAAGTGGCAATTACTAGTGAAAGAATAATGATTAAAAAATTTGATCACGGAAAAGGTCTCAAAAAATAATAGGCTTTCAATATCCGAAAGGATTCACTCTCTTGATTTTGTATGGAGATGGAATACACCTCTGTGTAGCACAAATTTTCCTTTTCAGGTCACAACTTCACCTATTCAAGGTCAATGGACTGGCCTCTGTGTCAAGCGGAATTGTCTGTATCAAAGATGCAAACTTGCCTATGTCTTGGGATGCAAATATAAATGGGAAGACTCGGGATGCAAATTTTCCTATCTAACTGTAGGATTTCCTAAACCACTAATAAAATCACCTCTATGGAAAGTAGGATTTCCTAAACCCTCAAAAGACCAAAGGGGGATGGGCGGACTCGACTAACAAAATCACCCAACAGGGATGTCAAATTTTCCTTAGTCTTGAATCAAAATCATCTATCGAGGGGTAACAGATTCACCTATTTATTGAGATGTATGGAATCGCCAAAAATGGGATCACCTATTGGAAAAATTAATTCTCCTATCTTGACTTATATGAAATAGGATGACACAAGCGGACATGAATTTTCCTTTGTGGACAATAGGTTCGCCTATTTTAAGAGATGTACAAAGAGGGAAGACTCAAACAAAATATGAGATCACCCCTATGGATAGCAGGTTCACCCAAGGAGGAGACAAAATTGCCTATTCTAGGGAAATGGGAAGACTCGACAGATATGAACTAGATGCAGACTCGCCTAAGGGCTGAGTAGACTTTCCTATCTAGGGAACAGGCAAACACAGTGTCGCATAATGGGTCCACAAGAAAATTTTCCTCTAACAAAGGTGAAATCACCCAAAGGGATGATCTAGACTAGACTTAGATGTGGAATCACCCCTTTGTAAGGCATGGGTAGACTGTGGAAAAGGATAGAAAAACATGACCAATAATAGATAGAAAGACTAGACTGACTCAACTAAAAAATAAACACTGGTATTGCACAAGAAGACATGCTAGGTAGCACAATCCTAAAATTACTATTGAATGTTTACAAACTTGATGTAGGCCCACTACCTTGAGCGGACAACCCAAGGTTAATACTTTGTGATATCGGGGTGGTTCTCTAGATCACCCTTTCTCGTGAGGGCAGATAGCTAGTGATTAAGTGGTGCAGGGTCATCAACAGACACCACAGGCTCACCTTCACACTCTCTCTCAGAGACTATTGTAGTCCACCATGAGGATTTATATTTCAACCCAAGGGAGTACATGAAGAGTAACTTCGGGGTACGGTGTGCATCACCTGCACTACACCAAGTCGTGACTAAAACATAGGTCTCTATCTAGGCTATATAGGGTATCTCGGGCAACCTCAAGATATGCTAGGTATGTGAGGCATAAACATGAACACCAGCCCATCACAAGCATGGATCAAGAAACCTAGTGAGGTACTAGAAACTCAGACCAAACCTGTATGCCTTATCTAGGTATCACCCTAGCTTTGACGCTTCACTAAACACAACGTGATTGGATTGGGGTACAAATTTAGTTCTCCCCTTTATATACCCTGCTGATAACACATGGTTGGGATTGTCCCCTAGGTGATGAAATCCCAGGTAGGTCCAACTAATGGAAGAAGATACCAGATGCTTTGACTGGTCCCCAAGCTCACACGTAGTGCAAGGGGAGAGCTTAGACGCACTAGCACCTCCTAGGTAGATTGGACTGGACTAGAACAAGCTACGATTTCTCATCACCTAGGATCACCAAAAGGTGCAAGGGTAGTGGATATATCAATAGCTTGTTCCCAAGCACATTAAAAAATGTAAATTGACCCTTTAATTAATCTGTGTGCCTAGATTAGTGTGAAAAATAGACAATAGATAGAGCTAATCTATGGGTCTTCGACCGATCGTCCTGTAGAAAATATGTCAGTAATTTAATGCCACCGGTCTTGCACAAAAGAGGGACAATTGTTGCACAAATTTCTAGTAAAATTACACACTCATAGACAAACAAGTTAGCAGATTAGTACCCAAAATCAAAACCAAATTGAAGCTAGAATTGTAAGACTAAAAGATTGGGAGTACCTCAAATTTTCCTCTGTGTAAGACGAACTCGCTTATGTCTAATGATCAAGATCGCCTATTCAAGTGGATGGGTGAATTTGAAAACATTAGTCGAAAGGAAGGGGCGAAGTCACAATCGCTCTATAACTTGGTCAATCTCACCTATTCCTGAAGACCTTCGTGTGTCTACCTCTACTTCAAGAAATTTCTCCTTTCACTTTAGATTCGCCTCTTTTCACAAAAGGGAAAATTTGTGTTCACCTTTGTCAATTGCAGATTCGCCTCTGTAATTGGTGAGTTTTCCCATTAGGGCAGATTCACCCCTGCATGTAAAAAAAAATTGCAAAATTCTAACAACAATAAACTATCAAGTGTAGACCCATGACATGGGTCCCACTAGGCATGTCAGAAATGTACAAGTGAATTTGACCTTCCTAAAGTGCAAAAAATAACTAATGCAATAGATCAAAAGTGCAAAACAAACACTCAATATTGGGCATACGATGAACTCAAACAAAATGCAATGAAAAGGAACTTTTTACCTTGTTGATTTGATTGCTTGGTTAGCCCTATTGATCATTCAATTGTGTGCTCCTTTTGATGGAAAAATAACATGAAACCTAGCTCTAAATGATCATGAGATGATGGATAATGTAATGGTGCAAATGGGTAGTTGGATGGATGCAAAGTATGAGCTCAAATGGTGCAACAATGGTGGAATTTTTGTTTGGTCGAGTGTTTGGATGAGTGCTAAGTGTGTTTGCAATAATGATTGAATGTTGGATGATAGATGCAAATGAGGGAAATTTCCTCCATTTATAGGCGAAGTGCCTCTAAACAATGGAGGTTCAAGATGAAGTCGCGATGGAGATCAAAGGCTAGGGTGAGTTGAGAACCCACAAGCCCTCACATCTTGACATGTGGTGGGTGAGGTGTTAAGGGGAGATGAGGTGGAGGTAATTCATAGTACCTAGGGATTTGGAAAAGATCTCCTCATAAAGGAGGTCCTTGTCCCTATATGGGTGATGGGATATGTGAGGAACTAAAAATTTCTCAAATATCCACGTGGGGATGAGAGAAGGAATTAAAAATTTCTTAAAATTCCTACAGGGATTAAATGTGAATTAAAAATTCACATGGGGAAGGGGTTTCCTTCTCCAAAAGGAGAAAGCAATAAATGAAGTTGACTTTGGACATATGTCATAAATGGCATGGGGATTAGGTTGACCTAATAAAATTATTAAGGTTGTGCAAACATGGGGTTAAGCAAGTTAATGAGGAATTAGAGACAAGTGGGGAATTATGGAGGATGCAACCCTAATTAAAATTAGGGGTGTGTGCATCCCAATCACAGATTAATTAAATTAATCTAGATTAGAGAGGACTATGGAGGATGGGAGAAGGAGAGAGACTTAATGAATTTAAAAATTGATTTAAACTCATAAAGGAAAAATGACTAAATTAAATAGATTAAAGTATTTATTTAATTTAGAGAAGAAAGCAGATAAGGGATAAAGTATTTAATTATTTTAATTAAATACCTCAGGAGCAGTAGAATTAGAGGAAATATTAATTAAATGAAAAATTGTTTAATTAATATGGATGAAAGATGCAGGACAAAGGAATAAAAGGACTGAATTTGACCATATGGAGGTGGTCAATTTTAGATGTCTACAACAACAAAGGTTGTGGTTGAGACAAAAGGGAGAAAATAAACTTAAGAAGCAGACCCACAAATGGAGATTAGGGAACACCAAGAAGTATGTTCATAAAGGAAAAAAAGAGCAAGGAGAATGTCCCACCTAACCAAAAAATGGATGAAGTAGAGAAGCCTTAGAAATATGTTCAAAAGGAAACTACAGACATTAAACTTGAAAAAACACTAAGGGATGACAAAATCCTAAATGAAGGGAAAAGAGCCACTAGAACTGAGAAGGTTGAAGAAGGGGTCACCACCCCTTCATTTGAAATGGCCCAAGCATTGGCTCAGACCAAGATGACAGACCCTTTAATGGAGTTGATGAAGATTGATGAGTTTAGAGATACAACCCTCAGAATGATCACCAACACATCCCACAAACAAAAGCATCAAAAGAAAGAATTTAATATTGTAGAAAGGGAAATTACAAAGACACCAGGAGTATATTTGGGAGATACACTCACAAAGAATTCTTACCAAGTAGATCCATTTTATACTATGTTGGTGATAAGAAAAAAGCTAGTAAAAATCTGTATGATTGACTCTAGGGCAGCAATCAACATCATGCCTCTGTCTATCATGAAAGAACTAGGTCTATGGGTAAATACTACATATGGGAAATGCTATGCCATGGATAACAGACCAGTCCCTATAGTCAGAGTAATATGGGATGCCAAACTAAAATTGGCATCGTACCTAAAGGCAACTTATAGGATAGACATTACTGTGGTAGACACTCCCCCTTACTATGGGATGTTACTATCAAGGAAATGGACTGCAACAGTTGGTGGGAATGTTCAATTAGACTTGTCTTATGCCACAATTCCTATAAATGGAAAGGAAGTCAAATTATATAGAGAGCGTAGATCTGAACATGTCATTGAACTCTTTGATCCCAATCAAATTAATTGATTCTGTGATGTGGACCTGGGGAGTTTTAGAATTGAACACTCAAAACTTGAATTACTAAACAAAAATCCAATTGCCACAGATATCTCCAAGAATGAATATGGTATATGGTGAATGTAATTTGATGGAGCCTATAGCAGAGAAGGGAATGGATAGGAATTGTCTTCATTTCACCTAAAGGCATGACATTTAAATACTCATTTATGGTAGCATTTGAATGCACAAATAATATAGCAGAATATGAAGCCTTGTTGATAGGCCTAAACATGACCCCTAAACATGGGATCAAAATGTTAGTTGTTCTTAGGGATTTTGAATTAGTTGTTTCACAAGTAAGATCAAAGTACTCCACAAAAAAAAAAAAATATTGAAGCAATACAAAAATGTTGTGTGGGATATTATTGATCTCTTTGATGCTTTCTCCATTGAGTGGGTAGATAGGTCTAAGAACCTAATGGCTGGCTTCTTGGAAAATGTAGCCTTCAAGAAGGATGATGTTACCCTACTAGGAATTTCACAAATAGAGCTCAAGACCAGACCTGCAGTTCCCGATAACATTTACAGTTGGCAAGTCTTTAATGATGACACAGATTTGATCAAGTTCTTACACTGCATTGATTAGTACAAAGCTCAAGAGATTAACTTCAATGCATTTGTTGAAGAGGTAAATGGAAAACAAATTGTGTTTGGCCAAGAGGTAGTACAACTCAAAATAAATAAAATTCCCAAGGGACTAGTAGCACTAGAGAGGTTGTTTGATGGGAATGATAGGGAAACCGTAAAGCAAATAGTAGTGAGACAAGAAGATGTTGAGGAGATTAATCTCATGATTGAATTGACCCCAAAAAAGCTATACATTGGGAAAAAGGTAAGTCCTAAAATAAAAAAAGGCATATAGAGAAGATCTATTCCAACATGAAATCCCACTGAAGCTTGATGTGAAGCCCTTTAGACAAAAACAAAGGCCAATAAATCCTACCCTAGAGCCCAAAATGCATGAAGAAATCATAAAGCTTAGGGAGGGAGGTATTATTAAACCTATCACACTCTACTTGGGTTTCCAACTTGGTGCCTATTAGGAAGAAGAATGGAGACGTAAGGTTGTGTGTATATTTTAGAAATCTGAATGTCTCCTCTCTTAAAGATAACTATCCACTCCCAAACATGAAAGTTATGCTACAAAGAGTAACCAAGTATGAGTTATTGTCCATGATGGATGGATTTTCGGGGTATAATCAGGTGAAAGTGAAGGAATCCAAGCAGTATAAGACTACATTTACCACACCTTGGGGCACATATATATATGTCAGAATTCCATTTGGCATCACATATGTTGGTGCCACGTTTAAAAGAACTATGGATGTGTCCTTTGCTGACCTAATCAATACAACAATGGTGGTGTATCAGGACAACCTCACAACATATTCAAAGAGACCTAAAGATCATGTAGAGCATTTAAAAAAAAGATCCTTCCTAAAGCCTTGGAGTATGGAATTTCCCTGAACCCTAAGAAGTGCAACTTTTTTGTAATAGAGGGAAAGTTACTGGGTCACATAGTGTCCAAAGAAGGAGTCAAAATTGATCCATTGAGGCCATGGATAAGATCCCCATCCCTAAAATAGTGAAATCCATCCAATCTTTCTTTGGAAAAATAATTTTTGTAAGAAGGTTCATATCAAATTTTGCTGAGATTGTCAAACACATTTCAAAAATGTTGAAAAAGGAGCCAAGATTGATTGGATTGCAGAAGCGATTGATGCATTTGTATCCATCAAAAGGGCAATCAAGGAGGCCCCAGTGTTAAAATCCCCAGATTTCAACAAACCTTTTCAGATTTTCTCATTTGCATCTTACCATACTATTGGAGCAATGATGTTACATAAGAATGATGAAGGGTATGAACAACCTATATCATTCTTTAGTAAGTCCCTCCAAGGAGCTAAATTAAAGTATGATATTATAGAAAGGAAAGCATATGCACTTGTCAAAGTGGTAAAGGCCTTCAGACCCTATTTGGTTGAAGAAAAAATAATTGCATATGTTCCTAATGTTGTAGCCAAGGATGTATTTGTTCAAACTGAAGTTATAGGGAGAAGGTGAAAACGGATTAATAGAATTCAATAATTTGATATTGAGATTTGAATCACTAAGTTAGTAAGAGGGAAAGGCCTGGCCAAATTGATGGCTGAATCAAACCTCGAAGCATCTCAAATCTACAACACAAGGGAAGAGGAAGGTATGATTGCAAGCATAGAGAACACCTCATGGTATACTGACATAATGTATTACTTAAAAAGTCAGAAGTGCTTTAAGAACTTGAGTTAAAATCAAAAGAGGACCTTGAAGTTGCATGCCTCAAAATTTCTTCATGGATGGTGACTTGTATTGGAAAAATCGAAATGGAGTATTATTGTTGTGCCTAGATGAATCACAAGTAAATAATGCATTAAGGGAGATACACAAAGGGATCTGTGGGGGACACTTTTTAGCCAAAACCACTGCTCACAAAATTTTGAGGTCTGGATACTACTAGCCTAGGGTTTTCAGTGACTCTTTCACTTATGTAAGAAAGTGTGAAGCTTACTAGAAGTTTTATGGAAAAATGAAATACCAAGGAGCATTACCACTCTGATCAATGTAGGTTGAAGCTCCTTTTCATTAGCGGGGGATTGATTTTATTTGAGAACTACCAAAGAAATATAGTGGAGGTCATAAATGGATATTAGTGGCAACTGATTACTTCACAAATTGGATAGAAGCCATCCAAACAAAGTAGACTACTAGCAAAGTTGTAAATTTTTTTTGATGGAGAACATCATTACAAGGTTTGGAACACCTGTACAAATAATTACAGATAATGGTATGTGTTTCAGATCAGAAGAGTTTAGAAAGTTTTGTAAAACATATGGCATTACAATTTAATATTCCTCTCCTTATCATCCACAAGAAAATGTGTGGGTTGAATCAAGCAACAAGGGTATCTTGAAAATCATTAAGAGAATGTTAGATAAGAAAAAAAATATTGGGATGCTAAACTAAGGATGGCAGTATGGGTGGATAGGATCACTGTGAAGAAGTCAATTGGTAAATCACCCTTTGAACTAGTCTATCGGGCATAAGCCAAAATTCCTATGCAAAACCTTTTACCTACGTACAAATTCATTCTTCAATAAGACTTAGACATCCCTGAACCTATGGAGGATAGAATAGAGCAGTCAACAAAACTAGATGAAATCAAAAGTTTGGTCCAAGAGAAAAACACAAAAATGAAATCATAGATGAAGTATTTTTTTGAAAAAAGGGAAAAGGATAGAAAATTTGAAGAGAATGACATGGTCCTATTATGGAATGCAAGGTGTTAAGAGAAAGGGAAGCATGGAAATTTTGAGGCTCTTTGGATAGGATCCTTTGTTGTTACAGGAAAAGGAGGTGAAGATTCTTACTATCTTCAAAATATGTTAGGAGAAGATCAAGAGTTTCTAGTGCATGGACAATTCCTGAATCACTTCTTTTCTTAAACCAATTTTCCATGCAAAGTAGTTCTAGGAGAAGATTTAGAATTGCCAGTGCATGGAAAATTCTTGAAATACTTCTTAAAAAATAATTTTCCATGCACAATAGTTTTAGGAATCCATCCCATTCCCCACCCCACCTTATCAAATTCATTCATGGTTTGCTTCCCAGAGATTATTTTTGGATCCTTGCAATGATGTCACATTCATTCATCCCCAATTAGAGCCACTGCTAGAGCCAAAAAATCCACCTTTTTTTTTGCATACTTTCATTTTCATCCATCTTCCCATACTCACCATATGTTCCATCGCCATTATTTTCATGGTGGTTGACATTAATGAATCCTCATACATAACCACTAAATAAGGCCTTTTGATCATAACACTGAAATGGATTCCCTCTTTGAAGTGTTATCACGACAACACAAGGCACGTTACCAAGACAATGTCATATTGAAGAGAGTCTTGACATAGTCTCCTCGACAAAAGCATGAAAGGACAACGAAAAATATAGATGAGACCCCCATATTTCTAGGAGACATACTCAAATGTCTTTCTTCCAACCTAAATAATGACATGTCTAAGAGACTTAGATGCATTGAAGAGAAAATTTAACATGTCTCACTAACAAGAAATAATCATATAGAGTATTTTTCATTCAAGAAAAAAAAACATCTCTTGAACATCGAGATATTATCATAAAATAAATAGTAAATCACCGATAAGAATAAGGTGGACAAATAGAAAAATCGAGGAGACATCGGTATATCGAGAAGGAAAATAAGGAAGTCTCTTCGACATGTGAGGAGAAAGTGAGCATAAAATGTCAGAGAGACATAAATACATCAAGCAAACATTGATCAAAGTCTCTTCGACATCCTAGCAATGGCATATTGAGGAGACAAATGAATATTGGGCATACCTTATCAAAAGTCTCCTCGACATTCTAGCGTGGGTACAAACACACACTATTAATGAGACATAGGATTGTCGGCAAGAGATATTCACCAGTCTCATCGATGTTTTAATGATAAGGGCCCATAAGGGAAGAGCTTGAAATGGAGTTGTCGAAGATACCTTGCAAGATCAAAGAGAGAAATTTAAATGTCTATTAGACATTTTAAAAGGATGATCAAGGACACATCGAAGAGAGAAATGGGTATCATAATTATAGTCTCTTGGAAAAATATGAAATAATGCTTCATAGGATTGACATGACTGGTGAAGTTATCAAAGAGACAACTTCCATTAATGTTGCAAGTTGATTAGAAAGGTGGTGTGAGTGCCATTTATGAACCAGAGCTAGCTTAAGCATGCCAAATTTCGATAAGTATAACCCATAAGAAGTCATAAATTATTGTGAATTGTGGATGGATATTTGGAGGACGGAGTTGGATGATGGCGAGCAACTCAAAAATCACAACATTCATTCAAGTAAGTTATCTTGGCTTAGTTGAATTTATTTTTGAGAAGTTAGCTTGAAGTACAACATAAGTAGGGTTTAAAATGGATAAAACCCCCAAGAATCCAAAGGTGAAAAGGAAAAAAATAGAGACTAGGCCATTGCACCAAGATTTGATAGACCAGTGTCTGAGGTTTGGGCCAAAATCGAGAAGAGCAGCTCAATTAAACCCATCATGTGAAATATTCAAAGACAAACACATAAATTTAGGAGATATGTGGACTCCACATAGGGGTTATGACTTATTTATATATCATTATAGAAAGAAATATAGACATAGGTCAATTTCAAACCCATGGAACTTGAATTTGGGAAAGCTTGTGATGCCTAATGTCTTTGGTAATGTAGAGATGATTAAAACACTGGCTAAAAACTACAATATAAAGACAAGGGAAATTCACTCTCCTGATGGATTGCAATTCATAATTATAACATGAGACTACATTTGTATGGTTTTTCGATTAGATACCTCCTTGAAAACAAAACTACGGATGAGAGATTTGCTGGAGGAATCACACTATGGATACAATCTATAAGAGGTGGAAGTTACCTCTGCACAGGCCTAAAGGTCTAGGAAATCAACTTAGGAGGTTTTCCAATGATGAAAGGCCCCCATTCCCTATAGATTCATTTGAAGAGTATTATCAATACACCTACTATTCAGTCAGCCAAGTACTAGGAATTGATGCCATCGCTAACATGACTACAAACCCCATAGTTCTGGCTGTGGAAATCCAAATCCAACATGCCAAGCCCTATTATTATGTGAAATATTTATATGAGGTCATTAATATTGCTCTTAATTCCATTAAATACAATAGTGAGGCTATCAAATTCAAATAGTATTCACTTCTTATGCACATGATATTATATGAAGGGCAGGTAATGGGAATATGGGGAGAAGAATTGAGAATAAAATATTTAGATAGCGATGGGAATTATAGGCCAGTACAAATGTGGACATCCATATGAGATAGTAGATGTGGGAAATCCCACTACTTGTATTTTGAAGAATATTTTGTGAAACCCTTATATAGGTTGCTTGGCCATAGACGTGATTATAATTTTTCCCCATAAATACAAAGGTTCCTCCGACCAAAAGAAAAAGGTTCTGAGGTAAAAATAAATCACAATTGGGGGGATTGATATGCATTTGTAGATTGTTCTATTATCAGAGTGTATGGATTTAAGGTAGCCCCATATTTACTAGCTAAGGCTATGCCAAATAGAGTTGCATACCTTGAGATCATAAGACAACTATCTTACTTAGCCTTAATGCACCTAAAAACCTATGGAAGGAAAACATTTAGTCCTTCTACACTGTTTTGGTGACTTCACTATCATTGCTGATATAGGGTATGACTTGGTTTGCATCAAGCTAGATTATTATGGCTTGTCAGTAGGAAACAAAAGAGAATAATTTGAACCTGAACATTTCATTTATGATGCCAAGATTTCATAAATATTGAAAGGATCTAAGCACAAGTTCCATGTGGATGATTTCATTAGGAACTTTGAGGAGAATCAAGTGATAATGAGGAAGGATGCCTACAATAGAATTGTTATGGCCGATTCTTGGAGAATGAACAATAATCCATTCAATGTAGAAGCCTTTCATGATATTCAAGATCCTATGGAAATAATTGAACAATTAATTTTGCATAAAGAAGAACTAATAAACGGTGTACCTCTTGTAGCTTTTGAAAGGAGAAGAAATATTGGTTCTAGGAGATAAGCCAAGAATGTAGCACCATTCGGCCATTTGTCACCACAACCTACTCCAAAAGTAAGCTTCTCAGCTGACACCCCAATCATAATTGAAGATGATATTGGGGAGGAGGAAGAGGTCACCCAAATCAATATTCCTATTGTTCCCCAGTATGAAATTCCACCAGAAAGGAATATAATCAAATTTGAATCTTCTAATGAGCTATCTCATGATGTGAGACATCGTTCTAGTCAAGAATTCATTGTAGATGACACATTTGTTAAAAATTTTGAATTCAAGGCTTTCATTTATGAGTATAAAGGAAGATTAGTAAGGGAAAGGATAAAATACATCAACCCTAAGAAAGAAGCAAACGCCTTAAAATAGCTTCAACATGAGATCGATGAAGAGATGAAGAATATGGTTGTTGAAATAGGAAGAGTGCTATTGCAAGAAGCTAGCTTTATGCTTCTTCCAAGGTGGGTTATCATCTCATCCATTATGTTTGACATCTTTCTGAAGAGGAAATACAAGACCTTGCAATTGACAGATGAGGCTGGTGATAAGATATATACTAGATCAAGGTATAACCTTGATAATACTGTATACACCTAAAAATGGTCATCATATTTAGTTAGTTAAATACAACCTATTTAATTAATACTTCAACTACGTATAAATAAGGTCTTACTTTATTTATATTGTTCACTTTCCTTTTAATTCTATGAAATCACATTCTTATAAATAATTAAATAAACAAAATACTCTAAACGTGTTTATTTAATTAACCCTCCTTAATCTTGATTAAGAATTAGAGCACATTTCTACAACTTTTTTTGTGCCATCTAATAAAGGTCACATGAAAATAAGTAAGCCTAATTATTAATTAGAATCATCCTCACACACTCCCACTAATGAGAAAAGGCACATGGCTTTATTTCCCCACACTTCCAACAAATTTGGAGGACATGGGTTTTTTTTTCACACACTTGGGAATCCCATACATTTGGCATGTTTCCAATTGGTCAAAGGATTCTCTCCACACACATGGCATGTTGTCTTTGGTCAAGGGGACAACATCTTGATTCCTTTCATCTCCACTATCTATTATTTCTCCTTCGTATCTAGATCGTTGATAGGTGCCACCTCACAAAATGCTTGAGAAACCCTATAAATACACCCTCTTGCCTTAGCATTTATCATTCAAAATTTGATTAAAGTTACTATGCAGGTTTATCTTAGGAGATTAGAGCTTTCATGGAGTGTTATACTTAGTTTTCATATCATGTGTTACTTTGCATTCTCATCTTATATTAATTAATTGCTTCATAATTACATTTTATCATCCCCATTGCATCATAGTTACATTTCAGGTTAGTTTGTTTTATGTTTTCATTTGATCATATGCATAATCATGGATAGTTCACTCTAGTTTCATATCATCTCACTCATCTCCACTTGTTCATCTATCATCAAGATCATCTTTCATTTATCATCTTATTCATCATCAATTCCATCATCTCATTTCATTTAGAAGCATACCACTAATCCTTTCAGCACACATTTGCACATAGGAATCATCTTAGCTTGCATATTAAGCATCAAATAATATTTTCTAGGTAGTCATTTTAACAACCTTTGTGGCCATATAAATCTGAGGGCCAAACGGTTTAATAAATCCATAGAAATAAAGGACAATGATAAGTATTTGAAAGATTTGATTGTATTATGAATAGAGTAGTTTTACTTGCTTCAAACTTTGAATGTAAATTGTCTCATTAAGTTTTGTGTTGACATTATATCTCTCCACATTTGACACATGCACAAATACTACTTTATAGATGTGGACACTTTACCCACCAGGAAAAAGGCCTTCCCTTATTAGTAATCATGATTAGATCTTTGGACATATTTTGGTACAAAGAGTAGGGGATGCAGACCCTATGATAACCACTGACCTAAATGTAAATGTGGCCAAGTATACCAAGGGTCAAATTTAAAAATTTTTCATAGATAATAAGGGAATAATGGAAGAGAATAAGAGGTTAAAGCAGGAGGTGACCAGCTACAGGGATAGATTGCTTTCCTCCTTAGGGCTTTACTCACCACTAATTAAGCATGAAAGAAGGGTGCTCGAGGTGATGTATGAGACCACCTATTGGAAACACAAATATGAGAAAGCCTAAAAAGGACAAGAAGAGATAAAGGAAAAGTTGAAAAGCACCACTTTTGAAATGGCATTAGAGCTATTTTGCAAGAGGTTCGATGATATGTTTAAGAATGAGATAACAAAACTATTCTCTCAAGAGCTCATGAGTGCACATGAAAGCTTCCATAACATTTTGACGCAGGGATTAAGTGACTTTAGTCAGTTGATAAGTATTCTAAATAAAATTAATGATGAAGATGAGGTACTCAAGGGGACACATGAGCAACTTGGAAGAATTTTTGAACTTGAATATGCAATAAAGGATAATATACATAATGCATACATTCATGCCAAGAGTGGATACATTGATAATTTGTCAAAGATCAACTTATTCATTGCACGGGCCAAATGAAAAAGGAGTAACATGGATCAAATTTTGGTGGTTTTGGATACACTATCATGATGCATGAGCCTTGAACAGGTCTTTTTTAATCACGGGTTCTTGTTGAAGATTAATGGATCATGGTGCATCCACCAACAAACTTTCAAAGTTTTTATGTTTATGTTAATCACGTTTTAGTTAAGAAATGGTGTAACCTTTTGTGAATGGGCCTGAAGCTTGTTGCTTCCCATATAAATAGGGAAACCAAGGCTCAATTTTGATTATCATATCATGTTCCACTTCATCTCCATTAGAGTAGGCATTAGTAAGAAGATAGATTTCACATTTCGCCCATCCATATCATATCAAATACTTCTGCTATAATGTACTTATTTTGAAGCAATATAACAGAGGAGATTGCTCATAATTGGTGATCTATTTTGGTTTTCAATTGTTGTGTTAATTTTCATGCTTATCTATTACTGTGTTGTCTCCAAAGTCATTTCTTCAAGTTTTTTAAATTTACTAGAACACATTCAATGTTGTTGTGTGGTTGTTTTGATTGGATTTTGGCAAGAGAGAATTAAAAGTCCTTTCAGTTAATTCACTTTAGTTGGTTCCCTCTAGGATTAAAAATCCTTTTAAAGTAAATAATCTGATTGGTTTCCCTTAAACTAAGATTTAAAAATCCTTTCATAAAATCATAGTAATCTGAGGGAATAGGGTCAACAAACCTGCACGTTTTCACAAGGTGTAAACATTTAAAAGTTCCCAAAAATTAGAGTTAATCCGAATACAAGATTCACCTATATACAAGACTTTCAAATCTACCTTATCACTTAGGTACACCCGCCTAGGTCTAGTGGTGTCTAAAGAGTAGGAGGTAATCAATCATTGTTGCCTCGTTCATTGGCCAAAAATGTATTAAGAGACTAGAACCCTCTTATGGTCTAAAAACCTATGTTTTTGAGACCTAACACACCTGATTAGGGAAATTAGTTAAAGTGGCACCTAAAAATATTTGAGGTATTTCATTTTTCATTGCCTCAAGTTTAGATTCTTTTGACTTTACTTTACCCTTTTCAAGTGGGATAATCACCCTTTTCTCATCAGAAGGTTGTAGTTGCACCCTTGATAACAGAAACTACCTTCTCTTTGTGTTCTTCGATCCTCATCATCTCTAATAAGTTAACAAAAACCTTAAATTGTGATAGCATTTGGATCATGTCAACAACGTTTTTCTTTGGGATATCACAAGTTGTAACAATCTACTCATCGGTTTTATTTTCTTTTCTATGACCTAATTTATCCCCTTTAATATCCTCAACATCTTTCTTGTCTTGTCCAATCTTCACCTTATGATATCTATCTTGGTTAACATGAAAGATAATTTGATTCACATGCTTATCATAGTTCTACCCTTTTCCTGACATAGACATCTTTAGCTTTGGGGTCTTCTTTTTTCTTGTAAGAGTAATGTTCTTTTTCATTGTTCTTCTCTTTGATAAAATGCTACCAACTTTACCTTGGTCATTTTTCACCTCTTTGTTTCTCAAGTTATAATTGCTCTTAATCTAATCAATTGCAATAGTTGTTAAAGATATAATCTCTTCTTGTGAGTGTCCTCTCAACCTGACATTAAAATTTGATGTTTCAACACTAAGAGTATTTATACAATCTTCTTCTTCATAATTAGAGAAAACTTGTTGATGGTATACATTTGAATTGCATATTTTCCCATCAACATTAGCTTCTACACATCCCTCATTAGAAGAATATTCATCATAATTTAAAGATAATTTGGGAGACATCATGCTTACCTATTGATCTTCATTGTGAGTAGTGTCACAATCATTACAAGGTTTTTGTTTTTCTTATATAGGTTGTTCTACCATGCATTGATGTGGGGAATGAGGTAATTGACAAACCAAACACCAATGGATTTTTCAATAAAACTTGTATTATTGTTCTTGAGAGGATCATGAGTTTCCTTATTTGGCACTATCCTTGAATTATTCTATACTGGTTTACAATTATGCTAGTTTGTATTATAAAGTTGATCATATAATTTTTGCATTGCATTTTGTCTTTGATAAGCAACGTTATCATGAAATAAACCTTTCTCATTTTTGGCCACCTTGTAGCTCAAATCCTTTATTGCACTCATGAATTTATCCAACTTATCCTTAGAAGGTGTTGCCTTAGATGTGTGTCCTTTAGGATTTTGCAGAATTTTGACATCATCTCTTTTACTTACCTTCTCATATGATTTTTTGTTGTTCTTAATTTGCAATGCAATTCTAAAAGCATCTCTCAAAGTTTTGGGATCTTTATCTCACAATTGATATCCCATCTTAGGGCCATAAGCATTACAGAAAATAGTAGACACATAGGTTCACTAGGCCTCATGTATTATGATTTTTTTATGACTTTGATGAACCTAGTATTGAAATCTCAGACCAAATTATTGTACCCTTTTGTAATGTGTGTGAATTCATTGATTATAAATCTTGAGTCAATTTTTCACCATATTGCTCTCTGAATTTACTCTCTTGAATTCATCCAAAGACCCAATGCTAGACTGAGGAAAAATTCTATACTAATCCCTAGCATCATCTGTTAGAGATTATATAAAAAAAATTGATGACAACATCTTCATCTTCTACTTCAAAGTCATCAATCAAATTAAAAAATGATCTTAGGTGATCTTGACATAAAATTACATTGTTTCCTAAGAACCTAATAAGGAATTTCTTATTTCATTGGGTATAGGATTAGGGTATCTAGGGATACCATTGAAGTCTAAATGTCTATACCCCAAATGCAAAGTTCTTCTAGTAGAAAAATTCCCCGTCATAGGGTATATATGAGGATTTCCTTGAGCATCACATTGTTGACCAACAATATTTTGGCCTCCTTGTGGGTTTGTATTCAACCCACTTAACTGAATATTCAAATTGGGGTTATATTGGTGATATTGTCCATATTATCCATAACCACCCAAATTTTGTGGTTGTGATAGTGGGTTAGAATGAGGTACGCTTTGACCTATATGAGTTAAAGTTGTAAGGTCAATTGTTGTATTATTTTGAATAGAGGTGGTAAGTGAGTATTGTGAATTAAGGTTAGAAGTTATGTGGAATGAATTTTTCCTTCAAACATTTTTGGTTTTCATCTTTTATTTCTTTTCCACTTTACACTTGCTCCATGCCTGAAGAACAAATATTACTCTTGCATAAAGGTATGCAATGCGCCAAATATTGGTTTCATGATTATTATTTGTATCTCCTTTATTTTGGGATTGAATCGAGACACATGTCCGTTTGGTGGGGATTTTTGTGAAGCTGTTCCCACAAATTCTAAAATCACCCACTAGTTTGCCATGTCTTCAATTTCATTGGGTGGGTTGTGTCACCTACAGATGTATGTTTATTTTGAGTGGAGTTTTCCAGACAATGGGGTAGAGTCTTTTCTTTTAGGAGTGGACTTCTTGGATAGCATCATTAGTCACCATGACTGATCAGATTGTGCTTATGTGATCAATCTAGGATCTGATCTTCTTATGACAGTATATCTTCACAAAGATTCTATAATATTTGGAACCATTAATGAGGCAGTTGAGACTTTATGAGAAAATATTATTGCTATCTAATCAATCCCTAAGATCAGATTGTGATCTATTAGATTTAGGCATCTAGTAGTTTTTCCCTTCTGGATCGATTGCAGAGGTGTCCTATTCTTCTAGCTATAAATGGAGATTAGAAGCAATGAGAAAAGAGTTTTGAGAGTTTCTTAAAAAAATCTCTCCAAAGAATATAGATACTATCTTAGGGAGTTATATATTTTTTAGAAATAAGAGTATTTAATAGAGCCCTATTTACACTCTTTGGCATGTTGTATTTGTTTAAACTATCATCGCATTGACATTTGACCTCTATTTTAAGTTAATATATCATAATAATTTGATCTATTAAGAAGAAATCTTTGGAATTGTGCATGTTATGACATTTATCAATTTTCTTTTTCATAAATCATTTATGTTGAGAAAATTGTGTTAAAGCCTTACACTGATATTCTAGATAATTACTTTACATGTTGTTAGCTTGTATGTTTTATGCTATTTTTTTCAAAAATTGGACCATTTCTATTATATTATTCCACTTTCTATAAAAGATACATCATTTTTCATATTATGCTGTAAAGGAGGAAGGATTCTATGAATATCTGAGTATTCTTGTTAATCTTTAGGGTTTCTTATTTCTAATTGGACCTCAATGTATGCTTCCCACTGAGAGATTTGAAAGACTACACTATGCTTTCTCTAGCCTTTGTTGTTCATTCTCTTCCCAACAATAAAGGGTCTATGGAATTTTGTGTCCATCTCATCAATTGTAAGAGATAGTTAAAGTTTGAAATGTTGTAAAAGCTTTGGTGCATCACCATCTTTATACTTTTCTTGCATTTCTCAATACCCTTTTCCCCAAACACAAAGAAGAGCTGACTTTCTTTAAAAATATCGAAGGTTATTTGATGAGATGCAAATTGGTCCCCCACTCGTTGAATTTCCCATAAGGCTATTCAGAGAGGAGCAATATTTTATGATCAACAAGTTACAAAAATTCTAGATCCATGGGATTCTTTCAAGAAATGAATCCTTCTTTCCATGTCCTCCTTAATTCTTATTTTCTCCATTCTTTCTAGATCTAACTTTAGAAATTTGACCCCTTTTTGTAATTACATATATTTCTAATCAGGTATTCTAGAGGCAAAGACCTTTTGAGATGAGGGATCTACACGAGAACTTGTATTCTTTGTAGAATTATTACTTTGGGGCATCTTCGCTTTACCTACACCTTGGGGTGCAACATTTGAATGAGAAGAAATTGGTACTATACTAGCTATAGTAGAACTACTCCATGTGTTAGTATGAGAATTCCCTAAAGGGACATTCAAGGTATTACTACTAGTTGCAAGACTTGAAGGTGTAGGTCTAGAAGAAACATCTAATTGATAGGAAATTTTCATTTTCTCAACTTTTTTTTTCAACTCATCTCATGGAATTTATAACTTTTATATCTTCTAATCTTTTCATTTCTTCTTGAAGGTCAAGTACTTCCTCCAAGATTTGATCTTCAAACTGAAGTGTATCTTCAGATTATGAGGTTTCAGGGACATCTTGAGGTGTTCTTGTAGCATCTTGAGACAAAACATGATTTATATAATAAAATTGGATAAGTTCTTGGAGAATGGGGCTATCAAATAAACCATGTTCATGATGATTTAGATTAGGTGTTTCAGGATGCAAGGTTCAGATACCATGCTTGTTTTCAAACTCTCTTTGAAGGATATTTTATCTCTATCTCAACTATTTAGCAATCTTATCATATTGTGCATGGTCATGGTCTAATGCATGTCTAATTACTATATTATCTTCATTTGCCTCAAGCATTCCGAATTCTAACACAGTTTCAAGATTATCATCACTATTTTCATAAACATATCTAGTGCCACGAGGAGGAGCATTCTTACACACATCTTTCTTCTTTCATGACTGTCCTTTTACACGCAATTTTGTTTTCAATCTATTTTCAAGATGATCTTTGTAAAAAGATCTTCTACCATCCATGATTTCTTTTATATTCTTTACTTATTTACACTTGCACTAGCAATGAGACTTTCAGAGTTGCCACCCACTTAAGGGAATTGCAATTCATTGATCTTTTTTAGAGAAATTTTCAAGAATAGAAGCAACAAACTAATTTTAAGTAACAAAAAGGCACTTCACACAAATATTCTAAATATGACTAGAATTTGAGGATTTTTGAACTTAATAGTTCACATTATTCCCTAGTAGAGTATTGGCCATTTTGTTGGTGTTTTTAGTGTCCCAGTTGATTCTCAAGAAAATCTAAAGGATAGAAAATTCTCATACTTGATTTTCCTAAGGGGTTGGAAAATGAACAGGCTCTATAGAACCTATGAGGGTGATCCTATGTAATATCTATTAATATTCATTTTCATTGATTTCATATATTGTTTTATACAAATATTTTCTCTCTCATTAATCAAGAATTGCATATAAACACATTGAATTAGCTATAATCTTGGAGTTTATGCACTTTAGACTTGAGAACATGTGAATAATATTTGTGCAATCAATTATGGCTTGAAAGTGAATTTTTTCATTTAATATTGGCTGATCAAGAAGATTATAATCAGATCTTTTGCTTTAGACATGTGCCTTAAACATAGGTCACAGATTCAAAGGAAACATGATTGAAAAACCTATGAAACATATAGATTCTAACATTAAAGCTTAATGGTAATCCTCATAATTACATTACCATCCCTTAAAATTTTGCAAAAAAATCTTCGTATAAATCCCTATAAATACCTAAAACATTCAACATTTCTCATAAAACATATTTAATCTACTACTCTAGTAAAAGCTATAAAATAAATATTCATGCATAGGAAAGACTGCAAAGATGAACAAAAATATCTTTGATCAATTTTATTCATAAATGTTGAAGATAAGTACATATAGGAGACAATTTTCTTGAAAAAAATGTCATTGTATTGGTTCTAAATGCTAGTAATGTTATACATAATTATCAATCATATTGACACCCTTTCCTATCAAGACCTAAACATGACATATACATGATAAAAATAAAAAATTCTTTGCTTATAAATTTCAATATCTTTTGCAAATGGCCTTGAATTTCCTTTTATAACAACAAGGGAGTGAACAAGCTTCAGGAAAAAGAACATATGTCATATTTTAATTTGACCATCTTTCCCTAGAATAAAATAAAAAGAAAAAATATTTAGGGGAAGACAAAAAGGAAGTTCCACGTGAAGAAAAAAGTTGCTTTAACTAAAGAAAATGCTCATTGATGATACTTTGAGGCTTCATCTGTTGAACTGATTGCATATTATCCCCTTTGAAGTTGTTGTAGTTCATGAATCAAATGTTGAGTAGACCAAAAAGGACAAAAAAATATCACATCCTCTGAATGCATAAAGAATGAAAGAAAATTTAAATGATAAATAACTAAAATAATTTTATTTATATAGAAAAAGGCTTAAAACTCTAGTAATTGATTGTACTTATCCCAAGCCTCATATATTATTTCTTATGGCCATTGATAAGCAAGGATAAAATCCATGTTAGATGTGTATCTATGGTATTTGGATAAATTTGGATCAACTTATTTCTAAAATTCTTCTATAAGTTGATTGGTATCTGAAAATTTGTCCATACAACTCTTTAGGAGTGCCACATCAATCTTGTTATCATCACAAATGAAGAAAGCCAAGGTAGGAGTTATTCCTTCAAACTATAATTCCCATTGTAGACAATCCTTAACTTCTCCATTGTCTTTCTTAATATCAAGCATAATTCTAATATCATTATTGTCAAACTAATCTAGTCTTGTTTTTGCTTTATCCATCAAATGGTCCATCATTCCTTGCTTTTCTCCTACCATTTTTTCCATTTTCTAACTTGGAAAAATATCCTTTGGTGGGTTATGCTCATTTGAAATCCTTTATACATTCCCTATAATGCATGTGTCCTATGGATACATTTAGTCATTAGTTATTTTTCCTTTTATTTGTCATCAACAATCCTTTTGACTACCACCACCAGTTGTGAATAGTCCCTATGGACACTCTCTACCTTCCTTAAAAACTTGGACATCAAATGTCCCAAAATGCTTGACACAAAATGGTGAATTCTCTCATGTTGGTCACTTTGAAAGTCCATTAATATCTCTTCCAATACATTGATTTGTTCCTTATAAATATCTTCATTCTCCTTGGTCAAATCTAACTATGGTGGAGCTGAAGAAGATTTTGGTATCAAGGCACTAGAGCTTTCCACTAATGCATTTGATGGAAGAGATATTATTTTTTCTTGTTGTATCTCCATCACCTTTAACCTATTGTAATCAATAGTAAGTGCCGGGTGATCTTGCAACAATTTATTATACTTGGCCTAGAGGGCCTCTAAAGTAGCTTTGCTAAACCTAGCAATATCAATGCCAATGTTGCACCCTCAACAACAAAAGTCTTAGAAACTATTTTATCATAAGGCCACCTTTTAACTCTTGAGATTCCTCAATAATAAGAGGATTTTATGTATTGGGAGCAAGGGCCCTTATATCAATGGTTTCCCACTTATGGTTGAACCTTGATCCTGATAGCACTACAATAGCCTGATCCTTAGAGGAAAAAACCTCTTGAACTTGCCTCCTTATTGTATCCAATGCAATCATTGAAGCTATATCCCATTCAAGAAGAAATAAAACCCACTTTATCTTACCATTCTTCTTCCTTCTTCTGGTGTAATGTTTTTAACATTGATCCTCATTGTTGTAAGTAGTTTCTAAAAATATTCTTCATATTATTCTCTCAGAACCTTAGCCTTTTCTTGATTGTGTCTTGCAATATTTTCACCTCTCCTGACCCTCAAGACAAATTCAAAAAATTCTTGAGTTTTTACAAACTCATTACATCCTCCATGAATCTTTGGAAAGCCACATTGCTAATGTCATTTGTGTTGTTTCTTCTCCCTAATGTTGGATATTTCTGATTTGTGGTTGTCATTGATGTCAACACTTTTGGCATTAATGTCTTTAAGGTTGTATATGTCGAGGATATTGACAAAATTGTAATAAAATAAGTTGTAGGTTGTTGGTGATGTATTGAAGTTCAACATGGTGGCTAGCTCAGTTTATTGATGATAAGAGGTTTTGGATTAAAGGGTCTATTGACAAGTACATCTAGTTTATCCACATGAAGTTTTAGAGGTTTGCATGAAGATTTGATTGAGTTATGAATGTTCTGACAGTTGTTATGTTGCTTTAGATGATGCTACTAAAAGAAGATGATGTGATTCTAGTAATTTGATTTGTTGTGGATGCTTTTGTGGTGATTCATGATGCTTGTGGATATTTCTAGATTGTTCTCTATCTGTGTTGTTGGTTTGCATTGATCATTGTGCTCACGATTGGTGATTTTCTTTTGTGAGTTCATGTTTTTCATGATCATGGCTGATAGAGTGATTGTAGTGTGTTGCAGATCTTCGAGGCATAATTTTCAAAGGTGTTTCATATTTGAGGATGTTGTTTTGGGTCCTTACTATGTTTTGGCTGACATTGTTTGGTCCATGTTGTTAAATTGTTTATTGATTTGGGCCGACAGTTTGTAAACATTTTATATTTTGGTGGATCGACATATAGTTGATGTTATCCTTAGTTGTGGATATATATGATTGATTGTTTATACCATTTGACGGTATGGTGTATGTTGTATTTTGAGTGCTAAGTGTGAATAATGTTCTAATCTTTCAAAGGTAGAAGTAAAGTGTGAAGAAGAGTTTATGTGCTTAACTAGAACTATAATCAGACATTAGAAGATGTTATTTTCTTAGTTCAAAATATTCTTGTAAGACAATGAGTCTTCTTTTGGGAAATAATCCTTTTGTATTTGAGTAGTGAGTTCTAGGCAGTATTCCTGAATGCATGTACATTCCCCATTTATAATACTTTTATACTTTTAACAGAGTATAATCTTGTGGATTAACCTCCACCGTGGTTTTTCCCCTAACAGGGTTTCCATGTAAAAAATCTTGGTGTTATGTGTGTTTTTGATGTGGTGGTGGTTTATACTTTCATGTTTATTTATCAAATCTGAGAATAAGTTTAATAAGTATAATTTATGAGACAACTAATTCACCCCCCTCTCACTTGTTTTCCCTTTGTTTCCAAAAATTGGTATTAGAGCAGGTTCCTCAGAAGAAGTTTAATAGCTTGAGGTGATCCGAGATGGTGACATATAAGAAGGATAGTTTGAGATTTGATGGAACTAATTATTCTCTGAGGAAGACTTGAATGGAGTGTCATCTGAGATGCATTGGTGAACCTTACTAGACAATTACAAAGAATAAGTATATCATCCCACAAAATGGCCCTTCTATTGTACGTGAGATTAAGGAAGTCAAGTACAATATCAGGGCTAAGGAAACATTGTTGAGTGCTCTGACTGATTCTGAGATAACAAATGTAATGGAGCTGAAGACTGCTTACGAAATCTAAAAAAATTTGGAAACTTTGTATGAAGGTGATACCCATGTGAAGATTTCTAAGCGACAAAGCTTGAAAGGGAAGTATGAAATTTTGAGAATGGGTGAAGATGAGAACATCACTTCTTTTATGTAGATATTCAATGAACTTTTGTGTAGTATCAAATGTGCTGGTGGAACATCGGAAGAATTGAAGATTGTTGCTAAAGTGCTTAGATCCTTGCCTGTTGCATACAAACACAAAGCTACTACTATTGAGGATATCTAGACTGTGACAAATGTAACCAGAGACATGTTGATTGGTAAGCTTATTGCTTTTGAGTTAAGTGAGTTTGGTGAATCTCTTCCTTAGATAAAATCTGCATTCAAAGCTACTATCTCTGGAAAATATAAGCAAAGATATATCCGGGAGAAATTTCTTCTAGAAAAATGTCCAAGTATGAGGAGGAAATGAGAGAGATTGAAGAAGAAGAGAGAAAAATAGATGAGCTTGAAGCACTTATTGTCAAGAGGGAAGCCAGAGGAGAAGGTAAGTATAAAGGGAAATTTCCTCTTAAATGTTTTTCTTGCAATAAGTTAGGTAATTTTTCCTCAAGGTGTCCAAAAAGAGTTCCTAAGCCAAGACCTAACAAGCCTAGATTCCAAAGAAAGTGTTATTATGCTACTGATGAAGGTATGACAGATGATGAATCTAATAAAGGGAATTTAAGTGAGGATGAATGGGTATTTATTGCTATCAAGGAAAATGATCCAGTATGTACTAAATTTGCTAGTTGCACAAATGTGGAGAAAGCTCTAGCTACCAGAGTTGAAGAAAAAGATGAATGGGTGATTGACAATGGATGCTCCCATCATATGACAGGTGATAAAAGTAAATTTGTGAGCTTGGAAAAGTATGATGGTGGTGTTGTAAGATTTGGTGATGAAAAATTTGGTGTAATCTATGGCAGAGGATCCATTTCTCTTGATGGTAAGCATAATATTGATGATGTTCTATATGTGTAAGGTTTGAAGCAAAATTTCTTAATTGTTAGAAAAATGGTTGACAAGGGATACAATCTTCAATTCAAGAATGGAAAGTGTAGAATATTGGGGAGTTCTAGAAATGTGATTGCATCTAGTAAAAAAACAAAAGGTAATATCTTTCACCTAAATGCTACTGGTAAAAGTTGTTTGATTGCTCAAGTTGATGAAAGTTGGTTGTGGCATAGGAGAATGTGTCACATGTAAAATTTCATAATATTATCAAGATAAGTTCCACTCAAGAAGTGAGAGATCTTCCTAAGTTGGTAAAACCTACTAATACTATATGCAAGGAATGTCAGTTAGGAAAGAAAACTAGAGTTTCATTTCAAAACAAACAACATTGTTCAAATGAAGTGTTGGAGCTTGTGCATACTGACTTGTGTGGTCCTTCTAGAGTTAGAAGTTTACAAGGAGACATGTATTTCATGTTACTTATTGCTGATTATTCTAGATTGATGTGGGTTACTTTCTTAAGGGAAAAATTTGTAGCTCTAGAGAAATTCAAGATATTTAAGGCTATGGTTGAGACAGAGACATGTCTAAAGATTAAATGTCTGAGATCAGATAGAGGTAGTGAATTCACTTCCAGTGTATTTAATTCTTTTTATGAAGAGCATGGGATAAAGAGACAATTATCTACCCCATGGACCCCTCAAAAAAATGGAGTTGTGGAAAGGAAGAACAAGACAATTCAAGAATTTTCTAGGACTATGATGTTGGAAGGAAATGTTCTGCATATCTATTTGAGAGAAGCTGTGAGTAATGCCATTTACACTCTCAACCGGGCACATGTCAAAGGTAATACTAGTAAGACTCCTTATGAGCTATGGTATGGCCATAAGCCTACTGTTAGATACTTCAAAATCTTTGGGAGTAAATGCTATATGAAAAGAGATGAAGATATAGCAAAGTTTGATGCTAGAAGTGATGAAGGAATCTTTCTTGGTTATTCTACTAAAAGTAAAGCCTCCCGGTGCTACAATAAGAGATTGAGAAAGGTAATTAAAAGTGATAATGTCAAGGTTGATGAAGACACAGTTAGACCATCCAAAACCTGTGGATATGATTCAAACGATTAGAATGATAGTTTAGATAAAGGAACAAAAGTTCAAACTCCAAATCAAGTTCAGATCATTCCGGTGAATTAGGAAAATCAAGAGGAAGGAACTAGTGAAAGTGCAGAAGTGAGATCACAAGTGCTTGAAGTTCAAGAACACCCTAAAACTCCAAGGTATGTAAGACTAAATCATTCAAAATATCAGATCATAGGTGATAAGAAAAAAAGTGTTCAAACTCGGAGAAGAATTGCAGAAGAATATTGTTTGATCTCAAATACTAAGCCTAATAGTGTCAATGAAGCATGCAAAGATTAACATTGGGTGGAAGCAATGAAAGAAGAACTACTGCAAATTGAGCAGAATGATACATGGATTATTGTTCCTAGACCTAAGGACTAAAATGTAATTGGAAATAAATGGGTCTTTCAAAACAAACTAAATGAGCAAGGCGAAGTTGTTAGAAACAAAGCAAGACTTGTGTGTGAAGGATATTCTCAGATGGAAGGAATTGAATTTGAAGAAACTTTTTCTCCTATTGCTAGGATTGAAGTTGCGAGACTATTTCTTGCTTATATTGCTTAAAAAAAATTGAAGGTTTATCAAATGGATGTTAAGTCAGCATTTCTAAATGGTGAACTAGAAGAAGAAGTGTATATTGAGCAACCTAAAGGATTTCAATTGACTGATCAGGGAGATATGGTTTGTCAGTTGGAGAAAGCATTGCATGGACTTAAGCAAGCCCCAAGGGCATGGTATTCCAGATTGGACAAGTATTTATTTAAGTTTGTATTTAATAAAGGTACTGATACTAATTTATATTTCAAAATTGATCATGATAAAGATTTGATTGTTGAGGTCTTTTTTGATGATGTCATTTTTGGAGGAGATGATATATTGTGCATGAAGTTTGCTGATGAGATGCAAAGTGAGTTTAAAATGTCTATGATTGGAGAAATGAAATTATTTTTGGGATTGAAAATTACTCAGCTAGATAGAGGGATCTTTATATCTCAATCCAAGTATGTGAAAGAATTGCTAAAGAAGTTTGGTATGGAAGATTCAAATCCAATTGGTACACCTATGGTGACTGAATGTAAGTTAACACAAGATGATGATTCTCCTAACACAAATTTGACTAGATATAGATCCATGATTGGTGGATTTCTCTATTTGACTCAAACTAGACCTGATATCATGAATTTCATATGCATTGTTACAATATTTCAAGTTGATCCTGTGGAATCTCATGTGGGAACTATGAAGAGGATTTTCAAGTACTTGAAGGGGCTATTTGATTTTGGCCTATGGTAACCTAAAGAAGATGACCTCACTTTGAGTGCTTTTACTGATGTTGATTAGGCAGGGGATGTGAGTGACAAAGAGTACTAGTGGTGGTGCATTTTTCTTAGGAAAGAAGTTGATTTCATGGTTAAGTAAGAAGCAGAATGCCATTTCTTTATCTACTGCAAAGGCAGAATACATTGTTGTTGCTAACAATTGTACTCAAGTATTGTGGATGATGTAGATGTTGAAAGATATCAGAGTTATGTATGATGAACCTATTGCTATATTATGTGATAATTCAAGTGCAATTAACATTTCTAAGAATTTGGTGCTGCATTCAAAAACCAAGCATATATCTATCAAGTTTCACTTTTTGAGAGAGAAGGTGAGTGAAAAGGAAGTCAGATTGGAGTATGTGCCCACTAAGGAATAGATGGCAGATATCTTTACCAAGCCCTTTCCTAAGGATAATTTTGAGTATCTTAGAGGGAAGCTAGGGGTGATTACCCTTCCTAATCAGAATTAAGATGCATTGACTTGCATCAATCCATGCATTTCATAGTCATATCTTGTGATCTAGATTGATGCTGTGGTGGTTGCTACTCATGGGGAGTACTCAGATGTTTAGAAATATGGTTTAGAGCTTGTGTGGAGAAATATAATGTGTATATTTTTCATTGATTTCAAAGGGGGAGAAGAGTCATGTGAAAAATTGTGAAAGAGTTAAGGAGAAAAGAGTCAAGATCTAAGGGGGAGAAAGTGCTAAGAGAAAGTTGCATTGATGGTGTTTTTCACATCATGTGTTTCCATCAATGCCAAAGGGGGATATTGATGGATATAGCTAAATTTTGGTTGTCATTGATTTCAACACTTTTGGAATTAAGGTCTTTAAAGAGGTATATGTCGAGGATATTGAGAAAATTTTAATAAAATAAGTTGCAGGTTGTTGGTGATGCAGTGAAGTTAAGTGTAGTGGCTAGCTTAGTATATTGATGATAAGAGGTTGTGGATTAAAGGGTTTGTTGACAAGTAAATATAGTTTATCCACATGAATTTTTAGAGGTTCACATGAAGATTTGATTGAGTTATGAGTATCTGTGTTTTGACAGTTGTTTTATTGCTTTAGTTAGTGCTCCTGAAACAAGATGATGTAATTCTAGTAATTTGATTTGTTACGGATGATTTTGTGATGATTCATGATTCTTGTGGATGTTTCTAGATCATGCTCTATCTATGTTGTTTGTCTACATTGATCTTTGTGCTCGCGATTGGTGATTTTATTCTATGAGTTCATGTTTTTCATGATCATGGCCTACAGGGTGATTGTAGAGTGTTTTGGATCTTTGAGGCATAATTTTTTATGGTGTTTCATGTTCGAGGATGTTTTTCTGGGTCCTTACTATGTTGAGGCTAACATTTTTTGGTTTGCATTGATAAATTGTTTATTGATTTGGGTCGACAGTTTGTACACATTTTATATATTGTTGGGCTGACATGTAGTTGATGTTATCCCTTGTTGTGGATATATATGATTGATTGTTTATACCATTTGAAGGTGTGGTGTGTGAAGTATGTTGTGCACGATATGTGTGAATAATGTTCTAATCTTTCGAAGGCAAAAGTAAAGTGTGAAGAAGAGTGATCAGATGTTTATGTGCTTAATCAAAACTTTAATTAGGCATTAGCAGATGCTATTTCCTCAGTTCAACATCTTTCAGATGTAATCCAAATGTTTCTGTAAGAAAATGAGTCTTCCTTTGGGCACTAAACCTTTGTATTTGATCAATGATCTCTCGGCAGTGTGCCTGAATGTATTTGCATTCCCCATTTATAATACTTTTATACTTTTAATAGAGTATAATCTTGTGGATTAACCTCCACCATGGTTTTTTCCCTAACAGGGTTTCCACATAAAAAATCTTAGTGTTATGTGTGTTTTTGATGTGGTGATGGTTTATGCTTTCATGTTTATTTATCAAATATGAAAATAAGTTTAATAATTGTAATTTCTAAGATAATTGATTCAACCCCCCCCCTCCTAGTTGTCTGTCCTTGTGTTGCCAACACCTATGATGTTTGTACCCAACCTATTTTGGGGAAAACTTATTTCTTGATTCCTTTGGGGGAAAGTATTTTTGTATTTACCTCCTCAAGACCAACGGGGTAGTCAACCAATGGTGACTGGTCAATTATTCTTTTGGGAGGTTGCTCCTAAGGAATAGGATAATGAATAATGACTATATCAACAGAGGAAGGTGTTGGTTATTTTTAATTCAAACCAATCTTGTCTCACCAGTTATCTATGAATGTACCAGATTCAATTGTCAATAACTATGACAGATTGGCCAATGAACAAGTGAAAGCTTGCTAGGCTTTCCCTCTATACTTTGGGCTTTGCGAAACCTGGGAAGGTGATCCCTACAATCTATTTCCAGATACACTTGTTCCAATTATCATATATATTGTAAATCTAACAAATAAATTCTCCTTTAATTGCTTAATAGATGAAAAACCTAAAAGATCTAGCTAATTCTCATGGTTAAATCTCACTAAAGCATGAGAAAATATTATAAATTCAATCTAACATACATTCACATAGAAAATGGAGATTAAATTGATTTTGAATGTAGTTTATAAGAAATATCTAGGAAATTGTAACACAACACGACCTATCACAACCAATGCCTTATCCTAGGGTGGAGAATTCTAAATCATATAATTGAAAACATCTAACAACATTATTTCTATCATAAACAAGCTTATCAATGATGCCTTACACTAATACTAGAATCTTAACTAGAAATACTTAATTATCCATGAACACACTCGCATTAACCTTTATCCTTGTTAATACAAATTTAACTCATTCATTGAACAAGTGTAATAACAATTAATAAACATTCAAGGAAAGACAAGAAGATGAATAAAAAGAATCTTTAATTCATTTATACTCATAATCTATGAAAAGTATATAATGGAGAATGATGGCCTTGAATATTTTCCATTTATATTTTAAAATATGATAGTATTGTTATAAAATTCACCATTACAAGACTCAAAAGACTCTTGGAACCTAGAATAGACTCATATTTCTATTATCTATACTTGGTTACAAAACTTCTCTAAGATCGATTAGCTAACAACCACTACAATTAGCCCTGAATTCCCTTTTATAAAAAAAGGGAGAAAACAAGCTTCAAGCTAATTGATATTTGTCACATTTTCATTTGACCTTCAATTACATTTTCAAAAACCATTATATTTGTTGAACCTGAGGGGAACTATTCATGTAAGACAAAATTCATTCTCTATTTTTTGATGTAGATACTTCTTGCCTTCAAAAATATTTCCAATTGATGAAGACACCTTTCTCATGAGAAACAACACTTTCCACATGCTCTCCAAAATTATAGGACAAAAAAGCATAAAAGAATAGAAAATAGAGAAAAGGAGAAACAACATCTATATCTGCCAGCTATCACCCACACATTTAAAATGGAGGAGGGAACAATATTTGAATATTTTTATATTATAGGTTTAATATATAAATTTTTTGAGGCATGCATTTTACTCCTCACTAGGCCATAGAGTATCCAACAATTTTTGAACCTTGGAATCATGTGATTTATATATGGCATCAATTATCACTTTGGCTTCTTTAACGAAAACATCCATACTCACCTCAATTTGAAACAATGAATCAATTGTACTATTCAGAATTGCCATATCAGATTTTGCTTTATTTATCCACTAGGGTAAATGTTCAAGGATATCTCCAAACTCTATCCTCCAAGTATCAAAATATTTCACAACTTCCTCCTCATTCATAATTTTAGGCACACCATTCCCCTCAATTTCTCTAAACATCTTTATTTTGCCTTGTAACTGCACCCCTAACCTCCCATGAAATCTTGTTATCTCACCAATTAACCCAATTGCTTTGATCAATTCTGGAAGGTGAGTTGGTGCTTTGGGATCATCCTTCATGATAGGAAACATCTCTTAGAGAGCATTAGCCCTGGAACTCCATTTACTCCAAGTACTTTTGAAAAGCCTCATATACCTTAAGATTCTTTTGATGAGCTTCATGTATGTTCCTATACACATCCCACATATTATCTATTTTTAGTTGCATCCTGGAAAGCTTGTGCCTCAAAGTTTCATCAATTATATCCCTAGAAATCTTAACTATCTTAGCTTTAGATTTTGATTCATTTTCCTTAGATGCTTGCAACTCTTCGTTCAGTCCATTTATTCTCAAAGATAATGTTTCTCTATCTTGGGAAGATAGATCAGAAGGGGAAGTTTGGGATGGAAAAGCCTTTTGTGCTTGGCTCACATGAATTACAGTATCCCTCATCTTATTATAATTATCAATCATCATATTATGTTTCTCAAGAAGCCTTTCATACCTCTCCTAAGAAATTTTAGTAGTATGTGCACTCAAAATGGTAGCATGCACCATTAATTTAGTTGCTTGAAATGGAGTCATCTCTATAGATCTTCCAATTATCACCTCACTAGTGCTATCTCCAATGGACCTTGCCACCCTAGGTTTCCCATAGTTTGGCATTGTATACCAAATTACAAGAGTGTGCAAATTGGGATTGAAACTAGAACCAAAAATTGTATTGTCAATTTGCACCTCAAAGAGTGAAGCCTCTGGATCATTCCTCACAACATCTAGAGCAATGGTTGAGGTGAGATCCCATCTAGGTAATACCATAACACCATTGTCCTTCACAAGTATCCTTGTCTCTGGGAGTTTCATTACAATAATCTCTTTCATTATGTTCTCTTCTATCTTTTTCTTGACCTCCTCATGGTGTGAGGGGTCCACCTCTACTTTAGCCTTTTCAATTTTCTCTTTTATCTCATTTCCCCTCATCTCAATAACAAAATCTTTGAATTATTTTGTCTCGATGAATGCATCATCATTTCTGAAATATTTTCATGCCTTCATCCTTACTGTTACTGCCAAAATTTGACAAGCAACAACTCTATGGGAAACTTAGTTAATGGGGGACCAATTGCGCTAAATTGAGTGACCTGCAGGTTTTTTAAAGAAGTCGACTCCTTCTATAATTTGGGGGTTTTGGAATGGGAAAAGGAATCAAATATAAAGATCTAATATAGGGTGATGCACCAAGATGTAGGTATGGACATGGTAAATCTCCCTTTTAGATGAGATTTAAGGGCCTATTCAACAATTTGCATGTTCTGGAATAGCAAAAATCATAGATGTAAACCCAAATAATTTATTCAATAAAATAAAATAACTCCAATACACATTTACTAAAAAGAAGAGTCCAAGACATGGTCTAAATCAGAAAACTTATATTGAAATTATAGAAGTTCTACAAATAAAGTACTCAATACAATAATGGCAAAATGTTTTGTCAAATAGCTATGAAACAAAAAGGCCAAACAACAATGGCACAGTCTGTGAGTCTCGACACAATAATAAAAAAAATATAAAATTCCTGGTGTCTTTCCACTATTTTTGTGTGTATGTTTTGAACTCTTTTTTGGAAAGAATAAATAGTATTTATAGAGAAACATCCCACTGTCTGAAATCCAATAACAAAAAAGATTCCTTCATCACGATCAATGATTTTCCAAGGTTGTTGCAACATAAAATATTTTGAGTCTTGAAATGCAATCGCATTCGAGCCAAATGCATCATCTGCAAATGATGGCAGGAGTCCAAGTGTAGAAGCAACAAATTCCCATGTAGACATGTTTCGCTCACCCAGAAAGTTGGTTAGGATATGTGGCAATAGGTTGGGGCCTATTGTTCATTCTTCTTTCCTTGCAATGAAAACCACCGCGAAGAAGACACGTGGAGAATTCTTCACTACTAGCGCTGATTGTGGGGTCTTCCAAAAAGTGTACGTGGAATGATGCTATGTGGCACACGGGCAGAGCTTGGTAGAGAAGTGAAGGGAAGCATGCATTGAAAGGCCCACGCTACTAATACGTGGAAGCATGGCAAGGCTTGAAAGAGAAGCAAGGGAGGAATTCATTACAAGGAGCATGTGATAGACACATGACGATAGCAGGCGAAGCTCTTCAAAAAGGGGGCCATAGATATTCAAATATATATGGGGCATGGGCGAAGGCCAAGAAAAATAATATTACCAACCCAAAGGGAGCTTGAGGGATTTTTAGATCCACAGATTTTTGCAACTACCAGTGGTGTTTCACCTATGAAATGAGTAACCCAAAATTTTCTGGTTCACAGACCAAAGCCTTATTTAATGGGAAATGGAGTCAAAGCTTTGAGAGAGAAGTCTATAGAGGCAGCCAGTCGGCCTCGAATGGCATCAATATGGCATGTAGACTCTCTTGTGCCTCATGCAGATCGATCACTTCTTTCAATGGTAGCTACATGGATATATCGACCTCAGACTTGAGTTGAAAGAGTAGCCACACTATCTAATGATTGACGCCCTCAATATCCTCAGTAGTAGGGGGTTGGCTGAAGCTCTGAAAAGTGGATATGTCCTGCTACTTCTCGTTAATATTCATTGCAATCTGCTCCATTGTGGCCACTAAATCATTAGAGAGAAATGGGGAAGGTAGACCAATCTGGGTCAGTTGGGAGAATTTCACCCACATGTTGTTCATAGTTTGACCTAGTGTTGCCAAGAAATTGCTAGCATGGAGGGTGGTTGCATGACAACAAATGAATTATTTTCATATCTTGGTAGTTGACCTCCTGTCCTCGATCACTGTGCTCACTAAGTAGTCATTCAACATCATGTACAACTTATCTAGAAACTTTTCTGCTTGGGTACCCTCTTTGCAATGAACTATGGGAATTGCCCAATCATTTCGTGAACCTTCCTGCTCAAACTTTTTGATTCTTCCATGAACTAAAGTGTTGGTTGAAGATTCAGACAAAAGGCCTTAACCTTTTCCCAATAAAAAATATATAGTTGTTGGGATACTAGAAGGAGGTCTGACTGGGTAGCACAGGGTTGGGGAGGATTCTTCAAAAGACCAATTTTTGCATCCTTTGACCCAACATCCTGCGTCAGTTCTACAATCCTTTTATCTGCAATGGAGAGTTGTTCCTATAGGTTTCTTAACTCGACAAGCCTTTTTTCCTCATCCTAGCTTTTGGTTGCAAATTCCCTACCAAGGAGAGCCTTACCTCCTAGATTTCCTTCTTGAATTGAGCTTGTTGGCCTTGGAAATTCATGTCCTTTTGCTACATTCTTTTCTCCAATTGAGTGTGTTGATGTTGAAACTCTTCATTCTTTTGTTGCATCTCCTCCTCTACCCATGCCAACTAGTCTTGTAATTTCTGGTTTTTCTACTACAAATTAGCGACTAGGTTGGGATCTTGGGATTGGAACTTTGTGAGTTCCCCCTAAAGTCTACCTTGTTCTACCTATGCTTGTTGTGACAAGCATGCAAATTAAGTTTCCCTTTCATTTTCCTTCTTTAGTAGGACCTTTATCCTCTCCTTGACATTTTTTAGCTCATCTTCCTTCTTCTTCAGTTGGTGATTGGACTTGAAATAGTCGGTAGTCACCACATGCTAGGTTTCTTCCATCAGCTCAACTTTATCTTGTGGCTAGGCCATGTGCAGATTGATTCCCATAGCATGGATGGTGCAATATTTGGGTTGCATCTCTCCCTGAGGCTTGATGATGTTCAGATGCATGGCTGTGAAATGAAATGACTGTTGAGCCGTATTGAAAAGGGTCTGGACATGTGGTTTTGTTGGATTTTTAGCATGTTTGTCCCTTTGCTTCTAGAGCATGAGAGCCCATGTTGCTCTTGTTTTATTGCTCTCTGAAAAAAATTCTATCGGTAATCTAATTAGCTCGCTTGTGAAGGGTGCACCAAGAGGAAGAGTAAAAGGAATGAGAGAGTACTGGTTTTGGATGATTTCTTCTTTGGAAGAGAGAGCATTAGTGGGGAGAATGGGGGAATATTCCAAGGCCCAATCTGTGAAGTGGTGGAAGGACTCATGGGGAGTGGTGGCAGTAGTAGAGATAAAATGGACTCCATTTGTTGGGTAAGCTAGGTTGGGGCCAACACAGTGATAGAAAAAGGTGGAACAATAGCGGATGCAGACTGTGCTCTAACGAAAGGTGGAGTAACCCGGGGGGGAGTAAAAGTGAATTGTCCCACTTGGGAGAATTGGGAGAAACCTCCCACAACCATTGCAGTAGAAGCAGAGAAAGAAAGGATGACACTTGAAGTGTTGGGTGACACACAGAGAGAAGGAGAATCCAAAGATTGTGAATCAAGAAGAGGGGGAGAGAAAGATCCCTGAGCTGTGGAGGACTCTGATCCTTGGCTTATTGTAGGTTCCTAGGAACCCTATCTAGAAGCTACGTTTGTGTGTTGTCTTTTGTTTGGTGGGAAATTTTTCACCTCTATGACCTTTGACGGGTGTTGTTGGGTTACTTTGGGTCTTTTTGCAGCCCATGTATGTGTCTGTGAGGCTCTCGAACATGATATATTCACTCACACCCTTGAAGAATTTTGTTAGGTTGCTTTGTCACATTTTCTTTCTTTTGTGTTGGGGCCGCCTCCACCTCCTTCCCCTTCCCTGTATATTTTCTAGCCTCATCAAGGTCAATATCCTCATCATCACTTGCATCGGTATCATCATGCTCTCTATTCCATAGAGTATCAAATATTTTGTCCTTGTCTACATCTTGGAACAGGGCATCAAGGCATTGAATCTCTTGATGGTAAATCCAAAAATGTTTGATCTTTTCCTCACTCCACAACCACTTCTTGGCCAATTCATTATGAAGAGTGACTCCCATATGGTGCTTCTCATTAAACTTCCCTGAATTGAAATAGAAATTGATCCATGTTGGCCTCCTATCCTCTATAGGAATGTGAACTAGGTCTACAAATAGATCATCTTGTTCTGATAGGGGATTCCACCGCTTTCCCCAATAAGGTTGGGGGTTGTGAGTCACTCAAACACTTATGTTTTCTAAGAAATTTTTGAGGTTATATTGCTATTTTTCACAAATCAATACTAGCCCCAGATGAGTCAACTTTGCCTCTAGTAGCTTATGTGTCTGCTTCCTTGCCATAACCATCATTTTGAAGCTTAGTGGGCAATAGAAAAACCCTTTCTTATTCTTCCCTCAACAAAAGTTATTGTCAATAACTTACATTTTCTAGAACATCTCGAGGGCCAACACCCTATTTGTGATGCATGACGGGAGTTAGAATTGTTCCTCAATAAAGCCACGTAGCCAAATGAATGTAAAATCTTCTCCGAGAAACCAGTCACATTTAGGAGTGAAACTCTGCATCCACCCTGTATGGTTAGCAAAAAGCTGATAAAGATTTCCATCCTCACTAAATTCTTGCAAAATCATAGTAAAGAAAAAATATGAGAATGCATAATAGTCATATGTTGTAGAAAGGATGGGAGTCCATACAAAAATTGGCCTTCTTACTCCCTTTTCATCAAAAATAGCTAACCTCATATGTCTTTTAAAGAATTTGTGGTTTTGGTGTAAGAAAATATGAGCAAGGAGAGAAGGAAACCTGAACTTATGTTGTGTTTTGTACTCCTTGATTTGGCTCATCATTTCCTAGACAATGACTTCTGCAAAGTCATACCAGAATAAGAAATGTTGTTTCCTCAACTGAAAACCCAGACCCAATTGAAACTCTTGCATGAACTTGTCCTCATCCATGCTACAAACAAAAGTAATCATAGAGAAGGCCTCCTGCAACTCTGTGTTAAAAGCGTTGTGTGCTACAGGAATTTGTGGTGGCTTTTCCAAATCTTCTAATCCAAGTGGATACTTGTCAAAAATTGAAGTGTTCCACATGCTCCATATTTCATCACCACGTCGAACATCTTGTCAAGAGCTTTCGACACATTTTGAATAGACCAAATCTGATCCGTATGTGAAAGTTATGGTTGGTCAAAGTTGAGGGTTGACCATGATGATGTGGCAGGAATGATGACGTGCAAGAATGATGACATGGAAAAAATGATGACATGACTATTTAAAATTAAAATCTGAATTCCCTTATATTTAAATTATTAAACTTTTTATGTTTTAAAAGCCCATACTACGAGATTTTTAAGGGGATTTATAAAGATTCTTAAAGATTTTTAGAGGATTTTAAAATATTTTAAGGGATATTTTTAAGGGATTGAAATATCATAAAAGATATTTTAAAACTAAAATTAAAGTTAACCTCCAAACTAAAAACAAATTTAATCCCATATGATTTTTATTGCCCGAAATTATGAGGGCCATGAATATAGGGGAGATAGTTTGGTTTTATTATAGTTGTTAAGAATAATATTAAAACTAATCAACCTCTAAATAGCTTTCCTACGTGAAAAGACAAAAATAAATAAATAAACAATATGGAACTTGAATGGAAGAATTTTTTTTTTAAAGGGGATAATGGTTGAGATTATTGTTTTATTTGTAAAACTAAGGGAAATTTGTTGTAAGGGAGTTATTTTATTAAATATGGTGGTTTAACCCCATATGGGAAAATTATGTATTAAAAGGGGGGAATTTAGGACTTGGAAGAAGCAAGTGGTGATTTTTATGAGAGGATTCTAAATTGTGGAGAGAATTTTGTATGGAGAGCCTGAGTATCTGAATTTATGCATTGAAGGAGTGTTACTCTGCTGCACTTGAAAGAGGAAGACTTTGAAACTCTTGAAGACTCGACATTGTATTCTTTTGATGCCTTGTAATCAATTTGGATCATATTCAAGGATTGGTCACTCTTTGGAGAGGGACCCGGAGACGTAGCCATATTGGCGAACTCTGTTATCAACTTGTGTTTTGTCTTCTCTCTTCTATCTCTCTTATATTATGTTCATCACTTTGTTATTGCTTTGATTATTTAAGCATTTTAAATTATGTAATTAGATTTTCAAGACCTTCAATTTAATCATTGTGAAAGTTATTATTCATGTGCAACATTCCTAGATCCTAACATCAGATCATCTTCCTAAGGCCTTTGGGTTTCTTTGTTATAAAAATCCAGAGCAAAATCTCTAGTTCTCCAGAAGTCGTCACCCTTTTCTAGAGTGAATGACTCCATCTTTTCTTCCCTAGAGCCTCTTGTAGGGATGCATAGCATGTTTTTGATAGCCTCCATGCTAATGTTAACCCTTAGCTCTCAGAATTTAATGGAACCAGTATCTAGGTTGAAATGTTGAATGCCCTCATGAACTAGCTCTGGGCAATACTACACAAAAGGGACCATATATTGCAGGAGATCGAAAAACCATAGCTTGTACTCCAACTAACATTCATTAGCTACTTTCATTCTTTTGCAAGCTGCTTCCCTAAGACTCTTAGGGTTAGTTTTGAGGATGGGATCATGAATGTTATCCCATTCTTCCATTATCTGGGACTAGTTCCTATCAGTTTTCTACTTTTTCGCGGCCTGCATGTGGATCCACTTTAGCTTCTCTAGTATCTTAGGTGAAGCAGAAGAGGTATCACTAAAATTATTGGCTATGGGTGTCGCATGCATGGCATCAAACAAGCTTTGGGTTGCCTTTACTTACACTTCCATATGAGGATTTTGGGCCATTTCAAGGTGTTGTGGATTTCTATGATGCTCAAACCTATTGCAATTCACTTTTGTTCTTCAACAATTCTACACTCAAAACTATTTGCACTGGATAGCGTACTCAGGAAATTTTTCACAATGTTATTCCTTCGCATGCAACACTTAGCTTTTTCTTGACTTAGAGTTGTAGACAATGGTTGCCTTGCTGCATTAAATTTGGCATGTACTACCAACTCCTTTGCTCATGCGAAATAATTTTTTCCCTTTTGAAAAGACAAGAATTCATAATGACAGTTAGTAATCATGTCCTACAGTGCAATTTTCTTAGGAAATTGATCCGATGATTAAAGGAATACATGACCTTTTGCATGCTTTGCAAATAATATCCTAAAAAGAATGATTAAGCCAAAGATGCAATGAGTACTCAAAAAGATTTGAGTACCTCCTTGGAGACTAAAACATGCTTGCAATGCGACACATCAACACCTGACCGTATGTACAATCACTTGGGACTACCACCAATTTATGCTAATTAATTAATTCTTCTTAACCCCGCACGTAGCAATTCGTACATGACAAACACAACTAGGTGGCAAATTCGAGTTGGCTCTTGGTGGGATTTTTCAAGTTAACTCTCGATTAGAATCATGCTTATGGCACACATGTACCTTAGATATTTATATAAATAGACCCTAAGACAACAACAAAATTGCACTTAGTAATTGGGAAGAATTAGCATTTGGTAGTTGGGTAGAGATAGGAATCATGAATACTCCGATTAGGTTCACTAGCAATAAGTCTCAGACAACTTTTTTAGGTGAAGTTTCTAATAGGCGTTTGAATCAAATGATGAAGAACAAGCATTAGTTTCTATCATAGCAATGAAGTGGGTACTAGGTGGGGACTATATAGAGTACGAAGACAAGTATAGGGTCAATACCGACATTTTATCTCACTTTGTTACATCCTTGCTTGATATACAGGGCCCTAAGCCAATGATCATGCGACTTACATTGGAAATCTTCCCGAAGTGCTACCTTGGCGGCCTTGGAGAAATTGTGGCAAATGTGGTGTATGGTCTAGGTCTTCCTATGGTGAGCAACCTCCGAAAACACATTGAAGAAGATGCAGTGGTATTATGGGTGTTTTTTCTGAGTGGATTCCACATTCTGATGCATGAAGAGCACCACCAAAGGATTTCTCATGTCTACCACTTCTTGTTACACTACTACAATGTGGTGTTGTTCTACGACGTGGAGTGGTATACTGATTTCAGGGACCTAGTGTATCCTCCACCACTGGTCGTCGTTGTTGTTGATGCCCCTATTTTTGTTAATGATCCTATTGCTCCTATTAATGATCTTGTTGATGAAGTTGTTTTAGATGTCATTGTTGATGATGCTCTTGCTATTGTTTAAGAATCAACACTTTTCATTTATTTTTTGTATATGTGCCTAAAAAAGGATTTTAATGTATATATTGATAAAAATGCATATTATATATATACATACTTTGAAAATATGGCCTCGAAGCCATTTTGGAAGTGTAATATCGAAGCATATGATACCATCTAATGAATATATATAGCTTTTATTAAATTTTCTGTCTCTTTTGCATTTTTCTTCCTACATTATGAGTTTTGTTTCTCTGTTTCTTTGAGTATCTTTTCAAATTTTACATATGGATTTGTTTCTCTACTTTATGGGTTGCTTTTGGAAAGACTGGCCAAAAAAAAGAACACAAAGGAAAATGTGCAATAATTACATATTTACACAGGCAGAACAATTAATAAAGCTTAATTGAACAATTTGAGGTGGATTCCATTAATTGGAATCCCCAATGCTTCTTTCTCCATATTTTCTAATTCAAATGTGTTATGTTGCTTGCATTGAATTATTCTAAAAGGGCCTTTGCATAGACTATCAAATTTTCCGTGTTGGTTAGGCTTTGTGGCCCTCTCATTGAACTTTAGAACTTGGTCTGAGGTTTTCTTGTCAAACCACATTTTAACCACCTGTTGGTAGTTATTCATGGCTATCAGGGCCTTTTCTCTTTTTTCCTATACTTCCAACAACTTGGCCAATCAGACCTCCATGGCTCTATTTTCTTCAACATCTAGGGATTTAAGAAAGTATAGTGTAGGAATCTCCATGGAGATGGGCAATAACGCTTCCTTCATGTACACCAATTCGTATAGTGAAGTATTGATAACTTGCTTAGGGGTTATGTGGTCTATCTAGAGCATTGCTCGAAGGTTCTTATGCCACTCCTTCTAATGTTCTGACTCGATTCCTTTAATGAGTTAGATTAATTTTTTATTAGTCAAATCAGCCAGACCATTTCCCTACGGGTAGTAATTTGAAGACATTTTTAAGAATATGCTATGATTGAGTGCAAATTGGCATACCTTTGAGCCCAGAAAGCCTTAGTGTTGTCATAAATTATGGTATTTGTTGGAAAAATCTTGTTACCAATTCTTCGAGAAAATTCACAATCTTGACCTCCGTTGCATTTTGCAGAGGCATGACCTCGGTCCACTCAAAAAATTAGTTTGTAGCTGTGAGGATCCATTTGTGTCCAACACTGGAGGTGGGATTAATCATCCCAATAAAATCAAGGCCCCATTAGGCAAAGGGTTCATCAACCACTATTGGGTTGAGAGGTATTGTTGAGTTCTTTCTTCTTCTTGTGAAGAATTGGCATTCCTTGCAGGCCTTAACCAAAGAGTGTGAGTCATTGAATAGTGGAGGCTAGAAATATCCAACATACATAATTTTGATGGTGGTGGTATTTGTAGAAAAATTCCTACCCGTAGGATTGTTGTGGAAAGTGTCAAGAATTTTCCTTACCTGTTATGTGGTGACACATCACAGAAAAATGGTGTTGAAGTTCCTTTTGAAAAATAATACTTCAATAAGTACATATCTGCTATTCTACAATCTATAAAATCTTCTCTTATGTGAAGGAAGGCCTAGAAGATATTTTCTAGTATGCACGAATCTTACCCTGTCTGCTAGCCAATAGCCTTCAGACTTGGATTCATTTGTTAGGAAAAGCTCAGGTTTCTCCTCTTCAACTCCCATTTTTTCATCATGTTCCAAATACTCACATAGTCCTCTTCCTTGGATGGTCTTTGTAGGCTTGACCTCAATATCATATTTGAGGATCTTAGTTATCCAATTGGCCCTTTTTTTGGTGATTTCTCCTTCCATGATGTACTCACACACACTAGAATGCACAACATATACCATTACCTTGTTGCAAGATATGAGGTGTCAGAACTTCTTGAGCCCCTTAACAATGGAAAATTCTTGTTTTTCAATGAAGTTATAGTTCATCTCATAATCCTTTAAGGTCTAGGAGTGAAATGCTATCAGATGTTCTCTCTTTCCTTCATCATCCTTTTGGGTCAAAATAGTAGTGATGTTGGATTTGCTACTGAATACATACATTATGAAGTCCTTTGATAGGTCTGGATTTACCAAAATAGGAGCCAAAGAAATAATGTCTTTAACTTTTTCAAAGGATTCTCTAGCTTCCTTTGTCCATTTAAACAACTGATCCTTTTTCAGCAATTATTCCTACGAAATCATAAATGAATTTGCTCACAAAATTTACCTTTCCTCGAAAGGACTAAACTTCCTTCTTATTGAATGGAAGAGGAAGTTCTCTGATCACCTTCACTTGCTCTAGATCGATTGCAATTCCATATTTGGATGCTACATGTCCCAATAGTTTTCCTTGTGACACCCCAAAAACACACTTTTTGGGGTTTAGGGATATCCTGAACTCGTGGAATTTTTAAAAAACCATTTCAAGGTGATCAAAATGATCATCCTTATGCTTGGAGAATACTGTAAGATCATCCAGGTATATCAATATGATTTTATTAATCAATTCCTTGAAAGCAATATCCATTGCCCACTGGAAGGTAGCTCCTTTACTTGAGAGGCCGAAAGGAATTTTTGCATATGCCAACATTCCCCACTTGGTAGGGAACATTTTTTTCTGTCAGTCCTCCTCTTTTACCCAGATCTGGTTGTAACTAGAGAATCCATCTAATAGAGAAAACATCTCTAATCCTGCCACTATTTTCAAGATTGACTCCATAGAATTCAAGGGGTAGTGGTCCTTCAGGGATGCTTTGTTAAGGTCTTGAAAATCAACACATAGGCAGATGTATCTGTTCTTCTTTTAGACTGGAACTAGGTTAGATACCCATGTACTGTGCTTGATCGAGAAGATGAACCTTGACTGAATTAATGGCCTTAATCTTGCACCATCAAGGCTTCAATCTTCATATTTAATGGCCTCTGCTTCTAGCGGACAAGTTTTTCTCCTTCCATTAGTTCTATAGTATGTTGGATGATTTCAGGATCATATCCCTTGAGATTATCATATGACCAGGCCACTACTCCATATTTCTCATAGAAATGGATGAGTCTTTCTTTATCATGATGTGGGACATCTTTTCCAACTTTAAGTCTCCTATCTCCAACCTGAAGATTTTCATAGTCGCTTTTGTCTGCTACAAACTTCCTCTTATCATTTATTGCATCGTCACAATTAAATAGGTTTTCAAGAGTGACCAATCATTTTAGAAGCTTGTTGGACCTTAACTGAATAATTTTCCCTTCATAGGCATCAACAATTTTTAGTTGGAGTTGCTCAGCAAACTCTCCTAATTGTTGGATGAATGAGGCATTGTGTTCATCACTTTCAAACACTTTCCAACTTTGATCATTATTTGGGATTTCTAGTTAGATGATCACTCACATGGAGTGTATGTTATGAATTAATCTAGAAGGATGATCAAACTGATTTGTGATTGCTACCATAAGATCCACATCTGCATTTTTCTCTTTGGGTATTGTTTGGATATTGAAGGTTTAAATTCCATCGATCAGGTCCTAGACTCTATGTCTATAGGATCTCATGCAGATATTCTTAGCTACGAAAAGCCATTGGACTTGATTAACCACTAGATTGGAGTCTTTGAACACCATTATTTTCTTAATGCCCATCCACTCTGAAAGGCTTAGACCTTGCACTAGGCCTTCGTATTTAGGTTCATTGTTCGAACAAGAAAACTGGAAGTGGAAAGTTCTGAGTGTCTTTTCATTGGATGGGGATGTAAAAAATATCCCAGCTCCTATGCCAACTTTTCATCTAGCTCCATCAAAATCTAGCATCCATATCTCTAAGGCTGTACAATTCTTAGATTCCTTCATGACCTTTGGAAACATTTGATCTTCATCATAGATGACATAGGTACCTAATCTAGTAGCATGATAGTTGTTTAAAGGATTAGTGTCTATATATTCAATCAAGAGGACCTCTTCTTGATCAGTCTGGTCCCTGGTCATCTTTTCATCCTCTAGTAGCTTGGTACAATACATTTTCTCTTTGGTGATAGAGGTATGAGCTTCCTCAAAGTTGATCATGGCTTCATCTATTACATGTTTCAAATGTAGAGGTTCGAATATTATTTTCATTTTAGCTCCATGCTTGGCCCTGAGGATCAAGTGTGACCAATCCAAAGAAATATATCCACTTATCTTTAAAGTGAATTCCCGGGATAAGCAAAGACCGAACATGGGGGAAACATTTATGATCATGGTATCTTGTGGAACTGTGATACTAGGGCAGGAGAATAAATTCAAGGGGAGGGCCTTAATGACACTTGTGGTTTCAAACTTGTGCCCATCAAGCTGCATAACCCCTTTTTTTAAAGGTTCATAGCTAAGTCCTAAGGCTTCAGCTATCTATTTGGGCATGACTTTGGTACTAGCACCAAAATCAATCATGGAATTATGCAATAATTTTTTACCACAATAAGATTTAGGAAAAAGGTCTTTGGTTTCAGCTTATCTCTAGCTTCGGTAGAGGCTTCCTCTATACTATTTATGAGAACTTTGGCCGTGGGTGATGAATCAACGGCCTTTCCCTTGAGTGATTTCTCTATTGGCTCAATGATTGCATCTTCAAGTAGGGACTTTTGCAGCAATGATCTCTACTCTAGAATAGCTAAGATATCCCAAAGGAACACATTAGTAGAGGATTTTTTCATTTGTTCCACCACATTGAATGGTGGCAGATTCAAAGGCTTTTGTTCCTTAGCCCTGGTTATAACAATTTCCCTTCATGACAAAAATTATTGTGCAACTACGGAGGTACTAGAAGTTTGGTCAGAGACATCTTTGGGCTGTGGGATGACTAGTTCACTTGTGAATATCCTCTTAGAGTGAGTATTGTAATCAAACTACACTTGTGAGGCTTTCAATGTGGATGCATCATTTGCAAACATCACCTCTTCTTCTTCCATCCATGAGAAGAGTGTGTGGTTGGGAGCTATTTTTGTTTCTTGCTCCAAGGGCATCCCTTGCATTTGTGAGGAGAGTATCACATTTTCCATCTAGGGAGAGGCATATACATAACCTCCAGGGTCTAATGTTGTTCCCTAACTGCATTGTTCCATCACCTTTTGTTGTAGGTTACGCGTGGGAAGTTTTAAGGCATATGTGCATCATCGTAGGGGAAGCATTGGGAATTGGTGTCATCGGCGAGATTGTTTTGCCTCACCATCAGCTCTCTACCCAAGCTTGGGTAAGCATTTTGTAGCGGAGTAGGCATTGGCACCATCTGATTAGTTTTTTGAGCCTATAGATTTGTGTGTGAGCCTCCTTGGAACTAATTTTGCTGGTAGGAAGATCTTTTACCTTGATAATTTTGGTAGGTTGGCTTCAGAGGTGTGGAATGATTCCACTTGATAGTAGTTATTTCATTTGAGATGGTCTACAACAGCTCCTTGACGTCGCTCATCTCATCTTTTGAAGAGCAAGGTGTGGAAGTGACATTTTGTGGGGTGCTCGAATATGTATACATAGATTATGCAGGAGCAAGTGCACTAGTAGATGTTATTTCCTAGGTAGGAACTAAGATCTTAGGAAATATAGGCATAGCGGGTTGAGGTGGAAACTTCCTAGTGTCTATCAAATTGTTCTTCGCTTTAACAACAATGTTGTATGCATCTGGTAGAGTGGTCCTGCCAAGAGACTATATCATCATCGAGATGTCGACATTGATGGATTTCAGGTAGAACATGAATGCCAACTCGGCCAACAAGTAGATAATAGTTTGGATCCTCTTCCAAGTTGTGTGGAATCAGGAATTGAAGTCAATCATGGCTTCATATGGGCCCTGCTTTATGGTCTCTAGCTATTGATATAGCGAAGACCAATCTTCATTATTCAAAACTCTCTCATAGAAAGGATCATCGAGTTGGTCCTAGGTATCGATAGTGTTAGCTTCTAGAGTGCAGTACCAATCTAGTTCCTTACCCTTGAAAGAGGCTGTGAGCAACCTTAGCACTACATTTTGGTCAGTGACTCTGTGCACCAAACATACATCTACCACATCTTGCAGATGGTCAGATGGTGTCTTTGAGCCTTCTCTTTGAAACTTTGGAAAAGATTCTAGCACAGAAGAAGGGATATGATCCCATATAGCTAGTTCTACTAGTGCTATAAGGGTACTTTTAGCATTCCATGCCACATAATTTTTGTTAGCAATTGGCAACATGACCGATGGAGGGATCGAGATGTTCACCGAACGGGTTCTAGTTCATATTGTTACTAGTGGTGGTACTAGCAAGCCAGGGTTATTCACTATTTGGGATTTAGTAATAGGATGATGGCTCATACACCCACTTAGAATTTAGATACATTAAAAAATAGTCCCACCGGGCATGCTAGAAAAAGAAATGGTTGATGCCAAAATTTGACAAGCAGCAACCTTATGGGAAACTCAGTTAATGGGGGACCAATTGCGCTAAACTGAGTGACCTCTAGGTTTTTTAAAGAAGCTAGCTACTTTTGTAATTTGGGGGATATGGAATGGGAAAAGGAAGCAACTATAGAAAATAAATATCTAATCTAAGGCGATGCGCCAAGATGTAGGTGTGGAAACAGTAAATCTCCCTTTCAGATGGAATTTAAGGGCCCATTCAACAATCTACATGTCTTGGAATAATAGAAATCATAGATGAAAACCCAAATAATGTATTCAATAACATAAAATAACTCCCATACACATTTACTGAAAAGAAGAGTCCAAGACATGGACTAAATCAACAAACTTATATTGAAATTATAGAAGTTACGCAAATAAACTACTCGGTACAATAATGGCACAGTATAATATTTTGTCAAATGGCTAAGAAGCAGAAAGGTTGGCCAACAATGGCACAGTCTATGAGTCTCAATACAATAGTCAAAAATAATATAAAAGGTCTGTTGTCTTTCCATTATTTTTCTATGTATGTTCTGAACTCTTTTTTAGAAAGAAGAAACAATATTTATAGAGAAAAATCCCACCACATAAAATCTAGTAATAGAAAAGATTCCTTCATCACGAGCAATATTGTCCATAGCAATGATTTCCCAAGGTTGTTACAATAGAAAAGATTCTGAGTCATGGAACGCAGTCACCTTCGAGCTAGATGCATCCTCTACAAATGATGGTAGTGGTCCCAATGTAGAAGTAGCAAATTCCCATGTAGAGATTTGTCGCTCACCCACAAAGTTGGTTAGGATACATGGTGATAGGTTGGGTAATGTTGTTCATTCTTCTTTCCTTGTGATGAAAACCCTTGCAGAGAAGACACGTGGAGAAGTCTTTGCTACCAACGCTGATTGTGGGTCCTCCAAAAATTGTATGCAAAACGATGCTATGTGGCATGCGGGCAGAGCTCGGTAGAGAAGTGAAGGGAAGCAAGTGTTGAAAGGCCTACACTACTAACATGTGGAAGCATGGCAGTGCTTATAAGATAAGCAAGGGAGGAATTCATTGCAAGGAGTGCACAATGGGCACGTAGCGATAGCAGGCGAAGCTCTTCAGAAAGGGTGTCGTAGATATTTAAATATATATGGGGCACAAGCAAAGGCCAAGCATAATAATATTACCAACCTGAAGGAAGCTCAAGGGATTTTTAGATCCATGCTTACATCATCATCCTCATCCTCATCATATTCCAAAGGCACCACTCTATCATCAGGAATATGAGGGTCTAATGCATCACCAATTTTTGGGGAAGGAAACCTTTGATCAACTTCTTGTTTTGTAGGAACATATTCTACTGATTGTTCTTGCATTTCACTTTCTTCTCCTTTCTCTGTGTCAACATACCCAACTAGAGGTTGTATTACTGGCTCATCACCAATCTCTATAGGATCCATTTGTGCACCTTGGTTAGAGGACTGAGCTGACTAGTTCCTTGTCTTTGCTTCATACTCATCCCTAACAAGTTTTTCTTTATCCTCTACCTCTTTGACTTACTCATTTCCCTCTCATATAAATCCTGAATTTCTTTAAATGGGATGACATAGAATGGATTATTCTCTAATGCCTTATCTTCAATTTTGTAGATCATCTTTTCCATAGCAGAATCAGATGGCAGATTCCTTATAACATATTCATTCTATAAAAACACATGAGAGAAACTAGACCTTCCTTTATCTTGTCTTTCCTTGTCAACAAACCCCTCAGGCTCATAATTTCTCAACACATCCACTTTCATCCTTAGATTCTCTAGCATGACACCAAATTTATCATAAGCTTCCTTTGAAGACACAATAAAGTAAGAAAAATAAAATTGGGCAGCAATTATGGAAGCCTATCTAGCACTTCTAAAGTGCTCCTTTTCCATGGCATCCATCTGCCACATGATCTATATGTATTGGCAGAAAATGGGGTTGTACCCTAGCTCCATAAACCCTTATAACAGTGCAATGGGGGAGCAAATACCAATCACCCCAGTTATGGTTAAAATGAGTGCCTTCCTTGAACTCTAGGGGTTGCAGGATCTCCTTAATACTTTTAGAAATTATATGTACCAACCTCATCCAAAGCTACTCCAAAAAAACAAATTTAAGTCCATTGCAAAACCCAACATAATTTGAATGTTGGCAACTTTGATCCCAAATATATGTCCACATCTGGATAGGCAATTCATTATCCATTTTATCCTTTTCCCTCAAACTCATAAAATTTATGAAAATCTTCTTTCCTACCCACAAGAGCATATGCATCAACAAGGAATAATGCTTCAAACCAAGTGGGGGTTTCCCCTCTTTCAACTCAACAAACTCCTTGTGCATCTCCTCAACAATATAACCTCCATAATCAAAACTATTAGGATTTAGGTGGATTGGAACAATAAACATTAACAATTATATACAAATTAAATAACCTAGAAATAGCAATGAATAATAACACAAAAGAGATCAACACAAAATTTTAATGTGGTTCACCCAATATGGGCTACATCCACAAAAACTTAGCCACCCAATGATTTTATTATCCAGTGTAAAACATATTACAATCTCGTGAATTCCATCCCGCAACATATATCCCAACTGCTTATAACAAGCTTTTTGGAAGCTTCTAGAATTAGGGTTTTACAAAGTCATTTTTTTCATTTGACTTGTTAATGGGAAAAGCTTGATGTGTTAATGGGGAAAAATTTTTGGGGGTTGCACCCCTAAACCCCTGCTATCAGGGGCTATCACCCCTGAACCCCCGCTATCGGGGTTTGTCACCCCTGAACCCTCGCTCAGGGCCCAACTTTTCCTTGAACCTCGGTGAGGATACATTACAAGTGTATAGTATTTGCATGATCAATTACCACATGCCAACAAAAACCCATGTTCTAAAATTTATGTTGAATATCCATTGTCATTACCATTAAAGGGACATTCATTCTGATATCATATTTCCTACCCAAGACTTGACACGAGGAGTAATTAGTGTTATTGAAATAATCCTTGAACTCATCACACTCAAATGGTTCAACATCCTCGGGTCCAAACCACACATCCCTCTTCCCTTGATCCTCCCTCCTGTAATGTCATAGAATTGCACCTAGGGGAAATTCCACATTTTAGCACTTTTCCTAGCATTTATGACGCCTAAGAGCATTAATGGAAAAAATACCATGGGTCAAAATTTTATAATTCTATCTCCATGTGGACTAGTGGCTAAGCGATAAGAACCTAATGACAAGTTTCCTAAAAATTGATGTCTTGGATGCTTGCGCGATGTGTAGATGTCTGCGTAGCATGCTAGCATCCTATCAATTTTCTGAGTTTGAAATAAGGAATCTCAAATCTTGACTCTAGACATGTTTCTTGGCAGTCAGGATTTCGGGTGTAATGACTCTTTTCACCCTTGCATGCAACAAAACCCCTCATTTTCTCTCATTTTGAGGGTCCAACATCATTCACTCAAGCTCTCTTCAACTTCAGTCTCAGATTTCTCTCATCCTTGACAAGCAACACTTCTACAAGTGAAGCTCTGCCAGACTGAGGTCCCTCCCATAATTCCATCTCTCAAGCAAGCATTCAATGGTGTGCTCGTGTGCTCCAGAGAGAGCCTAGGCCCATGGGTAACGCTCTCCCTCACTCTTCTCTTGTTACATCTTTTGTTCATTTACTATCTTGTGGTGCGGGTTCTACTCCTAAAGTGGGTTTTGCTTTCACCACATGCTTTGTCCATTTCGGTTAGACTCTCTTCCTATTTGGTTGTCCATGGAGGTGGGAACACCAAAATAAGGATTTGACTGAGGTAGACCTTTATACAAGCCCAAAATTTTATCCTCATTCTTCTATGTGTAGGTTGTGAAGCAGAGCTTGGAGTGAAGACTTGAACGTCGAGTTGAGGGTAAGTTTTCTCCAAGTTCTTGTGCTTTTCTTGAATTTTTTATTCTCTGTTTGATTATTCTATTTAGAAGACCTTAGATCTGAGTTAGGAAGTGAGACATTATTCTGCCTGTGTGAGCTCCTTAGCCTTTTGTTGCTTAGGACGCCGGTACGCCATTTGGACAACATCATGTTGCATTGGCGTCCTAAATCTACACTAACATTCTTTGGCTGAGAGCTCCTCTATCGGAGGTAGAAATCTAGAAGTTTCACTCTCATAAGGTCTGAAGTAGTCTTCCTTGAAAGTTAGCTTGTGTACATTTCATTTGCAATTTCTTCATTCTGTTTATGTTGAGGTGGATAAGGGCAGTTCGTTCCTTGGTGATCTCTTGAGAACGAAGAAACCCGCGTGCAGTGAATCACTCTTATCTCACACCTCCTATGTTTTGGCATCACATACCTTCGATAGCCATATTTTTCCTTCTCATATTCTTGAAAAAAAAAAACAAAGTTGATGGAGAAGGTTGCAAAAGGGTTGAGTTTGAAGATTTCAATAATCTTACTCCTTGAAATTTCCAACATCCTGCATCCATGTGTGTCCTTCATAATCCTATCCTGGGGATCATAACACTTAGCCAATTCTAACAATAGATCTACTTCAACAAAAACATTTGGCACAACTAGTTTCCCAACATCACACTTCTATAAATGGCAAGTAGGGTGCCTGAAAAACCTTCTGTTATAGGCATATAAAAACAACTCCCATCCACTTTGGGTAACAACAGTCTCCCCAATTCCACATGCATTTTCTAGTAACCGTGAAGTAAGAACACCTCCAATCAATCGCTTTCCAACTGGTTTAGCATCTCGTAGCTTGAATTCACCCTCCATTAAGTGGGTGTGATCTCTTTTTTGACCCTCTTTCTCTCAAAAGCCTCAGATACCTCTAGTTTTGGTACATTCTCCTTAGGTTTAGCCTTTCGAGGCCATTTTTGTTTGGATTTTATCTCTTTGAGGATTCATTGGGTTGAATTATTGTGAAAGAATTTTGTAGAGCTAGGGTTTTCAAATCTAATTGAAACTAGGGTTGTGGCTCACAAATTTGTAGAATGTTCAAGCTAAAGTTTACAAACAAAAACACCTTTAAACCTATTTAAATTGAGGCACAACCTACGAGATTTTATTTTACAAGGAAAAGGAATATCTAATCCTAATCTCAACAAAACTTATCTTCAAAACTTCTTTATCCTATCAATTCAATTCCTTTGAAAATGTGCACAGAAGAGTTCAAATTTTACTTACCCAAGAAATAAATTCTTTGTTCTTGAAATTTTGTTTATCTGAAGCTCTTATTCACCCTTCTACTCTTGAATTCTTGCAATAATGGTGAAAAATGAACACTTCACCTGTTTAATGGCCTTAAGATCGAGCATATTCACCATTAATGGTGAAAGACAGCTTGTGGAAGCGAACAAGAATGCTCTGACAGTTTAGTCATTCATGTTTGAATTCCAGCCATTGATTCTTTTGTTTTAAAACACAATCAATAGCTATCTGTTGTCTTCAAGAATTTATTTTGAAAATTCAATCATTTCAGCGATGAGGTAACTAGGAGTGATGTCCTGAGAAACTGCCATGTACACCTTTAAAAAAAACTACTGCTTTATTTTCCACACTGTCGCTTATCATTGTTATGTTCATGGCTTGCCTTTTGAATCCATGATGAGTTGAAACCTAGTGGTGGGAAGAATATTCGAGGGAATATTTGTATAACCCATTGCTCATTACTACTAGGATTGTGAGCAGAAGAAAGAGGAAGTGATACGAAGAAGCCCAACGATGGGGGAGAATAATCGAGAGAATATTCTTCAAACACCAAAGCAATGAAATTTTAATAGTGATATGTTGAGTTGAAGCGATGAACAAGGATTAAGACACATGTCCATGGACATCAGAAAATCCCATCACTCATCACTCAAATGGTAAGAAAAATGCGATGGGTGATGAGAGTTTTAGCAGGCCATCACACATCACGTTTAAGCTTTTGCAATAAGGTATTATAAGCGATGCATTGAAGAGTTAGGCCAACACTCATTGTGAATATGGAAAGAGCCGCACTAACACATTTGAGATGTGAAGGAAACAAGTGATACAAAGAAAACTAAGCCATCGCTCATCACTACTTTGAAGTTAATGGCTTATAGCTAAATGCAATAAGTGACAAGCGTGTAGTAGGTTAAGCCTTTAGTCATCAAAATTTAGCACATGCATAAAAGGTTGTTTTGAAAGGGGGCCAGCCGCCTAGGCACAACGAGGAAAAAGACTTAAGGAAAACCCAAATAACTTTAGGATAAAAACAATTATTTTATGACCCCAATACTTTAATATAACAACCTTGCAGATCAAAACGAAGAAAAATTCATGAGATGGGAAAAAAAGGTAACCTTAGACACATGGGGTCGATCATCACACAGTTTCAATAACTCAAGACATGACTAAGACAACCAGAAACTGAAGCCAACATATCAATGGAAAATTAGACCAAAAGAGCAAGGATTAAAGCAAAGGGAAAACATGCTTAATAAGACCTTATACCACAACATAAAATCCTAAACCCTTAGCAACATTTCAAAACTCAGGGCCACCAAAGTCCAACTCAATTTTTTTTTAGTAGTTCCACCAAAAGGGGTGCCTGTTGTGGTGATGGTGTTGCTACTATAGGAGGGGAGATTGTTGAGTTTTCTCCCTTATTGCTATTCCTTTTGATATTCTCTTAAATGAATAAAAAAATGCTTCAATGGTAGGGGACTGATATGAAGGGATCTCTTCTATAGCAAGAGACTTCCCAATTATTCTATCAATATTTTACAAGATCATTTAGATTTTTGCAATTGAGTTAGTTATCTCAGCATAGGCTCCCTGATAATTCTCAATTTTCTTACCCTTTTCATGCTCATCTTTCCTAAAAAATTTCCATTTGTCTTTGATTTCATTCACCTCTTTGTCACCTTCACAATTTTTGATGACATATTTGCTAAAGTACACTTGGTGTAGATACTATGACCTTCTAATTATTACTCTCAGTTGATGAATAAATCCCTCAAGTTCAAAATTAATTGTAGTTTCCTAAGCCATTTTATACTTTTCAAAGATAGGGTATAGCTTATCTAACCCTTCTTTGTTCATGATGAAGTCAAAAAATATTGTGATGTAGGGGAAGAAAGATCCTTTCTTCTATTCACACAAGTGAAACTTGTCAGTCTCACATAATTGCCATATAATCTCCAAAAATTTAGTTCTACAGGGTGCATGTTTTGGCAAGATGCGGGGTCCAAGAGGGCATCCATATACCCTTACCACTATGTAGTCTGAATGGACATAGAAATCTCCCCAATTCTGTTGTATCCCTAACTCAAGCCTCCTCTCCATTGGACTTAAAAAATCTAGAATCTCCTTTTGTAACCTAACCTCTATAACTCCCAAGAATGATAGCACCTTCCTTGCAAAATGATTCTAAAAAATGATAAAACTTGCCTCTTCACAAATTTTGTCCCATACGTGTGTCCAAAATTGGACACTAGGATAGAATTGCCTTGACCATCATCATCATGAATTTGTAATGCAATATTATATTCTCCCTTTCTTGCATATAAGAACATATGGAACATTAAGGAGTACCATCTAAATGTGATCATCTTGTTGCTCATCTTAATCTCTAGTAATTGGTTGTGCATGACATTTGCAACATAAGATGCATAGTCAAAGTCATCATTTACCAATATTTTTTTGTATGTTATCTGCCATGTACATGAGGTGAATTAGAATATTCTCCTACTTATCCCCTCCAAGGACTTGGTATAAAGCATAATAGGTTCTAATAAAATAGTCCTCAAAGGTTTCAAGCTTGAAGGGATCCATCTCCGTAGGAGGAATTCTAATAGACTTTCTATCAAAACCTTTGGCCTTATGCTTAGGAAGCTAGAAAACTCTAAAGTTGCTTCTATCTTGTTGATACTTTTACTTGAAATTGTCAAATTCAATTACCTTATATGAAGCTAGGTTCAATTTGAACACTTCTAAATAGAGACTTTCTCAATCTTAACCAGAATGCCACCACCTACAACCTTAATTACCCTTATATTTTCATCATAATTCGCTGCCATGGCCTTGAGAAAATCCACATCTATGAAGAAAATGGGAACTATCAATTTCCCTAAGTCACATTTCCAAATGTTAGGAATTGGGACCTTCAAATTTCTCTTTCCATACTAGTGATAGAATAACTACCAACCACCAATGGGAATTTCCACATCTCTACGTTCGCATGCATCATCTACTAGCCCATCCACAACACCGAGACCATGAACCTTAATTTTATTTGAAGATGAGCCTGATAATTGTGTGATTAATTCCTCATCTATGGTTCTTTTTGGGGCTAAAGAGAAGGGTTGGCTTCTTGGTGAACTCATGGTTTTGGTTCTATTCAAAAACTAGGGTTTTTAGTGATGGGTTCTAGGTTTTTGAAAATTTTAGGCAACAACTAGGGTAAGGTGAAATCATGAACCCTAACCTAATTTTCATTCTAGAACTCAATTCAACACAATTGATAACACTATGACAGTAAATTGAGTGAGTTTTTTTGGTTACACATATACTTGATTTTTCACCTTTGAAAACCTAATTGTTGCAAATTTCTTTGGAACACTGCAAGTTATTCTTTTTGGATGCTTAGAATGCTAAGTGAATGGTTCAATTGGTAGGATTGAAGATTTTATGGAGGAAAAATCATGTATGGCTCATCTGTAATCTATTTTTTATATCATTACTCTCAACTCACGCTAGCTAGAGCACACAACTACCTATTTGCTAAGTTTGAATATGAGTTCCCTAGGAAAAAAGACAAGATTAGATGGTTGCTATTGATCTGATTAGTTTGAATATTTTTGATGTGCATTGAAAAGATCACCGACCAATAGAATAACTCCATGCGGGATTACCTTCACAACTTAGCACAAGATGTGTTGTGAGGAACAATCATCACCTTCGGCCACGTGGTATCTTTCTACACTTCCACGACCTCAAAATCAAACCACTAAAAAGATCTTATGGAATGAAAAAATATTTTGAGATTGTGCCATGTAGCATTAAACTTCTATGCTTTAAAACCTTATTTTTCATATAGTACCTATCAAGATTAATGAAAAATCAGTACATGTCCTTTTGATAACTCTAAAACTTGACATCTATGCCTTTTGTGCACTTTCATAGCCTTATATGAGTCTTCATTAAAATGCCTCAGAAAATGGCAAAAATTTAATGAAACAATGTCATGTGGTGACCTTTGAATGGATTTCATATCTTCGAGAATGTGCCATGTGTCTCCCTTATGTGCTTCTACAAGGCACTTGTGGGTCTTCCTTAAGGGGCTTTATGGAATAATGGAATGTATTAAAAATTTCCATGTAGAAGTGGTGGGGTCTTCAATAGGGTCCTAAAATGGTTAGCAATGCTCAACATGCCACGTGTTGTCTTTTTTGCTATTCCATAGCTAGATTTTGTCTTTAGTGATAAACCCTTTGCATAATTGTGGAATCTAGTAGAATAGTACCATCTGTGAGTATTTGATTGGTTTTGTGGGCCTTTTACTTAATAAAATATTCATGTGGGGGTGGGTGTAGATAACTTAAAATCATTTCAATGTACATGCTTTAAGAACAACTTAAAGCCACTAGGAAATGATAGGGGCCAACTTAACAAAGGTGTGGACAAGAGACTTAGGCTTTTAATAAATTATTTCAGATTTTCAGCTTAGATAGTAACCTTAGGTATGAGTGGTCAATAGACATATATAATACTTAACATTGTAACTTAAGGAACTGGTAGTGAGTGATAGGAGGTCAACGCGGAATTAGAACAAAAGTAACAATGATTTCTTGGAGATAGGGTTTTTAGGGTTTTAAACCTAGGTAGAAGAATAACAATATTTATATCAAACCCTAGCATGAGTATATTCATTTTGAAGTTGAAAACGTGAGTAAAAGACAAGGAACCGAAAGACTTTCAAAAATTTCCATTAGTGATGAAAATAGTAAATACTCCACCCTTTTAGGATGGGAACACCTCATCACCTTATTTCCTAGCTATTAAATAATAGTCACTTTATTATCGTAAGCAAGATTAATAAAAGTGTAGGAAAAACCAATGACTAAGGGAAAATAAATTAACCTACTAGGAAAATAAAATCCTACAAACAAAATGGCTCAATTTCATCCTCTACAATACCTTCAAGCTTCTCAACACTTTAATCACTCTTATCCTTTTTTTACTTTGTGGTGGGTTACCCATTTGACTTGGTAATTATATTTGTCCTTGGTATATTTTGTTAGCAACTTAGATAATGCTTATTTTTTATGTGCATTAAGATTTAGGTAGACTACATCTAACTCTCCATTCATAGTGGAAATCTTGTTTCCCTTAACATATGTAACAACTCTAAATTTAGGGTCATACTTTTACACAACCATTCTACTAGATCAAAGCTTATGAATCAATTAGGGACAATTAATTTTCCTTATCACATTTCCATGCATTACATAGAGGAATACATTAAATAATTTCTTAAAGAAGATCCTAAACAATTCCCACCATTTTTAAAAATTAAGGCATCTTTCATGTATGATTTTAAGTCTTCTAATTAGTATTTCAGTGTAGTTAGGGAAAATCGGATATAAACTAAAACATCAAGATATCAATACCTAACTAGCACAATAGAGTACAAGAAAGCATGAAAATAAAATAACAAGCGAACGCAAACCCAAATCCATGCTAAACTCGATTTATCTCCATTTCTCTTCTCCACCTCGCATGAGAATGCAATATTTTGAAGGATTGTTGATGGACGAATGTTGATTACTCACTATTTCAACATAACATTAAGATGAAGATGATAGATGGTAGAGGGTAGATAGATAGATGAGAATTTTGGAAGAATTTTAGCAGAGTGATGATACTAGAAGAAGATAGATCCAAATGGCTTGTGTGAGGCTAGACTTATAGGAAAAAGCTGATTTGATTCGATGGCCAAGACTAAAATTCAATTGTGTGATGTGTATGGCTAGGATTAAAAGTTGATTTTAGTGCCTATGACACACATTAAGTGGGTTATGACATGAGGCTAAAATTAGGATGTGAGGGAATAAGTGGGATTCTTTTATTTATTTTGAAGGAAAATATGCCTATGACACAAAAATAAGTGGAGGTAAAAATAGGATAATGAGTGGGAATCTCATAATTTAAATGATTAAATTATTTAAATTATGTGTACATGTGAAGAGTTGTAGTCATGTGACACATATTGTAATGTGGTAATAAGTGAGGGATTAATTCAAATATTTAATTTGAATTATTTTGAGACATATGAAGGGGAATTAATTAAATAAATGAGATATATTTAATTAATTGGGAAGGTGATTAAGTGGAATAAATGGGATAAGTGGGATAATGTAATGACCTAGGGTAAAATATTGCAAGATGTTTTATAAGGTCATGTATGACTAGGAAATTTTATGACATGGAAAATTTTGGGTGTCTACATTTTTCCCCTCTTTTAGGTGATGTTTGAGATGATGAGATTTATGTCGAGTAACATCATTTCAAAGAAGCTAAGGTATGCATAGAGGAAAAAAGAAAGATGATGCCCCACCCACTTGAGGAAGTGAGGAGTAGATGAATGAAGGAAAGGGGTGATAGAAGAATAGGATGATGTACAACATATGAAGAAATGGGATGATGATATAGGATATGATAATCATGATGATGTGAAAGATATGATGATGATGCCCCCTCAAGAGGATAGGTGGGTTGGACAAACATGGGTATTCTCTCAAAATGAATGAAATGATGAATGATACAAGAGAGGAAGTGGATGAGAGAGAAGAATGATACATTATGTTGCAATAAGTGAGCAATCATATGTTTGATATAGCACTAGACATTATGCACCAAGGTATTGTTGATGGTGTTTCCTGTGCAACAACAACTCATATAGAAAACAATATTCTATCTCTCTTGAAAGGTTATTTCCAATAATAAATCACTGAAAATCACCCCAAGGTCTCTCGCGTGTTAGGTCATAACAATGCATAAACAACTCAGATAATATGTGAAAATGTTGGTAATCACAATTGGACCTTACTACAAGCAAACTGTATCCTTCTAATTATCAGATCTTGCAATATGATGATCTTGAATCCTAAATCTAACCAGATAATAAAGAAATAGCAAAAGATAAGAGTGCGAGGATATGATAAAATCTAAACTATTCCTAAAATGAACAATGCAAATAACCGATATCTAGAATGAACCAATCTCGAATAACCAATTCTTGCTTAACCCACAACGCAGTATCACAAGAACAGTGCAATCTTCTAAGGTATACATATTTTCAAACCATAGATATGCATCTACAATCGAACTTAAGCACAAATAAATATTCGGTCCAGGTTGACTTCACCAGCCTACTACAATCAGATAGTTACTGGGAGTATAGACCAGATATTGCTACAAACATTCCAAATATGAAATCATAAACACCATTCACCAAACTGATACTAATTTATTTCTGAACACTAAACCCTAAATTCTCAAGCAATTTAAAAGATAGAACAACAGGAACCATGCAAGATGAAATAACACAAGAGATTGCACCAGGAAAACCACAATGTCTTCAATTGTATTAACCACCAATATGCTGCAACAATTCAACTATTCTGATATAGTATTTGCTTCAATAAACTGAATACTACTTCTACTACAAAAATGCTCTAGCTCTATTATCTCTTCTTTTTTTGATTTCTAATGTCTAACCCCTTATAATGAGGCAAGAATGCCCAATTATAGTAAATCCCAGGATATGTCAGCCCAGCCAAACATTTTTACAAAATAATAAAAATTGCCAAAACAAGTCGGCCAAGGAAAAACAAACTAAGGCACACATTAAATACCATCATCCAGGTCGGCCTTGACACAATCTTCAATGCAGCCTCGTCCAATGCATGCCCCGTGATAATAGGGAAGCACAAATCTCAAAATAAGCATTAACTGCTATTTCCCTTATCCTCTCTTTCCAGACGAACCCTGCACCCTCAAGAATGTTCCATCCAGCTCGGTGACAGGTGGAAAAGGTAATACCCTAAGCCGGCATTTAATAGCATCAATCTCCTCTTTGGACTATTCAACAATTTTATCCCAATCTTCCCTGTAGGCCAGATATTTATCCATTACTGCCAAGTAGGTGGCCGCATCATCAAGTTGGTGGCTAGTTACAACTCCTTCCGCATCTGGGGCATAAACTTCATGCTACCATTCCCTTAGCTGCTCAAGACTCAGGTACTTGGGAGCGATTTTCCTCCTGCCAGTCATCACCTCAAACAATGCAATGCATCCATCATACACTGCAGTGAGGTACCCATCAATCTGTTTCCTTCTTTTCAAAATCTTCCTCATGGCCTTCTGCCTAATCTGCAAAGCTTCGAACCACTCCCAAGGTTCATCCAATCTAGAGGAAGGAAGGATTCCATCTGCTAGCAATTGATCCCGACCATGTCCCATGATAACTCTTGATTTCTGCAACAGGAGGTCCATGTCCTCCTTATCCTGGGACAGTACATGCTCTAATAGCTCCTTAGCCCAGACTACATCCTTTCCAACTGATAGAATGTCCTTGATGGCACCATCTCCCTTCGCCTGCACACCCACCAGCCAATCCACCGCAGTTTGAGCTGAAGATTTCACCTTCTCAATCCCAGAGATGGTTTCTTTGGGCAAAAAGCTAGAAGTGGCAGAAGAAGGATGGAAGGATTGCAGAGGCCTCATTACTTCCTCCAAACACTTCCTTAATCTTTCATTTTCCCTCTTTAATTCACGCTTGGTCTGAGTCTCCCTCTTCAATCTATCAACAATCACCGCACTAGACCCTTCAAACTCCTCTATATCCTGCTCCATGGATGCAGGCCCAAGGTTAATCATTTGCACATTATAATCCTGACCTGTAACATCCTCTCTCATTTTGTCCGCGGCAGGAGTGGCAATTTGGATAACCCTGTTATTGGCTTCATCTCTTTCCACCTTCGAAACCACCTTGGCAGTCTTCCTTTTCTTGCCCTTGCCAATCTTCGATAGCATTTCGTCCCAGTCCAAGGGAGTATCCTCAACAATCACCTGTTTCTTTCTTGCAAGCTCTCTTTCTAACCAGTCTGGGGCTGCAGGCTCCACCCGGATTTCCTCTGTTTTCCCCTCCTCTGACTGTTCTGTCGCTTTCTCTTCTTCTTTTGCACCTTCCACAGTTACTTTGTCCTCCTCTTCCTCAGGGAATTGCTCACCTTGGTCAGCCTCATCAAGCTCCACCTCATGATGTACCGATGATGGAGTTCTAGCAGGGATATTTTCCTTCGGCTCAAGCGATCCGCAACCTTTGTCACTTTCTGGGGAGTCTTCATATTGTACCAAAGGAGAAGTATGCCGCTCTTCCTCCTCAACCTCCAGCTCTGTTGATTCACTAAAGAGAGTCCCCTCCTTGAAGGGCTCTGCTTCTCCGCTAGTTTCCTGTTCACCCAAAATTTCTGGCTCTAGTATGCTGGATGGAGGAGAAATAGCCCTAGATGGTTCTGTAGTTGGTGGCCTCGGAGGAGAATCCTTCTTCTGCATAGCATCCTTTGGAGAGGGAGTCCTGGATCTCCTTGTGTAAACCTTTGCTTTCTCCCCTCCTGAACTCTCCACATCAACAATTGGAGGCTCATCACTTGAAGCACCTTGACCCTTCTTCTTTGCAGTTCAAGTTGTTCTTGCCTTCTTCGGCGGTGGGGGAGCATCCTCCTCTTCTGCCTTTTCCATTTCCTCCTCATCAGAGGACTTAATAAGCGCCAGAGTCTTCCATCTTCTCTTTCCTTTCGGCTTCCTTTTTGCTTCGGGTTCACCTTCTTTAGGACCTCTGACCTTTATCTTGAATGGTGAGGTTTTTACCGCTTTCCCTTTGGGGTCATCTTCCCCAGATTCCTCAGAAGTCAACATGGAATTGAGATTCCCCATCAATTCGAAAGTACAAGCTACCTTTGCACTCTCCAACTCCCAAACTTTGTGTTTCAACCAAGAGAGAGTGAATTTCATCACCGGGGCCATTAGATCCTCCAATTCTGTAATCTCGTCCTCATTCCAATTGATATCTCCAACTGGCCAATCTTTCACTGCTTCATAGGCATGGTCTTGAACCAAATTTCCATCATCCTCCAACTGATCCGGGATCAGCTTGACATGGTATTGCCTGACTGCCTCCACAGGGAGCCTGGAATATCTCCTCTTTCTGGCCTCGAGGTCATCTTTGATATTGACCCAATAATCCTCCAGGTCATCCTTATGCCTGTACTCTTTTGTGCCTCTCTAGTGATGTTGAAGTTCATCCTTTTTGAATGGAAGGAGAAACCGTATGCTGCCAGCTCTTCTCCTGCTGTATGGGCCGATTGAATAGAAGGGCACATTTCTGCCACTCCAATTCCAAGAGGGAAGTCCCCACCAAAGCCTGTCTTGTGCTTCTCTCTCTTTACCACATTATCAAACTCACAAATTTGCCTCACAACCTCCAACAAAACAAGGTGATCAGTGGGATACCGAGGCAACCTATACGGAGCAACCAGGCATCCATCAATTCTGAGGTAGGTGAAGGTGGGGAATTGGATGAACCAAGCTCCATAGTTCTTTATCAATCCCTTGGCTCCGTCGGACAACCTCATGTGCTCAGCATTCTGGAGCATCTGGGTGATATGCATTGTGAATGCATTGTTAGCCCTTCTATAATCTTTATGCCCAAGATGCAATTCTGGATAGACCTCATAAATGATATCCTTTCCAAGTGTCCCCTTCGGATTCAAACCCTTGTACGAGTAAGAGATGGCCAATACATACATTACATATGAGGACATAGTGAACTTATTTGTCTCCAGGACACTCCTCAATTGCTTGTCAATTTCTATGCTGATAAGCCCTGCCCAGTGATAATTGGTCCCTTGTCCAATTTTGGTGATCACATGGACCATCCAACTCTCCAACACTCCTGCACTTTTCAATCCAGCCACCCTGCTCAAAAATGTGATGGCGTCATATACATCTGTTCTAAACCTAACCCTGTGCAACTGTTTGGGCAACTTAGAATGGTGGGATTTTCGCTTCTCAAGCCACGAGTTAATCATCTGTTGAGCCTTGACTGGCTCATTCTCATAGTATGTTTTAGCTGTGTTTATGTTTAGAGCACACACAGAAGGTAGATCGGGCATGCTGAAAGCTTGTGCAATGGAGGCGAGACTGAAGTTCGCCAAGACCCTTTCCTCAGTGCTAACCACCTTCTATGTATCAAAGTCATACTGTCTGGCGCACTCGAGAATCAGCTCATAACACTGGACCACCGGAGGGAAGCCTGCCACATGCACTAGTTTGGATTTTATCATTCCCTGCCTCAAGGCCAACAGATCCTTCTCCGCCGTCCTTCGCTTAAACTCCTCATATCTCCAGGCCCCAACATTAGTATCAGATACCTCAGCCCACACAGAAGACACCTTGCTCTCGGGAAGCTGACTCCTCATATCTAGTCATAACCGTTCTACCTCAGAGATGGATGACCCTCCTGTGCCACCCTTAGATTTTCCAGCAGCAGCCTTGCTTGATTCGGCCTGCACTCACAAAAGATACCATTAGTACTCAATTATTAGGCATAATCTGACCAAAGGTTAGCATAATATCACACAAAACCATTAAAATTCATCACAACTGCTAATCCTTTGAAGATCCAGAAAAACAAAGCAGTCCGAAAAAATATCGCAATCAGGGAAAATCCAGTCGGGGCAGAATTTCAGAGAAATCCGACCCAAACAGATTCCTATCACCAAAGCATCATTAGTCAAATGGATCATTAGTGCGGATAAAACATCAAAAGATAATCATGAAATTTACTCATTGGCAACAAGAAATCAGCATTAAACAATCGTTCCATTAATCCCATCATCGAAACATCAATCGGGACAAAACCAGACAGGAAATCCAGAAAAATCTAGATGGAACGGATTTTCGCGGGTAGCTCGAAATATTCCAGAAATTAACCCAGCCTGCGGAATAAGCCCAAACCGGGAAAATCCGAAAGCGGCGAAATTCCACGAGGACCTCGGAAACCCGATAAATGACAGAACGCGACCCAAAAGCTAGAGGATCATAGGATCTCTTCTACCTGATCCCTAATGGCCTCGAAACTGACAATAATCAAAAAAGCTCAGGACGCAATGGGTCTCAACTTCTCAGAAGCTCCCAAAGGATGAATCCCTATGCTAAAACAATGATGCCCTAACTTGAATAACCAAACCTCTGCCATTAAAACCAGGGGAACTTCCAAGGTTTAAAATATCAGTTTAATGATTTACCTAAAGCACGCGAATCTTCACAGGGTGGGGGTCAGTGTGATATAGGGATAAGATCGATCAAACATAACAAAATCTCTGTTCTAGGCAGAACACCAAAGAAAACCCTAACTTTGCACAATACGGCGGACTTCGCACCAAGAGGATAAACAATCTAACCTCGAACCCCTCAAACGGATACACCCGTTATCTAATGGATAAATGCAAGCTCATAGGGCACGAAGATAGAAATTCTTGAAAAAATGAATCTAACCCCAACTCCATAAATACGGAATCGAAATCAAGCAAAGGCCAACCCAAAATTAACAACACCCAATGCAGAAACACCCCAACATCATGCAAAATAAAAGGAGGGCCAATGATGACCTACCATGGATTAATGCGGATGAACCTCGAGCTTGAAAAGATGACCACGCAGCAAACACGCCCAAGAAATGAAAACCCAGACACTGGCACCCAAACAATCTTCACGCACACGAGTCAAGATCGAACCTCAAAGCTCAAATGGAAATTCCCAATCACCAGAGAAAAAGCAAGTGAATAGACGAACTCAGAATGATGCTTGAAATGCCCTAAATCCGCCCTTATACTCGTCTGAGCAAAGTTACCTCGGTCATTAATGCGCAACAAGACACTTCTGACAAATCCGGAAACCTGAGCTCAAAATGGAATTCCGAAAAATCTCAGGATGCACGGAAACACAGATTTCGCAGAAATGCAGAAACTGGGGAAATGACGAAGGCCGGGATTTTGGCAGAGTCCAGAAAAATCCGCTATGACAGGAAAATCCTGGGATCAAGCAAAAAGCTGGATTCGGGGAATCCGGCCAGAAACGGACAAAAGACTAGGGCCCGGGAAAATCCGCCAAAGCTGAAAAATCCTGGATCCAGGTGAAAACCCGGATTTGGCTTAAAACTTAATTTCAATCAATTCCAGCCTTAAGGCAAGGTCAAAGCCAGCAAGACCAACATGTCAAAACCTTAGAATGATAGGTCCAATAAAACCAAAGGTCAAAAGACATCTGAAAAGAGGGTCCCTACTCCAAGTGGGGCGTGTGTGCAAAAACTGCACAACAAATGGCGACTCTGCTGGGGAAATGCTCTTGAGCATTTCGATGACAAACTGGAGTCAAGAACCCAGAACTCATGGTTTCAACTCAGGTATCCAGCCACCATCCCATATTTAAACAAAGAAACCCCTAGCCACTCAAACATTCCTATACCAGGGTCAAAGTGTGTGCACATGCATTCATTACCGTCCCTTAGTTGCAACAAGAACCAGACTAGGTATGAACAAGCTACGTAAAGATTCATACTCTAAAAGTAACCTGGATAGAGCCTCGCTACCGGTCAGGCGTCCATAGCCCCGACGAGGTTATCACTGTGATCCTCCTGAACATAGCTCTATTGCCAGGAAGGCGTCTATAGCCCCGGTAGAGATATTCAGATCCCCCTGATAAGTTGAATTCAAATTTCTTGATTTTCATATTTTCTCTCTCTCTCTTTTTTTTTTCTGATATTTCTTTTCTTTTCACTCATTTCCTTCAACCTGTGAATAGTGAAGTTCACACTCAGGGCTGAGAACCACAGTGGCACTAGAGCAGAAAAAGGATTTTTCACCTGTTCAGACCTCCTAAGGAGCTTATACAAGTTTAGGTATTTTAAGAATTAAAAGTATAAAACCCCAATATATTCCTGTTCAAACTGACTAGAAAACTCTCTGCCTCAGCACGAGGATGAGTGACATAAGATAAAGAGTTCATACCATGGTGTCCCGGAAGGATGATTAAAGTTTGTAGGGGAAATACTAAGAACATTAGACCTACGTTACCACCATTTATCATACAGATGCACCCAAAGATCCCCACAAAGAGAGAGAACCAAGAGCAAGAGCAACGCAAACCAAACAAACAAACCAAAGCAAACCTAAACTAACCAAAGCAAAGCAAGCAAACCAAAAGGGAAACCTACTCTAACCAAACAAACAAGCAAAGCAACCTAAACTAACTATGCACAAAGCAAGGAGCTGAAAACAACTCAAGACTGGAAATAATGTTTCAGATACTGCCCATTGACAGGCAGTGGGATATCCTCTCCCGTGAGAGTCCTCAGACGGAAGGCATTATCTCCAAGTATTTCAGCAATTTGATATGGGCCAAGCCATAGTTTATCGAACTTTCCATGGTTCCCTTTCTGTTCATGAGGTTTATCCCAGTATAGGACAAGGTCAAAAATTCTGAAGGCTTTGACTTTAGCCCTCCTATCAAACCATCTCTTAACTACCCCCTGATGTTTGGAAAAATTCTCTAGGGCATTGTCTCGTTTCTCCTCTAGGTGTAATAATTCAGTTAACTTAGCCTCCCTTCTATCCCCTTCATCATAAAAATGATTTATAAACTGTAGAGTTGGGATCTTTAGTTGGATAGGGAAAACTGGTTCCAGACCGTACACTAAGTGATAAGGAGATGTTTCAATGGAGGACTTGAGTCTAGTACGATCTGCCCAAAGGGAAAATCGAAGCTGGGTGTGCCAGTCTTTTGGGTTCCTCTCTAACAACTTACGAATGACAGTCAACAGGTTCTTATTAGAGGATTCTGCTAAGCCATTTCCCTGGGGGTAATAATTACAAGCAAACTTCACAATAATGCCATGATCAAAAGCCCAGTTTGAGAATTTCAAAGATCCAAAGGCAGGACCATTATCACAAACAATAGCAATAGGACATCTAAACCGATTAAGAATAATTGATTCTAAGAAATCAATCACTACATCTGTCGTACATTGCCTACAAGTAAAAGCTTCAGTCCACCTTGTAAAGTAATCAGTAATAGTAAGAATGTACCTGTGTTCCACAGAAGATGGTGGGTTGATGGGACCTATGAAATCCATACCCCATTGAGCAAAAGGTTTTACCTCAGTAACCGGTTGGAGTGGAAGTGTTGCACATCTTTCTCTTGTTGCCGCAGTCTGGCAAGTGTGACAGGTCCACACATGATGGTGAACGTCCTTGAACAGTGTGGGCCAGTAGTAACCTGCCCTCAAAATCTAATTTGCAGTGGCGATTGCAAAACCATGACCAGTACCATATTTCTCATGAAATTCACTCATCACTCTTTCAGCTTCCTGCTTCCTAAGACATCTCAAATAAATGCCTTTATGATTTCTCTTATACAGAACAGCCCCTTTCAACATGAAACCATCACTTTTCAATCGTAAAGCTCTCCTCTGAACTGCATTAAGATGACCTGGAGGTCGTTGATTCAGCAGATAATACACTAGGTCATCATACCAACCATCTGGGGAAACCTCTTCAACATTATAATTCTGAACAGTTAACTCAGGACCTATCTCTGCCATAGTCTGGGTGAGTCCCTGCCCCCTTACCAGTTTCATGGGTTGGATATCAATGTCATACTTTTGAAGCATAGTCATCCATTTAGCTCTGCGCTCACCTAGTTCATTTTGCATCAGCAGTAACTTAACTGCAGAATCAGGAACAATTGCATACACTTTATTTTTGAGGATATAATGCCTGAATTTCTTTACTGCTCTGACCAAAGCATATGCCTTCTTCTCCACACTTGGATATTTCAATTCAGCATCTTTCAACGGTGCACTCATAAAAGCAATAGGATTCTCATTTCCTCATTAGACTTTTGAGTAAGCATTCCAGCACATGAGTGGTTTGAAGCAAATGAATAGATATGAAAGGGTTTGCTGTAGTTAGGACTTACTAATACGGGAGCATCAGCAATGACTCTTTTGATTTCTGCAAAGGCTTCCTTTGCTTCTGTAGTCCATTCTATCTTGGTATCTTGTTTTAACATTGCATTCAATGGCTTAACAATTTCAGCAAATCCGGTGATAAATTTTCTGACGAAGTTAATCTTACCAAAGAAGGACTTCATCTCCTTTTTGCTAGCAAGCGGCTGAATCCTCAATATGGCCTCCACTCGCTCGGGATCTATAGCAATTCCCTTTTCCAATATGACATGTCCTAATAGCTTTCCTTCTGTCACTCCGAAAATACACTTCTTAGGATTCAGGGATATGCCGAATTCTCTGCACTTCTGAAACACTTTGCATAAATCTGAGATGTGATCCCCTCTGTTCTTTGAGAAAACAGTCAGGTCGTCCATATAAATGATGATGCATTTGCCTATGATATCCTTAAAGGCAATATCCATAGCCCTTTGGAATGTAGCCCCTGCATTAATGAGTCTGAATGGCATCCTCCTATAGGCGAAGGTACCCCACTTAGTTGTAAAAGCAGTCTTGTGTCTGTCCTCATATTGGACCATCACTTGATTGTATCCTGAATAACCGTCCAGAAAGGACATCATCTGAGAACCGTTGACCACTTGTAACACCTCATCCAAAGAAGGAACAGGATAGTTATCCTTTTCTGACGATCTATTTAGATTTCTGAAGTCAACGCAAAGCCTAATTTCTCCATTCTTTTTTCTTACTGGAACCAAATTTGCTACCCAGGTTGAATGTCTGACAGGAAATATGATTCTGGCAGACAGTAATTTATGGACTTCTTTCTGTATTAGTGGTTCCAGTAATGCATTGATAGGTCTCTGTCTCTGTCTGAAAGGCTTGGCATCTGGCTTTAGGGGTATAGTATGAGTTATGATGGATGTATCATAAGTCTTCAAGTCTTCATAACTCCAGGCTACTATATCTGGAAAGTCGTGTAGGGCTCTGATTATACCCTGTCTTTCTTGTGGAGTGCATACCTTGCCAATGAAAATATTCTTAATATTGTCCTCAGTTCCCACATTGTAAGTATCACACTGTCCACTGATGGATTCCTTCTTCTTTTGTTCCTGATCCTTAATCTTGTCCATATCAAAAATTTGTTCCAACTGCACCATTCCCCTTGGAATAGTATTGGACTTCAGATTCAGCACACCTTCTAGATCCAATTCTGCTTCCTGAGGCTCTGTTTCATCAATGATCTGTGAAGCAAAAATATCTGTATTTCTGATGAAGTCAAGAATATGTTTATCATCCTCAAACACCTAAAAGTTAGTCACATTGTCTGGGACTGATGGCACAGGAGTCAATTCAATAGTAAACTTCTTCAATCCTGACAGAGATAGAGGCTGCAGAGTGCTTGCTGCTTGACCCAGAGAATCAACAGTTTGATTCCTCTTCCGTGGTATCAATTGGATGTTGAAGGCATCAAATCCCTCAATGAGGTCCCACACTCTATGTCTATAATTGGTCATTCTCCTATCATGGCATGAATATTGCTTTCTCACTTGTTTGACGACTAACTCAGAATCTCCAAAAACTTACAGAATCTTAACCTTTTTCTCAAGTGCCATAAGGAGTCCATGAATTAATGCTTCATACTTTGCTACATTATTTGTTCAATGAAATTGAAGTCTATGGGCAGCAAAGAAGTTCTTACATTTTGGACTAATTAGTTCAAACCCTGCTCCAGCCCCATGCTTGGATTTGGATCCATCAAATCTGAGAGTCCAACACTCAGCAGCGGTGGTCCTCTTTATTACATCTTTGGGCTTAATATTACTGTGTGATTCTTTAGATAACACAGGCCTCTTGCTTTCGCACTCTTTCTGAGGATTCTGTTCATCTGCCTTAATCGCCTAAGCTAGAGTCTTGCATTTCTGTACTTGTTCCACTGTTGTTTGGCATAAACAACACTCTAACTCTGAATGGGAAGCATTATGGACTCTGCACCAATTTGGTAAGAGTAATTCCTTAAAGCTTGTCCTTCTTCCCAGGTGAGTTTGATTCTCCATACACTGCTTAATGAATTCTTGGAAACTGTCTAATAGGCTGATTTGTCTGCCTTCAGATTCTTCTTCTTCTTTAACTGATTCTTTCAAGACTTCAACATGGCTAGACCCTGTCTCAACATCCGTAGGCATCAAGTGTAGCATCAACACTTCCTCTAGAGTCTAACTCTTCATATTGAGTTGACAGCATGTAATTTCTTATTCCAACTTCTGATATGAGGACCTTTGCTGAAGTCTTTTGGTATTCTGTTATCATGTACTTCATTCTAAGCTCTCTCTCAATTCTGATCTGATTAGGCACTCCTTTCCATGGAAGCCACATGTGAGAGTGGTCAGTAGACACATATCCATTCAAAGCCTTAGTAAAATCTCTTCCTAGAATCAAACCATATGCATCTGGAATATCAGCTACCTGGATATTGATAACTTGTTGAATCCTTGGATCAGAGGCTATCTGCATTTGGATCATGTTTAACTCTCCCACCACATTTACTTCAGTTCTATCTAACTAAGTCACTTTCTTCTGAGAATCAGCAGGCATAATTCCTAGAGCTCTACAGACTCCAAAGGGCATCACATTGGTGGAAGCACCAGAATCTAGTAAACAATTGTGCAGATTCTTACCAAATATGCGCACAGAGATCAGGAATGGTGGGGTTTCCGTCTTTCTTTGAAACAAAGTAGGTTGAGTATCAACTTGGGCCACTTGAGTCTTGTCCTTTTCCTTTCCTTTATCTTCAGGAGGCAGGTTAGTTCGATTATTGATTTGGTTTTGAGTCTTTGCCTACTGAGAATCGAAAATTTGACTGGTACTCTCACCAGAAGGCTTAGCCAATGACACTGGATGTGCCTCATAAATACCTAAAACTGCCTTCCTAATGGGAGGGAACCTTAATAATTCAAATGCTGAAAGATTTACCTTTAATTTTTTGAACTCCTCAGCAACATATGAAGCCACCTGCTCCTCACTCATATCAGTAGAGACTTCCTTAAATGGTTCCTCCACCTTATCCTTGCTAGCTTGAACAGTCTTTTCCTTTTGTGGTTCAGTTTGAGCCTGTCTGTCCTTCAAAAGGTACTGCCTGGAAACATGTGGATAAGACAGATTGTTGCTAGCATTAGGATTTGGGGGGGTATTGAAATTGTTGGGAGGAATGGAAGTGGTGAAAGGTCCTCCAGGCTGTGGACGTCTATAAGGCATATCTCTCAAGCCTTGCCTCTGAAATATCTGTACTTCTTCAACATAAGCCTCCTCCTGATCGAGGGGGCCATTGTCATTCATTGTATCTTCATTGAATAGCCAGGCCACTTCGTCCCTATTACAAATCTGATCTGTTTCGTCCTCCTGGGAATCAGGTTCCTCCTCTGGTATATTTTCTTCACTCACTGGAAAGGGAGCGTGATTAATACCAACACGGGAGCATCATAGGAGTTGGAAGGAACAATCTCCTGCCCATTCGCGTTATTTTTCACCTCATACTAAAAAATGGAGGCCGCAGTTTGAAATTCTGGACACTCCAATTCTAAATGCTGGCTCATTTTATGGAGCCTACACCACCCTGATAGGGCCGCTTTAGCCAGGTATACACCACTGGAAGGCTTATCTTGACTGACTGGCTAATTTGTTGATTGGCTGACAACTTGATTAGCTGGCTGATTCAATGGGGTAGGGACTCCTCCATTATTAGGACCTGTATTCCAAGTTCTATTATGTCCTTGTGATGGCCTTTTATCAAATCCTGATCCACTGCCTTGGCCTCTATCAAAATTTTGCCTCCTTTCATTATTGAAACTTCTGTCATTACTGTAACCCCTATCCTGATTATATCCCCTGTCATTATAGAATCCTCTGTCATTACGTTGTCCTCGGTCAAAATTCTGCCCTTGTGGAAACTCTCTATTTTGATTAGATTGCATAGTCTTCTGGGCAGCTTGTAATTGGCTATTTTGATTCCTTAGGTAAGTCACTTCCAGATTTAGCTTCTTTATTTGCTCATCCATTTCATCGATCCTCTCTCTATTTGGATCTCGGTAAGGGATCTGGTTTGGGTTATTCTGAGGAGGGACAGACATTGTAGCAGATCCATAGACTGACGTAATACCTCAGAGTTTTGCAGATAAGCAAGAAAACTATTCAACTGTGGCTGATACATGGGTTGGTTAACCTGCTGTTGTGGGAAGTTCGCCATAGGGGAAACCTGACTCATGGGATGACTAGGGTGTGGCACCATAGGTAGTTGGGGAACTGGGTTCATAATTGGAGTGTGATTAGCAAGTGCATGGTTTACTGCCTAAACCTGGTTAGGATGTGCAACTGGCCCTAGAGAAGGTAATGGCCCAGTCAAGTGTTGTCTCAAATCTGTACTAAGCTTGACAGCCTCTGTATAAGCATTAGTTAGTGTGTCTAGAGGATTGGGTCTCCACTTCAGGAAGGTTGCTGTCAAGCTATCCAGAGCTTCATAATAGACTCCCAGGGCCGTATCATCATCCAAAACATATGGGTCTTGCAATCTGGTATATGCACGATGGAACCTATTATTGAAACTGGATATTGGCTCATTAACCTCTCACTTAACTTTAATGAATTGCAGGTATAACTTGTTGGCACTAATGGGTATTCGAAAATTTTGTAAAAAGGAAGTTTCAAGATCATTCCAATTAAGAATTGAACCAGCAGGAAGATGGTTGTACCAGTAAAAGGCCTCCTCTCCTAGTGAATAAGGAAACAACCTACAGGAAACATCCTCATGAACTATCCCCCTGTCTTTGAGACAAGTTTGGAAAATCCTTAGGTGTTCTTCAGCAGTCCTGTTTGGGTCATTAGCATGAAATTTTGAACAGAAGTGCTCAAGGTTTTTGGGCATAACATTGTAGGCTTGGAATAATAGGGGTGACGGGTTATTGGCAAGGAAAGCCATTGGTAAAAGTGGGGGTGGCGGTGGTGGTTGATTATTGATAGGCTGAGGTTGTTGAACAAGAACGGCCTCAGGAATCGGTATAGCCTCAACCTCAGGGTGTGAAGATGTAGATGATACTAGTGAAGGGATGGGTGATGATGATTCTCCCCCTTCTCAAGTCCTTCTTGACCTAGTGTGGAACTGTAACTCCTCTAAATCTTCCTCTCCTGTGGTAGATCTAGTATTTCTCCTATATCTCTCTGGAGAGATGGTGTTCAAAAAGAGATCCAGTTTGTTCATTCAAGCCCTCCTTCTAGCACCAATCTGTTGATGGTGTTTCCTGCACAGCAACAACTCAGATAGAAAACAATATTCTATCTCTCTTGAAAGGTTATTTCCAATAATAAATCACTGAAAATCACCCCAAAGTCTCTCGGGTGTTAGGTCATAACAATGCATAAACAACTCAGATAATATGTGAAAATGCTGGTAATCACAATCGGACCTTACTACAAGCAAATTGTATCCTTCTACTTATCATATCTTGCAATATGATGATCTTGAATCCTAAATCTAACCAGATAATAAAGAAATAGCAAAAGATAAGAGTGCGAGGATATGATAAAATCTAAACTATTCCCAAAATGAACAATGCAAATAACCGATATCTGGAATGGACCAATCTCGAATAACCAATTCTTGCTTAACCCACAACGCAGTATCACAAGAACAGTGCAATCTTCTAAGGTATACAAATTTTCAAACCATAGATATGCATCTACAATCGAACTTAAGCACAGATAAATATTCGGTCCAGGTTGACTTCACTAGCCTACTACAATCAGATAGTTACTAGGAGTATAGACCAGAGATTGCTACAAAAATTCCAAATATGAAATCATAAACACCATTCACCAAACTGATACTAATTTATTTCTGAACACTAAACCCTAAATTCTCAAGCAATTTAAAAGATAGAACAACAGGAACCATGCAAGATGAAATAACACAAGAGATTGCACCAGGAAAACCACAATTTCTTCAATTGTATTAACCACCAATATGCTGCAACAATTCAACTGTTCTGATACAATATTTGCTTCAAGAAACTAAATACTACTTCTACTACAAAAATGCTCTAGCTCTATTATCTCTTCTTTCTTGATTTCTAATGTCTAACCCCTTATAATGAGGCAAGAATGCCCAATTATAGTAAATCTCAGGATATGTCGGTCCAGCCAAACATTTTTACAAAATAATAAAAATTGCCAAAACAGGTTGGCCAAGGAAAAACAAACTAAGGCACACATTAAATGTCATCATCCAGGTCGGCCTTGACACAATCTTCAATGCAGTCCCGTCCAATGCATGCCCCGTGATAATAGGGAAGCACAAATCTCAAAATAAGCATTAACTGTTATTTCCCTTATCCTCTCTTTCCAGACGAACCCTGCACCCTCAAGAATGTTCCATCCAGCTCGGTGACAGGTGGCAAAGGTAATACCCTAAGCCGGCATTTAATAACATCAATCTCCTCTTTGGACCGTTCAACAATTTTATCCCAATCTTCCCTGTAGGCCAGATATTTATCCATTACTGCCAAGTAGGTGGCCGCATCATCAAGTTGGTGGCCAGTTACAACTCCTTCCGCATTTGGGGCATAAATTTCATGCCACCATTCCCTTAGCTGCTCAAGACTCAGGTACTTGGGAGCGATTTTCCTCCTAATAGTCATCACCTCAAACAATGCAATGCATCCATCATACACTGCAGTGAGGTCCCCATCAATCTGTTTCCTTCTTTTCAAAATCTTCCTCATGGCCTTCTGCCTAATCTGCAAAGCTTCGAACCACTCCCAAGGTTCATCCAATCTGGAGGAAGGAAGGATTCCATCTGCCAGCAATTGATCCCGACCATGTCCCATGATAACTCTTGATTTCTGCAACAGGAGGTCCATGTCCTCCTTATCCTAGGACAGTACATGCTCTAATAGCTCCTTAGCCCAGACTGCATCCTTTCCAACCGACAGAATGTCCTTGATGGCACCATCTCCCTTCGCCTACACACCCACCAGCCAATCCACCACAGCTTGAGCTGAAGACTTCACCTTCTCAATCCCCAAGATGGTTTCTTTGGGCAAAAAGCCGGGAGTGGTAGAAGAAGAAGGATGGAAGGATTGTAGAGGCCTCATTACTTCCTCCAAACACTTCCTTAATCTTTCATTTTCCCTCTTTAATTCACGCTTGGTCTGAGTCTCCCTCTTCAATCTGTCAACAATCACCGCACTAGATCCTTCAAACTCCTCTATATCCTGCTCCATGGATGCAGGCCCAAGGTTAATCGTTTGCACATTATAATCCTGACCTGTAACATCCTCTCTCATTTTGTCCGCGGCAGGAGTGGCAATGTGGATAACCCTGTTATTGGCTTCATCTCTTTCCACCTTCGAAACCACCTTGGCAGTCTTCCTTTTCTTGCCCTTTCCAATCTTCGATAGCATTTTGTCCCAGTCCAAGGGAGTATCCTCAACAATAACCTGTTTCTTTCTTGCAAGCTCTCTTTCTAACCAGTCTGGGGCTACAGGCTCCACCCGGATTTCCTCTGTTTTCCCCTCCTCTGACTATTCGGTCACTTTCTCTTCTTTTTTTGCACCTTCCACAGTTACTTTGTCCTCCTCTTCCTCGGGGAATTGCTCACCTTGGTCAGCCTCATCAAGCTCCACCTCATGATGTACCGGTGATGGAGTTCTAGCAGGGATATTTTCCTCCAGCTCAGGTGATCCGCGGCCTTTGCACTTTTCGGGGAGTCTTCATATTGTACCAAAGGGGAAGTATGCCGCTCTTCCTCCTCAACCTCCAGCTCTGTTGCTTCACTAAAGAGAGTCCCCTCCTTGAAGGGCTCTGCTTCTCCACTAGTTTCCTGTTCACCCAGAATTTTTGGCTCTAGTATGCTCGATGGAGGAGAAACAACCCTGGATGGTTCTGTAGCTGGTGGCCTCGGAGGAGAATCCTTCTTCTGCACAACATCCTTTGGAGAGGGAGTCCTGGATCTCCTTGTGTAAACCTTTGCTTTCTCCCCTCCTGAACTCTCCACATCAACAATTGGAGGCTCATCACTTGAAGCACCTTGACCCTTCTTCTTTGCAGTTCAAGTTGTTCTTGCCTTCTTCGGCGATGGGGGAGCATCCTTCTCTTCTGCCTTTTCCATCTCCTCCTCATCAGAGGACTTACTAAGCACCAGATTCTTCCATCTTCTATTTCCTTTCAGCTTCCTTTTTGCTTCGGGTTCACCTTCTTTAGGACCTCTGACCTTTATCTTGAACGGTGAGGTTTTTACCGCTTTCCCTTTCGGGTCATCTTCCCCAGATTCCTCAGAAGTCGACATGGAATTGAGATGCCCCATCAATTCGAAAGTACAAGCTACCTTTGCACTCTCCAACCCCCAAACTTTGTGTTTCAACCAAGAGAGTGAATTTCATCACCGGGGCCATTAGATCCTCTAATTCTATAATCTCATCCTCATTCCAATTGATATCTCCAACTGGCCAATCTTTCACTGCTTCATAGGCATGGTCTTGAACCAGATTTCCATCATCCTCCAACTGATCCGGGATCAGCTTGACATGGTATTGCCTGACTGCCTCCACAGGGAGCCTGGAATATCTCCTCTTTCTGGCCTCAAGGTCATCTTTGATATTGACCCAATAATCCTCCAGGTCATCCTTATTCCTGTACTCCCTAGTGGCCTTCTTTTGCGCCTCTCTAGTGATGTCAAAGTTCATCCTTTTCGAATGGAAGGAGAAACCGTATGCTGCTAGCTCTTCTCCTGCTGTATGGGCCGATTGAATAGAAGGGCACATTTCTGCCACTCCAATTCCAAGAGGGAAGTCCCCACCAAAGCCTGTCTTGTGCTTCTCTCTCTTTACCACATCATCAAACTCACAAATTTGCCTCACAACCTCCAACAAAACAAGGTGATCAGTGGGATACCGAGGCAACCTGTACGGAGCAACCGGGCATCCATCAATTCTGAGGTAGGTGAAGGTGGGGAATTGGATGAACCAAGCTCCATAGTTCTTTATCAATCCCTTGGCTCCGTCGGACAACCTCATGTGCTCAGCATTCTGGAGCATCCGGGTGATATGCATTGTGAATGCATCGTTAGCCCTTCTGTAATCTTTATGCCCAAGATGCAATTCTGGATAGACCTCATAAATGATATCCTGTCCAAGTGTCCCCTTCGGATTCAAACCCTTGTACGGGTAAGAGATGGCCAATACGTACATTATATATGAGGACATAGTGAACTTCTTTGTCTCCAGGACACTCCTCAATTGCTTGTCAATTTCTACGCTAATAAGCCCTGCCCAGTGATAATTGGTCCCTTGTCCAATTTTGGTGATGACATGGACCATCCAACTCTCCAACACTCCTGCACTTTTCAATCCAGCCACCCTGCTCAAAAATGTGATGGCATCATATACATCTATTCTGAACCTAACCCTGTGCAACTATTTGGGCAACTTAGAATGGTGGGATTTTGGCTTCTCAAGCCACGAGTTAATCATCTGTTGAGCCTTGATTGGCTCATTCTCATAGTACGTCTTAGTTGTGTCTATGTTCAGAGCACACACAGAAGGTAGATCGGGCATGCTGAAAGCTTGTGCAATGGAGGCGAGACTAAAGGTCACCAAGACCCTTCCCTCAGTGCTAACCACCTTTTGTGTATCAAAGTCATACTGTCTGGCACACTCGAGAATCAGCTCATAACACTGGACCGCCGGAGGGAAGCCTGCCACATGCACTAGTCCGGATTTTATCATTCCCTGCCTCAAGGCCGACAGATCCTTCTCCACCGTCCTCTGCTTAAACTCCTCATATCTCCAAGCCCCAACATTAGTATCGGATACCTCGGCCCACACAGAAGACACCTTGCTCTCGGGAAGTTGACTCCTCATATCTAGTCGTAACCGTTCTGCCTCAGAGATGGATGACCCTCCTGTGCCACCCTTAGATTTTCCAGCAGCGGCCTTGCTTGATTCGTCCTACACTCACAAAAGATACCATTAGTACTCAATTATTAGGCATAATCTGACCAAAGGTTAGCATAAGATCACACAAAACCATTAAAATTCATCACAACTGCTAATCCTTTGAAGATCTGGAAAAACAAAGCAGTCCGAAAAAATATCGCAATCCAGGAAAATCCAGTCGGGGCAGAATTTTGGAGAAATCTGACCCAAATGGATTCCTATCACCAAAGCATCATTAGTCAAATGGATCATTAGTACAGATGAAACATCAAAAGATAATCATGAAATTTACTCATTGGTAACAAGAAATCAGCATTAAACAATCATTCCATTAATCCCATCATCGAAACATCAATCGGGACAAAACCAGACAGGAAATCTGGAAAAATCCGGATGGAACGGATTTTCGCGGGCAGCTCGAAATATTCTGGAAATTAACCCAGCCCGCGGAATAAGCCCAAACCGGGAAAATCCGAAAGTGGCAAAATTCTGCGAGGACCTCAGAAACCTGATAAACGACAGAACGTGACCCAAAAGCTAGAGGATCACAGGATCTCTTCTACCTAAGCCCTAATGGCCTCGAAACTGACAATAATCAAAAAAGCTCAGGACGCAATGGGTCTCAACTTCTCAAAAGCTCCCAAAGGATGAATCCCTATGTTAAAACAATGATGCCCTAACTTGAATAACCAAACCTTCGCCATTAAAACTAGGGGAGCTTCCAAGGTTTAAAATATCAGTTTAATGATTTACCTAAAGCACCTAAATCTTCACAGGGTGGGGGTCAGTGTGATACAGGGATAAGATCGATCAAACATAACGAAATCTCCATTCTAGGTAGAACACCAAAGAAAACCCTAACTTCGCACAATACGGCGGACTTCACACCAAGAGGATAAACAATCTAACCTCGAACCCCTCAAATGGATACACCCGTTATCTAATGGATAAATGCAAGCTCATAGGGCACGAAGATAGAAATTATTGAAAAAATGAATCTAACCCCAACTCCATAAATACGGAATCGAAATCAAGCAAAGGCCGACCCAAAATTAACAACACCCAATGCAGAAACACCCCAGCATCATGCAAAATAAAAGGAGGGCCAATGATGACCTACCATGGATTAATGCAGATGAACCTCAAGCTCGAAAAGATGACCACACAGCAAACACGCCCAAGCAATGAAAACCCAGACACTGGCGCCCAAACAATCTTCACGCACAAGAGTCAAGATCGAACCTCAAAGCTCAAATGGAAATTCCCAATCACCAGAGCAAAAGCAAGTGAATAGACGAACTCAGAATGATGCTTGAAATGCCCTAAATCCACCCTTATACTCGTCTGAGCAAAGGTACCTCGGTCATTAATGCGCGACAAGACACTTCTGACAAATCCAGAAACCTGAGCTCAAAACAGAATTCTGAAAAATCCCAGGATGCGCGGAAACACAGATTTCGCAGAAATGCAGAAACTGGGGAAATGACGAAGGCCGGGATTTTGGTATAGTCCGGGAAAATCCGCTATTACAGGAAAATCCTGGGATCAAGCAAAAACCTGGATTCGGGGAATACGGCCAGAAACGGACAAAGGACCAGGGCCCGGGAAAATCCGCCGAAGCTGAAAAATCCTGGATCCAGGTGAAAACCTGGATTTGGCTTAAAACTTAATTTCAATCAATTCTAGCCTTAAGGCAAGGTCAAAGCCAGCAAGACCAACATGTCAAAACCTTAGAATGATAGGTCCAATAAAACCAAAGGTCAAAAGACATCTGAAAAGAGGGTCCCTACTCCAAGTGGGGCGTGTGTGCAAAAACTGCACAATAGGTATAAGGACCAAGGTGATGATGTGTCTCGTGCCCCAATGTAATACAACCTTGTCTAGATACAAGATATGAATATTAGTTGGGAGTGATTCATATTTGATGTAAATGAAAATTAAAATCATAACACTCACAAGCAATCAAGCAAGCATGCACAAATGATACAAAAACAAACAAGGTATTGCCCTTGTCAAGTTGTAAACTAATGATTAATTGATTGATTTATGATGGTGATAGTGTTGTCATTGTGGGAAATGATATATCCATAGATCAACACAAGGATGATTGATTAATTGATTGATTGATTAATTGATTGGGTTTACAACAATGATAGGATCAAGACCAAAGAATGTGATTGGATAATTTGGAAAGATTGATTAGCTTGGTTGGTATGGATTAAGGATTGAATTGCATTTGGATGATTACTTAGAATGATTGAAGATGATTGATTTGAAGATTTGGATGATGATTGATGAATTGAATTTAGGAATTGATTTTCTTGGAATGATTTTGATTGACTGGATTGATGAAGAAATGATTTGATTTGATGATAATGATTGGATTGATTAGAAGAATGGATTTGATTAGAAGAAGTGATGTGATTGATTATACGAATGGATTTGACTAGAAGAAGTGATGAATTGATTTGTGGAATTTGGAGATTTGATTTGGTTTGATTTGATGATGATGGATTGATTTGTTTTTATTGCTTAGGTTTTTTATGGATATATATATATTTTTTTTATGAATATTTAAATTTTTTGGATGTTTGGAAATGTTTTGATTTTTTTGGATTTTGGAAGTGTTTTTATTTTTTTGGATTTTGGAAGAGTTTTGATTTATTTTTTGAAGAAAAAGTGGCAAGCCATTATAATTAAATAGAATATTACAAAAAACCTGGTTCAGAAGAGTATACCGAAAAGAAAGAACTGGGAAGAAAACCTTCAGTTGTAGCTCAATTAGATACAAAATTCTTTTAAAAATCATCCCAATAGTAGGGATCCATATTGTGGTTTTACAACAACAATAATCTATCAAAATTATAAACCACTAAGACTTTTGAAGATTGCATCATACATCATGTCTCAAAATGGGGATTAAACCCTAATTAGTAGGATAAAAATTCCTTTCACCAACCCTTTTCAAAACAAACCCTTATTCTTCCATTTCGACAATGTCATTTTCTCCTTTATTTTCATCATTTCCCTGACCTTCATTTCCCTCGTCGTTTGCTTGTAGTGGTATGTTAAGGTTCGAAATCACTTGCTGACGCAGGGAAGAAGAACTTACTCGGTCTGAGATTGTCACCAAGGGAATTGCTCAAGCTGCTTGAGGAGGTGGCTACTACAGAATGATTGGTTCAGGGTGAACATGGATGAGCAAGGTGAGGATGGCATTAGTCCTCCTTCAAATTTCATCTGCGAGATCCCCACCAATTGCAACCCTATGTCTTTCAAGAGCTGACTGTAGATAACGAAAACTACACATCTTCAGGGTGTTTTTGAAAACATTAAGCATAAAAACATAAACATTTCCATTTAGCAGAAAATGCTGAGGTAAAAGGAAACCAAATCTCCCCTAGCCTTTCAAAAATTCGTACGCTTGAACACCTTTGAGCAACTTATCCTCTTGTAGAAAAGTATCTTTAACCACTTTTGAAGCTATCAATTATATGTCAGGAAAAGATTGAAACAAATCGTAGGCATTGGAAAGAAATACATAAACCAAATGAGAAGGTAAAATGGCTTGGTGAACTTGAGGATAGAGAACTTCTTCACCAATTATTTGAATTATGCTTTTCTTATACTAATAGCAGTGGGATTTAAATACCTGGGCTAGCTATATATCTCCAATTGTTTCTGAAAATGGAAGCTCTTATTTTGCAATTGGAATCGAAACTCGATGGTTGTGCGGGAGGTATTCCATCATTCTTTTACCATAGAGTCTGAAGATTTTGAGTTCACCTTCTTCTTCTGATGAATCCAGAATTTTCATTCCCTCCTTGAAACCCTTCAACTGGTGAACATGAGAATTGTGATAAAATTGGGAAAAAATGGAATTAATAAAGAGTCCTTCACACACTTGAATGAATGAATCCACATCCAGATGAGATAATCATGATTTTAGGTAGCCTTTGCCTCAGAATTTGAAAAGCAACCATTTTTCACCAAGCATACATATTCATAATTAGTAGCATACTAAAAATCACCTACGAAATCCAAACAAGGATAAAAAGAATAAAATCTGCCAATGCTCATTTGGGGGTGTCCTTTTCCAACTCATCTAACATGGGGATGTGATGGTCACACAAGCCAAAGGCCTCTCATTAACGATGCACATTGAGTGAGGTGACTAAATAGACGTCATCTATTATTTCTAACTTTGGAAAACTCGTTGAGATATCTCCTAATTGATTATAGATGACACCAAAATGACCTTAAAACTTTGCTTCCAAATCCATATATAATGGGATCGTACTTCATTAAAAATTAATGAGGAAAATGTGAAAAATAATTTTACCATGTGAGAGATGCCTATGCCTCAAAGCTTATAGCAGAGACATAGGTTGACCAATCCTAGTTGACAACATTATATACCAATACTGGTACTCCTGCCTTTCTGGTTGATGATTCATATTCTTCTCCACTTAAGATATTAACCCTTCATGTAGATCTAATTCATCCTATTGAGCTATTTTGACTAGTTTAGGAAAATCTGAAAGTGGAGAAAGATCATGAAATATAGATATTTCATGCTTTATGCTACCCATGTTGGCTAAGTAGTCAGCTAAATTGCTGCCTTCTTTGTACATATGTGTAATTTGGTAGTTCTAAAATTTATCAAGTAGGACCCATACTTGTTGAAGAACGTATTGGAGACTCCAATTATGAACCTTCTTTTCTTTACAAACATTAACTATCAAAAGTGAATTGCCTTCAATATGAATGTTTTTAATACCCATCCTCAAATCCATTTCCAACCCCATCAACAAAGCTCTTGACTCAACTAAATTATTAGATCTTCTAAAAAGATATTTCGAACAAAGAGTTATTACCTTTCCCTTTGAATCATGCAAACAAATACCTTCCCTTGATTCTCCTGGGTTTCCTTTTAAAGCACCATCGAAGTTCAACTTTATAAATCCAACCTGGGGAGCCTTCCATTTTACATGTTTCCTATTGCATTTATCTACCTTTGGCTACAAAAGACTACCTGGGAAAGACAATTTTAAATACTTCCAATTCTATAGGATATAATTATCCCAATTGGAGAAGTAAGAGCTAGTGTCTTTGAACTCTTAAATACTTGCATTTACGACCTCTAAGACTGCTTTCTCAATTTTTGCATTTACAACATCATTTGAAGAGGTTACTTTCCTAAAAATTTGCAAATTTCTCTCCCACCAAAGGTTCTATATAACTAAATCCAGGATTACTCTCCATATACATACAAAGAAAGAGGATTTATAGAGAACTAACCAGCTTTGTAATAAGTCCCATAAGGAGTTTGGTAAAGGGGTGCAGTAACTAAGCTTGTTAAGAACAAAATCACAGCTTTTTTGCACAAACTTGCATCTCACAAGTAGGTGATTGACATCCACAATCCCCTCATTACACAAAGGACACATGAAAGGGTCAGCTATTTTTAATTTAGCTAACCAATCACTAGTTAAAATACATTTCCTCAATGCCAACCATGCAAAACTCCCTACCTTGGGTAAGAATTTGTTATCCCAACAAAAGGAGTAGGCCCTTTGGGTTAGAAGATGACCTGAGTTCTGATTTAAAGCCTTACAACCTTGTTTGACCATGTAATTACCATCCCTTGAAGGAGCCCATATCAATTTGTCTGGCTTTGAAGAAATATAGACCAATCGAGCATTCAACACTTTTTGTAATACACTACACTGTTGGGTGGACAAAGAGGTATCTGATATGCTTTTCCAAATTACTTTTCCTGATATAGGCTCAACCGATTGAACATAATCCAGCAAGGATTCCCCCTAAGCTTCCTTTAAAGTTTCCATTACCGGAAAAAGATCTAGAATATTTTGCAATATGAAATGTTTTGATTTTTTTTGGATTTTTGAAATGTTTTGATTTCTTTTGGATTTTTTGAAATGTTTTGATTTTTTTGGATTTTGGAAATGTTTTGATTTTTTGGATTTTGTTAGGACCTTTTTCAATTTTTTTTTGTATTTTTTTAGGACTTCTTTAAAATGTTTTGAGATGTCAATGGATGACAATTTGGGTAGCCTTTGTGCTAGATACCAATGACAAGGGAAAACCAAGTCTAGGTGCAAGGAGATAGATGAGATTGATGGATGAAAGGATGGGTGATAGGATAAGGGTTAAAAGTCTCATGATAGATGGATGCATAAAAAGGATAGGTCATAGTGAATAGAATGGATGTATGCATCATAAGAGAGAAAGGATGAGATCTCCAAAGACCATGTTGCATAGGAATAACATGCCTCATTCTAGGTACAATACTTAGGATTTTATGACAATGATTAGAACAATAGGATGGTGATAAGATTGCATTGGAAAAGATGAGGTATGTCAAGAGATATCGAAAAAACATGTTTCAACATTTTACCCCTATATCTTCATCAAGATCAAAAGGAGAAGGTTGGATAAGTGGACTCAATATGATAGGTATGTATGATGGCTAAAGATGGTAGGTAGGATGGAAATGATATGGTAAGAGGTGACAGGATAGGATAGATAGTGTGGATGAGACAAAGTGCCCCCAAGTGTAAGTGACATAGAAGATCAATCTACACATGACGCCTGTTTTCTAGGTTTTCATCATGGTACTTATCCAAGACGCCTTTTTACCAAGTTTTCACCGTTGGACGAAGGGATTTCTCTTTAATTTTTTTGAATTTTTTTTTTTGAATAGGAGAAGGATAGGAGGGACTCAAATGTCTAGTTCCATGAAAGGTGATAGTCTCGCTAGAGGGATTTCATCGCGTGGACCATGTCAAGTGTGCCCATAGATGTTGGTAAGGAATTGCATGAGTGTGAGATGGAATAGGTAGATGGTGGATTATGAAAGTCTTATGCAAGGATGGATGGGGAATAGTGGATTATGATGTGGATTGTATACGACTTATGCAAACAGATGGATGAAAGGTTTATGCAAAAGCATGGACCATAAGAAGGTGATTGGGAAGATATGTAGGATAGTAATTGAAGGATGGGGAGATAGAGGTATGTGGGAATGGAATCATGATCAATGGTTGCACACACCATGTTAAACATTGAAGCTTTTGATGGAAAGGTGGTGTAGGAAGCAATAGAAATGTTTTCTTAAGAGATGGTTGACAAAGTGCTTTAAGTACCCACATAGACTTAGTATTTTTATGATTTTTGCTTTGATGGTGGGATTTTTGAAAGGAGTAGGATTTTTGGATGGAAGAGGATGGTTGGGATTTTTTTGGCGTTGATGCCTCACTTGACTTGATTTCCTTTTGGGTAGGTACCCAAACCATTTTGTTTTTAGACTTTTCTTTTGAAGGTATGGGCTTATATTGATTTTTGGATGTACTTGGCTTTGACTATTTGCAATTGTATGCTAAGGCATTAGGACCTTTAGGATTTTTTTATTTTATGTGTAGAGGCATCCAATTTTTTATTTCAGAATCCCTTGGGTTTGGTGGAATGAGTGGAAGCTTTATGTTTAGACAATGTGTGCATTTGTTGGTCATGATTAGGATTTTTAGAGAATTTATGGGTAAGTGGATAAGGGAATTGGATAATGGGGATATTAGGTGTTGGGAGTAGTGGAAGTAGATTATATGGAGGGATATTAGGAGTTGTAAGCAATGGTGGTAGAGTGGATGGTGGAAGGTGTACAGTCACATGCTTTTGTGATTTCTAGGATGATGGAGGTGGAATGGCAACATATGTTTGGGTGTATGATAGGGCTTATGATGGAAGTAGGTGGACTTAGGATGCATGGAGAAAGTACCAACATCTCAAGATTGGTGTCCTTGGGGTGAATATCCAAGGCCATAAGAGTGTGGAGGGACCTTGACATGAATTGGCTCCAAAATTCCTTGTTCATAAAGGCCTAAGCCTTTACCTTGGTAGTTCATGTTTTGAAGCATGCGATGGACAACATAACCAGGTGTGTTTTGGACACTATACTTGAGTTCACTATTAGATGAAGAAGGTGAAGTGGATAAAGGTTGTTGTTGTCCTAAGGAGGAACATTCATGGATGAAGGTGGTAAGACCAATAGGATATGATGGTGGACGTGCAGTGGGATTGATAGTTGATGTGGAAGGATCATTAGGATCTTTATTATGTTCATGTAGATCCAAGTTATTTTTTTGATCTTCTATGTGTGCTTGGGAGCCACATGTCTCATCATGAGAAGTGGGAGTTTTTGCATCATGGATAGGGCTAGATGGAGGGGAAGTTTCTTCGCTTCGAAGGAAGGCCATGGAACAGGGTGAATGTTCAAGTAGGTCAACAAGACTTTCATTATGTAGATCTTGTGTGTCTTGTTCATGAATGGTAGTGGGGGTATGGATAAGATCAAGTTTCCCATGGATAGGTTCTTCTTCGTGAATAGTGTCTTGATCATGGAAAAGATATATGTTATGGATAGGTTGAAAGAAAATGATTTGATCTTGATTAGTAGGAGGGCTTGATGTTTCCCCATGCTTAGGATTAGGCTCTTGAAATACCTCTTGGCTTTCTTGAATGGAAGTGGATGAGGAAGGCTCTTGGAGGGGTTCGACATGTTCTTGATGGTTAATCTCATGAGGGAATGATGGAGGTTGAATCAAGTGGACTCATGGGGGGAGACTCTAGAATTGGTTCAAGGGGTTGTGCATGACATGATAGAAATGGAAGACTAGGCATGGTGTTGTAAGAATATTTTGTAAGCTCAATGATGGGAAATGGTTGACATGGTTGACTCTTTGCTAGTATCCCTTGGGTCACATCCTTTGTAGGTGGATGGGTGGATTTGGGTTTGCTTTTGTAATGTTGAACTTAGGGCATGGAATTGATGGGGGATTGGATGATGGTGTGGGTGATGAAGGGTTTGATGGGTTGGAATGTGTGGGGAAAAATGGATTTGGACTAGGAAATGGTGGCTTTAGGATAGGCCTTTGATTAGATGGTGGTATAATATATTTATAGGATGCATTAGCTAGATTGGTATTTCCCTTGTCAAATGTGGCATTAAGACTTAAAGGATTTTGACCTTGTTGTGAATGTGGAATTTGGCTCACATGTGCTTGTTGTGGGATGAATTAATGCGTTGATGTATGATTGACATGGAAAGAGGTGGGATAAGGTGATGTGGAATTGTTATGGAAGGATGTGGGATAACGTGATATAGAATTGTTTTGATAGGTGGATGGATTAGATTGATATGGAATGGAGGGAGATGCCACATAGGAATCAGGTGGAATTGATTGGTGTTGAATGAATAGAGGATGATGTGCTTGTTAGGTTTGACATGTGGCTACATGAGATATTGGGCTTGCGCTATGAGATGTTGTGTTTGAGGTAGTTGGCTTGCTTAAGGTTGAAAGTGTTGGATGAGGCCTTGGATCCTATGTATAGTTTGTTGGTTTAAGGGTTGTGGTGCTTGATAAAGTGATTGGAGGAGGTCTTGGAATTGGGGTACTAGGTCTTCTAATGTTGGCATGGTTTCACTTTTGGAAAATATTTGATTAAGATTACAATGATGATTTAAAATGATGTGATTTCTTGAAGGACTAGGATGATTTGGCTTGGAAAGATTGGATGATGTGGAAAATGTTTATTGAAAGTTTGACTTTGGAAATATCAAACACAAGATCTCACATGTAAATGCATGAACAAACACACCAAACACAATGATAATTTTTTCTTTCAAGATTAAATGTTATGATTAAGAAAACACTTGAATACATAACAAAAAACCTAATGTTAGTCAAGTGGGTATGGCGAATTAGGTCTTAAGCTAGGATGCACAAGGTTGACTAGGGATGATTTGAAACAAAAATACTTCCATACAACTAGGAGAAATGGGTAACCCACCCTTCACCTTCACTTCCCAAAGGTATAAAATTATTTAGGGCTTAGCCAAGAGTGACAAGATTTCAACTCCCAAAGGAGGATGTCTTTTGATTCACCTCTCAATTGAGGTCATCCCTTGGAGTGGTGTGTCTCCAAGCAGGCCTCCTAAGAAGGGTATGAAAAAATTGAACCAAGTGAGGTGTTTTTGATCTCCAAGGTCACCTTGGCGAGGAGAGAGCATACACATACACACACTTGATTCACACTCGCAGTTGTTAATTTCCCTTTAGAAAATCAAAATGTGTGTAAAACAGTTCAAACTCTTTTTCTTTTTAGATCCTAAAGCTAAATGTGTAGGAATAAAGTTGTTCATTTTAACCCAATTTCAATGATTTGACAATGAACAAGATGTTCTTTAAATAAGCCCAAAATCAAAGTGTGTGATCAAATAAGTTGCTCTTTTGAAGCCCCAAATTGAAGTGTTTGACAAGCAATGATAAAAGATGAAATGGAATGTGTGCACATAATTGTTTTCATCCTTAAATCTGTTGTATATGTTGATGAAAATGTTGTTCCAGCTCCTTAGATTCACCTACAAAATCAAAAACTGATATTATAATGCAACCATAAGAAAAGCTCATCAGACAAGGAAAATTGTAATTTCAGATACATAGTTGAATTATATTTGATTTTTTCAAGACATTTTAGATCTGAAAAATAAAAATTAAAGAAGAGACCCTTGCTAATTTTTTGAGATCTTTCCAAAAATGTAAAGAAGTTTTAAAAATTCCTTGTTTTGCACCCAGAAATGTGAATTTATGAAAACCCTAGAGAAAACAAAGATCAGATCATTTAGCACCATATTTGACCTCAAAATGAAATCTGTAAAATAAAAACCCCATTATAATTTCAAGAGATTTCTAGAAATGTAAAAATTTCTAGAAAATTTGTTGATTTGAGCCTAGAAAGTCAATTTTATGAAAACCCATAAAATCACGATAACTCCTACAAAAATGGCGATAAACCCGTAATATTTTTCCTATAGCTTCCTTAGATGATGGAATTTTTTTTGTGAAAATATTGTAGAAATTTTTTAGTTGTTTGGAAGTTATGAAAAAATCTTTAAAACCTAGTGTTTTGTCCAAAAAAGGCAAATCTGCAAGAAAAAGTCAATAAATCTTGCAAAAAGCAAGCTAGATCAAAGGATTCACGTCATGTTCACCAAATGTAGTTAGGGAAAATCATATATAAAACTAAAACAACAAGATATCAAAACCTAACTAGCACAATAGAGTACAAGCAAGCATGAAAATCAAAATAACAAGCGAATGCAAACCCAAATCCATGATAAACTCGATTTATCTCTATTTCTCTTCTGCACCTCCCATGAGAATGCAAGATTTTGAAGGATTATTGATGGAGGAATGTTGGTTTCTCACTATTTCAGCATAACATTAAGATGAAGATGATAGATGGTAGAGGATAGATAGATAGATGATAATTTTGGAAGAATTTTAGCAAAGTGATGATACTAGAAGAAGATAGATCCAAATGGCCTATGTGAGGCTAGATTTATAGGAAAAAGTTGATTTGATTCGATGGCCAAGATTAAAATTCAATTGTGTGATGTGTATGGATAGGATTAAAAGTTGATTTTAGTGCTTATGACGCACATTAAGTGGGTTATGATATGAGGCTAAAATTAGAATGTGAGGGAATAAGTGGGATTCTTTTATTTATTTTGAAGGAAAAGATGCCTATGATGCACAAATAAGTGGGGCTAAAAATAGGATAATGAGTGGGAATCTCATAATTTAAATAATCAAATTATTTAAATTATGTGTGCATGTGAAGAGTTGTAGTCATGTGACACATGTTGTAATGTGGTAATAAGTGAGGGATTAATTCAAATATTTAGTTTGAATTATTTTGAGACATGTGAAGGGGAATTAATTAAATAAATGAGATTTATTTAATTAATTGGGAAGGTGATTAAGTGGAATAAATGGGATAAGTGGGATAATGTAATGACCTAGGGTAAAATATTGCAAGATGTTTTACAAGGTCATGCATGACTAGTTAATGTTATGATATGGACAATTTTGGGTGTCTATAGTTAGTGCTCTTTTTCAGTTGATTTTATAATTTTTTCATTATCTAGAGAATCACCTCAATTAAGATATAAGTAGAACTACTCTTGAATACCATTGTGACAAGTAAAAAATAACTAAAATAAACTAAGATTTGAAGAATATAAAATATGAGTTTTCACAACCAAAATCTAAATGTATGACATCAAAATGGTAAAAATATAAATTATGGAGAACAATAAAACCCATGAGTTTTTTGTTTTTGCCAATAGTGGCATAATGTGATGGTTAAGTTATTGTTCTTACTATCAAGGTTCAAACACCATTGGGTGTGTTTTTTGAGTGTTTAGGTTGGCAATGAGGTCCCCCACTTGTGTCCTCACCAATTCATAGTTTCAGGTTAAAAGTGTTACCCCTCTTTAAAAAAAAATCCATGAGCTTTTAAAATCTAAACCCCGAAGTAGTTTAATAGAGAAATTCAAATATAAGTAGACAAAGTCTAAGGAATTAGAATACACATACCCATACCCATACTAAAGGTGTGTGAAAGTGACTTAGTCAACTAAAAATGCATGGACTTCAAGCAAAAATATTAAAACAAGTGCAACACTTAGATTGGGCTATAGATGAAACTCAAACTTAAAAATAAAAATAAAACTAGATAACACCTTATTTGAGCTTGATGGAGTTGTTTTCCCTTGGATATGGTTGATTTTTGTGCTTCTTGCACAATTTTGGTAGCATAACACCTTAAAATTCATGATTTTGGCTTAAAATGCATGATTTTGGCAATAAGCATGGACACAAAGTGAATTGTGATGAGATTTTGATGAAAAATGGCTATGGAGGTATGATGGCTCGAATGGCTTGATTGCATGAGCTTGAGAGTGTATGTGTAGTGAATGAATGAAAATGGTTGTCTTTTCCTTACTCATTAGGGGAGAAAATGATGAAGGGCCAAGATTAAAAGTAGGGATTCAAATCAATGGTTGAGATGCCTTGAGGCATCTCAACACATTTGAGGATGGCATGTGTCATCATAGGGAGATAGGGAGCAATGACATGAAGGTGAGGTGGAGGCCATGTGGAGGTACTTTCAAGTACCTTGGGAAGAGGTGAAAAAGAGATGACTTGTCTCATCCTCCCAAATCATGGGGAGGATGTGATAAGTGAGGAATTAAAAATTGCTCAATAATCCTCCTAGGGATGAGACGAGGAATTATAAATTCCTTGGGAAGGGAGGTAAGGAATTTAAAATTTCTTTTAATTTTTCTAGAAGTCTAGGGGAAATATATTGGAATTTAAAATTCTAAATGGGCTCATGGGGAAATAAATAGGAATTATAAATTCCTAAGGAAGGGGAGATGACTTCTCCAAATGGAGAAAGTCTTAATGAGGGGTTGACCTAGGTACATGCCACAATTGACATTAGACATATATTATAGCTAATTACGCTGAAGGCATTCCCTCAATGAAGTTTTCCAATCAATTTTCTCTATCCATGGTTAAAACAGGATGCAAGACCATCTCGAATAAATCTTCACCGTTTATTATTTCTTGTCGTTTTGCCTTCTGCCTTGTTTGTGCATTTACTGTGGGTGGGAGTCAGTGTACCCTGTGCGAAGGCCATTTCATAGATCTTGCTCGTCCATTTCTTTCTGTACTATTGGTGATGCATTTACTACCGATGGGAGGGTTGGTCATGCATTAACTGCAGATAGGAGGCGACAGAGAAATCTTCTTGTTGATGCATTTATGTCGATGAGAGTTGTTTCGATGAGAGAAAGACATCATTTGACAAGAATCAAAGAGAATTTCACAACAATCTTTAGGTAAGTCATTTACCCTGGTGTCGTTTGCGCTGGTTTCATTTTCCCTTGTTTCATTTACACGGCCGAGTCAGTTTTTCTTCAGCTTATTTCTTCTGTTATCGTTGCTGCGCCTGCAGAATCTTGCGGTAAGTTTAAGCTCGAACCCTTTGCATCTGCAACTTCAAACAAAATTTATTGTCTTTTATTTCTTTCGGCTGCTTAACTCCCTGTAGATTGTTTTAGTAGGAATTTTAGTTTTTGTTTTCACTTGCTTCCTTCTTTTGTCTGTGTTGGGGCTTAATAGATCCCCAGATTTTAATTAAAAAGGAAACAGTATAGACCGCCATTGAGAGTAAACATTACGCAATAAACAAACATAGGAGAGTGAATGTAAAAGAAAATACCTGGAGGCAACTGTCCGTAATAACCAAATCATCAGCTTGAGATGGCAACTACTTCTCTACAATTCAGCCACGGCTAAAAAAGGAGCCCCCCTTAATATCAAAGAGGGAATTGGGTTGGAGCGAATTGGATTGGAGGTTGTTTTGGTTATTGTTGAACTAAATTGTTAGGGGCTAATTTTCGTTCTGGGTATTAAAGAAATAAGTGGTATATCAGACATAAATAAGTAACTTTTTTCCATTGACCAACTGGAGCCTTGAGGCTATGATGGAGATAATTTTTTCTGTGCTTGTCGGCTTTGACATCATCCCAACTGTATTCTGCAAGTCAAAAATAGCATTCAACGGTTAGCAACCAAATTTTCAAATTCTGTCAGAACATTCCATGTAGTGTGATAAGGCAGTTGAGCTTATTGAGCATTCTGTTGAAAAGCCCAACTAACATATTTGATCTTAGAAAAGAGATATTTTAGAGACAATTTGCATAGAGGAAAATTTTGATTAAAAAAAAGAAAGTAAGAGATGCTTCAGGCCACTCTTTGCATACCATCATATCGGACTCAATTACAATTGACCTTTGCAGATTTAGAGGAGAGGCCAAAGGCACGATTTGCTTCTTCAACAAGAAAATTGAGAGTATAAATTCCCTTCAAAGGCCTCATTTATCATAAAAGAGGGCTTTTAAATAAATAGTCATTCAAACAGTGGCAAGGACTAAAATTGGACTGTCATAATAAGGACAACAGTAGGGCTAAGTGAATTTGTATGCAAAGTTCGTTTAATGTAAAAACCTTTTAAATACAAGATGCAATAAGCCCTTCAGATTGATGGGAAACCTTAATTTTATTAAATAAATTAAACACAAGATGCTATGACCCCTTCAGATTGATGGGAAACCCTTGCCATGAAACTTTACCAAAAGGTAGATCTTCCTGTGTGGATCAATCTGCTCAAACCCCATTTGCAGCAAATAATCAACTTCCATATAGCCTTTTTGGAGGGCCCTTTAAAACATGATGAATTCAATGTTCTTTGTTCAGCCTATAATTTTCCAGCAAAAGAGATCTTGTTGCCTACATCAACCTTATCTTTCGTGTCAGAACATGATTCAACCTCTATAACATTTGGGCAACCTTGTGATTTGTGAGGAAATTGTGAAAATTCAAACTTAGCAAGCTTTTCTAGCATCCCGCCTCTGCATGCTTTAGTCTGATAGTACATTCTTTTGTGTATCTAGAACACACTATGTATGCGAAAAATTAAGTAATAAATATGCTCTATATAAATTAGCATATATCATGTCTATAATACTTAATCAAATTTGATTGCCTTTCTAAATTTTTGCCTCATGTGGAATATGATTTTCTGAATTTCAAAATACTTTTGACTGTATTTCACAGAAAATCACAAACATGGTCATTCAACTGTCAAATTTAACTCATCATTCAGCAATTTCTGCTATTTAGTAGTTGAAGCAGAAGATGATATTGTTTATTCCCCAGCTTGGCATGAACACTCCATATGGAGTCTTTAATGCTTATGTTTTGCATGGTTTGGGTATTAACTTCTGGAAATCCCTTGAACTGTAGGGTTTGACAAACAAATTGAAGAAACATCCAACACTCTACCTAAAATATGATGATGAAAAGTCAAGTAAATTTGGGCAAAAAAAACTGTGAAACAGCTCTCCAACACAGGAAAATATTGTGTCTCAAAATATGGTCAGTGAGAGAGTTCTACTTTCAGTCCTAATTGCAAGATGAAGGGATTCTATATTTTATTTCTACACAAATTTGTTTTGTTTACAGGTCTTAAAATATTCAATCTAAAACCTTGGGAATCAAATTTAAAATGTAAGGATGCATTTACAATCTTTCACTCTGAAGTTCATTGTGTTAGGAATATAGGTTATGTCCCTTTGATTAAGAAGGAAGAAAATTCAAATATAATATTGTAACCAATTCATTATTGGCTAACAAAACTATAAAATGTATCTAACCTCTCTTTGACATGCAATTTCAAGCCATCAGTTTTCATTTTCTGCCATCAAGTGTTATGTTTATTTTTATTGCAATAAATAGAGGTGTTTGTAAGAAACTTAATATTTCTGCAGTCGATATTCCTGAAATTAAGAATGCTTCTGGATGCAACTGTGTGAAAATAAATGCATAACAGTTGGGTAGTTTCCCACAGCTAAACTGCATGATAGCAAAAATTTAAAAACTGAGTTTGAAGAGGAAATTGAAGTACAGTTGTGTGACAACTTTCATCAGTTAAAGAGATTCCCAGTAAAACTACAGACACATTACCATCATCTGGTTAATTTAAAGTTATGTCAAAAAGTTCAATTAGGAATAGACAATATTGTTCTACATTGAGAAATATAATAAAACAAATCTAAAAAATAGAATCAACAGGTATAAGTAAATTTATATAATTTCTTAACAGCTCTTCAACAAACTAGAATTATATAAATATGCCTTAAAAGAAGATGGCTCGCTGCTATAGTGTTTGGCACCCACACCCTACCCACCAACCTTGTTATATTTATTGCTGAGTCTAATCATATTTACAGCAAATGTGCGGGAATGATTTTGCAGCCTAGAATATGATCACGAACTGTGAATAGATTGAAGTAGCAGTTGTAAGGAGATTGTTTTTGGTTAGTCTCATCTTAATAAATATTTGCTGTATAATGATTTCCTAAGTTAATAGATTGAAGCAGCAGCTGTAAAAGGACTGGTTTTCGTTTGTGTCATTCAAAAAAAATGGTGTGGTAGTGTTTTGTACTTTTTTCGTTGCAAAACTCTACCCATTTTTTCTCTTTTGCATCGTCGACAGCATGATACAATTTGTGCAAAGTCTTGAGGTATGTCACTTACCATGGTTTCAGTGACTTCATTTTTGGATATTTTCTTTATAGAATTTCTCCAGTGGGGAACATCACAAAAAATACTAAATATTTTGTGGTTAGCTCTCATGGGTATCTCCTCTGTTTGGTTAGCACAACAGAATAAATTGCACCAAATCCCTAAAATTCAACTTTAGAGAAGCCAAACCTTCAAAGTCTTCCTTTCTTTACTTTTCCAAATGGCACGATAAACAAGCACTTATGGGCTGGAAAGTAGTTTTAAATTTGTAACTGTTCGGAATAATGGCTGGAATAAAGAGCGATGTACAATTGCTTCTGCCAGAACTGCATAAAGGATTAAGTGTTTCACAATCCTCTAGATGAATATGATTTTGATTGATTGGACTTCTATTTTCGTTTTATAATAATAGAACCTTGGATTTCTGCTTAAACTTTTATTTCTCCTTACAATTTAGGGTTTTATTGCAAATATATACCTAAATAGTCACGAGAAAAATGACCCTTGAGGCAGCAAGTGACAGGAATGTTGAATTGAATTCAACATCTTTGAACTTCTCGAAGTGCAATTTACCATATGTAAGAACAATTTTCCTAGTAGCAGGGGAGACGAACTGCATATGGCCAGTCAGGGAAGGGGCTTTAAAATTTATTATTGTTAATCGCATCTTCATTTTAGTTTTAAAGTATAAATTTGCAAAAATTTCGGTATCCTTTATGCGTTGATGGATGTCCATACCCTGTTCCATTCGATTTTTGTAGTTTTACATCTACTGTTTGCACAACACCGTTGAGGGAGAAAGAGGTAATGATTACAAGATATGTACAAAATGGATTTGTTGAAAAGGCTTTAGAAACTTTCAAGCAAATGTAATTGGCAGTTGTACAGCCAAATTCCACAACCTTCACCTGTATCCTCCCTGCCTCTGCCAAAATCGGAGCTTTGCAATAGGGTATGGACAACCATTAAAGCATCATGGAATGAGGATTTCTTTCTGATATTATAGTTGGAATAAAAGTACGAAACCCTACTACAGCAGAGGGAAAAAAAAGGGTAAACTACAATTAAACAAAAAGAAAATGGAGGCATGAGCATTACGCCCTAAAATTGGAAGGGCAAAAATAGAGTAGAAAAAAGAATAAAAACAAGGAAAAAGGAAAGACAGGGCACATAGAATACAGAGAAAGAAAGTGGCATTGGAGTTTTGGAGCGTAGTCAAACTTGAAGGGTTTTTCAAGCTTCAAACAGGTTCCTCTAGATTGCATTAGTTTTCATGATAAATTAGCAATTTATGAAAGATCTGTGTTTTTCTTTGTCGAAAAAATTATAATCATGCAAATCTGCTACTTGAATGAAAATAGGGTAGAAGAAAGTTGTTTTTGTATTAAATCTTTAATTTTATTGCAGACAGTGGCACTACCGAAAAGGCAAGCCAAAGCTCCTTCTATAGGGGCCATGGGAGGCCATTTAGGCTTTCCCATGCCTAGAACAAAAAGCAGGGTTGCACACTATGAATTCTCTCTCTTTGAATCTTAAACCTTCATCAAAATTTTAAGAGACCCCTGCCTTTCGTTGCATATTGGTAATTTACTGCTGTGTGGGCATTATATAAAGGACCAGATCTTGATTTTATTTGATTTCCAGAGCTTTGGAACAGGGTATGGACAGCCATTAAAGCATCATGGAATGAGCATTTCTTTCTAATATTCTAGTTGGAATAAAAGTACGAAACCCTACCACAGTAGAAATGTATTTAAATGACTTGAACCAAAACCAATCTTCCTGCAGCTGTTGCTTCAATCTATTCACAGTAAACGAAATCTGAAAATATTGTGGTTTTAGGGCTTACATAAAGCCAGCTGCACTATGAGAGGAAAACAATTCATTAGTACAAAGCAAAATTCATTTTCAATTAATGTGGAAGCATAGAAAAGGCATGTAAACAGTTTGAAAGAATGCCTCAAAGAGTGGTTATCTCATGAAATCCAATGATTGCAGGATATGCACAAAATGGATTTTTTTTTAAAATCTTTAGAAACTTTCAAGCAAATGCTATTGGTAGGTGTAAAGGACTCCACAAATTTTGTCAGCATTCTCCTTGGCTGCCTGGGCCAAAATGGGAGCATGGGAACAGGGTATGGAAATCCATTAAAGCATAAAGAAAAGAGAAATTTTATCAGTGCAAAATGTGGAAGCATAGAAAAGGCACGTTTACTGTTTGACAAAATGGCCCAAAGATATGTCATCTCATCGAATGCAATGATTTCAGGATATGCACAACATGGAATTTCCAAGGATGCTCTCAAAATATTTGAATTAATTAAGCACTCTACAAGACAACTTGATATTGTAAGCTTTGCTAATGCTGGTGCATCACTAATTCCATCGCCCATGGCAGTCATGTCCTCCTGCTTTAGCTCTCCAATAAATCTCAGCTTGTCTTTGTATCCTTCATTATTTAGTAGTATGCATGTATACAAAATGTGGTGCGAGAGACAAGACACATGGACAAAAGGTTTGACAGATGAACACACCTTCAACTGTAACCATGGAGAGTTGTCTTAATAGTAGTAATATTTACTTTCTTTGGTTGACATTAAAGGACTTTCATAAAATGATGGGTTGTCTTCTTGACTATTGCAATTCTTAAATGTTAATTATTTCTAATACCGACAAATTTTTCTTGGATGCTGTTCTATTAAATATATAAAAGAATGTTTTATTTTTTTAATTGAAAATGTCTAAGATTTTATTTTCCAAATATTATCTTGCCTATTGATAATGGAGCTTAATTATCTTCCTAATTCAAAGCTTTTGTTTCAGTTGAGTTGTGTTTCAATCCCTGTAAGTGAATGCTTAATTGCTAAATGATCTACCATTATATCTCATGTATTACACGATCAAACTTGTGTGCAATTGGAAGTGACCTTTTGATTGTAATTTTTATAATAGGTTAAAATAATTTGCAATTTTCGTCATGATGAACTAAAGCTTCTCTCCTGTGTTTCAAGCAAATTCAGAGATGCAGTAAGGTATCATGTTCCTAAATTTAACATTTACATAGCTGTCATATTTAAATCATATATCAATTAATAAAATTGGCATTACAACTGATTGACTTGTGCTTCTTCAAATAGGTGGTGACTGCTAGACAGATGCACTTTCATTTTTCTACAACCCTAAACATGGAGCAAATTTGTTGATGCCCCATGCCAGTTTAGAAAATCATGACGATGGAAATTCTGAAAGTTATGTTCCTTTCAGTTTTATTCATTAGTTCTTTTTTTCCTATATATAAAGGGGTATTGAGCCTTTTTTTTTCTCCATATAACTTTTTAGAGATTTTGTTCAACAGACTACGATTGAAAATAATGGATGGTTGTAACGTAACAATGTTAAATCCTTTGGTAGGCCTAAAGTTTGCTTGGTCAATAATGTCTAAGAAAATTTCTTTTTTGTAAGTTAAAAGCTTTTGGAAAATCTAAATCTATCACTTTTCTGTTGAGATCTTTGTTGCACAAACAACATCATTTGCTAAATGGTCTATCAATTGACCTCATGTACTACATAAATGGATGCAAAAATAGACCAAAAAATATCCTAAATGACCTTCCATACTTATTCGTCGTACCCATTGCACACTTTAAAATTATCCTAAAATCGTATAGAAAGTGTAGAAAAAAAGAGATCCCTCATTCTCAGACATTTTACTTAACCCAACTTTCATGCTGATTACCAAGAGTTACCACTTATTTGATACATGATGTTCGCATTTCCTCAATTTAGTATTTTAAATCTTCTTAATTTGAATTTCAGTAGTCTATCAACATGTATAATCACTCTGTGAATACACATAGTAGTATCAGGTATAGTTTATGATATAAATTGTCTTATTTGATTTGCATCTCATAAAGCAACTTTTAAGTTATATGTCTTTTATTGCTGCCTTTCATGTGATTGCCATTATTTTTGTGAAATATTTTACAATTCTGTTGTTATCTACTAAATTAATGGCATTAATTTAATGTTCATTTTGCAGTATAAATTTTTGGTTAGCTTTCTTTTCCTTCTTCTTGAGGCTATTTTGCTGAGAGTTTTCCTCACAACATTATTTACTATTGAATGTATAGCAGCTGCTGCTAAAGTCACAAATGCAATGGTTGCCACAGCTATTTTCACCATGTCTACAGTACAGATCAAATCATCTTCATTTGTTAATCTTAATACATTTTTCTTTACAGAGCTTATAAATTCTATAGTTAATATTTCCTCGCATTTTCCTGCCATTTTCGTGGTTATTGCCCTTTGGAAAAGTACCAATTATACTTGTTCTTGTACTTTAAAGACAAAATGTCATAAAGCCAAGGGATTGGATGTTACTTAATACGTTGTTCTTTACAAAGCTTATGAATTATACAATGAGAATTTCCTCACAATTTTTTGCCATTATATTGATTATTGTACTACCCTGTGCTACTTTTAGATTATGACTTGTAGTTCAAAATCATATTTTGTTAGTTAAAATGATATGTGACAACAAAATATATGTGCATAACTTCATTTATTTAAAAAAGTTTTGACACTTCACATTTTACAATTTCTATCTTTCAAATAGAATACCATAAACTAAAATATTGATCTCCACAAATCTTCGGCATACCCATTGCACACGAAGGTGCAATTACTAGTTAATCATTCATTGAAGTTGTGCAAATGCTAATAATGGGATTAAAGGCAAGTGGAAAATTATGGAGGATGTGACATTAATCCTCATTAAGAATGTGCACACCCTAATCAAGGATTAATTCAGCTAATCAAGTTTAGGATGAAATTATGGAGGATATGACATTTGGAGAGAGAAGGAGGGAGTGAATTAAAAATTGATTTTAATCCACATAGGCAAAATGGCAAAATTAAATAAATTAGGATATTTTTTTAATCTTGAGAGGAAAAGGGAAAAGGAAAAGCATTTAATTAAATAATTAAACACTTTAGGGGACATTAGGGGTATGATGAATATTAATCAAATAATAGTGAAATTATTTAATTAACATGGATATGGATGTGAAATAGATGAAATAAGGGATAAATTTGAGCACATGGAAATGGTTAAATTTAGGTGTCTACAAAAGGTACTCCAAAAAGATCTTTGAATTCCACAATTTTTAGAAGAAAGATTGAAAATAACTTCAACATGAACATACTCCTACTATGCCTGACTCAATTTCGTAATAACTCAAATATGGTTTTCTAGAAACATATTTGTGGCAATGACATTCCTATGAGTTTTCTAGCTCAAAAGTGAAAAATTGAACCCTAGTGCACACTGAAGAAAGTAGAAAAATGAAAGATCTTAAGGTTTGCAATCTATTACTATGAAAAATTCCCTCTCAAACTTATACATAACTCATTAATGAAGTCACTTATGTGCAGGTTCAAGCAAACTAAACAAGCTTTGACGATTAAATTTTTTGAAGGTTGAAAATTGACCGTTGATCATTTGGCATGAGAAAGATCGGTGGCACGTTACATTGCACTAAGTGTATTATCATCTTAGATTATCACACAAAGGACTTGATTAGAATTAACATTTGATTTTACAAAAGATAAAAAACATGATTGACATAGTCTAATGTAATACTTAGTGTTCAATGACAAGTGAAAAGTGTTTAGTTAAGATTGTTTTGCAATTTTATATTTTATTTTTGATCTCGTAGATATTAAAAGTTATTCTATTCTATTCTTTTATATAAGGTTATGGTAACTTTGCATTGATCAAGTTATTCTATTCTATTCTATTTTTCAATGTAAAGTCATTGTAACCTTGCATTGACCATTTTCAGAAGCAACTAACAAAGCAAACTCAAGTGATATGGTGGTGAGAGATACCAAATCAACAATTGATGAATTAAAATAAATGTGTAAGGTTATTTGAGGATTGTGCAAGGCTATTTGAGGATTTTGACCATGCATAGGGTTTTGCTAGGGTTTTAGCATAATTAAGACATGAAGACTCCAACATTACACTCAAAACATAATTTTTGGATGTATAAATAATTTATGTATATAATTCTCTTAAAAAATGAGATAAGATTGAATATATAGAAATAGATGTATTTAAAGATGAAGTGGGTAGAAAAAAATATCAAATCATAAACCAAACCTAATTTAAGCATATGTCACTTATCAATATATAAATATATTAAGACATTTCATTAAAAACCTAAAATTAAATAAAAAATTATGTGAATAATATTAATTTAATCATTACATTAATATTAACTCTAAAAATATATTTAATTGTAAAATGATATACTTTATAATAAATCTAAAAAAAATCCTATAATTCAAAGACTATTTTCTTTACCATTATATTTTACTACACAGTTTTTTTTAATTATTAATGCAAGGGCCCCATGTGCCCTTATTCATCTATATTAAAATGTATGATTACGTTAAGTCAAATGCCTATAAATTACTTAGCATCCATATATTTTAAAGGAAAACATATGTTTACTTAATTCACAATAGTTTTATATGACAAACCTCTTTGACAATTGAATATCTTCTTCTAAAATAAAATTGTTCAAACCAAAGAGAACACGTTTTTGCCCTTTATACATTATTAGTTTAAGGTGGAATTTTTATTTTTAAATTGGAAATATATATATCATAAGAAAGAATAGAATGTTCTCATCAAGATTAATAATTTTAATTTTCTTAAGTTTGGATAAAATATAAGTTTGATGATTATTAAAGGGGTTGTACTTAAATGGTTAAGATATTGTGCTTTTACAATATAAAATTAGGTTCAAATGTTTAAAGTGATATTTAAGCACTAGAGCATATGGTGCAAGTGGTAGGTATGTAGTTGGTCTCTGGTAGACAAAGTATGCGCAATATATAAGATTTAGATTCCATGTTAGACATGTTGATCCTTAGCAGATATATTATTTATGGTGTGAGCCACAAAATCAAAACCTCACTAAGTAATCTAAAAATCAGCATAAGCTTTATGATCATACGATGGAAAATAAATGAGGAGAAATTAAAAGAAATTATATCAAAAGAATAATCACACATTGAGAACGTGGACAAAAACAACAATTTTATAAAATCTTCAATGGATGTAACAAAATATGGGATAATAGAGTTGGACTCCACCATTCTCAAATGGTTTTTTATGCTTTTATAGAGGCAAAGGCACTACAAGGAAAGCCCTTCCCTAATTCATAGTATGGACTTTTGTATGAGACAAAAATGTAACTATTTGAATATTATACTAGAAATAGAATAAAGTGCATAAATAGGATTGAAATTATAGAAGATTGTATTTTGAGTGAAAAACATAGGATTATAGATTAAGATTGTAGCTAGCTTTATGGACAAATATGTGTTAAACATAGATTAAAGCTAGAAAATATTGAAATTACTTTAAAGCAATCTTAGAATAGACTCACTTGGTCTTAGGGGTAAGTAATTATATAATTCCCATTTTAATATAATGATTTATTAGTTTGTGAATGAATGTAACAAATTTTTGATGAAAATGTGATGCAATTTTGTCTTGTGTTTAATTGAGTAATAAAAAGGAAAGTGTATATGTCAAATAGAGGTACTAGGACTCAAGAGTCCTTCAAGTAAGGTGTCTCTGATCAAATCACTAACACATTTAAGGGTTACACAAGTGTTTAGCCTAAAGTAAACTACATGCATGGAGAAAAAAAAACCTTTTTTTCCATCACTAGACCTCTTTAATGATTTGTACATTGTTTAGTATGGTTTGGAAATCACACATGTAGACATATTTTAATTTTTTACAAGATAGAACAATCCATGTACAAAGATGCTCCTACCAATGAAAAATCACTATAATGATGTGAGATAGTGTTTATTCGATTCATTATATGATGTGTTTCTCAAAGAGCTAACTAAGCATCTATTATCTTAGTTATCAACTTGGATAAAATGACATAGAATTCATTATCAAGGAGTAATTGAATGGATGCTTGAGGCCCTTGGGAAATCAAAGCTATTAGATATAGTTTGGATGCACTAGATGGAAAGGTTTGTTAAAGGAATGATAGATAACTATATATTGAAGGTTGCAATATCCATTTATAGTTCAATTGAGGATGAAATACATAAATTCATCACATTTATTCAATGAAAATGGTTAAAAGATAGTTTTGTGGGTAAGATGTTTTTAATCAAAAAATATTGTTAAGACCCTAATGATGGTGTAGTCACCAACCATGCATATGAGTGTGTGGTGAACAAAGAAGGAGATTTAGTTCATTGTGGTAGACAAAATCATAGGGCATGGAGTGGAGCAATTCTATAACATTAAGAGAGGTGGAATAAGAGGCATGACTTGGCACTCAGTGTAGCTTCATTTGAAATGTCTAGAAGATTACATTGCATGCCAAATGATTCAATGGACATAGGGTAGAAGAAGGTGAAGAAGTTGAGGAAGGTGGTCCATTTTTTGTAGGAGTGACATGATCGGTGAGCATATTTGAGAAACCCTCAGTAAATAAATAGATCAATATTATATTAGTTGGAAGTGATGATTGCTTCAGTGTGTGTGCTTTGGTGGGGATAAACCTAGCTTCATCATGTAACCAACATCTAATGTGGATTCATTATATAAGTAAAATTCTTCAAATAGTTTTGAGGATATGGTTAGTTTTTCAAAGTATAGAATACAACATCAAGTAGATGAGGATAATTTTGGTAGGTAGGTAGACAAATTATTTAACTAGAATAATACAAATATTTTGAATATTTTGTGCAATCCATAACTATAGTTGAGGGATTAATGATAGCAAAGTTTGAATAACAAACTCAATTATAACAACATAATATTCAAAACCTAAAATAACAATTAAAACCATTAACAAAACAACATGCTTAATAATAGATCCAACAATAACTAACACAATAATAAACAATATAACTATCTCAACATCAATCACAATAACTAATTTAATAACAAGCACAATAATAATAATAAACCCAACCCTAAATACTCCAGTAGCCATAGAAAAAATATAGAACATCATGCAAAACCCCCTAATGGTTATCTATGTGCTAACCTTAATTCTAGTAAAAGAATATATATGAGAAGAGGATGCAACATGCTACTAGAAGCTATGTTAGATAACCAAGCATGCTAAGAATGCAATAGATATCATGCACATGATCTACCTCTTTACATAGCTACTTTGAGTAGCCGCACACAAAAATGATGTGTGATTTCATCTCAATGGGATAAAGATCAACACTTAGGAGATAAAAGGATAGCTCTTTAGTTATATTTGATTTCTCTAAATTTACACATCAAAATATATTTGTGTTGGAGAACATACAACAATACCCATATGAGTCTATTCTCGTATATGAAAAATGAGTTTCTTATTTGAAGGTTGTATCCAACATGAGTTTAGTATAGATAGAAATTTATATCCATTAAGATACCTTCAAAGTAGCATTGCAGGTTGAGGAACTAGGAGAGCCAATAAGTTATGGTTCCAATATGCACTTTGAATATAAAATTGAATAGGGTTGCATGCATGGAGTAGTTTCCACGTGCTAAAAAGCAAAGAGAAGGCTACAATGTATAAGATTCCAAGTGAAGGGAGCACTACCAGTGATTACCCACTAGTGAGAGCATGAGTTGTTATTACAATATGGTTCATACTATGAATAAATGATGACACTGTTTCCCATGAAAAGAGGAATAGGTGTCATAGTAAATGTAGTGTATAAAAAAGTAACCCTTTGCATAGTTAATTTGGGAATAATTAATAATAAAATGAGCCTAATGTTTCCTTGATTTAGTGTTGTAATGTGTTTTACACATTCACATTAAGTTAGGACCCTTTTAGATAAAATGGACTTAATGGTGCCTTATTTAGGGTGTTGTAAAGTGTATCTTTACACTTTCACACTAATGTAGGGATTTTTTAATTAGTTAAGGTTAATTTGAGGTTAATTGGCCCCTTTAATTCAAACCCAAGCCTAATTAATTGTAGATTCCAAGGGATAAAACCCAACACTCTTAAATGATATTACACAACACTTAATTTTACAAGGTATGTGCCCTAGGATAGTGACCTATGACCCATTCGCCACCTAGCAAATGGGTCCTTAGTAGGTCCTAGGATCCCCTTTGCACATATCATTTAACATCCTTGAGGTGTGTCCTAGTTAAGTATGCTAGGACCCATTCGCCACATGGTGAATGGGTCCTCACTTAACCCTAGGACCTCCCATTGGATTTGAAACCCTAGATCTGATGTCGGCTTGTGATATTTGAATTTATGGAATTAATCTAAAGTTATCTATAAATACAAGGTTGTTTCACATAGTTTCATCTAAGAGATCTAAGAGTCTAGAGAATTTTCATGAGATCAAGAATTCATATTCAAGAAGCAAGCAAGAGTGAAGTCTTGGAGTAGCATTATAGTGTTTTTTTAGGTCTTCAAGCTCATTTTATTTTCAAAGATCAAGCATTATTGAAGAAGTGATGATAGATGCCTATGGAGAATCATGATGGATTCTAGGTTTTCAGAGAAGCACCGTGATATTCAACCAGGCCTAATGAATTGTTTCCTAAGTGATTAAATCTTCTATGATCATTCTATTTTCAGCCTAAAGTGAGGTATATTTGGTTTTCTGACTTATTAAGGGGATTTGGGATCTCCTAAAGTAGGTATTTTGCATTGTTCATGTTTCATTCTAGGATCCTATTCTAACAAAATTGAGTAGGGATTCTTTGCATCATTAGAGATCTTAATCTTAGACACACTTAAGGTCAGGATTGCACACACATTTCATGTTTTAAATTTCAATTTTTCATCAAGTTTTAATTACCAAATTTAAGGTTTGACTAGGAAAACCCCTATCCACCAACAAACATCAAAATTTGTCTTGCAGATTATTGGCAGATCCAGATCCAAAAGCGAGGATTTCAAGTTATAGGAAGGAATTGGAGATCTTGAACTTCAAGGTCAGATTTAGAGGTTTCTAAAAGAGCCTACTAGGACCCATTCACCACTTGGAAAATGAGTCCTTGTTAGGGTTTTTAGGGAAGAAAATTTTCATAGTTTACAAGCTATAGTTCCTAATTCAGAACCTCTTGAAAGAGTTTACCAGGACGCATTCACCACCTAGCAAATGAGTCCCTATTAGGGTTGCAAAATCAACAAATTTCAGCAAGTGCACAACATTCCTCTCTTTCTATTTTTCCAGAAGATTCACTGTTTCTTTTTGTTTTGTGATAGACTCTTCATTGCATTTTGTAGACCTAGGATTACAAAAATCACAAAGATCATATTCAATTATTTTCTCAACCATTTCTAATGCTAAGTCAATTGTGGAGGTAGAGATCATTATCACCAAAAATCAAATGTGAAATAACCAAACTTGCTTATTGAATTGTTGGGTCATTAATTCCAGTACTTGTGTTCTTTATCAATCCCTTTCCTTTGTCAAGATTGCATTTAGGAGTAGGTTAGGTAGATGATAAACCTGTAAAATCTCTAATTTCTTCTTTGGATATCACATACGAATTGTCCATCCATACAAACTGATCATGAAATCTGCTAAGTTCCAATCTAATACATCTCTCTTTATTGTTAAAGTCTGAAAATTGATCCCACACATCCAATTTCATCTCCATAAGCACATTATATTTTGGTTTCAGGGTAAAGTCTTCTCCACTTAATTCTTCAAACCATAATAAGTGTTATTTTTTGTAGGTAGGTTTTTCCAATTTTCTATGAATATATATCCAAATGTCTTCAATTGGATTAACACCAAGGGGAACTTCTAAAAAAGCACCCGATGGGTCAAGTTCTAGGGTTTTAACAAGATACTTTTTAAACTATAGTTCCAATCTCACTAAATTATCTATGACTCAAGTTATCTCCATAACATTCAACAAGATTCAATGAATAATTCAGAGAGAATAATGTATTGTAGTAGTAACTTACCTCTCATCTGCACACCAAAGCTGAACACTAAAATTCTACAGTATAGAAACATTTTGGTTTCTTCAAGCTTTCTCTACACACTTCTTCTCTTCTACAAATACCTTTCATCGAATGTATTTTCCTTAACATACTTAGATTTATTTCTTTAATCTCAATTTCTTCATCAATAAATGCTTCAGACCACAAGTAGATGTCAAAATTTGTGCACACTTCCATCTTTTCAAGCTCTGCAAAATTCATTCTTCACACATGTGCATATAAAAATTCCTTTCGCATGAAGTGTTGAATTTTCCACCTTCAATAAATTCCTTTATGTCACAAAACAACATCATTTATCAAAAGGGGATATTAAAATTTTTGATTAAATTTCTCCCCCTTAGCCACTACTTGGATTTAATTTTTAACGGGATTATCTGCACCGAAGGACATAATAGATGAAATTGATACTTCTAATTCTCCTTTCTTTTTAGATTCTCCTTACTTTCTCCAAATCATTTCCATTTCCTTCTTAACCTCTTCCAGATCGATCTTAATGATTGGTTCATATCTTTTTACGAGATGGTCTCTTTTCATATTTTTTGCTTCTGCAATCTTTGGCTATGTGTCACGGTTTGATGCAATTATAACAAACAACATTCTTCCATGCATATTGTCCTTTATTCAATCTATATCTGCACTGGTTAGAATTGTGTCCAAATAAATTGCAGTGATAACAATAGCCTTTGAATGGATAAATCATCTTGTTCAACATCTAACTTTTGCATTTTATATCTTTATGTGCAATTCTTTTGCATTCAAAACATTGACCGATGAATGATAAAGCATTTTGATTCATTCCATAATTCTATTTTATTTTATTTCTACAATCTTTAGCTCTATGTCTAAACCTATTCTAGGAATAATAGAAACCATTAAAAGATGAGTAGCTTTGAGCATTAGGTTTTCTAATAGGAGTCCTTTCGATATTGCTTCTTTGATTGCATTGAATCTTCCTTTGATTGTCAACTTTGTTAGGAGATTGATTTTCTTTTGAACTTTTTCCTTCTTCAAATCCCAAACCACTTTTGTCCTTAGAGGGTTTTTGTCCTAAAATAAATTCATCTAGCATTGTAGAATTTTTCATGAGTTTATCCTCATGTCTGCTTGCCTTTCCTAGAGCAAATTTCAAAATTACCACTTCTTGTTCAAGCTTAGCACATTCAACTACCTTTCTTTGAATTTTAGATTTTTGGCATTCCTCAATTCTCCTCTTTTCTTCCACTTGTTCTTTTAGTCTGGTGATTTCCTCATCTACTTTCTTCAGTTGATCACTAACTTCTCTATCTCTTCCCTTCAGTTTCTTAATCCATTGATTTGCTTCCTTCAAACTATCATTAAAATCCTTATTTTCTTCTTTTTTTTTGTCAAGATATTCAAGAGCAATTTAAAGCTCACCATTATCTAAGGTACAATCTTCTTCAATATCTTCCATAGGAATAAGATATCTCTTATCTCCCATGAATTCAAATTTTAGGATCTTCCTCAAGCTGTTAGACTTCTTAAGAGGAACCAAGCTCTAATACCAATTTTTATACACCCAAAATACTGAGAGGGGGGTGAATCAATATTCCATTAGAACATTCACATACTATCCATCCAAGTAATAATAATATTCTAACTATAACAATTAGTGAAAGCATGGAATCAACACAAGATGAAAATACACATGAACACTAGTATTTTTACATGGAAAACCCAAAATGGGAAAAACCATAGTGAGGATTAATGCATAATATAATATATCTGGATATAGAATATTACAAAAGCTCACTGTCAGGACACATTTTCCTTGAAGGCTCACAACCTCAAATAATTTACAGAACAAAGTATGGCTCACTGCCAAAAGATGAACTGAGATAGAATGCACCTTGCTTGTGCTGGAGTTCAGTTTCAGTGAAGCATAGTATATAAAACACTTCCCTATAAGTATACTATAAAATTTCACACATTCACACTTTCTAACTTTCATTCCTTTCCTTATTTCACCTCTTTTTTGTGCACTTCTTTCTTCTTGTCTTCTTCACAAAAATGTCTTACATATATACCGTATACATTCACTTTCACTAATTAGGTCAGCCTAATTAGAGAAACCCCGTCTCACATCAAAACCAAGTCTATCGGCACTATCCACAAAGAATATTCATCTTCACACCCAAAACAAGCATCTAATATATGGTATTAGTTATCATGGACTTAAGATAGATCCATTTAGCATTTGCAACACATATTTAATCTCCTTAATTCAAATTCATAATTAGGTCGGCCAAAGTTAGACCTGAAACATCAAAACTCCAAACGTATGCACAATTCATCAAATGTGTAACACAAAAACTTGTTAACACATCAAATTATCCTTTAGACGGCATCGAATAACTTATCTTCAACTCCACAAGACAAATTAATCAATCATGAGAAAATGCAAAATCTCCCACATAAAAAACTTACTATAGTCTTTAGAACATAACATTGTCTTTCATATCTTTTGTATGTGTTTACATATCATCACAAAACTTTGAGATAAGATGAATTGTAGTCACAAATGATGTAAAAATTCTTGTAGTGATATCTTTCTTTGTGGTAGAATCAGGACCAAAAAACTAACGTATTGAACCAGTATATAAGTAGAACACTATTTTCCAAACTACTAGTAACTAAATCTTTCCAACCATATAGCCAAGCCAACTAAAATATTATCAATGGATTCAAATGATGTTGAGATAGAACATAATATCAACTTCTAAATGAATCTTACAAAATAAGATAATGGAGAGAAAAATACCAAATCAACAAACTCCCATTATCAAAGCAACTATTGAACTATACAAGTAATGTACATCAATGACAATCTTCCAATCTTCCAAATTCCATTATTGACATCAATGAAAATCTTCCAATTTCCAACAATCATGAAGAGGTTGTGACTCAAAAACCATTGGCAAGGTAGAAGTAGGATCTAAAGATGATTGTGTTGTAATAGTTCATTCACTGAAAGAGTTAACAAACTCAGGCTCAATACCAAAGCTATTCAAAGTATAAGAAGCCATATGTTGATAACTTCTTCTCACAAGAGTGTTGGATGTAGAACACAAGGTTGTGAAACTCATAAATTAAGTATAAGTTTTAGGACACATAAATGTTCCTAGGAAGTGGAAGATATCTAAAAGAAAGTGATGACAAGATGAATATTTTGATGATATATTAGAACAATAGAAGGTGCTTTAGGTTTGCGTTTTACATAAAAAAAATATTTTAAATGCTTTAATTTTCTAAATTGAACATATAATGCTTGTAAATGTAAATAAAATTAAATATTTTACCGAAATTCATCACCAACACCCAAATTGGATTCATTAAAAGTAGATACATACTAGAGAATCTAATTACTAGTTGGGAAGCAATGAATTGGGCAAGGGAGTCCAATTAATCGATGGAAATGTCGCTACTAGACTTCAAGAAGCCATATGACAGGGTGCAATGGGCATATATCAGGTTAGCCCTTGAAGCATTTGGCTTTCTTGAAGCCTTTTACAACATGGTGACTACACTTTTCAGTGATGCGATGGCAGATGTGGATGTCAATGGTTCTCTTATAGAGGAGTTTTTGTTGGAAAGGTCAATTAGAAAAGGATGCCCACTAGCTTCTACCTTGTTTGTTATTGCATTGGATGCCTTGCATTACATTCTCAGGGTAATTGATATCAACGCAAAGGTAAATGACATAATCTTGCCTAATAAAAATGAGCTATGCAATATTCAATTTGCAAATGATACTACATTATTTCCCATGTTGAATGAGACTAATATTTCTAACATGATGGAAAAATTAAATAATTTATGTGTTGCTTCAGGAGATAAAGTTCCTCTCCAAATCCATCATGCTAGGGTGGCAGGAGAGGCCCCCAGACTAGTTAAGTAAATATGATGTTCAATGGGGAGGACCCCAAAAATAGGCTAGGTATTTGGGCATCCCATTTGTTGTATGACCAAACCTAAAGGAAATGCGACTGTGGATTAAGGGAAAATTTGATAAGAAAATTCAGAAATGGAATAAACAGTTCCAATCTTTGATAGTGAGAATCCAAATATGCCAGAAATTTTTTCATCCTACAATCTATATTTTTCCTCTATGTGGTTGTTCAACAGCTACCAGGTTGATGAAATACAGAAAAAATAAGAAGCCTTTTATGGTCAGAAGGGAAAGGGAAAAGAAAAAAGCATGTTGTTAGATGGAGTTGGTGTTGTATGGGTAAGGCAGAGGGTGGGCTTGGGTTGAAAGACCTAAAAATTCAAGGCATTACCCTGGCTGCCAAATGGATTTTCAAATCTTTTGAAGGGAACAAACCATGAAAGGTTTTGGTGAGGAATAGCATCCAAAGGGAAATTCATAAGAATGCAAAAGCATGAAAATATCTCCCTCTTAGTGACCTCCTCAGTATGTGGCATCATGTATCCCATGAAGGCTCAATGGTGTTCAAGAGCATATGGAGAGCCTAGGAACATATCAAGAAATACATTTTAGATTCTCAGTACTTCAAGAATAATAGAGTCTCCACCCATAGATCAATCTGGTGGAGTCATGAGCACAACGGTAAGCCATTGGCACTCTTGCAAGGATGCTATTCTAAACACTAAGCTTGTAGAGGTATAAAACTCTTTAAGGACCTTTTTAAAGATGGGAAATTAAAAGAATGGAATTAGCTATGTAATGAATACAATATTCCTATGGAAAATAGGAGAACCTACTCAATTATAAGAGAAGCATGCAAAGAAATAAACCTCCCAATTGAATACAATTCTAACACTGAGCAGTATAAAGAATTTAAATAGAAGGATGGATCCAATCTTACAAAAATGAATGCTAAATTAATCTACAACACTCTTGTCAGCCAACAAGAAACAATAAATCACTTAAATAGTATATGGAATGTGGAAATGAGCAAAAATGAATGGTCTAAAGTTTTAAAAATAATTGGTCACATGTAGTGGAGCCAAATAAGGCGTACTTGAGATGGCTTTTGATCTATCAGAGGTTGCCTTTTAAAATAAAATTCAAGGACATTGAAATATGCAACCTATGAAGGGTGTCAGAATCAATAAAATGTGTATTCTTTGATTGTATATATGCAAGAGAGTTATGAAATTTCTTTTTATCAAAAACAATGCATTTGGGGTTCTAATTGCAAACCTAGATCTGATAGAATTATTTTATTCAAAGACAATAAGCTTGGAAAAGAACTAAATTTGTTTTGGTTATGTGTTTCCACTTAAATTCTTTGGAATATTTGGAAAGCAAGGAACAATGAAATATTTAATGGATCAAGGAGGGCACTTACTGAGTCTGTTAAGAGACTCACATTGTACAACATTGTATTGCAGATCATAGTGACAGTAAAGGTTTATAAATTCAAGTTCCTCAAACTACTGGAGGAGGGTACCCTATAAATCAATTGTCATGAAGTCAAATATGGACACAGATGGCAGGTGGGGCAGCCTAGCACATAAGTTTTTCTCAAAGCCTTGGAAGTCTTTCAAAAGGAATTCAATGAGAAGATGACCAAATACACTCCGAGTGTAGTTGCTCCAGCTCTTCTTAGCATTAAAGACTTCTCCAATGAAGAAATTGTTGCAGCAGAAGATCTTTTGTGGTTGAAGGGTCGAGAGTAGGAGGGAAATGAAGACAAAGTTCCATAATGCAAGACTAGTCATTTTGTTTTTTTGGTTGCAAGTAGGGAATGGACACATACAACAATGTTAAGCTTTGGATTTTGTATAAAATGTAAAAAGTTGATATGATATATACCTATACAAACGCAATTTAACACACTGATACAATGTATATATATTGATATGCTATGTAATGGGCTCAGGGTACTCACTGGGAACTGAATACGTAAGGGGATTGATACTAGTAGTAATACTGTTGCAAATCTGACTATAAATTTTTTATGTTCCTTCTATATCTAATACAAAAAATGTAAATAAGATATTCAATTAATCTAATTTCTTAATGAAGTAAATTAGATCTAATAATATA